>OX422220.1:117257309-118470642 GCA_949130495.1 Sambucus nigra | reverse complement strand
TGCTCTAGCAATCGATCTCGTCCCCGACGCTAGGTCAATAACGAACTCTATCTCCCTGCTGGGTGGTAACCCTGGTATCTCCTGAAAGACATTCTCGAAATACCTCACAACTGGGATTGAGTCCAGAGAAACGACAACCCCGTGTGAGGTCTCCTCCTCAATATAATATAAATGAGTGCGCGATCCTCCCTCGGGGAGTGGCATGTGACAACCCGCTCAAAATAATAACGGGTGGCCAGCCCTATACTACATTAAATTAGGTATCTCAGATGGCACAATCTCAACATCAACTGACAATACACCATAATATAAGGCTAACTACCCAAAACTATTAAAAACGAATTGTCAAAAATTTAAAACTTTTATTTAACAACAACAACAGAACCAATAATGCAACCATAACCAACAATACACATCTAACTATGATGAGTGATAAGTGAAAACTCTAATAATATACAAGAGTACAATGAAATATACAACAGAATCTCTACAATGAAATACCCCAATAAGCTGTCGGGTCACAGACAATACAATAGTCTGAGAAATAAAATATAAAAGTGTTAATCTACAACACTTGAGTATAAACCTGATATACAAACTGAATCCTAATCTAGATGTACAATAGATTGGAATCGATTAAGACAAAGTGCCACAACAGTCCGCTACTGCCACAGCTCCACGAAAACACTGGATGGATGAACATCAATGGCGTCCTTGCGGAGGAACACCTAAAGTAATACAATATATACATTGAGGGAGAAAATATAAACGGGTCAGAGCCCGAGTTGAAAAACATTTTATAGCACGTGCATTAAAATGCATAATAATTATAAATGCATTATTACATGATTAAGGTGGAATCGAACTCTTCTTTAAAAATCAAACTCACCTCTCAACTAAAGTGCGCAATTAAGTGTATGCACGTGATCTCCAAAAGAATGCCCTCAAATCTATTTAGGCAAATAAATCTAACTAGATCCCAAAATAAATATTCGATTAAGATTATCTAACTTATCTCAAAATCTACACTTATCTAGATTCCAACTAAAACATTACTTTATATTTAATGTATAGTTCTCTTTATATTTGTTCATTTATTGAACATATAAAGTTGCATAATCATCCTCACAAAACATCATCAAATACATCAACATTCTTTTTCACTAGAATTTCATATATTCTAGTTATGCCCTCATTTGGCATGTAAGCATATATATAGTTAACTATATGAGTTATTAGCATCAAGAGTTAAGGACAAAACTTCTCCTGATTCTCAATACGGCACTGCGTTTCGTGCGTGGGACGTCTCGTCGAGGTAAAATCCAAACAAGGAACCCCCCTGTTACACTACTCCTGATAGTACTGATCCTTGAGATTCATTATGCCATCAATGCATGATGCATGTAACCCAAATTGTTATTATTCCATTTTGAATTAATTAATATTCCCAATTCTCAACAGTACACGGCGTTTCATACGTGGGACGTCTCGCCGAAGCGAAATCCAAACAAGGACCCCCCCCGTTACACTACTCCTGGCACTGCCGATTGTTGGGATATGTGATATATATATAAATATGAGCATTTAGGACTAACTTCTCCCCAACATCCAACATTACACTGCGGTTCGTGCGTGGGACGTCTCGCTGAGGCAAAATCCAAACAAGGAACCCCCCCGATACACTAATCCTGGCAATGTTAGTCGTTGAGGTCATTTATGCCCTCGATACCCAAGTACAAGCACAATAAACAATAACCATCCAACCGAGATATAACTCGAGGACGCAGGCTCACATGCTATCATCTTCCAGTTGCCCATCCACGTAGCAAACTGGGGCCACCTGGTGGGGTGCAACGGCACCCACCTCGTGATCAACTCATGCACACAACGTCCGGGAAGAGGTCATAGCTCCTAACCGGTAAGTGAGAACGTCACATACCCCCGACTTCTCACCCCCAAAAAAATGCATATATATATCTTATAATAATCACAATGGACGGCTAGACCTGGGGAATATCCACACCCTGCTCTTTGAGCTAGTATGCTGACCCTCAACGCACGCAACTTCCCAATGATAGTAAGGAGGGGGTATGCTTCACTATATATATATATATATATATATACCATCATATAAGGTATACATACATCATCACATCATATAAAGATATACCATCATATAAGGTATACCTGTCACATCATTTTCATATTTATTATACGCCCTTAGGCGCAACCAAATTAATGTCATTGTTTAGTATATTTCCATCTTGATATACTAATCATCAATTCTCACACATCTTCCCTACTCAGTATACACTATACTATTTCTCGCTTGAAGCTCACATGTCGCCTGAATTAGCATTTCTCATCGCGTGAGACATCTCCCAAATCAATCATCATTAAGGATACTTCTATATCCGTATGCACATCAATTAGCATTTATAATTCTCCATCCATAATAGGGTTCAATTAATTTTATGAACCTTAAATTTATCCCATTTGGGATCGGATCCTAAGATCCAATATCTCTAAATTAATTTCCAATTAAGGTGGGCTTCCCCACTTAGAATATACCATAATCTCTAATCGGTATTCCTCAAATTTAGTTAATAAGACTCCAATAATTTCTTATAAGGGAAACCCTCTAAAAGTCTCCAAAACATACTCCAAATATCTCCTATAGAGGTTCCCAATCGATAACCTCGAACAAAACGGAATGAAATTCTCCCTAGAAAAACATTCCCCCCAAAGCCCTGTTTCCGAATCGATTCGGGCCAATTCCGAATCGATTCGACCAGAAAGGAGAATCGATTTGGGTCATCAGACCTGGGACTCTGTCTTAGGCCGAATCGATTCGGTCACTCAGACCTGGGCACCTGCATATTTCTGAATCGATTCGTCCCTTGAGAACTCTCGAAAATGGCTACTTTTTGAGTAAGCCAAAAATCCCAAAATTTGTTTTAATCATTTTCTCTTCATTTCTCTTAAACTTAATCACATATATATCATCAATATTCATCCTAGAATACATATAAACTAATTTCTAACCTCAAATCTATCTATACACTATAAATCTAAGGTTTTACCCAAAAAATTAGGTTTTGTTAAACTAAACCTAAAACCCAAAATTTTCATCCACAAATCATGCAATAAATGGTACACAACAATTATTTAGCAAGTTTAATCACTTGCCTCGGGTTTGTAGGGTCTGAATCCGCCTTGACATCACGTATTTTCCGAAAATCTCCACTTTCTCTCTATTTTTCTCCTTCTTTCTCTTCTTCTTTCTTCTTCTCTCTTTTTTTCTTTCTTTTTCTCTTTCTCTCTAAGGAGAATAAATCTCCCGCAGGCTTAATAAGCGTTAACTCCCAAGATACACATCTTTAAATGATAATACACAATTTAAATGACTTGGTAACATTAATTCGAGTCAAACGAGCTTAAATTATTTCAGAACGTAAATAGACCCCAAGTACAGTCATTTCGACTTTCTTGACCCTTTCGAAAACTATGGTACCCTCAGAATCACCATTCGACACACTTTCTAACGACTTTAAATTTTGACCTCAGATGCCAATTTAATTTTTCTCCAAAAAAGATAATATTTATTTCTACCAAAATAAATAAATCATCATCTCCAAGACCTCGGGTTGTTGCATGGCATTGCCACAAGGAATATCTCTTGTCCCGAGATGGAAAACACGATATTCCTCTCGTAGCAATCTACCATTGCCCTATAACGCGCCAACCAATCCATGCCTAGGATGACGTCATATCCCTCCATATCTAGCACTAGGAGGTCCGCCGCTAGACTCAATCTCCCGACCATAATGTCCACACCCTTACAAATCGAATGTATAAGGGACCCACTACCCATCGGTGACTCCACGCATATAAGATGAGTGTCAGTTGTCGCTAAGAGGTCGACTGTCCGTGCAAATCTAGTGGAAATAAACGAATGCGTTGCCCCCGTGTCAAATAAAATACTACCCTCAAGTCCATAAATAGGAAACATACCCACGACTGCCGGCGGTGCTGGAGCTGCTGGCTGAAATGGAATGTCATGGACGTTGAACACACGTCCGTAGTGCATCTGGCCTAGCTGTGGGGCCTGTGCTGCTGCTGGGGCTAACGGAGCCTGCTTCCCTTGTTAGGCACCCTATTGTTGTGCCCTGTCTTGTTGTGGACAATTCCTACTCTTGTGACCCTGCTGGCCATAAGTGAAACACTAACCTTAAAACTGCCTTTGACCTTGGCCCTGTTGGCCCTGACTTTGGCCCTGACGTTGGCTCTATCGGCCTTGGCCTTGTTATCCTCCACTTTGGTTCCCTTGGCCCTATCGGCCCTGAGGAACTGGCTGCTGGGAACCCTGCTGGCCCTGTCTGTCAAAGCGATGCCTCCCATGCTTAAAATTCTTGGCAGAGTTCCCCTGTCGGGAATCTTGCCCTAGCTGGCCCACTGTTTACTGCTGTGGTGTGCTGCTGTCACTACTTCCACCTACTTTTCCCGGTTGGCTAGGCTTACCTCTCTTGTTTCCCTTCGTATGCAAGCGGTGATCCTGACAGTGTAGTAGAGCGACATTGACGACATCTGTATAGGTTACCAACGCCGAATTACCGATCAAATGTTGTCTGATTCTCCAGGTCAAGCCATCCACAAATTTTAACTTCTTCCTCTCCTCATCGCTCACCTCATTTGGCACAAAGTTAGCCAAGCGGGTAAACTCCTCCTCATAATCAGCAACTGAGCAATCACCCTGAACCACCTCGCTGAATTTCTTCCTCATCTCTGACTGTACTGCTGGAGGAAAATACTTGCGGTCAAACCGCACTCAAAACTCAGAAATCTCCATAGTGTCTTTTTCCTCGGTGGTGGTAACTGACTCCCACCACTGTAAGTCCGCTCCCGACAGACGAAAAGTGGCTAGAATTTATTTCTGTACCTCGGTACACTCTAGCATGCGCAAGTGGCGCTGGATATTTTTCTTCCAGTTGCACGTCTCCACTACATCGGTACTACCCTGAAACTTGGGTGGATGTCCTTTCTGAAATGTCTCTTTGACTCGCTGCCAAGTAAATGGCCCTGCTGGGGCCTGAACTACCAGTGCCATGGGAGGAGGTACTTGGGGCTGAGGAAAATGGGCTATCATGGCCCTCATTGCTGTCTCGGCTGCCTGAGCCACTATCACTGCAACCTGAGTAGTGGAAATTAACTCGGGTGGGGGTGGTGGTGGTGGTAGCGGCACCTGTGGCTCCTGATGAGCCTCCCTCACCTCATCTCTGGCTTCAACCCTCTCTGCCCGCTGCCTCCTCGGTGGCATCTGAAATAAGATCAAATTGTATAAGTACACAGTTTATACAAAATTTTAAGAGCATATGTACGATAACGCAAAAGCGGATATTGAATCAACAGTCCTAATAGTAGGGCTGTAATACAATCAGACGTTACGCTGAAACTCAGTAAGCCGTACAGATCCTATGGATACTAGCACCTGGCTCTGCTACCATCTGTGACACCCTGCCTAATTAAACCTTGGGTGATCAAGCCTTAATTTAATTTAAATAGGTTTCTTAAATGGTTCATTCTTAGCATCACTGCCGAAAGCTTTTTAAGTTACTAATCACCTAAGTGAAATTAAGCTAGTGCCAAATTTTATCTTCCTTAAGCATAATAAACAACCCATACAAAATGATACAATTTCAACAATACTAAAATAATTTGCATAAATAACTAAATGCAGATAAAGTCTTGCCGAAAACCACGGCCAGAAACCAACTCAAAATCCAAAATCAGAATAACTGTAAAAGTAAAGATTGGACAACATGTCCCAACTAAGAATACTAAAACTGAGATCCTGCACTAGAACTGAAAAATGGAAAATCTCTAAACAATCCCTGCAACATCCACACGTGCTACAGATCCCAAATCCCTGGAATGAAATCATGCTGGGTGTCCCTGTGGCTGGGCACCAAAAAGGTTTTAAAAAATTTTACATAGCGAGAGTTACTACTCAAAACATTTAAAAATATTTTTCAAGAAGTTATCACAATTGAGTTATTGATTACACATAATAAGATTTCACACGCTCTCTTGAGCTTCCTCACTTCTCTTCTATAGTGCATGTCTAACGAGAGTACTTAGTTCACCCAGTTGTACTACCCCTGTTAACTAGATTGGAATACCCACTGTATGTACCCCCTCACTAAGTCCCCATGACTTACTCGCAGTATTTTAATAATCCATACTTCATGTGCTATAAACGTAGATAACTTATTTACTTCTTGTTATCCTTATTCTTGTAATAATTACATCACGCTATTTAATTATTACTAAGATATTTACAATCCATCTCATTATCTACTATTCTAAGTCAGTAGATTATGCATATGGAATACATTTTATCACACAATCATGTATTAAATATTAGTTATCACTAACATATCCTTTTGACACACATAAATGACTCTTGGTTCGGAATGATTCATCGACCCCAAGTGAGAGTTGGTTCGAAATGATCCATCGACCCCAACTATACACACACACACACACACACACACACACACACACACACACACACACACACACACACACACACACACACACACACACACACACATATTCTAGTTCGGGACTCGTTCATCGCGACACCAATTTAAGGTTTGGTTCGGCATTTTTACATCGACCCCAAACATATCATAGCTTTATGTTAGTTCGGAATATCTCATCGACCCTAACATAATTAATTTAGGTATAGTTCCCTTAACCCAAAAATTCATATAATTTAGTAGGTACACACCCGACCTATCAAATCATGCCCGTACGTAATATATTTTACTTATATTCACCGTACTCATTAATTTACAATTTATTTCACTATCGCATTTATTCTAGTATTCACGCAACTCTAAGGATCCTAGTTACCCCTCCCTTGATTCAGTAGTTAAACTACCTCTAACCTACTGGTATTTTTCTCGCAATTTACTCTCACTCTTTCCGTAACTAAATTCTCACATTCTCGATACACGACTCAATCGATCACCTTCCCGTCGGTCCATTTCTTCAAATTTCACACTCAATCATTTGTGAAGAAATCTCACGGTACACCTACTGGTATCTATTAAGTCCCTTCATAGGTAAAATGTCATCACTAAGGTTCCCATTAAGTGACGGTAATTGAAAAGAAATTTATCCACAAAATTATCTAAAGTACAGCCAGGGTGGTCGATCGATCGATGGGATATAGTCGATCGATCGACTGCTCGATCGATCGACATTCAAGGGTCGATCGATCGATCAAGTAGTGACAGACCCAAATCGTCTTCTTCATGCGGGTTTCACCATTTTTATTTATCTATCTCCCGTGATAATTCACCATACTTGCAATTAACAATTTCTAATTACTCCTACATATTCTGGGATGATTACTAACGATCTAAAATAACAAAATCATTACTAATTTCGTCCAAATTAACTACAAATCTTCTTATTATTCAAGAACCCTAAAAATACAATATTTCCATCTTTTCATCATAAATCCATATTTTTAGTTCGATTTAATCATCAAGTCTTCTATGATATCAGAATATGTTAGTGATAACAAATATTACCATAGATTTGATGATTAAATCGAACTAAAAATCTGGATTTATGATGGGGAAGGCACTTCCAAACATAACAAGAAAAAGTTCAAAGGAAAATGCTACAATTGTGGTAAACTGGGACACCGCTCAAGTGAGTGTCGTAAGCCTAAGAAGCAAAATAAAAATAGCTCTCAAGAAAATGTGACCGAGGGTGAGAATATCACCAATGATTTGGCGGATATGAATCTTTCTGCCGTTGTCTCTGAATGTAACTTGGTTGGAAATACCAAGGAATGGTGGGTGGACACTGGAGCCACACGACACATTTCTGCAAACAAATGGATGTTCTCCACCTATAAGCCTTTGAAAAATGAGGAGAACCTTTTTATGGGAAATTCTTCCACTTCTAAGGTGGTGGGACAAGGAAAGATTGCTTTGAAAATGACTTCTGGAAAGGAACTTACTCTCAACAATGTTATTCACGTGCCTGATATCCGAAAGAATCTGATTTCTGGATCTCTCCTTACTAAGAATGGTTTCAAGCTTGTGTTTGTGTCTGATCGCTTTGTGTTGTCTAAAAATGACATGTATGTAGGAAAGGGCTACCTAAATGAGGGGCTCTTTAAACTGAATATTCTTACTGTAACCCCTAAAACATCTGTTTCAATGAATGAAGTTGTTAGTTCTTCTTACTTGATTGAGTCATCTAATATTTGGCATGCTAGATTGGGACATGTTAATTTTGATACATTGCGTAGATTAATTAACTTGGAATTTTCGCCAAAATTCAATATTGATAAAAATCATAAATGTGAAATTTGTGTGGAATCTAAATTAACTAGATTACCTTTCCATTATATTGAAAGGATAACTGAACCTTTAGATTTAATTCACACCGATATTTGTGATTTAAAATTTGTTCAAACTAGAGGTGGGAAAAAGTATTTTATTACTTTTATTGACGATTGCACAAAATATTGCTATGTATATTTGTTACATAGTAAAGATGAGGCTATTAATGCATTTAAACAATATAAAAATGAAGTTGAGAATCAATTAAGCAAAACGATAAAGGCTATTAGAAGTGATAGAGGAGGTGAATATGAATATCCATTTGAGGAATTTTGTTCTGAAAATGGGATTATTCATCAAACAACCGCTCCTTATTCTCCTCAATCGAATGGTGTTGCTGAACGCAAAAATCGTACTTTGAAAGAAATGATGAACTCAATGTTATTAAGTTCAGGAGCTCCACAAAATTTGTGGGGGGAAGCCTTACTTTCTGCTAATTACATTCTCAATAAAGTACCTCACAAAAAGACTCACAAGACACCTTATGAATTATGGAAAGGTCGAAGACCTTCCTATAAATATTTACGAGTGTGGGGGTGCTTAGTAGAGGTGAAAATGAGGCGAGCCGAGCCGCGCTTAAGACTGTTCAAGCTTGATTTGTAAATGTAAACGAGCCTAAAAGTATGTTCAAGCTCGGTTCATTTATCCTACGATCTAAGCTCGAACGAGCTTCTAAGCTAGCGAATACGAGCCGAGCTCGAGTAGCTTGGTTATTTTACACTAATTTAATATGGATATCGATGATCGAGCCGAATCCGAGTCGAGCTCAATAAGATAACGAGCTTAAATTTTTGTTCAAGCTTGGCTCATTTATTTTACGAGCTAGTCTGGAATGAGCTTTTTTCTGAACGAACACGATCCGAGATCGAATAGCTTGGTTCATTTTACAGCCCTAGTGCTTAGCCAAAGTGATGGTTCCTAAACCTAAAAAGGTAAGAATAGGGCCAAAAACCGTGGATTGTGTATTCATCGGTTATGCTACTAATAGCAGTGCATATCGATTTCTAGTTTGTAAATCTGAGATTTCGGACATTCATGTAAATACGGTTATTGAATCGAGGGATGCTTCATTTTTTGAAAATGAATTTCCGTATAACATGACCCGAGAATCTGGTCCTTCTAAAAGGACAAATCAAGCTACTACAAGTGGTACTCATCAACCTATTGATTCAATAGACGATGAACCAAAATGTAGTAAAAGAGCAAAAACCTCGACTTCTTTCGGTCCAGATTTTCTAACATATTTGTTAGAAAATGAACCTCAATCGTATAAAGAAGCTATATCCTTACCCGATGCTTCCAATTGGAAAGAAGCAATTAATAGTGAAATTGAATCCGTATTACAAAATCATACATGGGAACTAGTGGATCTTCCACCAGGTTCAAAACCGTTAGGTTATAAATGGATCTTCAAAAAGAAATTGAAGACCGATGGATCAATTGATAAATATAAAGCTAGACTTGTAGCTAAAGGCTATAGGCAAAAGGAAGGGTTGGATTACTTCGACACATACTCACCGGTAACAAGAATAACGTCCATTCGGATGTTAATAGCAATAGCTGCTATTAATGGACTTGAAATACATCAAATGGATGTAAAAACTGCATTCTTAAACGGTGAACTAGATGAGGAAATTTATATGGAGCAACCTGAAGGGTTCAAAGCTTCCGGACAAGAAGGAAAAGTATGTAAGCTTGTTAAATCACTATATGGATTAAAACAAGCACCTAAACAATGACATGAAAAATTTGATAATGCAATGTTATCAAATGGTTTCAAAATTAATGAATGCGATAAATGTGTTTACTTTAAATACATTCATAATGGATATGTCATTGTATGCCTCTATGTTGATGATATGCTTATCATGGGTAGTAACTTGGAAATTGTCAAAACTACAAAACAAATGTTGAGTAGTAGATTTGACATGAAAGATATGGGAATCGCCGATGTTATATTAGGAATTAAAATTTCTAGAACATCGGATGGACTTATATTATCTCAATCTCATTACATTGAGAAAGTACTTGAAAAATTCAAGAAGTATGATATTAGTCCTACCAAGACACTTGTAGATGTAAATTTACATCTAGCAAGAAATAATGGTGAAAGCATATCTCAACTAGAATATTCTCGTATTATCGACAGTTTAATGTATATCATGAACTGTACGCGACCAGACATAGCATACTCAATAAGTAAGCTAAGTCGATTTACGAGTAATCCAGGAAGAGATCACTGGAAAGCAATATTGAGAGTTTTGGGTTATTTAAAATATACTCAAAACTATGGATTGCATTACTCAAAATATCCAGCTATTCTTGAAGGACATTGCGATGCAAATTGGATATCTGATACAAAAGACTCTAAGTTTACGAGTGGGTATGTGTTTACCCTCGGAGGTGCAGCCGTATCTTGTAAATCCTCAAAACAAACGTGCATTGTTAGATCGACAATGGAATCTGAATTCATTGCACTAGACAAAGCTGGAGAAGAAGCTGAATGGATTCGAAATTTCTTAGAGGATGTTCCAAATTGGTCTAAACCTGTGCCCGCAATATGTATACATTGTGATAGCCAATCAGCGATTGGAAGGGCACAAAATCACATGTATAACGGAAAGTCACGACATATTCGTCGTAGACACAATACCGTTAGACAACTTCTCTCAAACGGAATTATCACAATTGACTATGTAAAGTCAAAAGATAATATATCGGATCCACTAACGAAAGGTTTAAACCGAGAGCAAGTTGAAAGATCATCGAGAGGAATGGGTCTAAAGCCTATAAATAAATAAGAATCAATATAGTGGAAACCCAACCTAGCTGACTGGAGATCCCAAGATCTAGGTTTAATGGGAAAACCGAACTACATTGTATTCAGTAAGCACTGGAGGATATATTATCCTATCCATTCCAAGGATGAGACAGTGCATATCTGCCGCGAAATTAGGATAAGTTATGCTTTTAATGACATCTATATCTTAGTACGTCTAAGTGGGGTATTGCAGAATACTCTTTATGGAAGTCACCTACGTAAGTAAGAAGGGTGCCACTTCTATGAGAATAATGAAAGGCATATTCTCTAAAATACTTGTGGAACCAAGTGGTGTTCACGACCAAAATGAACACAAGCGTGAGAACCAACTGTGTTGAAGAATTGTTGTGTGAATACTGTTGTCTAGGTTTACAAAAATGGTTTACGGTTAAAGGACGTGAAGTCTACTGATTAACCAAGTAAATCCGATAGTATATCACTAAGGAAAGTTCAAGGCCACTAGGCTACTTTTTCCGATGCAATAAGTCTTCAGTTTTACTCAACCTGTGTCTGCATCTGCATCAGCATTTGTTTTGTTTTATCTATAGCGATATATCATTCATGTGGGGGATTGTTGGAAAATTGGAACTTAAATGGGTATTATAAAGCTGTCCAGATTTTTCTGGACAGATTTTTGAGCAACTTTGAGCTCAAATTTAGGTGGGACCCACACTACGGAAATTGTGGGACCATATACGAACGCGTTCACCTCCGCAAGGAGATTAACGTAGTATATTCATATGTCCAATTTCAATAAGTTATAAATGATAATTATGTCCCCAAAGTGACTCATAAAGCAATGAAAGTTAATGTATTGGATATGTTTTAACTCTTGTCCCACATTGGAAGAGTAGTGGAAAAATGATGAGTTAATAAAACCCAATAGATGGACTAAGGCTTGGATGCCTTTGGGGTATCCCAACTCTTTGAAGGGGAGATGACCTAAGCTATGCTTGGGTTGACTTTCGGTCAAAGGTCCACACGCGCGCGCGTCCGTCCGTCCGTCACCCAATTGATGGACTAAGGCTTGGATGCCTTTGGGGTATCCCAACTCTTTGAAGGGGAGATGACCTAAGCTATGCTTGGGTTGACTTTCGGTCAAAGGTCCACACGCGCGCGCATCCGTCCGTCCATCCAGCCGGCTCGGCTCGGCTCGGCTCGATTCGGTTCGGGCTCGGGCTCGGGCTTGGGCTTGGGCTTATAAAATTTTTAAAATTTTTGGGTCGAACATTCTGGGCTTTAATTTAATTAATTAATTACTGAATTAATTAATCTTTAATTAATTGATAATCAGTTAATTCCAAGAGTCAGCAGTTAACGAAATTAACTGCTTTGACAGTTAATTTCGGTTTTGACTGTTCCCAACAGTCAAAACATTTACTATAAATAAAACGTTTCCCTCTCAGTTTTAAACACAGAAAAATAAACCCTCCAAAATTCCGAAAATGCTACTGCATTATTTCCTCTGCCCAGAAAATTCTTTTCTTCATTTCTGCATTACATGTTCTTGGTTGTGTTGAGTACAAAACACAAAAATTATGTTCGCTGGGATTACTCATTGCTGTGCTGCTTGATTAATCCGAAAATCCGTTCTATCTTGGGAGACAATTATTCATTAAACTCAAGCACGCTGGAGGAATAATTTTGTCTTAAGGAGACTGTTCAACAGGGCTCGGATTTCTTTCTAATTATTATTATTTCTGGAAATTCTAGTAAGTATTTCATTTCTATAATTTTGTTTCAATTCTGCCATTATATTAATTGTTCATAATTCTGTACAATTGTTATTTATATATAGTAGACATAACAGACAGCATTAAATCTCAGCCATAACCAACTCTCTAGTCAGATTCCTCCTGCAATAGGTCATTTTCCTAGGCTCTCAGTGTTGGACTTATCCGAAAACTAGTTTTTCGGACAGATTCCATCGAAAATTGCATTATTGAGGTTAAGTTCACTCAATCTCTCCTCTAATTTTCTCACTGATCAAATCATCAGTGTCCTCGATGCTGTAGGTTTTGATGGCAGTTTTTCGAATAACACTGGTAACCCATCATTAGGCCTCAATTCTTGTCATACCAATCCAAGAAGATCCACCAAAATTTCCTCACAGTTCATCATTGTTCTTACCAGCGTAGTAGTAGTAATCTTTGTAGTGGCAATGAGTGTCTCTGTGTACATGATCAGATTTTACAGAAAGAGAAAGATTGAATCGGTTTCGACATGGAAGCTTACTACATTCCTGATGCTGAATTTCATCGAATCAACCATTTTGTCGTGTTTAATTGAAAGTAATGAGATTGAGAGTGGCGGATCGGGTAAAGTATACCGGGCTGTGATAAACAATTCAGGTCAGTGCATCGCTGTTTAGAGAATTTAGAATAATAAGAAGTTGGATAGAAATGTGGAGAGACAATTTTTGGCGGGAGTTCATATATTGAGCAGGATTCGACACTCGAATGCTGTGAAATTGATGTGTTACATTTTGGTCAAGAGCTCAAAGCTCCTCGTGTACGAGTACATGGAGAATAAGAGTTTGGACCGGTGGGCTCACAAGATGAAGATGTCGAGATCCTCGTCGACTGTGACAGCTTTACTACATCACGTAGTTTTGGACTGGCCCCAAAGGTTGCAAATTATGGTCGGAGCTGCTAGTGGGTTATGTTATATGCACCATGATTGTTCTCCTATTCATGGAGACGTGAAATCAAGTAATATTTTTCCCGATTCAGAGTTCAACACAAAAATTGTTGATTTTGGTTTTTTCAGAATATTGGTCAAACAAGAAGGGCCTAAGACATTATCCACTGTGGCTAGCTCCTACCGATACATAGCTCCGGTAAGTGTTGTACAAAAATCTTTTAACATAATTAATAAGCATATGAAATTTCAATCAAACCCACCCTTGTTTGTCTTAGCATTAAGGGGACGCGGGAGTCCAAATGATTCGTTCGTATGGAGTTTCAGGGATACAAAGAAAGGAAAAAGTGCTCTTAGGTTCCTCACAAACAAATTTTAAACATTAAAGTGATTTTGACAAATTTTGAACATTTAGATCCATTAATTCTCTTATTGTGGAACCCACGTTAGTGGCAGAGCAAGTAGAACTAATAGTAGATTGTCCTCAAATGTTTTTAAAATTGTTACCAAAGGACCTTGTTGATACACAAATTAGTCAGCTGATGTGGAACATTTATTATAAGACACGTGCTATCCAACATGGAATAATTATATACACCGAACAAATTAACACGCCGAGCTACTCAAAATACCGAGCTACTTAATATACTGAGCAACTATTTGGGAAGACCAAACGACCAAGACAAATTCAAAATTCTTACTATGTACCGATACATATGCCTATCTAATGACGACGTATTGTCTATTCATATGGGCAGCTCAAGGGCTATAATTACATTATAATACCCTCATAATAGGGTAATCTATCATAAGCAAAGATAATCAAAATTAAGGCAAAACACCCGGCAATACAAAACAGTGGACGTAGGCCATTTCATTAAGGCTGAACCACTTTAAAAATCCCTTGTCTTATTTCCTATTTATATGCGATTAATTAATTAGATCAAATCTATTTTTTACATCAATAGATTGGCACCGTCTATCGAAACGACTATACGTGGCGTTTTTCACTAAAAACTCATCAGAAATGATTGATATCCCAGAATCTAGCAACAAGAACAATGACGGGATCTCCCCAAACCCTTCGACTCCTCCAAATACACAAGATCTCACTAGGATCCTGGTAAATCTAGCCAATGGACAAACATCCATGTAGGAAACCATGCGACAGTTCATCCAAACTGTCCAAAACGGAGGATCTACCCAGTCAAGACAACGCAGCGTTCGTAGAAGCATGCATCCACCATCCTCAAGATCTAGACACACCGAAGTTCGTCATGCCAAGAATTCAAGTGATCCATCCTATCACCCTAGTTTAACTTCACCTATAAGAATTTTGGATTCTAAGGAAGATGTTACTCTAATTTCAGAACGAACAAGCGCCCTGTAAAGGTTGAGCAAAGTCTCTCCGTTCGATCGTTTAGCCTTAGAAGGAATAAAAATCCTCCTCGGATTGTGTCAAGAAATTCTCAACGACCAAATGATTTAAGGGAAGGCTCAGCCCAGTCACATCCCAATTCTAGGCATATAGCTCGTACAGAAAGATCCCAAGAGGAGAATTCTGCGCGATCTGTTGCTCGTGCAAATAAACCAGAGGTTGGAAATGATGCATCGAAGGGTTCTATTTAGAGATTGGAAGACATGTTAGGGGAGATGTCTAAGGCTAAAAACCCTCTCCAAAGAACCTTTATCAAAGGATATCCATTTGTACAAGCAATTATGGATTTTCCCACACCATCAAAATTCAAGGCTCCTGTTGTCACGCCTAAATATGATGGCAAAACCGATCTTGTTCTCTACATAGAGCAGTATCAAGCTGCAGTAAACATCTATGTGGTCCCAGATGAAATGAGGTGCTGGGCATTCTCAGGAACCATCACTGGATCTGCTCAGATATGGTATAATAGCCTTTCTCGGGGGCAGATTGCAACCTTCCATCAACTGTCAGAGCTCTTTATAGGGAATTTTTGTTTTGGTGCAAAGCCAGTCAAGAGGGTAACACATCTGTTGAGTGTTAGACAGAAGGTAAAAGAAAGCACCAGGGACTATATCACTCGTTTTAACAATGAGATACTGGAAGTCATTGACTATGAGGAGAAGACATCCATCATGGCTCTCATGAGTGGTCTTTTACCAAACAAGCTGTACTACACCCTGTCCAAGGATCCCCCCAAATCCATGGTTGAATTGATGGCTAAGGTAGCCAAAATTATGAATGCCGAAGAAGCTATAGCTGCGAAGAAGAATGCAGAGGCAAAGGCCGAAACTAAAGCTGAAGGTAAATCGTAGAGGAAAGATCACAAGGATAATGGTAGGAGCAGGAAATCGAAAGGAAAAGAAGCATTATACCACATGAGGAGGTATGAAAATTATACTCCCTTAAAGGTGGATATAAACCACGTTCTGGAAGAGATCAAGAACAATGAGGAACTGAATTAGCCAGGAAAATTGAGGACAACTCTTGAAAAAAGGGACAAATCCAAGTACTGCAAGTTCCATAAAGATCACGGTCACACGACCAAGCAGTGTATAACTCTCCAAAATGAGATAGAGGCACTCATTAGACGAGAAAAGCTTAGCAAGTATATTGATCGCCAGGATGGTGGCAGGATCAACAACAGAGCTCGATAGAGGTCCAAGTCTCCTTGATGACCAAGAGACGATAAGAAAAGGGACCATGAGGATGACCCTGAAGATGACCCCGATCTCCCCAAAAGACCAAGACAACCTGAGCGTGAGGTATTTTCAATTCATTTTGGTTCATTTGATTATAACATGATTATAGGCGGAGATGTAGGAAGGGGTGATCATACTGCTGAGAGAAAAACTTACCTCAATGAGGCACAAGCTTGTTCTTATATACAAGGGATAAATCTAGTAGAAGAGGATCACCCGAGGAAGGTTAACAAAGACAGGATGGTCATCAGTTTTTCCAAAAATGACTTGAAAGGTGTTTTGTATCCTCATGATGATCCTCTAGTGATCAATATGAGAATGAAGGATGTAATCATCTCGAGAGTACTGGTGGATAATGGTAGCTCGACAGACATCATATTCTATCCTTGCTTTGATAGTTTGAACTTAAAACTTGGTCAATTAGAGCTATATCACAGGCCCCTTATTGGGTTATCTGGAGAAAAAGTTTTTTCGCTTGGGACGATCAAGTTAGATATGTTGATTGGCACCTGGACTGCTTGCAGATTAGATAAGGTGCGCTTTTTTGTGATGGATAAAAATGTCCAATCAGCCTACAATATAATCATGGGGAGAGTGGGTTTGAAAAAGTTTGAAGCAGTTCCATATACTGTACATTAGTGTTTAAAGTTGCCAACCAACTTTGGTGTTTGAATTCTGAAGGGCGATCAAAAGGTAGCTCAGGAATGCTACTACTCATCTGCCAAGCAAGAAGAATTGGAGGACGCCAGGAAGAAAACTAGTACTTATCAGGTGGATGAATCTAATGAGTCTGAGGTTGAAACCTTAGACCCTAGAGATGAAACGGAGCTCATTAAAGGCTAGGTCATAGAGGCGACAGAAAGCATTATATTGGATAACGAGCGACCAAAAATAATGACTCAGATTGGTGCTTCACTTGATCTGATATTGAAACAAGAGCTGGTGGAGTTTCTGAAGCATATGAAATAGGTATTCGTGTGGAGTCATGAAGATATGCCGGGGATAGACCCAACTTTCTTATGTTACAAACTCAATGTCAATAAAGAGATCAAACCAGTAAAGCAACGAAGAAGAGTCTTTAGTCCGGAGAAGAATCAGTCTATTCAAGAGGAGGTGGAAAAGCTACATAAGGATTCTTTCATCGAAGACGTGAAGTATCTTGATTGGCTAGCTAATATGGTGATGGTGAAGAAGAAGAATAACAAGTGGAGAATGTGTGTGGACTTCATAGACCTGAATAAAGCTTGCCAAAAAGATCATTTCCTTCTACCCAGGATAGATCAACTAGTAGATGCTACTTCGAGCCATGAATTGTTGAGCTTCATAGATGCCTACTCCGGATACAATCAAATTAAAATGAAGACAGAAGATAGGGAGAGTACCTATTTCATTACCCCATAAGGAACATATTATTACAATGTTATGACTTTTGGTATTAAAAATGCAGGTGCTACGTATCAGCGACTGATGAACAATGTATTTGCATAGCAAATCAGCAAAAATATGGAGGTGTACGTCGATGCCATGTTGACCAAAATCAAGAAAGCAGTTGACCATGTAGCTGATTTGAGCCAAACATTTGACCAGTTGGAGAAGTACCAGATGAATCTGAACCCGATCAAGTGTGTTTTTGGCGTACAGGAAGGCATGTTCCTCAGGTATATTATAAATCAAAAAGGGATTGAAGCAAATCCTGATAAGATAAAAGCCTTGCTAGAATTACAATCTCTAACCACCAAGAAGGAAGTGCAAAGCCTTATGGGGCTCGTTGCTGCTCTCAATAGATTTATCTCTCGAGCAACTGATAGATGTCTTCCATTATTTAAGGTGCTCAGAAAGACCTTTGAGTGGAACGACAAATATGAGAAGGCATTTTTAGAATTGAAGAGATACTTGGGAACACCTCCTTTACTGTACAGGCCGGTGTTAGGAGAAAAATTATATTTGTAGTTAGCTATTTCAAAAAGTGCAGTTAGTTCGGCTTTGATACGAATAGAAAATGGAGTACGAAAATCAGTTTACTATACTAGCAAGACATTCAGGGGAGCAGAGATTAGGTATCCAAAACTGGAGAAGTTAGCATTGGTGTTGATTGAGGCGAGCAGGAGGAGGAAACCATATTTCCAAGCCCATACAATAGTGGTATATACTGACATGACACTCAGACATGCTTTACATAAGCCAGAAAAATTCTGGAAGATTAATGTATTGGACAGTAGAATTAGGGGAGTATGACCTTATCTACGAGTCAATATCTTCTCTTAAAGGGCAGGCAGTGGCGAATTTCATCGCCGAATTTACCTATCTGTATACCTCCGATCAACAGGGGGTTAGTGCAGAGCAACTTAAGGAGGCTAAAAGAATAACATAAATCATCCCCGATCAACTCCCAACATCAGAATTGCCAGAAGAGATGGCAGCCAACCAACCAGAGTCGTCCGATAAACAGCCAGAGTCGAGGGATGGAAAAAGGAAGGACAAGTATTCCATAATGGGATTTTGTCAGACCAAGGGTTTGATAATAATATCCCTATATGGAATTTATATGTTGATGGTTCTTTATGTGCAACTGGTTGCGAAGTTGGAATTATTCTTAATAGTCTAGACGGAATAGACATAGAATATGCTCTACGTTTCGAATTTAAAGCTTCCAACAATGAAGCTGAGTATGAAGCCGTAATTGTGGGCCTCAACTTAGCTAAATAATTGAATGCATAGCAAGTTTTAGTGTTTAGTGATTCACAATTAGTGGTAAATCAGATGCTCAGTCTTTACGCAGTAAAAGGGGAATTCATGTCGAGGTATTTAACTAAAGCTATGGAGATTATATCCAATTCGGCAGCTGTCCAGGTGATTAGAATACCAATACTGGAGAATACAAGGGCAGACGCATTTGCTCGGTTAACTTCAGCTACACACACCGAGTGAAGAATAATTCCCATTGAGATACTTGCAAGCAGAAGTATTGATGAAGATTTGATGGTGAAGTATATTGCTTTGGATATGGGACCTTTCTGGATGGATCCCATCAAGTCTTATATCTAAGAAGTCACTTTACCATCTGACCAACTTACGGCCAAGAGGTTGAAGTTCAAGGTTGCCAGATATGTCTTAAATAATGGAGTTCTATACAGAAGAGGTGTGATAATAGGTCTGCAAAGATGTCTTCATCCAACAGAAGTTAAAGATCTAATAGAGGAAAATCATGAAGGATGTTATGGATCTCACGTAGCAAGTAGAACTCTTTTATAGAGAATAAATACGCAGGGGTACTACTGGCCAATAATGCGCGCTGATTGTACAGCTTACGCCAAGAAATGCGACAAATGCGACAAATGCCAATGATTTTCTACCATACAAAGAACTCCTCAGGCATTGTTAACACCAATCACTTCACCTTGGCTATTTGTTATATTGGGAATAGATTTAGTTGGGCTTCTATGAACTACAAGAGGACGATTCAAATATTTGGTGGTCACTGTCAATTATTTCACAAAATGGGTAGAAGCTGAACCTCTCATTGATATGACCTATGAAAGGGTCTATCAATTCATCTGGAAAAATATTATTTTCAGATATGGTCTACCACATGCATTTATCACTTACCACGGTACCCAATTTGATAATGAGGAGTTCGCCGCGTACTGTCTACAATCCAATATTCAAAAGATCCATTCTGCTCCGGTTCATCCCCAAAGTAACGGGCAAACATAGGTGACAAAAAGAACTCTATTGAATGGGTTGAAGAAAAGATTGGACGATTCTAAAGGGAATTGGATCAACGAGTTGCATTCCGTGTTATGGGCTTACCGGACAACTCCCCAAACAGCAACTGGGGAATCTCCTTACATGTTAGCTTTTGGGAGGTAAGTAGTCATACCTGCTGAATTAGGCTTACCAACCCATAGGGTGCTTCATTTTAATTCTCTAGTAAGCGATTTGATGAGACACTTGAACTTGGACATGCTCGAAGAAGTCAGAGAAGATGCAGCAATCCAAAATGCATCTTATCAGCAAAGGACTGCCATGTTCTATAATACAAGGGTCAAGAAGTGTGATCTTAAAGAAGGAGATTATGTACTCAAGAAAGTAATTCAAAAGCACAATAAGTTGGAAGCCAATTGGCACGGGCCCTATCGTGCCACAACTGTTGTTCGACCTGGCACCTACAGAATAGAAACTCTAGAAGGGAAAGAATTCAAAAATTCTTGGAATGCAAAGCACCTGTGAAAATACTACCAATAATGTAACTATACATGTACCTTACTGTTTCAGTATGAATTAAAATGGTGACTCCCCAATAATTATTTTGTGTTATATTTTTTTCAGAGTACTAGTGCTACACACTACACTTTGCAGCAACACACCTAAAAACTTTTTCTCTACCAATAAAGTTGGTCGGCAGCAGCACAAACACCAACAAAGTTGGTTGTCATCAGCAATCACCAACTACAAGTTGGTCAACATCAACATGACCAACAATGTTGGTACAACAATCAAGCAAGGCAAGACCTGTTTGATTATGGGTGACCCAAGTTTCATCTAAACTAGGCAAGAAGATGGGTAAAATATCCACTTCCTAGGCACCAAGGCAATTATTTACTTAAATGATTGCTACAACTAAGCAGGAACATGGGATAAAAATAATTCAGTTGCTTAGGCACTTATGGGTGATAAGTCACTACAATTAGGCAAACATATGGGGCAAAGTTCCATTGTCTAGGCAATCAAATCAATAAAGGACAAATTGTCCCTTTATAGATATATATATATGTACTCAGCGAAGTATAGCAGTATTATAGTTGATCTCATAAAGATTGACAAGATAAACATCATACAATTAATTTATTTCCAGGGAAACACAATTACTGTAAGGACACAATTATCCGATTGAGTCTTAACATAGTTTTGTCTCAATTCCAGACAAAAATATTTATGTCATAGGATAGTTTTAAATTGTATCCATTCAAGCCTATGACGTGTTAGTAGAAGACGTAACGGCCAAGACAGTAAAAGCTTCATCAAATGTCGTGTGTAGTGTGCCTCGCTTATACGTCATCAACATGGTTCCATTTCTCCTAAGGTACGAATGGATTTTAATATATATATATATATATATATATATATATATAGGAGCTTGGAACAATATTTATATGGGTGTAATTTCATTTTAAACTATTGTTTATTTACAGAAAGTTTCATTAAAACTTAAAAACAAAGTTTCTGGGCTAAAAATAGAATTTTCAGCTTTTCGTTCTGGCGTTTCGTTCGATATTGTCATTCGAATGAGTTTGCCGTTCGAACGAGAATGTCGTTCGAACGAGGTTTGCCAACGAGTTCCCTGATTAGCCACTAGAACATCATTCGAATTGTTGTTCGAACAAAAAGGCTGTTTTAACGAGAATTCCAACGAGATTTCTAATGTCTTAATATTTTAATACACTGGAACATCGTTAGAAGGGTCGTTCGAACGAGACTTCGTTCGAACGAAAATCTCGTTCGAACGAGATTTGACAGGAACAGTTAATTGGCAGTTTTGAGCAGTTTTTCCCACTTTCTCCACTTCCTTTCTCCACTAACTTTCGACAGAATTTATGAAGTGCGGGAACAACCTTTTTGAATTCAACTTTTTCATACTATTCTAACTCTAGAGAGAGTTTTGAGTGTTCAATTTTCCAAGAAAACATTCATGGTTTAAGTGTATAATTTTTCAAGAAAAACTCATAAAACACTTTTCTTTCACCCATAGTTTATTTATTCCAAGCTTCCATATAAATATCTTGCTTGGAGTGTTTCGCACCGGTTTATCTCTGAACCTTGAAGAACATAACTTTGGGTTTGCTTCTACATCCCCCAAAGAAGAAGCTTGTTTGCTGTGACATACTCACTTGGAGAAAGGCTCCTTGTTAGGGTGGCGGTGATAAAAAAAGTCCGCTCGGTGATTTTGAGACCGCGATGGAGCTTCGTGGTTATTCACTAGGCGGAGGTGTGTACAAGAAGAAGCTTCAGGGCTTGGACGGAGTCAAGTCGAGTGTTGTAAGTCTTTCGTGCCTTGTACTTGTAAAACCATACTTAGTGAATTTGTGGCTAGGGCCGTCTGAAGTTTTTTCAAAATCACCTAGAACGCATGCTTAGGTAAAAAGATAAAATTTGATTTATATCACTACTTGTTTAATTTGGTACAAATTAATTGGGTAATATTTAATTAATTTAGTTCAAGTCTTCATTTAATTTGTTAAATTTTGTTTGACCTAATTTGGTAATATTGATAACATGACTTAGGCAAATTTCTAGGACTTGGGTTAAATTGGTTTAAGTGAAATTAACATAAGTGTGTGTTTAATTTAATTTCACGTTGCTTAATTTTAATTTAAGATAAATTATAGCTTACGCATATCTATAAAAGGAAATTGAAAATTATCTTTTTGGTTTAATAACTTAAAATTGGTGGTCTATCGCGTTCTCAAATTGGTATCAGAGCCAAAACGATAAATTACTTCGTTAAAGATCCTTTAAATATTTTTGGCTAAAATGAAAATTTTCCCATTTTCTAAATTTCCTATTTTCGATGGTTCTAACTACGCTTATTGGAAAGCGCGAATGAGATTGACACTAAAATCTATCAACGAGAGAGTTTGGATGTCTGTTGTTAACGGACGGTCCCCACCTACACATTTAGTAGATAATGAACATGTTCCCAAACCCGCTGACAGATGGAGTGAAATTGAATTTAAACTTTCTAATTTTAATTCCCGAGGTTTAAATGCCTTGTTTAGCGCGGTCACACCGGATGAATTCCGTCGTATTATGACGTGTGAAAATGCTAAAGAAGCTTGGGATATTTTACAACTCACTCACGAAGGAACTAGTGTCGTTAAAGATTCTAAACTCCAAAACCTCACCACTCAATTTGAAACCATAAAAATGAATGAAAATGAATCTTTTGATGAATTTTATTCTAGACTTTCCGATATAGTCAATTCATCTTTTAATTTGAGAGAGAAAATACCCGACAACCGAGTAGTAAAGAAAACTTTAAGGTCCCTACCTGATAGATTTATTCCAAAAGTGACCATTTTAAATTCTTTACCAACTTTAGCCTCTACGAAATTAGAAGAACTTGTAGGTGATTTACAAACCTATGAACTGGATATGTTTCCCTCTAAAACTGAAAAGAAATTAGAGAAGGGCATTGCTTTAAAAGCCCGAAAAGAGGAAAAAAAGTAGTAGAGTGTGAAAGTGATAGTGACTCGGAAGATATGGCCTTTGTTCGCAAGAAAATTTTGAAAATTTCTTAAATTTAACAAAGATAAATTTAAATATGATTTTACGAAATTTGAAATTTCTAATCATGATAATGCCGAAAAGATCCCTAAAACTTCTAAAGAAAACTTAAATAGGGACGAGTCAAATAGGTGTTTTGGTTGTGAGGGTTATGGCCATAGGGCTTTTGAGTGCCCCACTAAACTAAGGAGAGAGGGTAAACAACCAATTTCTTATAATGCAACCCTGAGTGATAGTGATAAGGAAGAGGGATCCGATTCCCCCACTAAGCCCAACTTTGTGGCTTTTATGCTAGTCATGTGAGCACCAATAATGAATCTTCTCATGAAGATATACAAGCACATGACACTTCCAAGGTCAAAGTTTATGATTCCCTTGATTTTTATGGTAGTGAGAGTGAAAAAGAGAGAGAGAGAGAGAGTGAAAATGAAGATGAGGTTAATGTGAGTGAACTTCAAAATGATTTTCAAGAATTATATGAAGAATATATTAAATTAAAAAGAGCAAATTTGAAGTTAGAAGCTTGTTTAAGAGAGCGTCTCAAGGTCATTGATGAGAGTGCGTTAGTGGAAGACATTAGGACACGAGAGAGAACTCTTCGAGAAAAGCTTGAATATATAGAAGGCGAGAGAGATAGCCTTAGAGGTTTAATGGAATCCGTGAAAAAGGAGCTTCTAGAGTTTGAAGAGAGAAATGTTTTATTAGAGTCTAACATCCTAGAATTAGAAAATAAATTAAAAGACTCTAGTAAAGTCAAATTTGATTTGGAGTGTTGTTCGGAAAAATTCGATAAAATATCAGGAACGGTTCAAATTAAAAATGACACTTGTGGTTTAGGCTTTGATACTTGTAATGAATCAACTCATAAATCCAAAACCATCATCTTAGGAGAATCGCCTAGGAAAGCCTTTAATGATCAATCCTTAGGTACCAAACTTCGACATGTTTATACTTGTGCACATTGTGGTCGAAAAGGTCATCTTAGAAAATTTTGTTTTGAGCTTAAACGAGGTCCTAGAAAATCCCTACATAAGGCAACCGAGGTTGCTAAGATTTCTATAACCCGAGATCGTCATTCGTCATTAGTTTGGGTTAGGAGATCCGACTTGGTAGCTTTACAAGATAGGATATTTCATTCTCATTTACTTTCACATGCTTCCTCCCTTGCAAATCTAAAGGTCGAATGTGTTAGTTTTATTGGCATACTCTAGCTTTTTATGCTTCATATTATATAGCGTTTCTAGGTGTATGCATGTTTAGTCATTTTCTAGTCTATGCTCCATGCTTAATCACATGCTAGAATAATGATTTTTGTGTATCTTTTGTATTATACTTCTTTTATTTTGTTTGCATTAAATGAAATATACAAAAAGATTTTTGTTTATCATTTGTGTTTTACCTTTTTAGTAATTTAAGATTAATGAAAAAAATACAAATGATTTTTGTGTGTCCTTTGAGTAAATATTTTATTTTTGGTTAAAAATTATTAAAAACTCAAAAATATTTTTTTTTTGTGTATTTTAGTTTGACACACTTTATGTGGCATATACTTGTGTTTGAATCCCATCTTTTTCGTTCCCATGTGGCTAGAACTTTTGGTTTAGATTGTCAATCCTTATTATGTTCTTTACCATGCTTACATGGAGTAGTTGGATTTTGTGTTGATTAAATGGATTCTATTTTTATATACCTTAATTCACACATGCACGAGCTCTTTTGAAATTTAACTTCACATGTTATATTTGAGCTTTGCGAGGTGTTCTCCTATCAATTTTGTCATCTACATATTTGTGACATAGGAGGACTACATGTCAAAATCCGTTGCACGTGAGATTTGTGTGAGATATAAAAAATGATATATGAGAATGTGCACGGAGAAGGGCTCCGAAAGGATTTATTATCCTTTGTGAATAGTAAGCCACCGTTTGTTTGGACCTAAAAGAAATATGTGGTCCAAAGGCCTAAAATAAAATATGGCATTAAAAAGAAAAATCATTGCCAAGGCCTATGTTTAATTGATATACTCATTCAAAATAATTAATTTGCATATTTTGAGGGAGTTTGGATGGTATATCAACGGTTTGCACAATGTCTGTGTATCCTAATTGCGCTTACAATGTCATGACTCTATTGGTTTGTAGAATCATCAACATGCTACGCATGTATGCTATGTGTATGTTTGTTCATTGAGTTCAATTTATATTGTCACATGAGGTTATATTCAAATGTGATGAAGTTTTCAATCAATTGAGAACTCCTTGAACATATTTTAAGTGCTTGGGTCTAAATTTAATTGTTACTAGTTCACACCCCAACACTTCTGTTTTCATATGACACATTTCTGCCATACGAGTGTGAAAATCTTATTTTATTTTGTGTCATTTGTGTGTTTATATCTATATATAGTTGCATGTGCATTATTAGTATATTTAGTCCATGTATATATATGATATTTTTCTGTCTTTGCCTTGATTTATAGTCCATATATGCTTTAATTCATAATTGGTATCTATCTGGTTGCATTCTTTGTTGATATCACATGATTAATACTTTATGTATCATATTGGTATCATTTTCTTACATCTTAGTTGGTATTCATTAATACTTGTATGGATTAGTTATGCGTTTGTTGCCCATATGCTTTCATGTTCTTATCACCTTATGCATCATCGTGTTTATTAGTTCTTGTATCCATTGTCTATTCCTGAACAAAAAGAGGGAGAATGATAGGGGGAGAAATGGTGTCTAATCCTATTATAATCGTATCTTAGTTCTAGGAGATTTAACTTAGGGGGAGAGCGCGCTATCTTCTTAAGTTGATCATAGTTGATAAAGTGGAGAATTAATTTAGGGGGAGTATTTAACTTAATTGCATTTAACATTCTTGATATTCCCTATGCATTTGATAGTTTGCTTAGGGGGAGTATTTAACTTAATTTCATTTAATATTCTTGATATTCCCTATGTGTTTGAGAGTTTGTTTAAGTGTTCAGGAATCCTTCTAAATGGCAACTTGCATCGGCAAAGAATTTAATCCTTGGGTTTTTGAGTCAAACAATGTACTTTTTATTTTTGGGTGGGATATGTTTTAAGTCTAGTAGAGCTTAACGTCCCTTTAGTATTTTTATTTGGTTTTCGTCCCGGAATAGCCAAATGGAGAGATTTGAAAATCACAATTCTCCGATTGAGTTTTAATGTAGTTTTGGCTCAATTCTGGACAAAAACATTTATGTCATATGATAGTTTTAAATTGTATCCATTCAAGCCTATGACGTGTTAGTAGAAGACATAGCAGCCAAGATAGTAAAAGCTTCATCAAATGCCGTGTGTAGTGTTCGTCGTTTCTATGTCATTAACATGGTTCCATTACTCCTAAGGTATGAATGGATATATATATATATATATATATATAGGATGTTGGAACAATATTTTTGTATGGGTGTAATTTCATTTTAAACTATTGTTTATTTACAGAAAGTTTCATTAAAACTTAAAAACAAAGTTTCTGGGCTAAAAATAGAATTTTCAGCTTTCTGGCGTTTCATTCGATAATGTCGTTCGAATGAGTTTGTCGTTCGAACGAGAATGTTGTTCGAACGAGGTTTGCCAACGAGTTCCCTGATTGGCCACTAGAACATCGTTCAAATTATTGTTCGAATGAAATGGCTGTTCGAACGATAATTTCAACGAGATTTCTTATGTCTTAATATTTTAATACACTGGAACATCGTTAGAAGGGTCGTTCGAACGAGACTTCATTCGAACGAAAATCTCGTTCAAATAAGATTTGGCGGGAACACTTAATTGGCAGTTTTGAGCAGTTTTTCCCACTTTCTCCACTTCCTTTCTCCACTAACTTTTGACAGAATTTATGAAGTACGGGAACAACCTTTTTGAATTTAACTTTTTCATACTATTCCAACTCTATAGAGATTTTTGAGTGTTCAATTTTCCAAGAAAAAGTTCATGGTTTAAGTGTATAATTTTTCAAGAAAAACTCATAAAACACTTTTCTTTCACCCATAGTTTGTTTATTCCAGGCTTCCATATAAATATCTTGCTTGGAGTGTTTGGCACCGGTTTATCTCTACACCTTGAAGAACATAAGTTTGGGTTTGCTTCTACATCCCCCAAAGAAGAATCTTGTTTATTGTGACATACTCACTTGGAGAAAGGCTACTTGTTAGGGTGGCGATGATAAAAAAAGTCCGATTGGTGGATTTCGAGACAGCGATGGAGCTTCGTGGTTATTCACTAGGCGGAGGTGTGTACAAGAAGAAGCGTCGGGGCTTGGACGGAGTCAAGTCGAGTGTTATAAGTCTTTTGTGTCTTATACTTATAAAACCATACTTAGTGAATTTGTGGCTAGGGCCGTCCGAGGTTTTTACCTGTTGTGGTTTTTTCCTCGTACATCGCGGCGTAGTGATTCATTGTTTATTTTATCTTGCAAAATCACTTAGAACGCATGCTTAGGTAAAAAGATAAAATTTGGTTTATATCACTACTTGTTTAATTTGGTGGAAATTAATTTGGGTAATGTTTAATTAATTTAGTTCAAGTCTTCATTTAATTTGTTAAATTTGGTTTGGCCTAATTTGGTAATATTGATAACATGACTTAGGCAAATTTCTAGGGCTTGGGTTAAATTGGTTTAAGTGAAATTAACATAAGTGTGTGTTTAATTTAATTTCACATTGCTTAATTTTAATTTAAGATAAATTATTGCTTCCGCATATATATAAAAGGAAATTGAAAATTATCTTTTTGGTTTAATAACTTAAAATTGGGGGTCTATCGCGTTCTTAATTACAAATGATTTTTAACCATTAAAAAAATACATATAGACTATTTTATTGGTTTATTTCCTTCAGATTTAGGTACAGGATCCATTCCAGCTGGAGGATCGTTTAAAGCAAAAGAAGAATTGATAAAGTTTAAGTCTCGCAGCATTCTGGTATTGCTCGTACTTGGTCGCTCAAGCAAATGTGGAGGTCGGGATATCTCAAAATCTTCGTGAAGGCTGTAATCACCAAGGTATTTGGAGATCAAACACTGAGGAATGGACCTAACTGGAATCCAGCTAACATCTAGCTTGAAAGGAGGCACTGGCAGATCAAGTAATCCAAGGTCGCACTAATCCCACAGCTCTATTCCTTATGCAACCTTCATCACAGTTAGAGCATTCAGCCATCCCTATTTGTATCCCTCATTATTTGATTGTTTCAACATGGCATAAAGCTTCATTATATCCCCACATCCAAAACTCTCGGGGATGCTTGTGGAATTGATAAGTCAATCTTTTAACATGCTAATGAAGCCTCTTCATAAAGTTTTCTTTATTCTCCAACGCAGAACTCTGATTGGAAAGTTGCTCGGTAAGAGTTTGAATTTTTGGGACATCTCACCTAAAGCTTGATTTTTTGCCTTTAGTTGAGCAACCTGATTTTCTATAGCTTGTTGAGTCCTAGTCACTTCAAGGCTACTCCGACCAGCTCTAGCTCTACCCCAAGAAGAGGATGCAGGTTTAGCTTTTCCCAAAGTTTCTAATTCTTCCCTCAATGAGGCATTCTCAGTCTCCAAAAAGGAAAAACCTTGATCATTAACTGGGACCAGAGCTCCAGACGAAGCAACAAATTTAAGCTGTCTCAGTTCTTCTCTTAAAGAAATATTTTACTCCTCCAGCAGCTTAGCAGTGTTTTTATGCTCCTGAAATTCAAGTTTTAGCACACTCTCTCTCTTATTATAGGCTGAAATAAATTTATCATAACCCCGATCAATACTCAACTATTGGTACTTCTTCTCATAACCTTCATGCAGAAGTGCAGTGCCTTCCTTATGTTGAAATTAAAGTTCTTCGATCACTCCTTGCAGATCCTCAATCATTTCATAGTAAGCCACGTTATTTGCAACAACACGATCAATTAGACATTTTAAATATTGATAGGCATCAATTGCTCGCTCAGAGGCATCAGACCCAAGAATATTAATATTTGTGCCTTAGTGAATTCTGCACGACCAGCTTTGAAGTAATCAGTACATTTCTTCATCAACTCTGTATCATGAGTTGACAACAGTTCCATCCTGATAATAAACTAGCAAGGAAAAGTAAAACTAGATCAACAGCAGTAAAACTATATTGAACAAGTAAAGGAGAAATCCAGAATAAATAACAAAGTCCATTTTATTGATCATAAGAAAAGAGGGTACAACCAAATATACAAAACAAAATGGAAAAATGGAGAAAAGAAACAAATTGCTGAACAATTCTACACCTTCTCCTTATTCCCTACAACATCCTCAGCTATTTTTGAAGAAGGAATTGGTTGCTCGGAGGGCAAATGACATTGCTCGGTAGAAGTTATTGTCTGTTGAACTTGATCGAAGGATCGAGGGATAGTGGCAACAGGTGTTTGATCCTATTATCAATAAAGAAGATTCATCATATTTAGCTTCATCTTCTTCATCTTCTTCAATAGCAGGAGGAGGGCCATGAACATGTCTCTGAAATAGTTCAGAATCTTCAGCAACTTTCAACTCCTTCAATGCTGCAACCCATCCATCCCTAAAGAACTTCAAACTTGCATACTCCATTTGAGTAGAGGCAGAAGTTATAGATTTATTCCACCCCTTGTCCCAGCCAGAGCTAAAGAACTTCTTTACAACAACTTTTCTCTTTGCCCTCTCCAAAGAAGAATTTTCTCTAAGAATCTCTTCAACAGACTTTACCTTCTCTTCAAGTCTTTCTTACGCCGTTCAACCTCTTTAATCTTGACCACAACTTCCACCTTGCTGGTAACGGTAACCTTTGATTTCTCCTTTGCCTCCTTGGAAGCATTTACAGCTTGTTGTTGAGCAGTTTCGGCCTCCCGCCGAGCTGTATCAGCCTCCTTGGCAGCTTCCTTATCTTTTGGTTGAGCTATTACAGTGGACTTAATCCCATTTTCCCAAGAATATTTGTCCTCCTCGTACTTCTATCGGGAATCCACCAAAGATTTTGACAACCCAGCAAGGCCGTCTTCTACTCCACTGGACGAAGTTGAAGCTTTGATAGCCTCATCCTTCTCGAGGATATTATTAAAATACACCAAAAACTATAAGAGAAAGGAAAGAACAAGTCAGAGTATGAACATTATAAGAAGAATCAAAATGATAAGTATAGCGACACTTACTGATGCAAGGTGTTGGGATGCCAACTCAGTGACCTTCTCCCGTGGAGTAAATGTCTCAGCATCTCAGGAAGGGTTCCAGACTAGATCAATTTCTTGGCCAAGCCAGGGGTAATAAGTGCTGGAGAACTAGCTCTCAAAGAAGGTATCCCAGAAGGTTGAGAAATAGCATCCATGGTCTTTTCGATAAGACTCCTTCTTAATATTCTCAAAGGAGCATCTTCAATCAAAGGTGCTACCTCTTTTTGAATAATGGAACCCCTTCAATCAAAGGTGCTGCCTCTTTTGGAGCAATATGGGGCTTTTTGTTGATCTCCTTGACAGATGTGGCTGCTCCACCAGATGGAGCAACATCCTTTTTCTTAGTCCCTTCAGCTGGGACATCATCTTTGCTCTTCTTCGCCCCATCGGCACCAGGGGAATGCTTGGCAAAGAGATCAGGCATGCTCCTCTTCTTTGTCATCAAGTCAGCAATAGAAATACCCAAGTCAGAGGAATATTCTTCAACAAATGAAGAAGATGCTAGAGCCTGCTCAAGATCAATCACCAAGGGAGGAACAAGAGGCCGAGCAATAAAAGAGGAAGTGGTATTCTTGTATCTCAACAAATATGAAGCGGACCTCACATGTTCCCCAGCTATTGCTTGATGCAATCCCCAGATAAATTTCAAATATTTTATATTAATATCACTCTCTTTTGGGGATTTTCTCTTACTGTAAACTGTAACATAAAAAATAAATATCAGTGACACATTTTATCAAATAAAAATAGAACTAATCTAAAAAAAAAACCTATCCCATATCCATAAAGTGAACATCTGGGACCTTGGTACACATCTTTCCCCTTTAATGCGGGTGTTGTCAATTTTTCATCACAACCCCATGTTCTAAATAATACCTATTAGCATCAGGGAGATTGACCACTAAAGCTCTGTTAGAAAACCTAGCTTTTAAATAAAAGGTTGTGTCGCTGGTAACCCATATATAACAGTACATAATTTAAGGAACCCCTAGATGAGTTCCATGAATTTTATTCAACCTATATAGACCATTAACTACCCTCCGTGTATTTGGACCTACTCTTGTAGGAACAATATCAAAATATTGGCAAAATTCCAAACACAGGGGATTAGGTGGGAAAGAAAAACCACATTCGGCTAAAAGAATAGAAGGAAACCAATGTCCCTCAGCTAGAGAAAATAAATCAGAAGGGCAAGAAGTTTCTTCCAGAATAACCCAAGAAGGAATACCAAAATTGGCCCAAACTTATCCAACGATTCGATAATGTAAACCATGATGCCTAAACAAAGAAAGAAGAAGGAAGGAAGAAGATCTTACAGAAAAATTAAGAAATCAGCTAAGGCCGATGAACTGAGAAGATGATCGTAAGAAGAAAAGTGAGAAGACAAAGAGTTTGGGAATCTATATGGAAAAAGGTAGAACATAATCTGCTTTTACTGCCTTTATATATGCTCCTTTAGAAAATGGGAAAAGTAATGATTACAGATTATGACGATTGCGTTTTCGGCGGCTAAAGACACAAGTACCCAATCGTTCGCAAAAAAATCAAAATATTTACAAGTTTACCACTTCGCACTCAAAACTATTATGATGAGAAGAAAATTTCACAAGTGTCGAAGATCTGTAACCAAACAAGACATGGGAAATATGCCCGAGCAACTTTTGAGCATAATATTTCACACTCTCGCATTCAATCTCAACTATGAAACATTGGGGGCTTCTGTTGATACAAAAATTAGTCAGTTGATGTGGACCAGTTATAATAAGACACGTGTCATCCAACATGGCTTAATTATATACACCGAGAACTTAACACGCCGAGCTACTCAGAATACCGAGCTACTCAGTATATCGAGCAACTATATGGGAAGAACAAACGACCAAGACAAATTCAATGAATATTCTTACTATATACCGATACATATGCCTATCTAATGATGATATATTGTCTATTCATATGGGCAGCTCAAGGGATATAACCCTCATAACGGGGTAAGCTATCATAAATAAAGATAATCAAGACTAAGTCAAAACACCCGGCATTACAAAACAGCGGACGTAGGCCATTTCATTAAGGATGAACCACTTTAAAAATCACTTGTTTGATTTCTTATTTCATATTTATACGTGATTAATTAATTAGATAAAATCTAATTTTTTACATCAACAAACCTAATTATAAATTTCCCTAAAATAAATCAATCAATAATATTTTGGCAATTCAATTTTGAAATCATGGTACGCCATAATTTGTTTATTTATATGTTTTTAATTGAATTCCAGAGTATGCTAGTACAACAAAGTGACCGAAAAGATTGACATTTATAGTTTTGGTGTGATTCTACTGGAGCTGGTGACCGGAAGAGAAGCCAACCATAGGGACGAGCACACGTCCCTCGTTGAATTGGCATGGGTCACATTCAACAAGGAAAACCTATTAGCGATGTGTTGGATGAGGATATCAAGGAGACTTGTTACTTGGATGAGATGAATGGTTCTTTCAAACTTGGGATTATTTGTACAAATACACTGTCTTTTACTAGGCCAAAGGTGAAGGGGTTTTAGAGCTCTTGCTCCGACGTAACTTGGATGCATTCGGAGAGAGAGTTAGAGAGTAACAATAGTAATTCAATGCTAAGTGTTTGTGCTAAAAGTTAAGGTACACATACGCATAGATGGCTAGGTTCCCAATACGTAGTGCGATTGTGCGAATGCCTCAATACTTGTAATATGTATAAGCAAGTTCGGTCCTAAAATGAAAAAATTTATGTACTAATTTTGTAGTTATATATGCATCTAAATAATATTTTATTTTTCACGCTGATGTAAAATCACACTACTACAATTTGTTATTTATCATTTGTGGATTATGTTGATTATTCCCTAAGAAAATATGTAAGTCAAAAATCATATGAGAATGCCTTTCATGGTTAGGATTTATTCCCATATTAAATCGCGTCGATTCGAAAGATTGCATCACTTCAATAACTTGGGATAAAATGCTTCGACTCCACTACAATTGTACGCACCATTGCCAAAGCCACATCAAATGAAATATAAAATCGTTATCTAAACTTTAATCATGTTAGTAATTTCTACACTTTAATACTAGAAAAAAAGACACAAGGAATCTTGGAATTTAAGGTAATTTGCAATTTGTATGTCAATAGTTCAATTTGACATGGTAAACTTTGAAGTACATTAAGTTTTGCAATTGAAATCTTGTCTTTAACATCATTCCATAAACTTAAAGAAAATCCTAGGTGGCATATTCATTAGATTATTTTGTGGCAAGCCTTTTAACACACCTAATTAAATAATGGCATATGGAAAATAACATTGAAAAAATAATATGACAAAATAATAAAAAAAATAACGAAAATCTTGAAAATGGAATAATAAAATAATCTCTCTCTCTCTCTGTCTCTTTCTCTCTCTTTCACACACACACACACACACACACACACACACACACACATGCACGCACGCACACACACACACACACACACATGCACGCACGCACACACACACACACACACATACACACAAAACTTCCCACCATTATAACCGCCCGCCACCATTATCACCTTCCACCAACTGAGCACACCAACCCCAGCCTGCCAACCCCCATCATCACGCCCACCTTCCACCAAGTTTTATTCAAATCAAACCATAAATTCAACTAAAGTAAAACCATGGATTCAACAATAATCAAAATGTATATTCAATTAAAATTAAACCTATCCAAAATATGAGTGCAATATAAAAAGTACCACATAATATACGTGGTTTGGCAAATCGTACTTCCTACGCCCACAGAGAAAGAGGGAGAGCTGTGTATTAGTTGAGAGAAAGGAAGGAAGATTGGGTGATAGACTTGCTAGCTGAGAGTCTAAGTCGCCGTAATTAGAATACAATTCAATACCCCCAAACTAGCCGAGGTCACCCATATTCATAAGTAGATAGTGCCTACAAATCTAGGCTTGTTCTCTTCGAGCTTACCTCCAAAGTGGTAGAGTTGTGGTTGGTTCAATTATCCGTGATATGTAATGATCTTCCTTAATTTCCTATCAGCCATCCCTTGGTATTAGGACAACTACGATGCCTCAACTTCTAGGTGCCATGTGTTAGTTCACGTGGCATAATCAACTAAATCTCCCTTAAATACTCTCTCTCTCTCTCTCTCTCTCTCTCTCTCTCTCTCTCTCGATAAAGTGAACCTCAAAGAAAAGACTTGAAAAACAAATCAATTATTTAAAATACGAAAAGAATGATTTTTCCAACCAAACTTGGTGGGGATGATCTTCACAATAAAGAGATCATTTGAAAATAGTTTCATAAAAAAAATTACCCGGAAAGTGGGTGAAATGAAAAATTGATAAATAAGTGCATCCTTAGTCATTAAAACTTTTAATGATCATTTCTCCAACTTTTTGGATGAATTTTTTAATTTAATTATTTGTAAATGATCTCCTTATTGTGTAGATCATCTCCAAAAAGTTTGGTTGGAAAATGCATTTTTTATTATTTTAAATAATTGATCCATTTGTTGGTTCTTTCATTAAGGCTCGCTTTAGACCCACTCCTGCTCTCTCTCTAAGAGAGAGGCACGATCAGGTGCAGACTACTTAAGAACCAACTAGATGTAGACAAATTCTTTTAAAATGTTAATTTTTTTATTGGATTTAACAATAATCAAAACGTAAATTCAATCAAAATTAAACCTCCGTCTCTCTCTCTCTCTCTCTCTATATATATATATATATATATATATATATATATATATATGGGATATTTAACCCACAATATATTCAATATTACTAATCATCCCCAAAATATGAATGCAATATCAAAACTACGACATAATGTATGTGGTTCGGCAGATCGTACTGCCTGTGTCCACGGCGAAAGAGGGAGAGATGTATATTAGTTAAGAGAAAGGAATGAAGATTGGAGTGCTAGAGTTGTTAGCTGAGAGTTTAAGTCACCGTAATTAGAATACAATTTAATACCCCAAAGTAGCTGAGGTCGCCCATATTTATAAGTACATGGTGCTTATAAATCTAGGTATCTTTTCTTCGAGCTTATCTCCAAAGTGGTAGAGTTTTGGTTGGTTCAATCATCCGTGAAATGTTGTGATCTCCCTTGATTTCCCGTCAGCCATCCCTTGGTATTTAGACAACTAACACACCTCAACATTTAGGTGCCACGTGCCAGTCCATGTGGCATAATCAGCTAAATCTCCCTTCAACACACACACACACACACACACACACACACACCTCACACACCCACACATAGAATATATAAAGTTAATCTTAAAGAAAGGACTTGTAAGAGAAACTATTCTGATATTGCTCATAGAATAGCCCTTGTTCTATTTTAGGCATTTTTGGCGTATCCCATTTCAAACCATCATGCACCGTCATGATGAACCGCACTCAAACATCTCCAAGATTGAAAACTAACCTACATCCCATAAAGGTATAAAGATTTTCGTAGTTTAAAATCTTTCATAAGGTTATTTGGGATGTTTATTTTTATTTAAACCGATGCTTGACTTTTTAAAACTTTTTGAAATAAGTTTTTTATTTATTTACCTAATTTAAATGAGATCATTTTCTCGTTTGAACGACTTTGGTATGTCGTTAAATGCCTTGTTAGATCCTACATCGAACGAACTACTAATGAAGGTATACAGTTGTAATTCGTTAGAAGCTCGTTAGATAGTGGTTCAAACGAGATTGCGTTCTCGTTCAAACGAAGTTGGAGTTTTGTTCAAACGAGATGACATTCTTGTTCAAATGACCTCTGTTTTCGTTCAAACGAAATACGCCACCTTGAATGTTTTGCTAATCTATAAATACCTGTTTTGGCTCCAAATTTCGTATGACTTTTGCCAAAACGGGTATTTTGTTAGAATTTTTGAAACCTTAGAAAGTTTCCTAAGATTTTTATGAATCGTTTTGAAACCATATAAAGTTTTGTATATTGCATACATCTTTGTGAAGAGGATTCTCTATGACTGACCTTGTGACCCAAGGGATCACGACTAAAGAAGAAGGTTGATCGGTGGATACCAAGGGTGGAATGTTGCTTTTGGACGACTCTGAACTGAGCCGTATTCTTTAGAAGTTTTGAAGACACTACGCGTTATACTTGTGGGTGTATCAAGTAGTGTAGAAACCACATTATAGGACCTCCTAAGTTTCTCCTTAGGTCCCTAGCATCTCCTCATTTCATTGTTAACCGTAGGTCACACTCCGAGTAGCGATCTAAAGGCCATCGGGCGCTCTCGGGGACCGATTTTCTCCCAATCGACTTCATTGTCAAAGAGAAATCTATTTAATACTTTGAAGGGAACTGAAACCCCTTTCTAATGTCCACCCTGTGCACAAAATGGCATAACCGTTCGGATGAACGATCAATTTTCCCCTGAAAATCAATTCGGAGGCCACTGGGTGCTCCCGGGCTCCGTTTGACCTAAGTCAACTCTTCAAATCGAATGAGACTAAATGAATCTCTGAAGGGAACTGAATATCATTTTCAAAAGTCCTCCCCATGCACGATTCTAATTTACGATACAGACAAACAATTCATTTTACTTCGAGAGGTCACCGGGAACTTCGGGGCCCCGATTGACTAAGGTCAACTTATTCAGCCAAGCGAAACTCTTTTTAATGTCTAAGTACATCTCCCAAACTTTCCAACAGTCCACCCAGTGCGCGATTCTAACATACCATATGGACGAATGATCCATTTCTGTCCGACGATCTCTCGTCCAAAGGATCAACGTTCGCTTCTGAGCCACATTTGACCCAAAGTCAACTTTCGTACTCGGGAGAGGTCCAAAGGAATCTTATAGGTCTCTCAATTATCTTTCTAACGGTATGCCCCGTACGTAATTCAGATCAACAGATTACGTTCTATGACCATTTTTCCAGGAAAATATACACGAGACTGCTTATTGGCAGGTCCAGATCCTGGTCTATCGGCAGTGTGTCTAGGGCCACCTGCCGATAGGATGGACAAGGGCTATGCCTATTGGAAACCCCCTGACCCTATAAAATGAGGGCATGACCTCATAACCAAACACACCAACATCTGAGATCCATCAGCATCAGTGATCTCAGTAACATTCTCTCGAAATCAGCGAGGTTCCTCCATGTGAAGTTCCATTCAAGATAATATTCCCATCCTTTTGATACCCAATTTAGAAAAATCTCATTCTCTCTCATCCAACATCTATCTCACATTCTAGGGAATTCATCCAAGATCAAAGATCAAGCTTCAAAGAAGGTCCAATTCCTTCCCTCGCTCTTTAAATTTCTTATTTTTGCATAAATTACATTAGATTCATAATCTAGTTCTTAGTTTAATTCATACACATTAATATTTACATTTTTATTAGTATATTTCACATACTTTATTTTCAATAAAAAAATCCAAAATAAAACAAAAATAGGGTTACGCCCATAAATTCAGAACGAGATTATTCCTCACAGTTTTTCACAACTAAAACATATTTTTCTACACACACATATAATAAAATCCCGTTTGGATCTATGAGATAAACCCCACCCCCATGTCGCATCCGAACTACCGGACTTTGATGCCTTTATACGTTACGTAGGCGTTACAGATTAAAACCCGAGACTCGAGTCCAATTTACCAATTTCTAATTTTCTCAATGTTCTAATTTATCAACTTCTCTAAATGCTCCAATTGTCCTAAACTCCTCATTACGTTATTTCATTAATATACATATTATCCTTATTAGCGTTTCATCAAACACATACTGTCATTTCATAATAACGATCAATATCACGATAAACGCAGAAATCATATTTTCTATATATGTTATTTTGGGTACATTCCTATGGATGACCTCACTCTACCTTTCCCATGGTGTGAGTTGAACGATTCCGATCTTCATTATATATATACACAGACACAAACAAACTTCACGAAAAAATAAAGGAAAATAACAAAACTAGCCTATGAGACACCGAAAGGGCGGGATGGGTGCTTAAAACCTTCTCATTTCGTAACTTAGCCCATGGACCTTCAAACTATTGGTTTCATATTCATCAGTTTGTCTTTGATGCCACTCTCTCGAAGAGGCAACATGTTATTTTGCCTATTTTGTGCAAAATAGGCTGGCGACTCCATCTCTTTACATTAACCCCACACCAACGACTGCCGAATCTCTCTCAAAAGGGGTCGTGAGACCTTTCGGAATCCCTGCCCCAGGCGCAAGATCTCGATCGGGATGGTCACAGTGGAGACTCCGCTGGGGACTTTTTCATAAGAGGGATAGACTCTATCTTCATGGGTGTTTTATTTTCTTATGTGCGTATGTACCTACCTCTATGTACCCTTCCCCTCCTCCCTTATTTCTTGCACATATACCTCATACTTATATCCCTACTCACTCACACACTTGTAGTAATTCCCCATGTACACTTCACACCACACGCACCTAGGATCACTTATATCCCCATGTTGCACACATCACTTAGTAATCCATGCTTAGGTGTCACTAACACACACCTCCACTTATCACACTTGTATATATCCATGCTCACTCACACTTATCACACACCACTTGTAGTTGATCCATGATTTGGTTCACTACCACACACTCGTATGTAGATAATTACACACCACTCACTCTCACATATCCATGCTTAGTATAAATTTACTTACTTATTCTTCACCCCCTGCTTGGTATGATGCTCATCAATAAAGATACTCTCTCCATAATATACTAATCAAGAATCATGCATGTTACAAACTACATCACCAAAGAGCATTGCTATTAACCAAATTTTGTCTTGTAAATGGGGAGTCACTTCGTGATGGGTGCTAGTCTGGTAGGGCGCAGTTAGCCTAAGGGATATGACTCTCACCTTCCATTGGCCAAGTACCTTCGACGTATATCGAATGGTTCACCCGCATCATATCTCTTGATCGAAGTCATGATGGGAGGTATATCGTAGGGAACTCATTCACATACGTCGAGTATATAGAATTCACTCCCACACGTACTGTCCCTACGAGGTATATAGTGAGGCAATTCACGTACACTCAAGTATATCAAATGGCTTGTCCACATGTATCGATTTCCCTCAAAAGCAAGATGTATATCGTGGAGGTCAAGCAGGAGGTGAGAACATTTTCTAATTAAGCCAACAACAGCATACCCACATATAGGTGTCAAACCTAGGGCATACATATTTAGTTTGCCGATTTCAACCCAAAACTCTGCTGAAATGCTGAGTCGGTATGCCGCCCAAAGTTTTGCGCAATTTATAAAATGGGACCCTGCCCATGATCCTGGTAACAATTCCAACCATAGTTTTTACATATTTTTCAAACCTAATTTTTTCCAGCCTCGAATCCCTTTCGAGATTTCTCTTTTTGTATTTAGGTAAACCTAATAAGTGAGAACCTAATAAACATAATAATAATCATGCTGAGACCAGTCTCTCGTCTTTTCCTTCTTTCTTCATCCAAAAAGTGTCCAAAAACATTTTTCCTCTTTTATCAAAAATACCAAAAATCTTTTCCTCCCCTTTTACTCGAAAAATATTTTGTCCTCATCTTTTCCAAAAATGTCAAAAATACTCTTTCCTCTTTTCCAAAAATAATCCCAATTTTTTATCCTTCTCAAGTCGATCGCACACGCTTAGCCTGGCTCCCTATTGGTTTCGGTCTTCAGTCTAACCATCGAAAAGCTCCGTCAGTCCCCTCACTTCCTAGGAGTCCAAAATTTGTCCATGGAGGAGACCTGATGCTCAATGTGCAGCCAAATTTGATGATGGTCCGAGCTCAACTCACTGCCAGATTGAAAACCTTTAAATCGAGGTTCATGAGATGAAACTAAATCGGATCCCTATTCTCGAAGAGCCCGAGGTCTTCTTCCCTCAATCAATGGGTCTTCTTGCATCTGAGCCTATTTGGGTTTCCAAGTAATACTGGCATGCTCCACATGCTCCTCCTTCTAATGGGCCACCGTCAGCCCAACTTCCTATGCCGAATTTTTCCCAGCCAAGGGATAACTTACCCGTGACCATTGATCCGAAGGAGGAAGAATTGAATAAGGTTTAGGAGGAGCTCAAGATGCTGACCAATAAATTTGACTAAGTCAGACTCTCTAGGAATTACATGGACTACACCCACATGGCTCCGTATCCTCAATCCAGGTTATCGAAAAAGTTCAAGATGCCCAACATTGAGAAGTTCGGGGGTAGTGGATCTTCAATTGTTCATCTCCACACTTACCACCAATCCATGACTCTCCTAGGGGCCTCTGAGGAAATAATAACCCAAATGTTCCAAAAGACCTTGAAGGATAACGCTCTCCGTTGATTCTTATCTCTTGTGGAGTCCAGAATTCGTAGTTGGGAATATGTTGCCTTTGAGTTCATGTTACAGTACAAGTACAACGAGGCATTAGAGGTTACCCATCGTGATTTGGAATTTCTCAAGCAGAATCCTAGGGAGTCAGTCAGTAACTTCATAGTAAGGTGGAGGGAAAAAGAAGCCACCATGACCAACCGACCTTCTGAAAAGGAGCAAGCAACGTTGTGAAGAAAAAATTCTTACCCCATGTCCGAGCAACGATGGGAGAACAGTACTGCCCTTATTTTTTAGCACTCTAAGAAGCAGGAGTGAAGATCGAAGAAATCCTTGCCAAGATAGAAGTTAAACCAAAAAAAGTATCTGGACAATACGCTCCCAGAAAGTTTGAAAAGCCCGTCAGTACCACCATTTCAACCATCAACAACATCTCTCAGCTTGCCACTTCATGGGCACCAGAAAGCCTCCCTAACCCAGTCCAGAAGGAATACACCGAGATTAATACTCCTCTCTCCAAAGTTTACCTGGATCCTTGAGCCAAAACCTTATCAAACCATTAGACCCTCTTCCATTACCGAACCCACTTCTTAATAATTTCAGGCCAAATGCGTATTGTGACTTTCACCAAACTATTGGCCATACCACTAACTAGTGCTTCCACCTTCAAAATGTGATCCAGGGCCTGATTGACCGGGGGGTCATCGCCCCACCGACCAATCCTAAACCAAAAAATATTCATAATCCACTCCCGAATCATACAAATGCCATATTCTTAAAAAAAAACCCAGAATTTGGACCACCTAGCCAGATCATACCAAACAAATCACTGATTATACCATATACTCTCCTAAACCTCTCTAAACATGCCCATACTTTCTCCTACACCCTAATAGCTTCGTCGATCAGGCTCTATCACTCCCTACCAGAGCATGCATTGCTGTCCGCACCCGTTCTGTAGGTAAAGATATTGAATTGACAAAAGTGTTGAACCAACTCATAGAGTTTGGGCTGAATTTCCCCCCCAGATGACCATCGACTGCTAAAAATTCAGTGTATTGTTCTTAGAAGCTCGAAAATGAGCCCAAAAGTCAGATAATTGGGTAGTACCGACTATTCAAGTCAGTTTAGATGATATGGTCCAAATCATGGTGGATTTATTTTGACAGACCGATAATATTTTTAGTATATCCGAGTTACTCGATGATCTGAAACTATAAGGGTGCCTAGTCCCTTCGCTTTTACATCTCCCCGTCGGATGGGGGGACTTATATGAAGAGGCTGTTGAAGTTTTGGAGTGTATTGACTTTTCATGGAAAGATGATATCATTGCCACCGGATGGGGGGAGGACTTCGATGATTCATAAAAGGTTAGTTTGATTGTCATCATATGGGGGATGATATCATTTGACAATACGCTAGGAGAAATTAATAAGGTGGCTGAACAACCCGAGATTGACGAAGAAACAAGGTTTCTATTTTTCCTCTCTTCCGTGAACCATATGACTAGGTCAGGGAGGCATTACTAAAACCCAAGACTACTACCATGAACAAGAGATAAAGGAAAGGGCATTGAGAATCTTCCTATGCCAGACAAGACCCTCGAGGAGAGCAAGATCCTCTATCAGTTAAAGAAAATCCAAGCGAACATCACTTTATGGGGACATTTTTATGTCTTCCCATATATACCGAAATATCCTAATCAAGCTACTCATAAGACCCACTGTTCCTCCCTTAACCATGCCAGAAAAAGTAGTGAATCTAGTCGGATCCCTGACCTTTACTAGAATCTAGTCCAACCATTATTTTTACATATTTTTCAAACCCAATTTGTTTTCAAGCTCGGGTCCCGTACGATATTTCTCTTTTTGCATTTAGGCAAACCTAATTAGTAAGAACCTAATAAAAATAATAATCATTATGAGGCTCGTCTCTCGTCTTTTTCTTCTTTTTTCTTTGCATGGTCTTGTGACGACATCCCAGGTATCGACCCTGAGATAACTTAGCATGAGATTCCCACTCTCTCAGAATGAAAATTAGTCAAATAGAAACTACGAAGGCTCCACCCCGAATGGTTGATCAAAGTTAAAGAAGAAGTGGCCAAATAGTTAAACATGGGTTTCATTCATGTGATCGAATATCCCACATGGCTAGCCAATATCATACCTGTGCCAAAATCAGGAGGGAAGGTTTGCATGTGTGTCGAGTATCGAGAATTGAACGAGGACTCTCCAAAGGACGATTACTCGCTACCTAATATCGATAGGATTGTGGATAACTCGTCCAGTCATGCTTTCAAGTCATTAGTTGATGGGTTTGATGGATATAATCGAATCAAGATGCACCCAGATCATTAAGATGAAACCGCATTCATTAACCCTTGGGGAACCTTTTGCTACACCATTATGCCATTCGGTCTAAAAAAACATAGGGGCTACCTACCAGAGGATTGCCACAACCATTTTTCATGATTTGATACACAAAGAAGTCGAGGTCTATGTGGATGATATGATTATCAAGTACAAGTCTAGGGAAGGTCGTGTTCCTGCTTTTTGAAAGTTCTTCGAGCGATTGTGATGCTATCAAATGGGGATTAACCCCCTGAAATGTGTCTTTGGTGTTACCAAGGAAAAATTCTTGGATTCATGGTTAGCAAGAAAGGGATAGAAACAGATCCTCCTAAGCTAAAATCCATACACGAGATGCCACCACCCCGAAGGGAGAAGGAAATTTGGGGATTCCTTAGAAAATTATAGTATATCAGTATGTTCATCAGCTAGCTGACTTCCATCTGTGATCCCATCTTCAAACTCCTCCAAAAGGATTCGATTAAAGTCTGTAATTAATATTGCTAAGAAACCTTTGATCGAATAAAGTAATACCTTAACACGACCTCTGATACTTATGCCACTGCTGCATGGTCTTCCCCTACTACTTTACATAACTGTAATAGACACCGCAACCATGGCTTCGCTAGATCAATACCTTAAAAAAACATGCAAAGAGAGAGCCATTTACTACACCAGCACAAGTTGGTCGGGTACGAAGTTAACTACATAGCCTTGGAGAAAGCATGTGTCGCCCTTTGTCTAGATCACCCAAAAGCTATAGCACTACATGCTCGCCTTTCCCATCAAACTTATATCCCAAATGGATCCTATTAAGTACTTGCTCAAGAAACTTGATTTGTCTAACAGAATGGCCGTTGGTTGATGCTTTTAGTCGAGTTTGATATTGTATATATCACACAGAAAGCCATGAAAGGACGAGCCATCTCTGATTACCTTGAAGAAGCTAATGTCTGGATTTCCAAATTCCTAGATGAGAATATGCTCTATACATCCCAAGAAGACCTTCGATGGTGATACAATAAGAAAGGGCATGGCATTGGGATCCTTCTAATTGCCCCTGATGACTCTCACACTCCCATTGCCATCAAGTTGGATTTTCCTTACACCAACAATATGACTGAATATGAGGCATACACGGTAGGCCTCAAAGTTTCCCTCGAGAAAGGAATTCGATACCTCGATGTATATGGGGATTTAAACCTAATCATCGGTCAAGTAATAAGAAGATGGAAAGCCAAGGATGAGAAAATTTTACCGTTCCATGCGCACTTCGAAGAGCTAGCTTCCCAATTCCAAGAAATCACCTTCCACTACCTACCCTGAGAAAAGAACAACATAGCTAATACCCTTGCTACCTTAGCCTCAATGACCGACATGCTCGAAGGAATAACCACGGCCCCTTTCATTATCCAAAATCAAGATAAACTAACCTACTGCTACCGCATTGAGCTCATCACAAAAGAAGATCCTGAGATAGCCAACTACTGGTACTGTGATATTTGGCACCTACTCAAGCATGGTAGGTACCCCAAAGGTTATGATAAGAAAAACTAAGCAACCCTCCGCAGATTGGATGCCCAGTATATTGTCTATGATAAAACACTATTCACGAGAAACTTCGATGGAACCCATTTGCACTACATTATAGGGGTTGACATTAAAAAGATGATATTGGAAAATCCACAGTGGGGATTGCGGACCCCACATAAAAGAACATATGCTCATCAAGAAAACCATCTTACAAGGTTACCATGGTTCAGGATTGCACAACCTACGTTTAAAGATGCCTCAAATGCTAGCAGTTTTGCGACCTACAACACTAGCTTCCGCGGGAATTACATAATATGACTTCTCCCTGGACTTTCTCCACATTGGGAATCGACATAATAGGGGAGGTTAAGTCCAAAGCCTCCAATAGGCATGAATTCATTCTGGTTTCCATTGATTACTTAACCAAATGGGTCAAAGCAGAATCATACAGAGTGCTGAATGCTAAAAAAGTGGCTAAGTTTATCCAAAGGAACATCATCTACCGACATGAGGTCCCGCACGAGTTCATATCAGACAACAGGTTACACTTAGAGGCAGAAGTTATAGAGTTGGTCGATGAGTATGGGATTCAAAGACATAAATCCTCTCCATACCGACCTCAAACCAATAGAGCAGTTGAAGGAGCCAATAAGAACCTCAAATCCATTATCAGTAAGATGATCGAGAGTTGTCGAGATTAGGCCGACATGAGCCTTTACATCCTCTGGAGCTACCGCACTTTAGTTAGAGCCTCTACTGGGGATGTTCCTTACTCTCTATTCTACGATATGGGAGGAGTCCTACCTATGAAGCTAGAAATCCATTTATTATACGTCATACTAGAAAGACAGGTCAGCGAGGAAGACTGGCATCAAAGTCGTCTCAACGAGTTGTCACTCTTGGATGAAAGGAGGCTAAAGGCCCTATATCACGTACAATAATACCATATCACAATCATTCAACAAGACATTTAAGGACTGTGGTTGGGACTTAGCTCTCAAAGAAATTATAGAGCTCATTTGGGACCCCAGAGGGAAATTCAAGCCCAATTAGAGTGACCCCTACATTGTGAAGAAGATCTTATCAGGCGACGTCGCTATGTTCACCGATCTTGATGGAAAAGAGATGGTGCATCCAGTTAACCTGAACCATCTCAAGAAATTCTATCCCTAGTCCAAAATCTCTATGCTTTAGACTCTTCTCATCTCCCTTTTATTCAAAAAAAAAAATCTTCATTTCCCTGTACTCAGAACTACCTATGGCCTGATCCTTTAAAAATTCTTTTTTCTTGCAAAAATGAATTTTATAGAATTTTCAAAACCCTCACAGGTACATAGGCAACTCATCCATTTTAGATGAGTATGACACCCTTCTTTTTCACAAAATGCTATTCTTTTCTTATCCCCGAGAATGACATTTTATTTTAATATATACATGAACAAAAGGATTATGAACGCCTTAGCGATTGGTATAGATAATTCAAATGCAAAACTCATCCATAGGCTCAATTAGATGATAAAAAACTCCTTTATATCATCATTTGAAAGTTTGGTACGATTACATCGGCATAGGGAGTCAAACGACTTCCCTTGTTAGCCTACTCCTACCTTCCTAACCACCACAGAAGCTTCACGTATCCTACCAGCAACTTCTAGAGGAACCAGCCCCATCATCACCCACATCATGGGGTCCTCAAACTTCCATTGCCTAAATAAAGTACCGCAGACACTCCGTATATCTATAAGCCCGAACTAGCATGGGTAAAACCACAACACCTCCCTCCATGGTGTTAGATGCAACAAACTACCTTTTCCTAGTCTCCACAACCAGCATCTTGGCCAATACCTTTTCCCACAACCACTTCATGTAGTCTCATGAGACATGCCAGACCTACCCAACAGCCTGTGAAGGAATAGATGATGGTCGACAATTCTCCCACAAAGAGACAAATCGCATGCACATACGTTCTGTCAGGTCCTCCAGAGGAAAGAAGTCTAGTGTCTGCGGTGGCACAATTTATTCCCAACCAAATTATCACAGCATCTACTAGTGAAAGTAGAAAGAGGTTTGCCAGAGGCCTAGTGATCGAACATACTGGTATTATCCGAGTTATAGAATGGTAAACAGCTCCCCCCACCAAGGTACTAACCAGAGCAAACCTCGAGCCCTGTGATCCACGAACTAGTTGTCCCAACTCTCGATGTCCAGGCCTACACTGATGAAACAACATGAGAAGAAATTTGGCACCGTTGACACAGGATACTTAGGTGGGACCACCATAAGGAACCTCTCTAACAGCCATATGAACAACAATACAGGGTTACCCCCTTAGAAAGTCAGAACGACCTTCCCGCTAGGCATCCAGTCCATTTAAAGTCTCCGCTAGTATCACCACCACATGATTGCGATGGTGCAACATTTAGGAAATAATATCTACAAGTTGGGGGTCCACTAGTACTTCCCCAGTTACCAATAGAAGTTTTGAAACCAGGCTCAGAATGACGGCCCCAGCATGACTAGCATCGTCGGCATCTTGCAAATGTACATAATGCAGCATCGCAAGAAGAGAAATCATTCCTCTTGTGACCAATGACCTGGCTGCCGAAGGTGAAATATGGAGAAGACCCGCCAACAGCTCCCTAGGGGATCGAGATAACTCAGGCATATCCGCTACAATGCTGGGATTTATCCCCAACATGGAAAAAAACTCTTTGTAGGTCGGAAAAATTTCTTCCAACTTGAAGCAAAAGACATGGTCTGAGGGTACTAGAAATCAAATGCCTCCATCAATATATTCCACTCTATGGTCCGGTTGCGCCACAAAGAGAATCGTCACATGTTGAAAGCATCATAGTCAACATTATATGAACACATTGCTTCCGAGGTTTCGAGGTAGTTCGTAAACTCAACACTACCAGGGAGAGCCATATCACAAATTAAGAAGATAGTGAACAAAGAAGAATGTAAAGGAGAAGGGATGTGGAAGTGTGGATGAAACGCTCCATCCACACCCTTATTAATATTTGAAAACTCTCAAACAAAGACAAGGAACCCTGCAGAAATTAGAGGAAAGCTTACACCACTAAGTACCAAATAATTAAAGAAAGTACAATCAAATCTTTCGATTGATTGGACTGGAATGACATGCCGATATGTAGGATAGGGGTCATGCCGATCGACAAACCCCTATTTTTGGGAAAATCCCCCTTTTCCCTTTTTATCAAAACCAAAAAACTCAATACAAATAATTTTTATTCTAAGGGAATTACGAATTTCCTTTTTTACTTATCCCATTTTAAATAAAGTCTTTATCCAATCATTTTTAATTCTTTTTACGGTCTCAACAGTAAAGTAAAAAAATCACATGCATTAGTCACTAAAAACAATTAACAAAAAATTCATTCCATTTGCATAGATATTTGCGGTGTTACATTGATTTTGCAAGAAGAACAAGGAAATACAAGGGGACTCAGCCCGAACCCACCTACTTTCTATCTTTCTCTCAGTCACATTTTCTCTCTCTTTACCTAAAACAACTATCTATCTCTTTTTTATACCTCTTCTGCTTCTCTCTTTCTCTCTCTAAGAGCCTCATTCCCTGCGACGCATTCTCTTCCCTATGTGATGAGACGATGTGCCACCACTTCTCGAGCCCAAGCCTTCCTCAGACGAAGAAGACACCACCAAACAAGAAGGAACCAAAATCACATCCCGAATATGGGCAGTCATCGAAGATATCCAATCCCTAATGTCCCCCATCTAAGTGGTCAACACCTGGATGTGCTGTGAGAAAATAGAAAAAGAGCAAATTAGTCTGTCTAAGGCAATGGAATAAATCAGGAAATCAAAATACAAAGAGACAAAAGGTGTAGCTCAGGACGAAGGACCTCCTCTATCAAGACCAACTCCTTCAGGTTCAACGCATTAGAACGGTTTAGCATACGCATCGACCCTCCATCAGCTCGCCGAATGTTGTAACCAGGCAAGAATAGTTGTACAAAGGGAGCCTCTGAAGTCGTCACCGCCGTTGATGTCATCACAGTTCCTGAACTATGGGAAGACCCCACTTTAATACCCCGTATTTTTATGCTATATTAATTTGGGGATTTATTAAATTTAATGTGACGGTTATTTAATAAAAATCCAGAAATTAATTATGTAATAATTATTAACGTGACGAGAGTTAGTAATTATGGGAAACTTGTTGAATATTACTAATGAGCATAGTAATATATTATATTGGTTATATTGAATGTCATAAGTGAATTAAATGACTATTTCGGAAATTTAAGTCGGGACGTGCCCGTGTCACGTCGGGACTAATTTTGTTAAGTAAAAAGTAAATATTTTATAAGTTGTTCGTATGGTCGTTTTGAGTGCGCCAACGCGTCCGAAAGGGTCAAGATAGTCAGAAAAGTGTACCCGGGGGTTTAGTTTGGGCCTCGGGGCGTTTTTAGGCCTAATTGCTGCTCCGGGAGGGCATTTTAGTCATTTTACATAAGTGGGTAATTAAACCCACGAATTTCAGCCAACCTATATCAGCCATTGGGTCAGCCTCTTAGGGTTAGAACATTCACAAATCAAGTGACGGCCATTGGAGAAGAGAGGAGAGAGCTCCAAGGCAATCCAAGGCCAAAAAGCCACCGGTTTGCACCGCCACCAACACCACCGCGTAGATCACGAGTCGAGGAACGCAGCCATACCAAAAGTGAATCTGCATACCAAAATCCCAGGCAAGTGTTTAAACTTGCTATTTTCGTTGATGCAATCTTAATGTTAGCTTAGGAATGAATTGTGATAAAAACTATGGAAGAAAACCCCATTTTTATAGGAGAACCCATGTAGTATTGATGTATATGTTGGTTCTGGAAACCCTTGGCATGTAGAGGTAATAATCCACGAAATTTGGTGATCATAATAAAGAAATATTGGAGAAAGATTCATTAGAAATCTGTTTAAGAAAATTCTAGGGTTCTTGATAATTGGACATGATTTTAGGTTGAAAATCCATATTTAATGATAGTTCTACACATGCTTTACGTTATAAACACCTGGTATAATGTTTATAATGATGATAGTAGGATTTTTGGGACGATTAGAATGGAAAAACATAGTTTTGGATGAAGAAGTTTGATGAATCCCGTAACTGCATTATGCAGAATTTTGCCCAGACCTGCTTGATCGATCGATCGAGCCTAGAGCATCGATCGATCGACGGTTCGATCGATCGAGCCCCAAGCTTCGATCGATCGACCCCTCCTGGCAGACTCCTATTTCCCTTGTTTAATTAGTTAAATTAAGTTTATCGTAAAATAATTTTTGGGCATTCTAAATAAAATGTTTTGGGAGACATTGAGGACCAGTAGGGTATATGAATAAATGATGGAACCTTTAATCTTCAACTAGAATGGTATTTTTTGGATATTTACTTTAGGTTGGTAAGTTCATGAATTCAAAGGGTGAGGTGCGTAAGAGAGTTACGTTGGAAATCTAATAAAGTCACTTACTGAATTTCAGATTTTTGGGGATATAATCCACGAGTCTTCGAGTTAAGGTTAGGAATAAAACCTTATACGTAATTCTATAACTGTGAAATTAAGGATAAATGGTATAATTACGGGTGATGAGAAGAACCTATATTAATATGATAAAGTGGTGTATTTATATGATTGTGTGTACATATATTATATTCATGTGAAAATCATACCCACGCTACTTGCTATCCCTGAGGTTTCCGCGCTAGGACAAGTCTTATCTCGATGGGATCTTTATGGGGGATATTGACTTGTACCCTAGAAGATAGATATCCTTGGTACATGCTATCGATGTGATAGTTCAGAAGGTCCTAAGAGACACCGGTATGTGCCATCCTCTTAGAGACTTGGAATCTATGCTTCGCCTCAATATTGTTTGTGTATTTATGTTAATACAATTCGAGAGTGATTCCGAATGTATTCCCCTTAATATGAGTGATATGGGGCTTTGGATAGTAGAGTATGCACGCACCATAGTTTTATTCGGGGTGCTGTTATATATATATATATATATATATATATATATATATTATACGAGTAGATAATATATATATGAGATTATGGAATTTGAGACTGACTACTGTGATTTGATAAGTAGGACATGGTTGTTGACTCATATTATAAATACTTGTTTTGAGAAAGTATAAAATGTCACGGGTACTTTATAAATTTTTACGAAGTCAAAAATAGAGAACTTTGGCTACAAATTGGAACGTCTTTTTAAATTGAAATCGTGTATTGTAAATCTTTCGAGTAATCTAAATTAAGTTAAATCTTTTAGAAAGACTAGTATGATAAATGTTAAAAGAAACCGTTGGGAAGGTTAGTGCGATAGGTGTGCACATTAGAAGAGAGGCGAGTATTTTCTCAAGAGAGGGACGCACTAATATGTTGTTGCATTGGCCTGTATCAATTTAAATACTTGCTAAATGTATTTTAAATCAAACACACTTTCGGGCTCTGACCCGTTTCTTTTTCTCTCTCTCTCTCTTGTATATATATGTATATTTTTCAGGTGCCCAGCCACAGGGGCGTCTTGCTTAGGATTCCTTGAGAGAAACGTGCTGCAGCTTAGGTGGGAGTTGCAGGTCACTTGAGTAGACGACTTCTTTTATTGACTCCACTTCTAGCACTCTCATTTATTGGGCACGTGTCGCCCTTTCCATTATTTGATTGTTATTGGGACATTTATATTTTAGTTATTTCCAGTATTGTTCTATGGGATTTATTCAGGATGGATTTGTGATTTTAGTTTCATATGTTGACATTCGATTGACGAATGTATTATGTTATTTGGCTTTTTGTGGTGTGATTCTTAATTGTAGAAATGTTGTTTTAAGTAAATAAATCTTTTTCTTTAATTAAAATTTGGAAAGTTTGTATGAAAAATGTTTTTGACACTTAGCTTAATTATTTAGGGTGTTAAATTGGAAAATTATTTTATCGACAGTGATGCTGAGAATGAACCAACTGTTAACCTTGATTTAATTTAATAAAGGAGTGATCACCCGGTATTTAATTAGGCGGGGTGCCACAGGTGGTATCAGAGCATCAGGTTCTAGTGTCCATAGGATCTGTACGGCTTATTTCGCTTTCAGCGTAACTTTATTGCTATAGAGCCCTATTTTTAGGATTGTTGTATTCTCGCTTTTACGTTTAAGTCTTCAGCTATTTGAGATGTGATAATAACTGTAGACTAATAAATTTGTTCACGTTTCAGATGCCTCCGAGACGTGCTCTGAAAGATAGGCGTGCCCAAGCCGAGCAGCCAGCAGCTCCGGCACCAGGCATAATGAATGCAAACGAAGTAGCTGTCATTGTTGCTCAGGCGGTGAATGCCGCGATAGCGGTGATTCAGCAGGCTCCACCCCAGGTTCAGGCAGTGTCACCAGTACCAGCACAACTTCCATCCGCATGGGAGAGGGTTCGGGATGCTTTTCAGAAAGCGCATCCCCCTGAGTTTTCTGGTAGCTCCGATATTTTTACAGTTAGCCAATGGAAGAAAGACATCCAGCGGCACCTCCGTTTGTATGAGTGCACTGACGTGAAAAAGCAGTTATTGGCTTCCTTTAAACTAGTGGGAGCCGCATTACAGTGGTGGGAGTCCACTACTACTTTGGAGGAGAGGGACACGATCCCTATTCAGTTGTTCTGGGAGCGGTTTGACCGCAAGTACTTTCCACCCGTAGTGCAGACTGAGATGAGGCGGAAATTACTAAATCTGAAGCAGGAGAACCTTACTGTAGCTGAGTATGAGGAGGAGTTCACGAGAGTTCTCACTATTGTGCCGGATGAGGCACCCACTGAGAGAAAGAAGATTTTGCTGTTTGTCGACGGGTTAGCTTGGAGGATCCATCAGTACCTTATTGGAAATATATCCCTGAGTACTTTCACTGATGTACTCAATGTAGCGTTACTACATTGCCAGGATCACCGCTTCCACCTTCAGGGAAGCAAGAGAGCAGGGGAGTCCAGGCAGCAGGGCAGGACCGGGGGTAATAGTGGTAGTGGGGCACCAACTCATGGACAGACTCGTCAGCACGAGCAGAGTTCCCATCAGGGGACCCTGCTAAGCGATTCCGTTCAGGTGATTCTAGGCAGGGATTCGGGGGTTTCAGGCAGGGCCATCAGGGCCAGCCTAACCAACAGGGCTAGCAGGGCCAACACCGACCACAGGGACAGCAGCAGGGCCAGCAAGGCCAACAGCGTGCACATCAGGGCCAACAGGGCCAGTGGCGTGGAGGTAACGGCCAGCAGGGCCGTGGACAGCAGGGTCAGAGAGGCGGAAACTTCAAAGGCCGATGCTTTGGGTGCGGTAAACATGGCCATAGGCGCCAGGATTGCCCAGAGGGCCATAGGGCCCCACAGCAGCAGGGAGCCCGTAATGAGCCGCAAAGACCACTCTTTCCACCTGCCCTCCCAGCTCCAGCCCAGGTGCCAGCCCTACCAGCCATTCCAGCAGCTCCAGTGCAGCAGGGGCAATTGCAGTATGGACGTGTCTATAACGTCCACCAGGCAGCAGCTCCACAGGCACCACCCGCGATTGAGGGTATGTTTCCTATCCATGGTACTATGGGTCGAGTTTTGTTTAATACGGGGGCAACACATTGTTTTATAGCTACGCATTTCGCGAAGTCCTTAGGATTTCTAGCCACAGCAGAGAGCACCGTGACGTGTGTCGACTCACCACTGGGGAGTGGGCCACTTATATTCTTTATATGCCGGGGAGTGGGGGTAGAGATTGGTAGCTTGGTATTACCTGCAGACATGTTAGTCTTAGACATGCACGAGCATGATGTGATTATTGGTATGGATTGGCTCGCATCTTATAGAACCATGATTGATTGCTTCGGTGGGAGCATTGTTTTTGCCATTCCGGGGCAAGAGATGTTTGTAGTGGCGATGCCTCGCCCAGAGGGAGGTTCGACCGCTCATTTGTATTACATAGAGGAGGATACCTCTAAGGAGGGTGTGATTCCCTTAGATTCGATCCCTGTCGTCAGGGAGTATTCCGATGTGTTTGACTTTGTTATAGATTTATTGCCAGATACGAGACCTATAGCACGCGCACCGTACCGTATGGCTCCGGCAGAGATGCGAGAGCTACGAGATCAGATAGAGCAGCTGTTAGGTCAGGGCTTCATTCAAAGGAGTACCTCACCTTGGGGCGCTCCAGTCTTGTTTGTGAAGAAGAGAGATGGTTCACTGAGATTGTGTGTGGACTACCGGGAATTGAACAAGGTCACGATACGGAATAAGTATCCATTGCCTCGAATCGATTATCTGTTCGACCAGTTGAGGGGAGCAACTTTATTTTCGAAGATAGATCCAAGGTCGGGGTACCATCAGTTACGTATTAGAGAGCAGGATGTTTCAAAGACTGCCTTTTTGTCGAGATATGGGTCCTACGAGTTTGGGGTAATGCCGTTCGGACTCACAAACGCTCCAGCCGTTTTCATGGACTTAATGAATCGAGTATTCAGAGAATTCTTGGATCAGTTTGTCATCGTCTTCATAGATGATATCTTGATATATTCACACTCTGAGGAGGAGCATGCCGAGCACTTGAGGCAAGTTCTTCAGACTCTACGAGAGAATCAGTTGTATGCTAAGTACGAGAAGTGTGGATTCTGGTTGCGAGAGGTACAGTTCTTGGGCCATGTTGTTTCTGAGCAAGGGATAGCAGTTGACCCGAGCAAAGTGTCAGCGGTGAGGGAGTGGGGACAGCCCACGACACCGATAGAAGTGCGTAGTTTCTTGGGATTAGCCGGATACTACAGGAGATTCATTCGGGGATTCTCCAAAATAGCGGGTCCATTGACGAATCTGACTCGCAAAGGGGTACCATATGTTTGGGATGACGCTTGTCAGTTGTCTTTCGACGAGCTGAAGGACAAGCTTACTTCAGTACCAGTCCTTGCCTTACCGAAACCGGGTGTGGAGTACCTGGTTTATACCGATGCGTCTTTACGGGGACTTGGAGGTGTACTCCAGCAGGAGGAGAAGGCTATAGCTTTTGCTTCCCGCAAACTTAAGCCGCATGAGAAGAATTACCCCACCCACGACCTGGAGTTAGCAGCGGTCGTCTTTGCATTGAGGATTTGGAGGCACTACTTATTGGGTGAGAAATTCCGTTTGTTCACAGACCATAAGTCACTGCAGTACCTATTCACTCAGCAAGAGCTGAATATGCGTCAACGCAGATGGCTAGAGTTTGTGAAGGACTACCAGTTCGATATACAGTATCATCCGGGGAAGGCCAACGTAGTTGCTGATGCGTTGAGCCGTAGACCGGTAAACGATGTAGCGGACATCTGGAAAGCAAAGTGGAAGGAATTGGGTCACCAAGACGCAGTGGCACGATCTTTCATATCCGTAATGTCGTTCATGCCCGAGATTGTTACGAGGGTGATACAGGCACAGACTACAGACCCATTTTGCCAGGAGCAGATTGTGCGATTTCTAGCCGGGAGTGCTGAGTCCTATTCTGTTAGTTCTGATGGAGGTTTGCGGTTTAATGGGAGATTGGTGGTTCCAGAAGGCGCGGAGTTACGTCATGAAGTGATGACTCATCCTCACGGGTCTCGATTTGCAGTACATCCGGGAGGTGATAAAATGTACCAGGACATGAGGCGTCAATATTGGTGGAGTGGGATGAAGAAGGACATCGGCGAGTTTGTGTCCAAGTGTTCTACCTGCCAGCTGGTGAAGGTGGACCACCAGAAACCGTCAGAATTGCTTCGGCCGTTGGAAGTACCCGCGTGGAAGTGGGAGAGTATTTCCATGGATTTCATTACAGGGTTGCCTACATCACAGCGGGGCCACGATTCTATCTGGGTGATTGTAGACCGTTTGACCAAGGTGGCTCATTTTCTGCCAGTGAGGACAGATTATACCACCGGTCAGTATGCTCAGTTGTTCATCGCTGAGATTGTCAGATTACATGGGGTGCCCCTAAATATTGTGTCAGATAGGGACAAGATTTTTGTGTCATGTTTCTGGGAAAGTTTTCAGGAGGCTATGGGTACGGAGTTGAGGTTGAGTTCAGCTTACCACCCACAGACAGATGGACAGACAGAGCGTACTAATCAGATGTTAGAGGATATGCTACATATGTGTGTTCTCGATTTTGGAGGAGTATGGGAACCACATCTTCCACTAGTAGATTTTGCTTATAATAACTCTTATCAATTTACAATTGGCATGGCTCCATTTGAGGCTTTGTATGGCAGGCCTTGTCGTTCTCCAACTTGTTGGCTCGAGGTGGGGGACAACAAGTTGCTAGGACCACAAGTGATTCAAGAGACCTCCGCGAGGATTGAGATAATCAGGAGTCGTATTCGGGTAGCCCAAGACAGGCAGAAGAGCTACGTCGATGAAAAATGGTTCTTCCGGGAGTTTAATGTGGGAGATCAAGTGTTATTGCGTGTATCTCCTATGAAGGGAGTGATGAGGTTCGGGAAGAAGGGTAAGTTGGCTCCGAGGTACGTAGGAACATTTCCCATCATCGAGAGGATTGGGCCGGTAGCATACAGGTTGGGATTGCCAGAACATTTACATCGCATCCACGATGTATTCCACATCTCGTCGTTGAGACGATATCTTCGGGATGATATGGCCCATACTCACATTGCGATAGATGAGATTGACTTACAGTCTGATAGCTCTTATGAAGAGAGACCAGTGGCTATTCTAGACTATAGTGAGAAGAGATTGAGGTCGAAAATAGTTCCACTTGTGCGAGTCCAGTGGGAGCATCATAATGTGGAGGAATCCACTTGGGAGCGTGAGGCAGATATGCGCGAGAGATATCCAGAGTTGTTTTTACCAGGTATGCCTTATTTTCCAAATTTCGGGACGAAATTCTGTTATTAGGGGGGGGGGGGGAGTATGTAATACCCCGTATTTTTATGCTATATTAATTTGGGGATTTATTAAATTTAATGTGACCGTTATTTAATAAAAATTCAGAAATTAATTATGTAATAATTATTAACATGACGAGAGTTAGTAATTATGGGAAACTTGTTGAATATTACTAATGAGCATAGTAATATATTATATTGGTTATATTGAATGTCATAAGTGAATTAAATGACTATTTCGGAAATTTAAGTCGGGACGTGCCCGTGTCACGTCGGGACTAATTTTGTTAAGTAAAAAGTAAATATTTTATAAGTTGTTCATATGGTCGTTTTGAGTGCGCCAACATGTCCGGAAGGGTCGAGATAGTCCGAAAAGTGTACGCGGGGGTTTAGTTTGGGCCTCGAGGCGTTTTTAGGCCTAATTGGTGCCCCGGGAGGGCATTTTAGTCATTTTACATAAGTGGGTAATTAAACCCACGAATTTCAGCCAACCTATATCAGCCATTAGGTCAGCCTCTTAGGGTTAGAACATTCAAAAATCAAGTGACGGCCATTGGAGAAGAGAGGAGAGAGCTCCAAGGCAATCCAAGGCCAAAAAGCCACCGGTTTGCACCGCCACCAACACCACCGCGTAGATCACGAGTCGAGGAACACAGCCATACCAAAATCAGCCGTGAATCTGCATACCAAAATCCCAGGCAAGTGTTTAAACTTGCTATTTTCGTTGATGCAATCTTCATGTTATCTTAGGAATGAATTTTGATAAAAACTATGGAAGAAAACCCCATTTTTATAGGAGAACCCATGTAGTATTGATGTATATGTTGATTCTGGAAACCCTTGCCATGTAGAGGTAATAATCCACGAAATTTGGTGATAATAATAAAGAAATATTGGAGAAAGATTCATTAGAAATCTGTTTAAGAAAATTCTAGGGTTCTTGATAATTGGACATGATTTTAGGTTGAAAATCCATATTTAATGATAGTTCTACACATGCTTTACGTTATAAACACCTGGTATAATGTTATAATGATGATAGTAGGATTTTTGGGACGATTAGAATGGAAAAACATAGTTTTGGATGAAGAAGTTTGATGAATCCCGTAACTGCATTCTGCAGAATTTTGCCCAGACCTGCTTGATCGATCGATCGAGCCTAGAGCATCGATCGATCGAAGGTTCGATCGATCGAGCCCCAAGCTTCGATCGATCGACCCCTCCTGGCAGACTCCTATTTCCCTTGTTTAATTAGTTAAATTAAGTTTATCGTGAAATAATTTTTGGGCATTCTAAATAAAATGTTTTGGGAGACATTGAGGACCAGTAGGGTATATGAATAAATGATGGAACCTTTAATCTTCAACTAGAATGGTATTTTTAGGATATTTACTTTAGGTTGGTAAGTTCATGAATTCAAAGGGTGAGGTGCGTAAGAGAGTTACGTTGGAAATCTAATAAAGTCACTTACTGAATTTCAGATTTTTGGGGATATAATCCACGAGTGTTAGGTAATAAGTGAGAAAACCCTTCGAGTTAAGGTTAGGAATAAAACCTTATACGTAATTCTATAACTGTGAAATTAAGAATAAATGGTATAATTACAGGTGATGAGAAGAACCTATATTAATATGATAAAGTGGTATATTTATATGATTGTGTGTACATATATTATATTCATGTGAAAATCATACCCACGCTACTTGCTATCCCTGAGGTTTCCGCGCTGGGACAAGTCTTATCTCGATGGGACCTTTATGGGGGATATTGACTTGTATCCTAGAAGATAGATATCCTTGGTACATGCTATCGACGTGATAGTTCAGACGGTCCTAAGAGACGCCGGTATGTGCCATCCTCTTAGAGACTTGGAATCTATGCTTCGCCTCAATATTGTTTGTGTATTTATGTTAATACAATTTGAGAGTGATTCCGAATGTATTCCCCTTAATATGAGTGATATGGGGCTTTGGGTAGTAGAGTATGCACGCACCATAGTTTTATTCAGGGTGCTGTTATATATATATATATTATACGAGTAGATAATATATATATGAGATTATGGAATTTGAGACTGACTACTGTGATTTGATAAGTAGGACATGGTTGTTGACTCATATTATAAACACTTGTTTTGAGAAAGTATAAAATGTCATGGGTACTTTATAAATTTTTACGAAGTAAAAAATAGAGAACTTTGGCTACAAATTGGAACATCTTTTTAAATTGAAATCGTGTATTGTAAATCTTTCGAGTAATCTAAGTTAAGTTAAATCTTTTAGAAAGACTAGTATGATAAATGTTAAAAGAAACCGTTGGGAAGGTTAGTGCGATAGGTGTGCACATTAGAAGAGAGGCGAGTATTTTCTCAAGAGAGGGACGTACTAATATGTTGTTGCATTGGCCTGTATCAATTTAAATACTTGCTAAACGTATTTTAAATCAAACACACTTTCGGGCTCTGACCCGTTTCTTTTTCTCTCTCTCTCTTGTATATATATGTATATTTTTCAGGTGCCCAGCCACAGGGGCGTCTTGCTTAGGATTCCTTGAGAGGAACGTGCTGCAGCTTAGGTGGGAGTTGCAGGTCACTTGAGTAGACGGCTTCTTTTATTGACTCCACTTCTAGTACTCTCATTTATTGGGCACGTGTCGCCCTTTCCATTATTTGATTGTTATTGGGACATTTATATTTTAGTTATTTCCAGTATTGTTCTATGGGATTTATTCAGGATGGATTTGTGATTTTAGTTTCATATGTTGACATTCGATTGACGAATGTATTATGTTATTTGGCTTTTTGTGGTGTGATTCTTAATTGTAGAAATGTTGTTTTAAATAAATAAATCTTTTTCTTTAATTAAAATTTGGAAAGTTTGTATGAAAAATGTTTTTGACACTTAGCTTAATTATTTAGGGTGTTAAATTGGAAAATTATTTTATCGACAGTGATTCTGAGAATGAACCAACTGTTAACCTTGATTTAATTTAATAAATGAGTGATCGCCCGGTATTTAATTAGGCGGGGTGTCACACCCACTCGTCGACTCAAACCCGCACGAGGAAGAGGCATCACATCATATATATTGGGCGGCATCAACCAGCTCAACACAAAGTCTATGAAGTCATACATCACCGCCGTGTCGATATATGACGAGTAAGGCACCGCTACACGTGCATCGTTAGACATCTCCCGCACTCACCTCATATACACCGGGGGCTTTGTCGGTGTCACTATAACCTCATCCTCCACAATATGCTAAATTACTCTTTCCACGAGATACCATGAGTATCCAAACTCATGCGCCAGTATAGGCCGCATCTACACATGTCCCTCAGTCAACCCCGTATGCTGGATAGCCTTCCCCCAGGGATAGAAAGTCACCTGCCAATTCACCAGAAAGAGAAGAAAGATCAATATCAATAAAATATCATCAAGGGAAAGACAGTCTCAAGAAAAAAGGGGGACTTACCCGCTCACTCATCAGGCCATTCAAGACCTTACGCACCATCTCTAGAGAAAGGGACTTCTTCGATTACCGATTAGACTTCCGCCACCGATAGATTCAACATAAGTCCCCAAGAGGCTCGTCCTTCAAAGATGATAATTGGGTGTTTAACCCATTCACCTCATAGAACCACGTCTGCAAAAGGTCAGCAAGTAAGAAACCAAGAATAAAATGCATAAAGGAAAATGCAAAAAATGAAAAATACCTTAAGAAGATACGTGGCCCTAGTAAAAGTTTGTCGACAGCACCGACTGAACCCATTAAGAAAATAATAAAGGGTTTCCAAGGTGAGTCTCCGCCATTCATAAAGTCGGATGTTCAGAAAAACCCTCAAGAATGGAAAAAAGCACAAATGGACGACATCGCCACTAATCGACACAAGAAACCCCCAATCACTAGTAAAATAAATATACGGGCCATCTTTCACACTGCCACCCACCACTCTTGTCAATCCTCCTCCGTAATAATAACTTTATCAAAAGAGACAGGCGAAGAGAATCACCAGAGACTACCTTTCCACATCACCCAATGCCTCCTCCACCGCATCCGGCATCACCCTTAGAGTCCTATCCACCTTAATCTGAACCCCCTTGCAATCCAGTCCCAGCAAATGCTGCACATCTATAGGAGTCCCCGTAATCTCCTCAAAACCAAAATGAAAGGTGTGGGTGGTGTCCCACAACCTCTCCCCCAGAGCATAAAGAACAACCATAGAACGGGGCATCTCATCCAATGTAGACGTCAGTATCACAAAATCGGCATATGACACCATCAAATGCACCACAGATGGAAGGTGATCCCTAACATCCTTAAGCCCCATTGTCCCCTGGGCATGCATAATCGACATAGAAACATCATATTGTCAAAAGCAAAAAATAAAAAACCATTGTCAAGTTCAATAAATAATGAAATCTCGCCAAGAAAAAAGGAAGAGAATACCAAAAGTCATCAATACTTACATAGCTGCTAGGGTTCACCTCCCTAGAAGAGAGATGATGCTGAGGATCTCACAAGAGAGTTCGATCATCCTCCACTGGCTCGAATAGGTCAAAAGATTTTTCACTTCCCAAAGCAAGGGGCACCCTAGCCCTTTATTCCAAGCCTGCCCAATCATCAACATCAAGCCACACCATGTGTAGCTCTACTTGAGAACTCTACCATTTTTTACTTTCGAAACATTAAAGCGATTTTCAGAAGGTAATTGCAAGAGAAGTCAAGTCAGATAGCTATGAAAAATGAGGATAAATCGCCCCCTTTTTATAGGAGGCTAAGGGGCATATCGATCGACATCTCCCTGCCACCCATCGATCGACACTATGCCTCTACCTACTCTAGGTACCCTAAAGGATCGTTCCACTACCGTTTAACACCCTTCCAACCATGTCGGTCGGCACCCACTTTAAAATTTCATTTAAAAATCCCCCCCCCCCCAAAAGTCCAAAATATCCCAAAAAATTCCCAAATTTGCAAATTGGATTTTAGAACCCTTTTTACCAAGAAAAACATTTTTACCACCCTCATTCCGCTGCCACAACTCTTATCTCCCCAGCTAAATTCCTGAAATCAATTTCATATCTCCCCAGCAACGTCTCCAAAGGACATCACAAATTCCCCAATTTAGAAACGTCTGACCCTCGGATCATTCCCTCTTCCCCAGCGGAACGTAAAATCAAATTCTTCCCCAAATCCCCAAGGGAACTAAAAAATGAATATCCCTAATAGAGTCTCCAAACTTCCCCTATAAAACCTTAAGCCCGCAGAATTGGCATCGACTTGTAGAATTGATCACCTCCACTTAAGCCCTCATTATTGGCTTTGACCTGTAGAACCGGTCGCTTCCACTTAAGCCCTTATAATTGGTTTTGGCTCATAGAATTTCTCGCTTCTACTTATGACCTTAGAATTGGTCGTATTTACTTAATCCCTCAAAATTGGCTTTGACCCACAGAATTGGTCGCCTCTACTTAAGCCTGTAGAATTGGGTTCGACCCTGAGAATTGGTCGTGTCTACTTAAGCCCTCAAAATTGGCTTTGACCCGCATAATTGGTCACCTCTACTTAAGCCCTCAGAATTGGGTTTGACCGTAAAATTGGTCGCCTCTACTTAAGCCCTCAGAATTGGCTTTGATCACCAAAATTGTTCACCTCTACATTAGCCCACAGAATTGGCTTAGACCCTCATAATTGGTCGCTTCTACATAAACCCTCTGAAATGGCTTTGACCTATAGAATGGATCGCTTTTACTTAAGCTCACAGAATTGGCTTTGACCCTTAGAATTGGTCACTTCTACCTAATCCCTCATAATTGGATCCAACTCGCAGAATTGGTCGCTTCAACTTAAGACCTCAGAATTGGCTTTGACCCCACATAATTGGTCACCTTTACTTAATCCCGCAGAATTGGCTTCGACACGTAAAATTGGTCGCTTTTACTTAAGCCCTCAGAATTAGCTTTGATCCGCAGAATTGGTGACATCTACTTAAGCCCGCATAATTGGCTTTGACCCTCAGAATCAGTCTCTTCTACTTAAGCCCTCAGAATTGTCTTCGACCCATAGAATTGGTCTCTTCTAGTTAAGCCCTCAGAATCGGCTTCGACCCAAATAATTGGTCGCTTCAACTTAAGACCTTAGAATTGGCTTTGACCCACATAATTGGTCACATCTATTTAAGCCCTTAGAATTGGCTCCAACCCTCAGAATTGTTTGCTTTTACTTAAGCCCTCAGAATTGGCTTTGACCCTCAGAATTGGCCACCCTTCTACTTAAGCCCTCAAAATTGGCTTTAACCCTCAGAATTGGTCACCCTTCTACTTAAGCCCTCAGAATCGTCTTTGACCCTCATAATTGGCCACCCTTCTACTTAAGCCCTCAAAATTGTCTTTGACACTCAAAATTGGTCATTTCTATCTTAATCCCTCATAATTGGTTTCGACCCGCACAATTGGTCATTGTTACTTAAGCCCTGAGAATTGGCTTCGACCCTTAAAATTGGTCGCTTCTACTTAAGCCCTCAGAATTGGCTTTGAACCTCATAATTGGTAACCCTTCTATTAAGAAAGCATAATTGGGTTTGACCTTTAAAATTTGTCATCTCCTAAGCCCGCAGAATTGGCTCTGACCCACAAAATTGGTCGCTACAACTTAGGTCCTCAGAATAGACCTCAACCCACATAATTGGTCACTCCCTACCTTTGACCTCAGTCATCACCCCCTCTTAATTCCTAAGAATCGACCATCCCCAACATCCCCTTAGGTCCTCAGAATCGACCTCGGCCATCTGAACCGGTCATCCTTATCCCTTAGGTCCACAAAATTGACCTCTTTCCATAAGCATCATGTGGTCTCTATTCGACGGCTTTCGTTTGTTCCAAATTCACCCGTCGAGGGGATTTGTAAACACCATATTATAGGACCCACTAAGTCTATCCATAAGTCCCTAGCACCTCCCCATTTCACTGCAAATCTGAAAGCAAGTTCAAGATATTTAAAAAGTTTATGGAATAAAATTCCAAAACAAATCAAAATTTCTTAATATTTACCTTTTTCGTTCTTGAAACCCATATGAAAAAATCACATTTGAAACTCATATGAAAGAATCACAAAACAAATAAAGATTTAGAGCACTGATCAATGGAAAATAGGAGAGGGGAAGTGAGAAATCAAGAGAGGGAGGAAATCATAGATCTGATTCATATAAAACCAAAGATAATGCCCACATCAGCTCGGAGGAGATTATTTTCGGCACCGTAGATATGATTCGTATACAACCAAAGATCTGACTCCACCCTTGTAAACCTATACCCGACTTAAACAGAGTAATATTAAGATTCAAAGCATAATACATAGTTAAAAAAATAACACATTTATAACTTAAATAATTCCCAACCATCATTTATAACTTGAATAAATTCCACTGCTCGAAAACAATTATTAACAACTATCATAAAAATAATCTTGGAAAAAAATGTTAAAAAATTCATAAATTCCCTCAATGGTCTTCACAAAGACAAATTGAAATGGAAGAAAATGGAATGAAATGAGAAAGGGTGAAAAACCATTACCCATTTTCGGTGATATGTCTCACATATACGATATGTCTTCTTTGCCCATAAAAAATCTTCCAGTGAAGATTCAACTCCTGTTTATATGGATTACTTTCTTATATAGAAACAGACTCCAAAAATCCATATAAACAGGTATATACTCCATTTTACACCTGTAAAAATAAATATAAGAAAATATATACCTATTTTACATATGTAAAATCCATATAAACATGTATATACTCCATTTTACACCTATAAAAATCAATATAAGGAAATATATAGCTATTTTACATCTGTAAAATCAATATAAATAGGTATATACTCCCTTTTAAGGAGTGGCGACGTCGGAGGGGAGCGACTGCATGTATGTTTGAGAAAGAGAACTTACCATGGGAGGGGTACACGGGTGGAAAAGGTGGGGAGAGAGGATATTAGGGGATGGGTGGAAAGGGAAGGGAAAAGACAGATCGGGGAGTGAGGGGTGTCAATGAGGGTTTGTGGTGAGAGTGTATTGGAGGTATGTTTACAAAGATACACCTCCATTTGAATTTTTAAGAAAAGGGGAAAAAAAATTAGAGTATGTGAAAAGAGGGGGAATCCAAATTTGTAAGGGGTAAAATAGGTAGTGTAGAAAAACTCATAAAGATGACATCATAGTTCCAGCTTATGACATACATAAGTTTTGTAACTTATATATATATATATATATATATATATATATATATATATATATATATATATATATATATATATATATATATATATATATATGCATTCTCTTAAAAAGAGAATGAGTGGACTATGGCAACATGGTTATGGTATTATTGAGGTCTGACAGCATCAGCTGGGAGGTGGAGTTAGGATCAAAGGTTTTGTAGGTGATGTAAAAGAGTTACCAAGTGTACTTAATGAAGATAGGAGTCATAAATGCAAGTGGAGTCGAGTGGTCGTGGTAGGTGGTAGGTGGAATAACTATGTACTTTTCACCTCCCACCAAAAGAACTACAAGTGTTTAGCCAGATGTCTAGGAGGTTCGGGTGGGGGGTAAGAACTCTTGGAATATCAGGGGTTGGATATGGTATCCTCAGTATCATCCCGAGAAACCCTCATGAGAGAAACTCGTCCTCCAAGGATGGCTACGAGTTTAATGAATTATTTCATTGACTAAATTCAATAGTTTTACCCACAAAAAATGTTTTTTTTAATTTATATATTTATTTTGGCTATTGTGGATCTTTTTTGCTTATATTTACTTCGCAATATTGATAAGTACTAGTAATGTGTATGTTAAGTGGTGTGATTAGTCATGATTATTGCATGTATAACCTTACACATTATAGCATTCACAGACCCATCCCCCATATTTTTATTCATTTACTATATAGACACCCCATTCTAGTACCCCCCGTACGCCTTCACAAGGTCCAAACATAATCCCTCGGCCATCGGAACCTTGGAAATTCTTTAAACCCTAACTAGCACTGAATTCTCCCCGAGATCCGTTTGAATTTGGTTAACTCTCGTACCCGAGACTATCTCAACTCACTTTCATAATGCTTTGCATCCCCGTTTCAATGGTCCCTACTATGTGAATCGGACTAATGGTTCACATTTAGTAACCCTTTTACTCAGAAGGTCATCGAACTCTCCTTGATCCCTATTTGACTTTGGTCAACTCTTGGACCGAAGTGTATCTCAATGAACTTTCATAGGGATTTGAATCCCCTTTCTAACGGTCCATATCGTGCCCAAATTGGACTTACAATTCACATTTAGTATATTTTTTACCCTAAAGCCCTAAATTTAAGGTCATCAGATACTTCTTGAGCTCTATTTTACTTTGGTAAACTATTAGACCCGTGGTTATCTGAACGCACTTTCATAGGGCTCTAAATCCTCTTTCCAACGATCCATACCGTGTGTAAATCGGACTTAAAGTTTGCATTTAGAAGCCTTTCAACCCCAAAACCATAAACCCGAGGTCACCGGATTCTTCCCAAGATCCGTTTGACTTTGGTAAAATTTCATACTAGAGACTATCTCCACACACTTTCCTAGAGCTATGAATCATATTTCTAACGGTCACAGGCGTGGGACAAATGGACTTACAGTTGTATTTTATGATCGTTTTCCCCAAAAAATGTTTTCGGACTACCTATAGGCACCCCTTCTCCCGGTTTCCAGACAGGGAGTGATTTACTTGGCCGCTAAGTCCAGCAAGCCTTTCGATATGTAGGCAAATAACCATGCCAACCATCACCCCCACCCCCAGGGGCATGGTCTTTTTCTCCCTTTAGGGTTTTCTATTTAAGAAAACCCTGACCTAATTGTTGATGACCTTTTCCTCAAAATCAGTACGGTAGCTTTTTAATATCCCTTTTTTAAACATTCTCTCCGCATTCCCTTACCTCACCACACCCCATCTTTTCCCCCATTCCACCACCATCAAAATCATCCACGTCACCTTAAAAATCATAATTCAAGTTCATTATAAGTTCGAAATTCTAGCCATCCAACTTATACTTTTAATGTCATTTCCTATATCTTATTGCTTTTAGAACATTTCTTAATCGATTATTGTTTTGCCACAACTAATCACATTTTTATTATTTATACATTCATAAACCTATTTTCATAAAATCAAAACCCCCCCAAAGAGGGTTTAGTTTATAAACCCCAAATTAAAGTTTCATTCTTCCACTTTTCTACATTTTCACCACTTGTGCACGCTTTTTAAAAAACTCAAATATAAAACTCTAGTTTTGAATATATGGGTTAGATCCCACCTTTCTTTTCTTTTCTTTTCGAACTACATGGAATTTGATGTCAGTTCTTCCTCTACGTAGGCGTCCCTGGTTTATCTTGGGATTCAAATCCTCATTTTCCATATTTTACTCCTCTCACTCTATTTTCATTAGTATTTTAAATATTTATTTGCCTATATATTTTTGTTCTTGAGAAATCCCATTGTCATATTTGCTCACTTGTTTATAGTGAGTTACGATCTTGTGTATAACTCATTGTATATTTATTATTATCTATTTTTATCTATTTTTACTTTTAGCGATCCTATTAGACATGCACATTCACTCTCTAATAGTGAATCATGATCAGGCGCATTACTCATAAATTGGTCAGTTCTATCTATTTCTTTATCTTTTTAGCAGTCCCGTTGACATGCATATTCACTCTCTCATAGTGAATCTTGATATGATGCATCCTTCGTATTTGGCCACTTTTGTCTTTCTTTCTTTCTTTCTTTCTTTATTTTAGTTTCACTCCCTCGAATGATTCTTTACCCTTTGTTCAATGACGTGGGAAAGATGATTTTGCTCCGATGTATACACATTTTCATTCCACATATGTACACGATTACACATTTTAGGAGGAAGAGGATATTTTTGTATCCCATGAGAGATCGAAAAGGCAGAATGGTTTCCTAACACTTTCTCATTATGTAATATACTCCCCGAAGTCATGATCTATTTGGTTTCATATGCATCAGCAGTCTTATATGTCATTTTTTTTGTTGACGATTACATATTTGTCCTATTTTGAGTAAAATAGATTGGCAACTCCAATCTTTATGATTTTTCACACCCTTGACGATGGCCACTTATGTCCTTAGGAGCCCGCGAATGCCGAACGAGTGGTGGAAAGGAGATTTTCTTCCTTGACCCCACTCATCATGATTATTTATTTGTTTTTTCGAGGCGATCCCACCATCACTCGGGGATAGCTACATAATCGATAACCTTTTTTTTTCAATATTGAGACCTTTTTCAAGGCATATTTGAAATTTTTATAAGTATTTAGGATGTAATGTGAGATATTGGATGCGCTTTGAGAAAGTTTCTTCGAAAATACAACTTTATTGTGATATCCCTATCTATTTCAACATGCGCCTTGGTCAACCATCGCTCTAGAGTATCAAAGGATTGGCCTCTTCTGTCCATTAAAGTTGTAATTATTTACAGATAACCATGTCATTACTATTATCAAAGATGATGATAACTCCTACGTGATTGTTACAAACAACCCTGTTCTTGAAATCTAGCACAACGCGAATTATATTTTTCTTTTAAGCTTTAAGGTTAATCCACTCCTCTTCTGAAAATGAAGACTTCAAGGATAATGTGAGTTCTGAATACAAGCTAAATGGAAACGTCAACATAATCTATATATTCAAGAGCATGTATTTTATGCTCGGAATGGAGCTGGGCTATCATCAATAATGGATTCTTGAGCCAATAGTACCAAAGAAGCCTTCCATCCATGTGTTCTATAATATCAACTATCTCCATTTGAGATCATGGTTCTTCATCATCCATACTGAAAAAGATTACTGAATAGAAGAGAAGTCATCTTGCGGACTTTCTAAATAGGAATTATATCAAAGAGGGTGTGGAATTCCCTAAACCATGGTATGATGTTGCCAAGAAGAAACTCAAGCTAGTATTTGAAAGCTCTTTTGAAGATAAATTCACTTGGATCGAAGTCCCAAAGCATAAGAAGAAATCCCTGACCATCAGGCCTACTGACTCGAGCTCCTGTCACACTGAAAGCACATAAAAAACTGATAACAATGAATCCTTTGGATTTAATACAATGGGAATGGACCTCTCATGACCCGTAATGAATCCAAACCATCCCTAAATATCAGTCCTTATAAAAAAAAACCTCCTCAGCTAGTGAAGCATTCCAGTCAACCTAATTTTTTTGTCCAAAACCATGGTGCGTATCTCTTTAAGAATGAACATGCTTTACCTTTTTCTATTACTGATGAAAGTGTAATTAGGGCCTCCTTTGATGAGGTTCTCAATGGTGTATTTTTTTGAAAAAAAGGTTAATGAAATAAACATAGATTTTGAATATCTTGTTATGTCGTATATTAATTGCACTCATTATAATCAAACATTTAATGAAGATGATCTAATAAATGAACAATTGTTAACTCATCTCAATAAGAAAAATATCAAACAACATAACCGCATTCAAAATAATGATTATGAGACAATTATAATTAATATTGGTTCTAGTTGCACTCCACGCAATATTAGGATAGGGTCAATCCTTGACGAGCATGCGAGGTTTCTATTCAAAGAACTACTCACACAATTTTTGAACGTCTTTGCATGGTCATACATTGATATGCCTGGAATCAACTAACATTACACCAAAAGGCTAAGTTATCACCTTTGAGCTGGCCAACCTTGTAACGGTCTCCGTGATAAGTACATTTGCCACAGACTTGTCACGGTCAATGACTATGGCAGCTTTAGAAATTTGTCACAATCAAATACCTTGACAAGTACGTGACAACTCTTTTAACAAAAAACCCTACCCCCTCTTTTTTTCACACTATTTTCTCTTCCCTCCATTCTCTCTCTCTCTCTCTCAACGGTTCTCAGGTTAGTTTTTTCTCTCTCTCCATTTTCCTTTGTGTATATGTGTGTGTATTTGTCTGTGTGTGTATTGTTATGCGTGTGTGTGTATTGCTCTGTGTGTGTATTCCTGCGTATGTGTGTTGCTTTGAGTGTGTGTAGGTGGGTGTGTGAATGGGTTGGGAGCAGTGGATGTGGGGGGAGGGTGTGTGTGTATATGTGTGTGTAGGTGGGTCTGCATGTGTATGTGTGCATGTGTGTATGTGTGTGGGGGTAGGGACAATTGTGGTGGTAGGGGGCAGGGGGCGGCAGTGTGTGTGTGGTATGGTGGTGGTTAGGGTTTTTGGGGGTGGTGTTAGTTGGGTATTTTAGGACTTGAACTTAATTGGACATTATAAATATTGATTGGGTATTTTTCTTTTAGGGCTTGCAATTAATTGGTATTGTTATTTGTTAATGTTGATTAGGTGGTGTTAGTTGGGATTGAAATTAATAGGTATTGTTAATATTGATTGAATCTTATTGTTTAGTGAATGAAATTAATTTGACATTATTAATATTATTTGTGTATTATTATTGAGGTCTGAAATTGGTTAGTAATTGTTAATGTTGATTGAGTGTTTTATTAATGGCTTGACGCTAATTAGTCATATGTATAATTGTTAATGTTGATCATGAGGAGTGTCTAAATAATATTTAGGAGGGGAAGTGTGTGTGTGTGACTTTATTGTCTAAACAATATTTCTGCCACGTAATAATATTATAAATTACTGGGGACATTTGAAATATATTTAGTGCTCATTTCTCTCTCTCATTCTCTCTCTCTCTCTCTCTCTCTCTCTCTCTCTCTCTCTCTCTCTCTCTCTCTCTCTCTCTCTCTCTCTCTCTCTCCTGTGTGTATGTGTGTGTAGTGTGCTGCGTGTGTGTGCGCCTAATGTGCTGCATGTGTGTGTGTGTGGGGGGGGGGGGGGGGGGGGGGATTGAACAAGTAGTACCCTCAATTATTTTCCTTTAGATTGTAGAAATTGAATAATTGTATATATTATTGTCTTATTATTTTGTGTTTGTTATTCGTTTATGTTTGACATATGAAGTTAGAAGTGGAATTTGGTTGCTTAATTTTCTTAATTTATAATTTAATTCACACTAATAAATTATTAACTAATGATTAGGTTGTAGAAATGGAATAACTGTGTAGTTGGATTAGAAGGAGTACGAGAGAAATATTGTTGGCTTATTGGTTTGTGTTTGTTATTGGTTTATGTTGGACATATGAGGTTGAAGTGGAATTTGGTTGTTTAATTTTCTTAATCTATAATTTAATTCACACTAATAAATCATTAACTAATACTTTATATTAAATAACAACTGCGCTAACAAAAATTACCAGCCATACAAGAAAAGGTATTGATATTGGTGTAAATTGGTATAAATTAAAATTGAATTTCAATTAAATGACACATACTTTATATTAAATGAAACATACTTTAAATTACATACTTAAATGAAACATACTTTAAATTACTTATATTATGCATAGATACTAGCCTTCTAGTTCTTATGTGTATGCATTTAATAGACCTTGGATCCGTTCGAGAGTCATTACCCCTGTAATGAGATCTTTCGAATTGTCCCATTTGGAAAGTTTTGGGACTGCATAGTTTATGTATAATAATATTCTTTGTGTGTTAAACTTATTACTTTTGGGGGATGTTCTGTAGTAATATCTTAATGTTCTCTGGGTACATACTAGATGATGCGATATTCATTGTTATTTCAATTGATAAATTGAAATAACACTCACACTTGTGAATCTATGTCGTGTACTTGGAGAACTATGAGGATATTCTGCCGAATTATCCTCAAATTGGAACAATGTGCATGGGCCGTTAAGTATATTACAGAAGTATGTGGTGTCGAATGGGATAGGACCACTCACCCTTTAGAGGAGATGGAGGAAATAGGAATTAATATTATAAATTGAATTTTAATTTGAAATTCAAATTCAAATTAAAATTCAAATTGAATTTGAATTTGAATGAACGAACAAAATATTCACACTTTTGTTTATGCTATTTTACCCATAATTGGTGATTGTTTACAGTAGCTGTGATGGCATATTCTAAATACAAAGAGTGGATGGGTGAGACAAATAGCTTAGGGAATGTGCTTCGCAGAGGTGCTAATGAATTTGTGAAATACGCCAAGAGATGCCATGATGACGAAGAGTTTTCATGTCCATGTGCTAGGTGTAAGAATAGTAAGGTGTTGGAGTGGAAAACAGTTGAACTTAATTTGTTAAGATCGGGAATGTAAGATAGTTATCGAAGCTGGGTTTTTCACAGGGACCCAAAAGTTCCTTTTATCCCTGAGTAACCTTCACAACAACCTTCAACAAGTAGGATATATGTACAAGGGGATGATGATAATGTAGATCATAATATGCTAGAGGATTTAGTTGATGATACGTATGGATTTCATGAAGTGGAAGAGAATGAGGTCACTAATGATGTACAAGGTTCAAGTGCTCACGACGATATTGAGATAAACCTTGACGATGACTATCAAACTTTAAAATTTAAGGTAAGCCAACTATTACACTTTGGCTGGGAGAAAGATCAAACAAATTTACATGCCATGGTTGGTTTGCATAATTTGAAAACTCAATATGGTTTGTTTGGCACTAGTGTGACAAGAATTTTGAATTGGGTGAAGGGATTTCTACCCATGTAGAATACACTTCCAAATAGCTATCATACTATGAAGAACAGTTTGAAAAGCTTGGTAATGAAGTATAAATCAAATGAGGCTTGTGTGTAGGGGTGTGCACGAACCCGATTGGACCGAATGGACTGAAACAACCGGACCGAACCGAACCTACTTTTACGGGTTTTTTTAAATTCAGTTTTAATTCGGTCTTAAAATATGTAGAATCGCATTATTCAGTTCAGTCTCGGTTTTGGATATTAAAAAACGGTTTTGGACCGGACAGGACCGCATTTTAAAAAAATAGATATATATATATATTTTTATACATATATATATCTACCCCAATTTCCCTCACCCCACACACATTTTCACCCCAACCCACACGCACGGACACAAGCCAAGCCACCCATTTCTTTTCTCTCTCTCTACACAATTTACAACCTAACACTGTTAGTAAGTAACAGCAACCGCCAGCCATTTCTTCTCTCTCTCTACATACACCAAGCCACCCATTTCTTCTCTCTCTCTCTCTCTCTCTCTCTCTCTCTCTCTCTCTCTACACACACATATTTCTTCTCTCTCTCTATACACATCACAATAGCAACCCTTCCCATTTCTCTCTACACATCACAGCAGCAACCATCGACCATCGACCAGTTCGCTGCCCAACCATTCCACCATCAACCACCGCAGCCAGCCACCGGCGCCACCGTGCATCGCCTATCTGGTATTCACTTATTTTTCTATATCTAACTTTTATAAGAAGAAGTAAATGGATTATAATCCCCAAAATCTTCATTTATGAAGAATCTAGTTGATAGAGTGATGTGTTTTGATGGTGTTTTAATGAATCATGCCCTACTATGTATAGCAAAACACAAAACTAGCTGATAGAGTTTAGCAGGCGATTTGTGTATATCTCCCTGCAACACTTGGTCTTAACTTTAGGCAACTCTATATAAATACTATTTATTATGGACCGTTTTTTATTTTGAATATTAATAAGTAAAATTTTATTAATTTTATTAAAAATACATCATGATGTTGATTAAATTATGCTAACAAACTGTATTGATATTAAATTATTAACATTATATGATTATCTCACGCATTGAATCATTTAAAGTGACATATCCCTAAATAAATTTAACTATATCTTCAACGTATAACACCTTGATAAACTCATAGACTAATTGTATAAATTGGATTGGAGCTCAATTCCATCTTTATCTGCATCATCATCATGATTGTGCTATACTAGGAAAATTTTGATATTTATAAATTTTGGATATATGTGAAGCTGTTTTTATAGTAAGGGACATGTTTGTAGAATGATCAATTGCATGCAATGAACAAATTTTATGATACTTGTATGGTAGTGCTGCTTTTATCATTATTAGACTTTGACTGCATTTTTCGTCACTAAATTATTTTCTTAAGTAGTAATTATTTATTTGTTTTGATTGTAGGTTGAATTTCGATCTCACGTATATTTTTTTTATGGCGGAACCACCCTAAAAATCCCAGGTATGGTAACTTTTTAGGGAGATATTTTTTTTAGGGAGATATCTTTTTTTTAATTATATTATTGTTTTTTATTCTTTTTCGATCTCACATATATTTTTTGATTGTAGGTTGATGATCCAAAGTCCGTCAATGCTGCCGTGCATGGACCAATTGACCTTGATACGTCACCACAAAAAAGAGAAAAAATGGCTCTACGGTATGGGATCATTTTACTAAGAACAATGATAAAAAAAATCCTAGGGCATCATGTAACTATTGTGGTATCACGTATGCTTGTCATGCTAGGAAAAATGGGACTAAAAATTTATTAAGCCATACTCCCTCGTGTCAAGCGTATCGAAAAGCGTGTTTGGATGTTTTAGATGACAATAACAATGGACAACAAAAACTATCTTTTATTCCAAAGAAAGATGATGGGGGAAATGGTCCAAGTTTAAATCTTTTACCCATGTCGTTTAATGCCGAAGCTTGTAGGCAAGGACTTGCAGAAATGTTGATGATTGATGAGCTTCCATTTAAGTTTGTTGAGAATGAAGGTTTTAGAAGATTCATGGCACTCGCGCAACCGAGGTTAATTATACCGAGTCGTACCACGATTGCGCGGGATTGCATCAATCTTTATAAAAAATTGAAAAAAGAGTTAAAAGTTGGATTGAAAGGGCAAAGGGTTTGTCTTACAATCAATACCTGGACATCGATTCAAAAAATAAATTATATGTGTCTTACGGCCCACTTTATTGACAAGGATTGGAAGCTTCACAAAAAAATACTTAATTTTTGTCAAGTTAAAAGTCACAAGGGTGAGGAACTTGGGATGGTTGTTGAGGATTATTTAATTAATTGGGGAATTGAAGGTATTTTCACAATCACGGTTGATAATGCTAGCTCTAATAACGGTACGGTTCATAATTTAAAAAGAAAAACAAAAAATTACAAAGGCACCGTATTAGAGCATGAGCATTTGCATATGAGGTGTTGTGCACATATCTTAAATCTAATTGTAGGTGATGGTTTGAGGGAATTTGATGAGTCAATTGCGAAGGTGAGGAGGGTCATGAAATATGTTAAGTCTTCTCCATCTAGGTTGGATAATTTCAAGAAATATGTTGAAAAGGTAAAAATAGAATCAAAAAGTCTATTATGCCTAGATGTACCAACTAGATGGAACTCGACTTACATGATGTTGGAGTCCGCTTTAAAATTTGAGAAAGTCTTTGAGAGAATGGATGAGGATGACGAACAATACAAAAAATATATTGGTGAGGAAGATGGAAATGATGATGATATTGGAGGGAGAGGGGTGGGGGCACGAAAATTGGGTTCGCCAAATAGTGAGGATTGGGATAAGGTGAGAAGTTTTGTGAAATTTCTTTCAATATTTTATCATGCAACTTTGAAATTTTCTGGAACTTTATATGTCACCTCAAATTCCTTTTTCCACGAGCTTATAATGATTGAAAGAAAGTTGATATCTTTGAGAAATAATGGAGATTATTTTTTGTCTACTATGGCGGCGAGCATGCAATTAAAATTTGACAAGTATTGGAATGTAGAAAAAATAAACTTTCTCTTGTTTGTTGCGGTGGTTCTTGATCCTAGATATAAGTTGAAGTATGTTGAATACTTTTTTGGAGAGTTGCATGGGTTTTTTTTGGCAATAGACTTGACTAGGAAGGTAAGAGAGACTTTAGTTCGACTTTTTGATTGGTACCATGGAAATAGTTCTTCTAGTACAAATTCGAGCAATATAACTCCAACACCAACTTTTATCGTGCTTAATGATGATGATGATATGGATGGGCGTGTGTTTTTGTTATCTCAATATAAAAAACATTTGGAAGCGGAAGATAACTTTGGTGCTAAGTTGGAAGTTGAAAAATATTTGTTGGAAACATGTGAGATGGATAGTATAGATTTTGATATTCTTGGTTGGTGGAAAAATAATAAAAATAGATATCCAATCCTCTCTCTTGTTGCCCGTGATATATTAGCTATTCCCGTGTCTACCGTAGCTTCCGAATCCGCATTTAGCACGGGAGGTCGTATTCTTGACCCTTTTCGTAGCTCATTATCAACAAATACGGTGGAAGCACTTGTTTGTGGTCAAAATTGGCTACGCTCCTCAACAAAGCCAATAAATATTCGAGATTCGTTGGATGACATTCAACAACTAGAGAAACTTGATTCGGGTAACAATTTGTTATTTTGTGATATTCCATCTTATTTGATTGTTTAAATTCTATTATTGATAAACTTGTTTTTAATAATTTGTAGAGTTGTTGGGAACTACAAATGGAGAAGTTTAATGCGTGGCGTGGCGGCATGGATGCGTTGGATGTTTGAAAAATTTGTTGAATTTGTAATACTTTAGTTAAACATGATACTTTGTTATGGATTGTATTAATTATGTGGTGGACATATTTTTGTATGTGGGTATTAGTTGTTTGTTATTTTTCGTGGATATAACAATAGTGTGCTGTTTTAAATAATGCTATTTAAAAAAAATAGTGTGCTGTTTTTTTTTAAATAGTGCTGTTTTTTTAAAATAGTGCTATTTTTTAAAAGAAAAGTGCTGTTTTTTTAAAAGAAAAATAGCTGTTTTTTACAAATAAAATAGCTGTTTTAATGCAGTTTTTAATAAAAAAACCATATGCTGTTTTTAATGCAGTTTTACATGTGTTGTTTTTTAGTAAAAAATGTAGTTTTACAAAAAAAAGTGTTGTTTTTAATAATAAAAAATGTGTTGTTTTTTATTGGTATGGACCGAATAGGACCGAGACCGAACACGGACCGTTTGAAAACCGAATAGGACCGAGACCGATAATTCCGGTCCGGTCTTGGTCCGTAATTTTTTAGGACCGATTAATGCGGTCTGGTCCCAAAAATACCCCAAAACCGGACCGGAACAGATCGCGAACACCCCTACTTGTGTGTATGACTGCATAATATACCTAAAGGAGTATGAAAATCTTGATCGGAGTTCGATATGTGATGAACCTAGATATGTCCAATCTATTGGAAAAGAAGGCGCAAGCTCAAAAGTGCCTAAAAAATGTTGAAATATTTCCCCCTCGGTCTTAGATTAAAGAAATTTTTCACAGTACCATGGATAGCGGAGGAAATGACTTGGCATGCTAGGGCATAAGCATGGGAAAATCACATGCGCCATCCTATTGATTTTACAGTTTGTAAGAGGATGAATTTTGAGTATCCCGATTTTGCTAGAGAACAACGTATCATTTGTTTGGCAATATCAATAGATGGCTTCAATCCATCTATAAATCTAAGCGCCAATCAGAGTGTATGGCCAGTGATCCTAGCCCCACTCAACCTCCCTTCTTCACAGTGTACGAGACCTGAATTTATGATGTTGTCTTTCTTGATACCTGGGCGAAAGGCACTAAGTGAGGAAATCGATGTCTACATGGCTCCTTTAATAGAATAATTAAATGAGTTGTGGGAAGAGGGTGTGCAAGCATTTGACTCTTTTAACACAAAAGAGTTTATGCTGAAAGCTATGTTGATGTGGCCAATTCATGATTTTCCAGTTTATGGGACATTATCCGATTGCGTAGTACATGGTTATCTGGGGTGTCCTATTTATGGAAATGAAATCGAATATCTTCATCCATTTTAGATTAAAAAATTTATACAATTGACACAAGAGGTTTTTACCCCCTCATAGTTTTAGATTTGAGAAAGGTTCCAATTTTTTATCGTGCGGGGTTAAACATAGGCTATGGTCGATAATACTTTTTGGCTCAAAAATTGAAAGTAAATTTTCTGATTGTGTCCCTAATATGCCAGGTAAGAATCCTAAATTTAAGAATGTCAAGCATAATAAAACCCCAACTGGGAATGAAACTGAGTCAAGAAAGGCATGGTCTAGGAGGTCAATTTTATTTGACTTTCCTTACTGGAAGAATAACCTAGTGAACCATTTATTGGATGTGATACACCAGAGAAGAACATCGCTGAACATATTGTGGGCACATGCCTTGGGGGGAGTCATTCGAAGGATGGAGAAAATGCATGAAAATACCTTAAAGCGTTGAAACTTAAGCCACAACTATGGTTGAAAAAAGATAGTAGGGGAAGGATAATAATTCCCCCTAGTGCGTTTACTTTGACGAGTGGGGAATGAAAGGTCCTTTTAGACACAATATATAATTTGCATGTTCCATCTAATTTTTTCGTCCCACTTGCAAAGGATTGTGAATTATGCTACCCATGATTTACATAAGTGTAAGTCTCATGATTGGCATGTGATCATGCAATTAGTTCCTCTATTGTTTAAGCACTGTTTCTCGAAGCACAAGGATTTACTGAGGGCTATTATGCAAATTAGTATATGCTTCGCACTTTTATGTGAGAAGGTAATCAATCGAGATCACATATTGGCTGAAAAATTGGCGGTGAATGAAGCGATTTGTGTCTTTGAGAAGTACTTTCCCCCATCTTTCTTTGACATAAGTGTTCACTTGTAGGTACACCTATGCGACGAGGCACTTCTTTGTGGCCCAGTAAAATACCGATGGATGTATCCGTTTGAAAGATTGATGAAACTTTTCAAATAAAATGTTAAGAATACATGATACATTGAAGGATCAATTTTAAAGGAATACATCACCATGGAACCATCAATCTACACTCGAGAATATATGCCTGACTCGACTAGCATGGATGACAATGACGAGTTCATCGATGAGGGTGGTCATTTGATGGGCAAACGAGTGAAATTAACGAATTTGCAACATGAACAAGTACCTTGTTATCTATTTGATACACATGAAGATATCGAAGAATGGAAAAAGTAAGTTTAAATTATTTTAATTTTTACATGATTAGTTTTGTAACACTTTCTTCACGGTCTATGCAAAAAATATGAAGCCTGTAAGAACAATAAAAGACGAAAAACAATGGCCCAATCAGACAACGAATTTAGGCTGTGGTTGTCACACGAGGTAATTATAATGAAAATGGTTGTTATCAAATGTTACATTACAAGAAAGGTTTACAACTAACCTAATTAATTTATCTATATTCTCATCTCTTAAATACGGGTGATACGACATCAAGTCTTTCTCGTCTAGCCACTGAACCCTTGTTCATGGAACAAGAGTACATAAAGTATCGATTGAACAATTACGTATTTGGTGTAAGAGTGTATGAGGAAAATACAAATGTACAGAACTCGGTCATTTCATACATGACTGTTACTTTCTTTTAAGCGAGAGCAAAAGATAAAAAAACTCATTGAAGATGAAATGATTTACTATGGTATAATTTAAAATATATTTGAATTAGTCTATGTATACTTCAAAGGCGTTGTATTTTATTGTGATTGGGTAAGAGTTGAGGACAAAAATGCTTGTAAAGTTGATCCTGACCCTAATTTAATCATGGTTAACTTGTCCAAGATGAAAAGAAATGAACGCGTGAGCGATGAGCCATTTGTTTGTTATTTTCAAAAGGTGAAGTAAGCATTTTACTCGGATTATATCAACAACGAGTTGTGGCCAATCATCCTACATGCGCCAAAGATTCTAAACAAGAGTGTGAATGACTTGGTTTCACTTACCGAATATCAATCCATTTTTTACGTTAACCCGAATTCGAAACAGTGTTTTGATTTGTAACAAGTATTCAAATTATAAGTAATAACCAGTGGCTATATTATTCTAGTGCTTTATTATTTATCGAACGATAATTTAATGCTTTTTATTAATTTGTAATTGATCATATTAGTGCTTGTAATAACCAAATGAATATGTTAATTATAATTTTAATCAATTTAAGAATTAATTTAAAGTCCATGACCAGGGAGAGATTGTGTGTGTGTGTGGGGGGGGGGGGGGGGGAGGGCAGTGTGAGTGTGTGTAAATTGGTATTGGTATTAGTATGTATTGTTATTATTGTATTTGAGCATTAATTCAAAGTTCCTATACATGTTTGTACTAATATAAACAAGTTTTGCAGAAAATTACTCTATCAGGGCGCGGTAGAGGAGACGATGAGGACTCCTTGGCTAGTAGGCCCTCCAAATGGGGCAAATTGGGGGATGTCGTCGAGAATAAGATGACATTTTTAGCTAGAGGACTAGAGTTATTGAAGGCTATTGTCGACCCGGGGTTCACTGATTGGATGGCCGCACCTATTGACCTCAAGATGAACATCTGGGGGGCACTACAGGTTGTGTATTTAATATTTATAATTGTATTTATAATCATAACACTTACTTCCAGGATGGTTTGTATTTTTTTGAGAGGAACAATTTGGCATGCCCTCATATCTCTGCGACCCGACGTTGGAATAATTGAGCGATCAATATAAGACGTGGAAGAAGAATTTGCGGGCACTGTACTTTGATAAGACCCGAGAGTCCATTATGAGACTCCCTGAAACTGTCCCCCCAAGGATCCGATCCCATTGGAACATTGCCAAAATTTTATCGACAATGAGACTAGAGTGCGGAAATTGGCATCTCGCCAATCGGGGAGGGACAATTGGGTAAAAAAGGTGGATGTGCATTACTCCTGGCAAACGTCTTATACCGAGGTGGAGCACAGGATGGTAAGTCTTTATTTTTCTTTAATTTTAGTCATTCTAATTTAGCATTACTTTGCATTACTTACTAATTATGTATTATTTTATTTCAGGACACGGGGAGTGGCCCTAGGGGTAGGCCACATAGGCTCGATGCCTATGTGGAAATTCGAATGAAAAAGGGCAAGGACAAGGAGGTGTCCCCGAGGGTCGCATCCACCATTGTAAGTTATAAATGTTTAATTTTTTTTAATTATGTTGTAATTGTTTTATTTACTTAATTGACTAATCGTGTACTTTTTGTTTTTTCAGGCAAACCTTAAGGAAGTTCTTGAATCGCAATCTGATTCCGACAAAGCATCTTTGGCTATGGATGCACTTGTGACACCCTGCCTAATTAAATACTGGGCGATCAATCCTTTATTAAATTAAAGTCAAGGTGAACAGTTGGTTCATTCTTAGAATCACTATCGAAAAATAACTTTTCCAAATTAAACACCCTAATTAATTAAGCTAAGTGTCAAAACCATTTTTTAGACATTTCTTTCCAAATTTTATTTTTATGTAAGCCAACATTTAAATCTTTACATAATTCAATTTTAAAGAATCACATCAAAATTATCATGGAACATATAATCCAAATGGTTTAAACATTCAACAACTAAGTCCCAACATTTAAAACTTAAGGTAAATCATCCAGATAGTAATGAATCCCAAAGTGACAATGCTAGAAATAAATGAATCACAATGTCCAATAAAACAACTAGATAATGGAAACGGGTGACACATGCCCAACTGAATAAATATGATAAGAGTGGAATCAAATAAATGAAGTCGTCTAAGCAAGAGGCCTGCAACTCCCACCTAAGTTGCAGTGCGTTCCTTCCAAAGGATCCTCTGCAACACGCCCCTGTGGCTGGGCACCTGTAATATATACATATATATATATATATATATATATATATATATATATATATATATATATATATATATATATATATATATACAAGAGAGAAGAAAAGTGGAAAACGGGTCAGAGCCCGATAGTGAAAATGAATAAAATTTGTTTAGCAAGTATTTAAAATGTTTACAGGCCAATGCAATAACATATTAGTGCGACACTCTCTTGAGAAATTCTCACCTCTCTTCTAATGTGCACACCTATCGCACTAACCTTCCCAACAGTTTACCTTTACTTATCTTAGTTGATTGTAACATTTAAACTGGCGATTCAACTGTTTAAGAGGTTAATTTCATTAGATCACAAAGTTCTCAATTAAACCTTATTTGCCAATAAAGTCTCCCAGTGTCATGTTATACTTTTTAAAACAAGTGTTTCCAAATTGAAGTCATTATTCATTTCTTACTTACCATAACCACAGTAGGAAGTTCTCAATTTCAGAATTAAATATATATATTAAATACTCATATAATATATATATATATATTCTAACAGCACCCCACATAAAAATTATGGTGCGGGCATACTCTGCTATCCAATCCCCGTCTCACTCGTACTAAGGGAAATACAAGTTCGGAATCACTCTCGAACTGTATTAACACACACACAAACAATATTGAGGCGAAGCACAGATTCCAAGTCTCTAAGAGGTCAGTACATACCCTCACGTCTCTTAGGACCATCTGACCATCGATAAGATAGCCTGTACCAAAGATATCTATCTTCTAGGGTACGAGCCAATCGGGCATGATTTTCAGACGTATATAGTATATGCATAAACACAGTCATATAAATATACTACTATTACCATATCTCTTTAGGTACCTTTCATCACCCATGATATAATATTTATCCTTATTTCTCAATCTTTAGTTATCATGTATAACGGTTCGTCTCTTACTTTAATTGAGGGATTAATCCAACTTACTATGTAACACTCATGGACTCTATCCTCCCAAGTGTAGGATTCAGTAGGTACTCATCTATTTTCCAACGTAGCTATTTTACGCGTCTCTCCCTTTAATACATAACCCCATTGTCCCTTATGTGTAAGCATCCCAAAATGTAAATTTCGTCTTAGCTTAAAGGTCTCATAGTTGTTAATAAGTCCTACTGGTCTCCTTTATCTTCCAAAGTATTTTAATAAGGATGCCCAAATATTTTCACTCATATAATTTAAATTTAACAATTTAAAAGGGGAAATATGAGTCTTCCAGGAGGGGTCGATCGATCGAGGGAAGGGGCTCGATTGATCGAACCTTCGATCGATCGAAGCTCTTGGCTCGATCGATCGATCACGCAGGTATGACGAATTCTGCAGGAAACCAGTTACGGGTTCTATCATACAACCTCATCCAAATTCAGATTTTTCATTCCCAATGACCCAGAAATTTGTACTACTAATAGTATAAACCCATATTATACATCTTCTACGTAAAGCATGCAAATTTTCATAAAAAACAATGGATTAATAGGCCAAAAACTCATATTAATCTCAAGAACCCTAAAATTTCTTTAACCTTGTTCTAATCAATATTTTTCCAGAATTTCTTCTTCCAAAACATCATAAATCCGTGGCTCAATCCTCTACATATGAAGGGGGATTTCCAGATTTCCATTTATATCATTACTACATGCAATTTCCTATCTCCAACTTGGGTTTTCTTCCATGAAACTCATCCTAATCAACCCTAGACTAACATGAGTGATGCATTAACGAAAATAAGCAAGATAAACACTTTCCTGGAAATTTTAGAATTCTGATTTGTGGATGATTTTGGTGTGGTTGTGTTCCTCATCGCGCGATCTACGCGTTGGTGGTGGTGGCGGTGCAATCGGATGACTTTTTGGCCTTGGATTGCTTAGAAAGCTTTCTCCTTCCCTCTGCTATGGCCGTTCTAAAGTTTTGAATCTGATAACCCTAAAGGACTCTTCCCAATGGCTGATATAGCCTAATAATTTTCGTGGGTTTAATTCCCCAAAAATGCAAAATGTCCAAAATGCCCTTTCGGGGTTCTAAATAGGCTTAAAAATGCCCCGAGACCCAAACTAAACCCCCCGAGTAAATTTTTTTGACTATCTCGACCCTTCTGGACACGTTGGCATACTCAAGACGACCATACGAATAGCTTAAAAGTATTTCACTTTTATTAATCAATATTTAATCCCGACGCGACACGGGCGCGTCCCGACTCAAATTTCCAAAATTGTCATTTTATTCACTCGTGACATTTTATAGACCTAATATTATATTACTTTACTCATTTGTAATATTCAACAAGTTTCCCAAAATTACTAACTCACATCACATTAATAATTATAAAGTAATTAATTTTTGGATTTATATTAAATTAATAACTCACATTAAATTTAATAAATCCCCAAATTAATAAAGCATAAAAATATGGGGTATTACATACTTCTGCCCTAATAATGGAATTTCGTCCTGAAATTCGGAAAATAAGGCATACCTGGTAAGAATAAATCTGGATATCTATCGTGCATATCTGCCTCGCGCTCCCAAGTGGATTCCTCCACATTATGATGCTCCCACTGGACCCGTACAAGTGGAACTAACTTCGACCTCAATCTCCTCTCGCTATGGTCTAGGATAGCCACCGGTCTCTCCTCGCAAGAGCTATCAGTCTGTAAGTCTATCTCCTCTATCGCGATGTGGGTGTGAGCCATGTCATCCCGAAGATATCGTCTCAAGGACGAGATGTGGAATACATCATGGATGCGATGCAAATGCTCTGGCAGACCCAATCTGTATGCCACCGGCCCAATCCTTTCGATAATGGGAAATGGTCCCACGTACTTCAGGACCAATTTCCCTTTCTTCCCGAACCTCATCATTCCTTTCATAGGAGATACTCGTACTAATACTTCGTCCCCCACATTAAACTCTCGGAAGAACCGTTTCGAATCGGCATAGCTTTTTTGCCTGTCCTGGGCTACTCGGATACGACCCCTGATCATCTCAATCCCCGCTGAGGTTTCCTGAATCACCTCTAGTTCTAGCAACTTGTTATCCCCCACCTCTTGCCAACAAGTTGGGGAACAACAAGTTCTTCCATACAAAGCCTCAAATGGAGCCATGCCAATTGTGAACTGATAAGAGTTATTATAAGCGAACTCTACCAGTGGAAGATGTGGCTCCCAACCTCCTCCAAAATCAAGGACACACATGCGTAACATATCCTCTTAGTACGCTCTGTCTGCCCATGGGTCTGTGGGTGATAAGCTGAACTCAATCTCAAGTCTGTACCCATAGCCTCCTGAAAGCTCTCCCAGAAACGTGACACGAAAATCTTGTCCTTATCTAACACAATATTCAGGGGCACCCCATGTAATCTGACAATCTTAGCAATGAACAACTGAGCATACTGACCCGTGGTATAGTCTGTCCGCGCCGACAGAAAATGAGCCACCTTCTCAAATGGTCTACAATCACCCAGATAGAGTCGTGGCCCCGTTGTGATGTAGGCAACCCTGTAATAAAGTCCATGGAAATACTCTCCCACTTCGACGCGGGTATTTCCAATGGCTGAAGCATCCCTTACGGTCTCTGATGGTCCACCTTTACCAGGTGGCAAGTAGAACACATGGACATGAACTCAACAATGTCCTTCTTCATCCCACTCCACTAGTATTGTCGCCTCATATCCTGATACATCTTATCTCCTCTAGGATGTACCGCAAATCGGGACCCATGAGAGTGGGTCATCACTGCATGACGTAATTCTGCTCCTTCTGGGACCACCAATCTCCCATTAAATCTCAAACCCCCATCAGAACTAACAGAATAGAACTCAGCACCCTCAGCTAAAAGTCATACAATTTGCTCCTGGCAAAACGGGTCTGTGATCTGTGCCTGTATCACCCTCATAACAATCTCGGGTGTCACTATCATGACAGATATTAAAGAACGGGCTATTGCATCCTGGTGACCCAACTCTTTCCACTTTGCTTTCCAGATGTCTGCTACATCGCCTACCGGTCTACGGATCAACACATCAGCAGCTACGTTGGTCTTCCCCGGGTGGTATTGTATATCGAACTGGTAGTCCTTCATAAACTCTAACCATCTGCGCTGACGCATATTCATCTCTCGCTGAGTGAACAGGTACTACAGTGACTTGTGGTCTATGAACAAGCGAAACTTCTCCCCAATAAATAGTGCCTCCATATCCTCAATGCAAAAACGACCGCTTCTAACTCCAGGTCGTGGGTGGGGTAATTCTTCTCATGCGGCTTAAGCTTGCGGGAGTTTAAAGCTATAGCCTTCTCCTCCTGCTGAAGTACTCCCCCAAGTCCCCGTAAAAAGGCATCGGTGTAGACCAGCTACTCCACACCCGGCTTAGGTAAAGCAAGGACTGGTGCTGAAGTAAGCTTATCTTTCAGTTCATCGAAAGCCAATTGAAAAGCATCATCCCAAACATATGGTACCCCTTTCCGATTCAGGTTCGTCAATGGACCCGCTATTTTAGAGAATCCCTGAATGAATATCCTGTAGTATCCGGCTAACCCCAAGAAACTACGCACTTCCATCGGTGTCGTGGGCTTTCCCCACTCCCTCACCTCTGACACTTTACTCGGGTTGACTGCTATCCCCTTCTCAGAAACAACATGGCCCAAGAACTATACTTCTCGCAACCAAAATCCGCACTTCTCGTACTTAGCATACAACTGATGCTCTCATAGAGTCTGAAGAACCTGTCTCAAATACTCGGCATGCTCCTCCTCGGAGTGTGAATATATCAAAATGTCATCTATGAAAATGATGACAAACTGATCCAAGAACTCTCTGAACACTCGGTTCATTAAGTCCATGAACACAACTGGAGCATTTGTGAGGCCAAATGTCATCACCCTGAACTCATAGGACCCATATCTCGTCAAGAAGGCAGTCTTTGAAACATCCTGATCCCTATACGTAACTGATGGTACCCTGATCTCATATCTATCTTCGAAAATAAAGTCGCTCCCCTCAGCTGGTCGAACAGATCATCGATTTGAGGCAACGGATAGTTGTTCCATATCGTGACCTTATTCAGCTCCCGGTAGTCCACACACAGCCTCAGTGAACCATCTCTCTTTTTCACAAACAATACTGGAGCGCCCTAAGGTGAGGTAGTCCTGCGAATGAAACCCTGACCTAAGAGTTCCTCTATCTGATCTCGTAACTCTCGCATCTCCGTCGGAGCCATATGGTATGGAGCGCATGCTATCGGTCTAGTATCCGGTAATAAATCTATGACAAAGTCTATCTCTCGACTGGGGGGTAGGCCGGGTATCTCCTGAAATACATCGGAATACTCACGAACAACTGGGATCGAGTCTAAGGGAATCACAACCTCCTTAGAGGTATCCTCCTCTATGTAATACAAATGAGCGGTCGAGCCTCCCTCTGGGTGAGGCATCGCCACTACAAACATCTCTTGCCCCGGAATGGCAAAGATAATACTCCCACCAAAACAATCTATCATGGACCTGTAAGCAGCGAGCCAATATATACCGATAATAACGTCATGCTCATGCATATCTAAGACTAACATATCTGCAGGTAATACCAAGCTACCAATCTCTACCCCCACACCCAGGCATATAAAGAAAATAAGCGAACCACTCCCCAATGGTGAGTCTACACACGTCACAGTGCTCTTTGCTGTGGATAATAACCCTAAGGCCTTCGCAAAAATGAGTGTCTATAAAACAGTGCGTCGCCCCAGTATCAAATAAAACTCGACCCATAGTACCATGGATAGGAAACATACCCTTAATCGCGGGTGGTGCCTGTGGAGCTGCTGCCTGGTGGACGTTATAGACATGCCCATACTGTAACTTCCCCTGCTGCACTGGAGCTGCTGGAATGGCTGGTAGGGCTGGTGCTGGGAGGGCGGCTGGAAAAAGTGGCCTCTGTGGATCATTACGGGCACCCTACTGCTGTGGGTCCCTATCACCCTCTGGGCAATCCTGGCGCTTATGTCCATGCTTGCTGCATACAAAACATCGGCCTCTGAAGTTACCTCCTCTCTGGACCTGCTGACCACGGCCCTGCTGGCTGTTACCACCCCGCCACTGGCCTTGTTGGCCTTATTGAAAACGCTGTTGGCCCTGTTGCTGACCCTATTGCTGTCGGTGTTGGTCTTGCTGACCCTGCCTATAACCCGCAAATCCCTGCCTTTAATCACCTGATCGGAAGCGCTTCGCAGGGTCCCCCTGATGGGAACTCTGCTCATGCTGATGAGTCTATCCTTGGGATGTCGGTGCTCCACCAGCGCCACTACCCCCTATCCTGCCCTGCTGACCGGACTCTCTTGTTCACTTGCGTCCCTGCAGATGGAAGCAGTGATCCTGGCAGTGTAGTAAAGTAGCATTGAGTACATCTGTGAAAGTACTCAGAGATATATTCCCTATGAGGTGCTGACGGATCCTCCAAGCTAACCCGTCCACAAACAACATTATCTTCTTACCCTCGGTAGGTGCCTCATCTGGCATTATGGTGAGAAGTCTCGTGAACTCCTCCTCATACTCAGCAACGATAGAATTGTCCTGCTTCAAGTTCAGTAACTTCTGCCTCATCTCAGTCTGCACGGCGGGTGGAAAGTAATTGCGGTCAAATCGCTCCTAGAATACCTGAATAGGAATAGTATCCCTCTCCTCCAAGGTGGTGGTGGATTCCCACCACTGCAAAGCGGCCCCCACTAGCTTAAAGGAAGCCAACAACTGTCTCTGCACGTCTGTGCACTCATACAAACGAAGATGCCGCTGGATATCTTTCTTCCATTGGCTGACGATGATGACATCTGAACTACCCGATAACTCAGGGGGATGCGCCTTCTGAAAGGCATCCCTATCCCGCTCCCATGCTGATGGAAGCTATGCAGGTGCTGGTGCCACTGCCTGAATCTGGGATGGAGCCTGCTGTACCACCTCTAGCGCGACATTCACCGCCTGAGCAACAATAGAGGCTACCTCATTACCATTCATTGTACCCTGTGCCAGAGCTGCTTGCTGCTCGGCTGGGGCACGCCTATCCTCTGGTGAACGTCTCGGAGGCATCTGAAATGTGAAGAAATTTATTAGTCTACAGTTATTATCAAATCTCAAATAGCTGAAGACGTAAACGTAAAAGCAAGAATACAACAATCCTAAAATAGGGCTCTATAGCAAAAATGTTAAGCTGAAAGCAAAATAAGCCGTACAGATCCTAAGGACACTAGAACCTGATGCTCTGATACCACCTGTGACACCCCGCCTAATTAAATACCGGGCGATCACTCCTTTATTAAATTAAAATCAAGGTGAACAGTAGGTTCATTCTTAGCATCACTGTCGAAAAATAACTTTTCCAAATTAAACACCCTAATTAATTAAGCTAAGTGTCAAAACCATTTTTTAGACATTTCTTTCTAAATTTTATTTTTATGTAAGGCAACATTTAAATCTTTACATAATTCAATTTTAAAGAATCACATCACAATTATCCTGGAACTTATAATCTAAATGATTTAAACATTCAACAACTAAGTCCCAACATTTAAAACTTAAGGTAAAACATTCAGACAGTAATAAATCCCAAAGTGACAATACTAGAAATAAATGAATCACAATGTCCAATAAAACAACTAGATAATGGAAATGGGCGACACATGCCCAATTGTAAATATGATAAGAGTGGAATCAAATAAATGAAGTCGTCTAAGCAAGAGGCCTGCAACTCCCACCTAAGCTGCAGCGCGTTCCTTCCAAAGGATCCTATGCAAGACGCCCCTGTAGCTGGGCACCTGTAATATATACATATATATATACAAGAGAGAAGAAAAGTGGAAAACGGGTTAGAGCCCGATAGTGAAAATGATTAAAATTTGTTTAGCAAGTATTTAAAATGTTTGCAGGCCAATACAATAACATATTAGTGCGACACTCTCTTGAGAAATTCTCACCTCTCTTCTAATGTGCACACCTATCGCACTAACGTTCCCAACGATTTAACTTAACTTATCTTAGTTGCTCGTAATATTTAAACTGGCGATTCAACTGCTTAAGAGGTTAATTTCATTAGATCACAAAGTTCTCATTTAAACCTTATTTGCCAATAAAGTCTCCCAGTGTCATGTTATACTTTTTAAGACAAGTGTTTCCAAATTGAAGTCACTATTCATTTCTTACTTACCATAACCACAGTAGGAAGTTCTCAATTTCAGAATTAAATTTATATATATATTAAATACTCGTATAATATATATATATATATATATATATATATATATATATATATATATATATATATATATATATATATATATATATATATATATATATATATATATTCTAACAGCACCCCACATAAAAATTATGGTGCGAGCATGCTCTGCTATCCAATCCCCGTCTCAGTCGTACTAAGGTAAATACAAGTTCGGAATCACTCTTGAACTGTATTAACACATACACAAACAATATTGATGCGAAGCATAGATTCCAAGTCTCTAAGAGGTCAGTACATACCCTCATGTCTCTTAGGACCGTCTGACCATCGATCAGATAGCCTGTACCAATGATATCTATCTTCTAGGGTACGAGTCAATATCCCCCATAAAGGCTCATCGAGATAAGACTGTCCCAGCGCGGTAACCTCAGGGATAGCAAGTAGCGTGGGCATGATTTTCACACGTATATAGTATATGCATAAACACAATCATATAAATATACTACTATTACCATATCTCTTTAGGTACCTTTCATCACCCATGATATAATATTTATCCTTATTTCTCAATCTTTAGTTATCACGTATAACGGTTTGTCTCTTACTTAGTTGAGGGATTAATCCAACTTACTACGTAACACTCATGGACTCTATCCTCCCAAGTGTAGGATTCAGTAGGTACTCATCTATTTTCCAACGTAGCTATTTTACGTGTCTCTCCCTTTAATACACAACCCCATCGTCCCTTATGTGTAAGCATCCCAAAATGTAAATTTCGTCTTAGCATAAAGGTCTCATAGTTATTAATAAGTCCTACTGGTCTCCTTTATCTTCCAAAGTATTTTAATAAGGATGCCCAAATATTTTCACTCATTTTATTTGAATTTAACAATTTAAAAGGGGAAATATGAGTCTTCCAGGAGGGGTCGATCGATCGAGGGGAGGGGCTCGATCGATCGAACCTTCGATCGATCGAAGCTCTTGGCTCGATCGATCGATCAAGAAGGTATGGCGAATTCTGCGAGAAACCAGTTACGGGTTCTATCATAAAACCTCATCCAAATTCAGATTTTTCATTCCCAATGACCCAGAAATTTGTACTACTAACAGTATAAACCCATATTATACATCTTTTATGTAAAGCATGCAAATTTTCATAAAAAATAATGGATTAATAGGCCAAAAACTCATATTAATCTCAAGAACCCTAAAATTTCTTTAACCTTGTTCTAATCAATCTTTTTTCAGAATTTCTTCTTCTAAAACATCATAAATCCGTGGCTCAATCCTCTACATATGAAGGGGGATTTCCAGATTTCCATTTATATCATTACTACATGCAATTTCCTATCCACAACTTGGGTTTTCTTCCATGAAACTCATCCTAATCAACCCTAGACTAACATGAATGATGCATTAACGAAAATAATCAAGATAAACACTTGCCTGGAAATTTCAAAATTATGATTTGTGGATGATTTTGGTGTGGTTGCGTTCCTCATCGCGCGATCTACGCGTTGGTGGTGGTGGCGGTGCAATCGGATGACTTTTTGGCCTTGGATTGCTTGGAAAGCTTTCTCCTTCCCTCTCCTATGGCCGTTCTAAAGTTTTGAGTCTGATAACCCTAAAGGACTCTTCCAAATGGCTGATATAGCCTAATAATTTTCGTGGGAAAAATGCAAAATCTCCAAAATGCCCTCCTGGGGTGCTAAATAGGCTTAAAAATGCCCCGAGACCCAAACTAAACCCCCGAGTACACTTTTCTGTCTATCTCGACCCTTATGGACATGTTGGCGTACTCAAAACAACCATACAGATAGATTAAAAATATTTCACTTTTATTAATCAATATTTAGTCTCGACGCGACACGGGCGCGTCCCGACTCAAATTTCCAAAATTGTCATTTTATTCACTCGTGACATTTTATAGACCCAATATTATATTACTTTACTCATTTGTAATATTCAACAAGTTTCCCATAATTACTAACTCACATCACGTTAATAATTATAAAGTAATTAATTTCCGAATTTATATTAAATTAATAACTCGCATTAAATTTAATAATTCCCCAAATTAATAATGCATAAAAATACGGGGTATTACATACTTCCCCTCTAATAACGGAATTTCGTCCCGAAATTCAGAAAATAAGGCATACCTGGTAAGAATAAATTTGGATATCTCTCGCACATATCTGCCTCGTGCTCCCAAGTGGATTCTTGCACATTATGATGCTCCCACGGGACCCGTACAAGTGGAACTAACTTCGACCACAATATCCTCTCTCTATGGTCTAGGATAGCCACCGGTCTCTCCTCGTAAGATCTATCAGGCTGTAAGTCTATCTCCTCTATCTCGATGTGGGTGTGAGCCATGTCATCCCGAAGATATCGTCTCAACGACGAGATGTGGAATACATCACGGATGCGATGCAAATGCTCTGGCAAACCCAATCTGTATGCCACCGGCCCAATCCTCTCGATAATGGGAAATGGTGCCACGTACCTCAGGGACGATTTTCCTTTCTTCGCGAACCTCATCACTCCTTTCATAGGAGATACTCGCAGTAATACTAATAAGACCGCGACAAAAAAATTTTGAAGGTCAATGACCATGATAGGACCGTGACAAGTCTAATGAAATTGTCACGATATTTGACTGTGACAAGTCCATTACAACAAAAGTTGTCACTCCCATACGTCTCACGGTCATTGACCTTGACAAGTTGGATTTTTCACGGTCAATGACCGTGTTAACTCGACAGGTTTAGTGTAATGTAAGAGATCGTGCAACATGAGATCCTGACTTATCCAGAATGCAAACCGGTGAAGAAAAATCTGAAAAAGCTCCGGCCTGAATGGTCCCTCAAAAGGAAAGATTAAGTGGTTAGGCACCTGAACGTAGGTTTCATCTTCATGGTCGATTATCAAACTTGGCTCGCAAACATTTTTCATATGCTGAAATCTGGTGGAAACATATGCATGTGTGTCAGCTTCGAGATCTAAATAAATATTCCCCGAATGATGATTACCCTTTGCCCAATATTGATGTGATCATCGATAGTACATCCAATCACACCCTCAAGTCATTCATTGAATGACTTGGAGGGTATAACCAGATCAGGATGCTTTCTGACCACCAAAAGAAAACTGCCTTTACCACCCCATGGAGTACCTTTTGCTACACTGTCATGTCTTTCAGTATTAAAAATTCCGGGGCTTCGTACCAAAGAGAAACTACAACCATCCTTTATGATTTTATCCAAAAAGAGATCGAGGTCTACATTAACGATAAAATCATCAATTCCAACACTTGATAATGTCACATTCTTGCCTTGAGGAAATTCCTTGATTGATTACTATAATAACAGATGCATATTAATCCAAAAAAATGAGTTGGTTTCACAAAAGGTAAAGTCCTTGGCATCAGCATCAGTGACAGGGGCATCAAAATGGACCTTGATAAACTTAAATAAATTCTTACAATGCCATCACCTCGGATAGAGAAAGAAATTCTATGTTTCTTGGGCAAGATCGAGTACATCAAGTAGCTCATAAGTTGGCTCATTTTCATTTGCGAGAACATCTTCAAACTCCTATAACATAATTCAAACAAAGTATGGAATTAGGTGTGTCAAGAAGCCTTAAAAAAATCAAGCAATACCTTACTCAACCTTCAGTGCTCATGCCATCACAACCAGGTCTACCCCTTCTCATGTGCATAATTGCCACTGACACCAAAGTTGGGGCTATCCTATCTTAATACATTGAAGAATCATGCAAGGAGAGAGTCATCTACGATGCCAGTTAAAAACTATAAGGTATGATGTGAACTATACAGTGTTGGAGAAGGTGTGTGTTGCTAAGGATGGAAACGATTCAGGTACGACGTGGACTTGTAAAAATCCAAACTCACCCCGTAAAAAATATTAACCCACCCCACGACCCGCAACAGATTTGGTTCCAAACTCATTTAATTATGAACCTAATAAGCCCATCCCCACCCCAACCCATTTAACATCAAACAATAAAATCTAATAAAACAAAAAAATCTTCGATGATCAAACATTATCATTCAAAACTTTTATATATAATAATCATATAATGAACAATTAAACACCAAATGTTAATATCATATAAATAATATATGAATCAAACCAAACAAAACCAAAATCATATATTTTCAACTGTTAACATCATATAAACTTATATAAAAAATTAAATCCAGTTGTTAACAAATAGGATTCAATTTATTATGATGAAGAGGATGAGTTATGAGAAATGTTGGGGCAATGGAGATTGGGTAGGCGCTGTGTAGATAGTGAGTTCAATGGGTAGTTGTGGTTGTGTGATAATGTAGGTCGATGTTGTGATGTAGATGATGGAGGTCGAAAGGTGGTTGAGAGATGGAGGTCGGAGGAACAAGGTTGAGTGGTTGTAATATTAAGAGAGAGGGAGGTTTATTGGGGGTTTTAGAGAGAAATGAGTGCTCTTTTATTTTTAAGATGTAACCTAAGGTTTGCTAACTTATATATATATATATATATATATATATATATATATATATATATATATATATATATATATATATATAATTTGGGCCTAAATAATATATCAAATAAGGTTATTGAAGTAAATATAATAAATAAATAGGGCGGGGTAAGTTTGGCTAAAATATACTAAACCCGAACTCGCCCCGTTTAATCAATGTTTTTTTTAAAACCATATGTGACTCTAATTTTCAAATGGGGTTTTAAAACCCACCCCATTAGGGTCTGGTCGGGAGATCTATATAGGTCGAGAACACTGTGGGTTGGGTTAAATTACCATCCCTATGTTTATCCCTGGTTTGGGTCACCCAGAAGCTCTGGCACTACATGCTTCTATTCCCTATCAAGCTAGTCTCCCCTTATGGATCCCATAGTTTAATTTCTAGAAAAAATCGCATTATTCAGCCATATGACCCATTTTCTATAAATGTTAACCAAGTTTGATATCACCTATGTCCCATAAAATCCATCAAAGAAAGAGCCATATTTGATTACCTAACCGACAATCCCATAGGAGAGGCCGATGTATGGATTTTTAAATTTTTGGATAAGGATATTTTATATACCTCTCTCGAAAAGCTCTGAAGGTAGATGTTCTTTGATGGACCCGCCAACGAGAAGGGATATATCATTGGCTACTCCTAATTGCGCGCCATTAAGCTAGACTTGCCTTGGACCAGTAACATAACAAAATATAAAGCATTCACTTTGGGCCTCAACTATGCCCTTGAGAAAAGAATTTGATATCTAGATGTCAATGGGGACTCAACCCTCATCATAGGACAAATCTTTCGAAAATGGAAAGTCAAAGATGATAATCTACTACCTTTTCACTCTCACCTTAAAAAACTTGCTTCCTAATTCAAGGATGTTACCTTCCAATACCTCTCTTACTCGTGAAACAGTTTTACCGATGTATTTAAAAACTTATCCTCTATGGTCGACACGTCTGATGGGATAACAATGGCCCCCTTTCAAGTTCAAAAATAATGTGTAACCAATCTCTGCTACCACTGTGAACTTTCTATAAAAGAAGATTTAGATAATGTTGGTTTATGGTATTTCGATATTTGGATCCTTCCCAAGCACGGTTGATATCCCCAGGGGGTTGATAAGAAAGAGTAAATGACTCTGTACAAGCTCACAACTCAGTACATCATCTGATACAAGAAACTATTCAAGTTAAATTTCGATGGTACCCATTTACAATGCATAAAAGCGGTTGACATTGGGCAATTAATGGAGAAGACCCACAATGGGGAATGTGGTCCTCATATAAACGATCATATTTTTTCTAAAAATAATTTTTGATAGGGATATTATTGGACCAATACAGTCCAAGACTGCACTAATTACATCAGAAGGTGCATCAAATGCCAGCAATTGACCCATCTCCAACACTTACCTCCCCGTGACTTGTACAACATGGCCTCTCTTTGGCCCTTCTCAACTTGGGGTAACGATATCATTGTGCAAGTGATTCAAAAAGCATCAAATAGTCATGAATTCATTTCCGTCTCCATTGATTATTTCACCAAATGGGTTGAAGTAGAGTATTATGCGATGTTCAATGCAATAAAGTATCCAAGTTAATTAGAAATAATATCATTTTCCACTACGGGGTCCCTCATTAGTTGGTATCAGAAAATGGGCTCCATTTTGAAGTTGAAGTCATAGAAGTGGTCAAACAATATGGAATTCAAAGGCAAAAAAAATTTCCCATACTGAGCTCAAACCAATAAGACTGTTGAATCTTCTAATTGTTGCACTAAAGTAAGACTATCTCTAGCGACCAATATGATAAAACTCACTCGGGAATTTTATCAAACACTTGGTGTGCGAAAAACACCCAAGACCTTGTTCCGTAAATGAAGTAGTGTGCAAACTCCCAATCAATTCAACCAAGCACTAATGAAGAGACTAAGAACATATAAGCAATCATCAAATAAAAACAATAAGGATATACCGTGGTTCACCCAAATTTGGGCTACATCCACCAAGGAGGATTTCTTCTTTCTATAGATAAATGGTGGAACCCAAAGGCTATACACACATAATTTATCTCCTTAGACAGTCAATCACAACCTCACAAGAAATCACCTCGAAAATGGGAGCTCTACCTCTCTTTATCTTTAATAACTCTCAAAATAGTTCTCAAACTTGTCCCCTCCCAAAACTTTGAAAAACACTTGGAGTTTCTCCTGCCATTTTTCCCACCTCCGTCTCTCACCGTAAGGCCTTAATTATGGGAATACCCGTCACCTCCACCTTCCTTCTTTCTCATTGTGGCATGAGATTGAATATCATTCACAATCTCGTTTCATCGAAGCGTAGACTTCCCAAACATGAGAGTGGTCACAAAATGCTCGTATGAATCGGGTAATGATGCAAGCAACAAAAATGATCGATCCTCATCAATGAATTGAACGTCTATTCGGTTCAAGTCATTAAAAATGTTGATATGCTTCATCATATCCTCACCCTCCTTCATCTCAGGCTTGAAGAGTTTCTTTTTGACGGACAACTTATTTGACAACGAATTTCCTAAATAAATCTATTCTAGCTTGTCCAACATGCCTTTAGCCGTGATCTCCGCTATCACATTATTCAACACATCATCCGTGATAAGCATATCGATACAAGAAATAACCCTTTGATCAACGTCCATCCACTCGGCATCGGTCATGCCTATCGATCATCCCTTTACCCCCAAAAATGCTAATTGCAACCTCTGTTGGATAAGAACGCCTCGCATTCATCTTTGCCATAACCCAAAATTGATCTTCTCATCAAAAGCCTTCATGTTCGTATTCATTGATCCACTCGATCCATAACTCGTATCCTATCTCTTAGAGCCTCCGCTCATAGAGGTTGATTCTCGAGTCATTTTTCATCATTTGGAACAAAAACAAAAGCTATGAAAAATTTCCAAAATTGATTCAACCTCGAGCCAAAATACCGGGAAAATAATGTAAAAAAAGCCCAAATACCACTTGCTCGCTAAAGTAAGACTATCTCTTGCGACTAAGGCGATAAAACTCAGTCGGTAACTTTATCAAACACTTGGCGTGCAGAAAATAGCCAGGACATTGTTTCGTAAATGAACTAGTCTGCAAACTCCCAATCAACTCAACCAAGCATTAATGAAGAGACAATAAGAACATACAAGCAATCATAAAAAAAATAACAATGATATACCTTGGTTCACCCAAATTTGGATTACAGCCACCAAGGAGGATTTCTTCTTTCTATAGATAAATGGTGGACCCAAAGGTTATACATACACACACAATTTATCTCTCTTCGAAAGTCACTCACAAGAACTGACCTCTCAAATGAGAGCTCTACATCTCTTTAACTTTAATATCTCTTAAAATACCTCTTAAACTTGTCCTCTCCCAAAACCTAGAAATAACACTTTTATTTATAGATTTGAACCAAAATGGAAAATTTGTAAATAAACCAAAACTGAAAAAAAGGATATCCAAAACCAACAAACTCCACCTTGGTGATCCTAACGATCCAACCAATATCTAGAATGCTGAAATTGACCCTCTTGAAGACCGTCCCACCATCTACCAAGCTAGTGCGATTACCCCATACAATCCTCATGATCCAATCAAACTCGGAATACAAACATCAAATCCACTCGAAGATCATACTGGCATCTAATAAGCCAATTCGCTTCACCCAACGCTAAGCCAACCCAAACTTCAGCAATGAAGTGAGATACCATAAGTCTTCACGTCAAGACTCCAAATTACTCCACCCACCGAGGAACCAAGTCCTAAACTAATGAATCTCCATCTCATGCATCTGAATGCTTCCCAAGTAACCATACGTTGAATCTCTCTCCTCATGTAACCCAGTGAGTACACCCCGATAAAATACATATAGTGTAAACCATATTTACGAGAATCATTCAAACACATCAACACCATCTTCCACCTTGCTAAATAACCATGGATGACAGGGGGAATTCCTCACCTCCCACACCTACCAAATCTCACTCTCGAAAGATTTACCAAGTCTTTATCATGAAAAAATCCCGTTTTCCACACAAACAAAAACTCATCGGCCTTATTTGAACTAGGTACACACACCTCTAATCCATCACAGTCCTACAACTCCTAGATTCCAATCGTCCAATTCATGCGTGCAACTATGTCGAGTCATAATCACCCATTGGCTTTGGAGGGGGACTTCGATCTATCCCCTCAACGAGTAGGTATTATCCCATCACTACCGTATACTCTTGAAAGTCTAGCAACGAATGTCTCCGCTTTGTTCACAAATGAGACAAGCCTCGAGCGTTCGATAACTTGTGCACACAACTTCCCCATCTTTCTCGAAGTCTAATTTAAACAATACAACCCCTCTCTCTCTCCTCTCCTCTTGCTAGTACCATCCAACCGTTGGAATCCAAGCAGCTAATGGATTTAAAATTCTTTCGCAGCTGTAGGACATAGGTCACACCACCCAAGGTGCATTCCACCACATCGAACATCTTGAGTTTCACCATCTCGACACCCTCAATGGAAACCGTCTCTCCATTAGCCAAAGACATGGAACCTTTTCCATTTTCTGTAAAAGAGTCAAAATATTCCCTCTTTGGAGAAAACGTGATCCGACGATCCCGAATATAATATCCAATCATCTAGGGAAAGAGAGTTAACCTTGGAGATTGTGAGAAGTTCTACAAGTTCATCTTCATAATTCGCAATCTCTACCACTGCCCCCTCGGAACAACCTTCCCCTTAACCTTGTCATTCCACAAAGGACATTCTCGGGTCATATGACCCCATTCCTAGCACCTGTAGCATTTCGGCCCTTTACCACCAATGCCCCTCGATCTAGACCTATTACTGTCATTAAATCCCCGATTGGAGTTTCTCCCACCATTTTTCCCACCTCCATCTCTCACTATAAGGCCTTAATTATTGGAATACCCTTTACCTCCACCTTCTCGCTTTATCATCATGACATGAGATTGAATATCTTGCACAACCGCCTTGCACCGGAGCATAGACTTCCCAAATAAGAGAGTCATCACAAAATACTCGCATGAATCACGTAATGATGCAACGACAACAATGCTTGATCCTCATAAATGAACTAAACGTCTATCCTGTTCAACTCATTTATCAAGGCATTAAAAATGTTGATATGGTTCATTATATCCTCACTCTCCTTCATCTCAAGCTTGAAGAGTTTCTTCTTGAGGAATAATTTATTTGACAACGACTTTCCCAAATAAACCTCTTCTAGCTTATCCGACACATGCCTTTAGCCGTGGTCTCCGCTAGCACGTTATTCAACACATAATCTGTGATAAGCAACTCAATACACGAAATAACTCTTTGATGAATGTCAATACCCTCGGCATCGGTTATGCCTATCGGTCGTCCCTTTACCCCCAACAATGCTAATTGCAACCTCTGTTGAAAAAGAATGCCTCGCATTCATCTTTGCCATAACCCGAAATTGATCTTCTCATCAAAATCCTTCATGTCCATCTTCATTAATCCACTCGATCCATAACTCTGATACCACCTCTTAGAGCCTTCGCTCGTAGAGGTTGATTCTCGAGTACTCTCCATATTTTCCGTCATTCGGAACAAAAACAAAAGCGATGCCAAAATTGGCAAAATTGATTCAACCTCGAGCCAAAATACTAGGCAAAAAATGCAAAAAATCCCAGATACAACTTTTTGCACTAAAGTAAGACTATCTCTAACGACCAAGATGATAAAACTCACTCGGGAATTTTGTCAAACACTTGGTGTGAGGAAAACTACCAAGACCCTGTTCCATAAATGAACTAGTGTCAAAACTCCCAATCATTTCAACCAAGCATCAATAAATAGACAATAAGAACATACAAGCAATCATCAAAGCAAAATAACAACGATATACCGTGGTTCACCCAAATTTGGGTTACATCCACCAAGGAGGATTTCTTCTTTATATAGATAAATGGTGGAACCAAAAGGTTATACACACACACATAATTTATCTCTCCTAGAAAGCCACTTACAAGAGCTCACCTCTCTAATTGGATCTCTACCTCTCTTTAGATTTAATGGCTCTCAAAATATCTCTTAAAATTGCCCGCTCCCAAATCTTAGAAATAACACTTGTATTTATAGATTTGAGCCAAAATGGAAAATTTGTACATAAACCCAAACTAAAAAAAAGGAGATCCAAAATAAACAAACTCCACCTTAGCGATCCTCACAATCCAACTAATATCTAGAAAGCTAAAATTGAATCTTCTTGAAGACCGTCCCACCTTCTACCAAGCTAATGTGATTCCCCCATACGATCCTCACGATCCAACCAAACTCGGAATACAAATGTCAAATCTGCTCGAAGATCATACCGACGTCTAACAAGCCAATATGCTTCACCCGATGCTAAGCCACCCCAAACTTCAACCATGAATTGAGATACCACAAGTTTTCACTCCAAGACTGAAACGAATCCACCCACCGAGGAACCAAGTTCTAAACTAATAAATCTTCATCTCATGCATCTGAATGCTTCCCACGTAACCATACGGTGAATATCACTCCTCATGTAACCCAGTAAGTACACCCCCACACAATACATATAGCGTATACCCTTTTTACATGAATCATTCAAACACATCAACACCATCTTCCACCTTGACAAATAACCTAGGACGAGAGTTAAAATTCCCCACCTCCCACACCTACCAAATCTCACCATCGAAAGATGTACCAAGTCTTTATCACAAAAAAATCCCGTTTGCCAATGCTCAAAAACAAAAACTCATCGGCCTTCTTTGAACTAGCTACACACACCTTTAGTCCATCATAGTCCTACACCTCCTCGATTCCAATCATCCAATGGATGTGTGCAACTGAACCGAGTCAAAATCACCCTTTGGCCCTGGGGGGGGGGGGGGGGTGGGGACTTCGATCCATCCCCTCAACTAGTAGGTATTATCCCATCACTACCGTCTACTCTTAAAAAGCTAGCACCTAACATCTCCATTTTGTTCACAAATAAGACAAGCCTCGAACATTCGATCACTTGCGCACACAAGTTCCCCATCTTTCTCGAAGTCTGATTTAGATAATACAACACCACTCCATCTTCTCCCCTTGCTAGGACCATACAACCGCATGTGAGTTTCAAGACTTCACCCGCCATCGACACCTCACAACCCTTGGAATCCAAACGGCTAATGGATATCAAATTCTTTCGCAACTTTGGGACGTAGGACACACCACCCAAAGTGCATTCCACCCCATCGAACATCTTGAGTTTCACCATCCCGACACCCTCAACAAAAACCTTCTCTCCATTAGCCAAAGATATGGAACCTTTTCCATTTTCCGTAAAAGTCTCAAAATATTCCCTCTTGGAGAAAACGTGATCTGAAGATCCCTAATCTAATATCCAATCATCTAGGCAAAGAGATTTAACCTTAGAGATTGTGATAAGTTCTCCAAGTTCATCTTCATAATTCGAACTCGCTACCATTTCCCCCTCAGAATAAACCTTCCCCTTAACCTTGCCGTTCCACAAAGGACATTCTCGGTTCATATGACCCCATTCCCTATACATGTAGCATTTCGACCCTTTACCACTAACGTCCCTCGATCTAGACCTACTACCGTCATTAAATCCCCGGTTGGAGTTTCTCCCACCATTTTGTCTACCTCCGTCTCTCGCCGTAAGGCCTTCATTGTGGGAATAACCGTCACCTCCGCCTTCCCGCTTCCTCATCGTGATATGAGATTGAATATCTTGCACAACCTCATTGCACCGGAGCTTAGACTTCCCAAACATGAGAGTCATCACAAAATGCTCGTATGAATCAGGTAATGGTGCAAGAAACAACAATGCTCGATCTTCATCAATGAATTGAACGTTTATCCTGTTCAAGTCATTTATCAAGGCATTAAAAACGTTGATATGGTTCATCATATCCTCACCCTCCTTCATCTAAAGCTTGAAGAGTTTCTTCTTGAGGAATAATTTATTTCATAACGACTTTCCCAAATAAACCACAACTCTAGCTTATCCCTCATGCCTTTAGCCGTGGTCTCCGCTATCACGTTATTCAACACATCATCTGTGATAAGCATCTCAATATATGAAAATCTCTATGATCAATGTCAATCCACTCGGCATCGGTCATGCCAATCGGTCGTTCGTTTACCCGCAACAATGTTAATTGCAACCTCTGTTGGACAAGAATGCCTCGCATTCATCTTTGCCATAACCCAAAATTGATCTTCTCATGAAAAGCCTTCATGTCCATCTTCATTGATCCACTCTATCCATAACTCGGATCCAACCTCTTAGAGCCTCTGCTCGTAGAGTTTGATTCTCGAGTACTCTTCATATTTTCCATCATTCGGAACAAAAATAAAATCTATGCCAAAATTGGCAAAATTGATTCAACCTCGAGCCAAAATATCGGGCAAACAATGCAAAAATAGCTCTGATACCACTCGTCGCGCTAAAGTAAGACTATCTATAGCGACCAAGGCGATAAAACTACTCGAGAATTTTATCAAACACTTGGTGTGTGGAAAACACAAAAGACCTTGTTTCGTAAATGAACCAATGCGTAAACTCTCAATCATTTCAACCACGCATCAATAAAGAGACAATAAGAAAATACAAGAAATCATCAAAGAAAAACAACAAGGATATACCATGGTTCACTCAAATTTGGGTTACATCCACTGAGGAGGATTTCTTCTTTCTATAGATAAATGGTGAAACCCAAAGGTTATACACACACACACACAATTTACCTCTCTTAGAAAGTCACGCACAAGAACTCACCTCTCAAATGGGAGCTCTACCTCCCTTTTTCTTTAATATCTCTCAATATAGCTCTTAAATTTGTGCTCTCCCAAAACCTAGAAATAACACTTGAATTTATAAATTTAAGCCAAAATGGCAAATTTGTAAATAAACCAAAACTGAAAAAAAGGACATCCAAAACAAACAAACTCCACCTTGGCGATCTTGACGATCCAACCGATATCTAGAATGCTGAAATTGACCCTCTTGAAGATCCTCCTACCATCTACCAAGCTAATGCGATTTCCCCATACGATCCTCACGATCCAACTAAACTCGTAATATAAACATCAAATCCACTCGAAGATCATACCGGCATCTAATAAGCCAATACGCTTCACCCAATGCTAAGCCACCCCAAACTTCAACAATGAAGTGAGATAACACAAGTCTTCACGCCAAGACTCCAAAGGACTCCACCCGCCGAGGAACCAAGTCCTAAATTAATGAATCTCCATCTCATGCATCTGAATGCTTCCCAAGTAACTATACGGTGAATCTCTATCCTCATGTAACCCAGAGAGTACACCCCCACAAAATACATATAACGTATACCCTCTTTACACGAATCATTCAAACACATCAACACCATCTTCCACCTTGAGAAATAACCACGGATGAGAGGGAAAATTCCTTACCTCTGACACCTACCAAATCTCACCCTCGAAAAATGTACCAAGTCTTTATCACAAAAAATCTCTTTTGCCAATGCTCGCAAATAAAAACTCATCGTCCTTCCTTGAACTAGATACACACACCTTTAATCCATCACAGTCCTATACCTCCTCGATTCCAATCATCCAATGGATGTGCATAATTGAACTGAGTCAAAATCACCCATTGGCCCTGGAGGGGGACTTCGATCCATCCCCTCAACTAGTAAGTATTATCCCATCACTACCGTCTACTCGCAAAAAGCTAGCACCCAATGTCTCCGCTTTGTTCACAAATGAGACAATCATCGAACGTTCGATCACTTGTGCACACAACTTCCCCATCTTTCTCGAAGTCTAATTTAGACAATACAACCCCTCTCTCTCCTCTCCCCTTGCTAGGACCATAGAAACGCATGTGACTTTCAAGGACTTCACACGCCATCGACACCCGACAACCCTTGGAACCCAAACGGTTAATGGATATCAAATTCTTTTACAACTTTGGGACATAGGCCACAGCACCCAAAATGCATGGCACCCCATCGAACATCTTGAGTTTCCCCATCCCAACACCCTTAATGGAAACCTTCTATCCATTAGCCAAAGACATGGAACCTTTTCCATTTTTTGTAAAAGTCTCAAAATATTCCCTCTTGGAGAAAACGTGATCCGAAGATCCCGAATCTAATATCCAATCATCTAGGGAAAGAGAGTTAACCTTGGAGATTTTGAGAAGTTCTCCAAGTTCATCTTCATAATTCCCACTTGCTACTGTTTCCCCCTCGGAATCAATCTTCCCCTTAACCTTGCCATTCAACAAAGGACATTCTAGGGTCATATGACCCCATTCCCAGCACTTGTAGCATTTTGGCCCTTTACCACCAACGGCCCTCGATCTAGGCCTACTACCGTCATTAAATCCTCAGTTGGAGTTTCTCCCACCATTTTTCCCACCTCCGTCTCTCGTCATAAGGCCTTCATTTTAGGAATACCCGTCACCTTCGCCTCCTCGCTTTCACATCCTAACATGAGATTGAATATCTTGCACCACTTCATTGTATCGAAGCATAGACTTCCCAAACACGAGAGTCATCACAAAATTCTCGTATGAATTGGGTAATGATGTAAGCAAGAACATTGGTCGATCCCCATCAATGAATTGAATGTCTATCCTATTCAAGTCATTTATCAAGGCATTGAAAATGTTGATATGCTTCATCATATCCTCACCCTCCTTTATATCAAGCTTGAAGAGTTTCTTCTTGAGGAATAATTTATTTGATAACGACTTTCCCAAATAAACCACAACTCTAGATTATCCCACATGCCTTTAGACGTGGTCTCCGTTATCATGTTATTCAACACATCAACTATGATAAACATCTCAAAACACAAAACAGCTCTTTGATCAGTGTCTATCCACTCGGCATAGGTCAAGCCTACCGGTCATCCCTTGATTTCCAATAATGCTAATTGCAACCTCTGTTGGACAAGAACGCCTCACATTCGTCTTTGCCATTACTCGAAATTAATCTTCTCATTAAAAGCCTTCATGTCCAACTTCATTGATGCACTCGATCTATAACTCGGATCCAACCTCTTAGAGCCTCAGCTATTAGAGGTTGATTCTCGAGTACTCTCCATATTTTCTATCATTTGGAACAAAAACAAAAGCTATGCCAAAATTGATTCAACCTTGAGCTAAATATCGGGCAAACAATTCAACAAAAGCTCTGATACCACTTGTTGTGCTAAAATAAGACTATCTCTAGCGACCAAGACGATAAAACTCACTCGAGAATTTTATCAAAAACTTAGTGTGCGAAAAACACCCAAGACCTTGTTCCATAAATGAACTACTGTGCAAACTACCAATCATTTCAACCAAGCATCAATGAAGAGGAAATAAGAACATACAAGCAATCATCCAAACAAAACAACAACGATATACCGTGGTTCACCAAAATTTGGGTTACATCCACCAAGGAGGATTTCTTCTTTCTATAGATAAATGGTGGAACCCAAAGGTTATACACACACACACAATTTACCCCTCTTAGAAAGTTACTCACAAGAACTCACCTCTCAAATGGGAACACTACCTCTCTTTAGCTTTAATAGCTCTCAAAATAGCTCTTAAATTTGTCCTATGCCAAATCCTTGAAATAACTCTTGTATTTATAGACTTGAGCCAAAATGGAAAATTTGTAAATAAACCAAAACTGTAATGGTTTCATCCGTTGACCCATAATCAATTGAGTTGGGGTCAAAGGCAGTCCCGATCGTGGTTCTCCATAGGCCTCGGATCTCCGGACGAGAAGGGATGCTCTCTCTCTTTCAATGCCCAGTTTATTAATCGAACGAGGAATGGCCCAGCTTGTCGGACGCCATTTCCTTTTTTATACACATAATCAAAGGAGATCCAAAACCAACAAACTCCACCTTGGCGATCCTGACGATCAAACTAATATCTAGAATGCTGAAATTGAACCCGCTTGAAAACCATCCCACCATCTACCAAGATAATGCAATTCCCCCATACGATCCTCACAATCTAACCAAACTCGAAATTCAAACGTCAAATCCACTCGAAGATCATACCTACGTCTAACAAGACAATATGCTTCATCGAACGCAAAGCCACCCCAAAGTTCAACCATGAAGTGAAATACCGCAAGTCTTCACTCCAAGACTCCAAATGACTCCACCCGCAGAGGAACAAAGTTCTAAACTAATAACTCTCCATCTCATGCATCTGAATGCTTCCCATGTAATCATACAGTGAATCTCGCTCCTCATGTAACCCAGTGACTACACTCCCACACAATACATATAGAGTATACCTTGTTTACATGAATCATTCAAACACATCAACACCATCTTCCACCTTGAAAAATAACCACGGATAAGAGGGAAAATTCCTCACCTCCTACACCTACCAAATCCCACCCTCGAAAGATGTACCAAGTCTTTATCACAAAAAAATCCCGCTTGCCAATGCTCGCAAACAAAAACTCATTGGCCTTCCTTGAACTAGCTACACACATCTTTAATACATCACAATCCTACACCTCCTTGATTCCAATCGTCCCGTGGATGGGTGCAATTGAACCGAGTTAAAATAACCCATTGGCCCTAGAGGGGGACTTCAATCCATCCCCTCAAAAAGTGGGTATTATCCCATCACTACCGTCTACTCTCAAAAATCTAGTACCCAATCTCTCCGTTTTGTTCACAAATGAGACAATTCTCGAACGTTCGATCACTTGTGCACATAACTTCCCCATCTTTCTCGAAGTCTAATTCAGACAATACAACCCCTCTCTCTCCAGTCACCTTGCTAAGACCATACAACCGCATGTGACACACCCCAACCCAGTTACTTATAATTAAGTTTGAAAGTCAAAGTGAGTCAAACCATAATTCATTTAATCAAACCATAAAAACTGGTTTTAATTTCAGAGTCATCAACGTAATTCCATATAACTAAAAACTTTTTACAACAGTACACTTGTCATATTTATACAAACTTTCTTGAAGGATAATTTAACTTAATTACATCATTTAAATAAAAACAAAATCTTTGTTTCTCCCATTCCTTGCTAACCCAAACCGACTTCCTAGATTTGGCAGTGACATCGCGTTACCTGAAAAATGTGAACATAGGAACTGTGAGCAAAATAGCCCAGTGAATGCATCACTACTATACTAATGCATGAATTTCAATTCAATAAATCATGTCCATATAATTATGTATTAACTTATCTAGCTCATTCATAATGAATAACCAACTTTTTCGAATCGTGATTCACATATCTTATCTAAATAGACAATTCTCCCCCATTCCTGGTCGAGGAGTAACCCTTTGTCATTAATAGACAAATCTCCCCCATTCTGGGTCGAGGAGTAACCTCCCATTTGGTTAAACCGAAATGAACAATTTTATATTCATAACATTATGATCATATTCGTAAAATTATACAAATACATCATTCCAGTGAGTACACTCACCTTGGTTGACAACTATGTATTCACGTTTCCTTCGGGTGGAGCTGAACTGGGTTGATTAGACTTTACACCTGCCAATCAAACTAAATTAGTACTGAATCTCAATCATAAGTATTACCCTAACATAATTATGTCACTTTCCATGACTATACAATAACAATATAATTCCACTTAAGTCACATTCCATAAAACATGAGTAAAGACAAAACAATGGTGTACATGTTGATAAAGTTATGAACTTTTAGTCGTAGGAAATACCTCATAAGCAATTTATACTAAAACCAAGTAAACATTAAAGTATACTTCTCAATGTATATACACTTGAAACATGTACTCAAAATACCCTTTGGAAAGAGGAGACAACAATATTCTTTCATGGGGTATCCAGTATGGCCTCAGATTATTGCCCTTTATACTCAACCATCCTATATTCCTAAATTTTATAAATATAGGGGTCCAACCATATCAATATGAAAACATATATGAATATACTTACTATTACAATTTAAGGTGTAATTTTTCAAGCTTCCTAGAGCAAGTTATGACCATTTCTTTACAACACAAGAAATCTGACCTACAAGCTCCTCTATTGTTCCTTCAACTTCCAAGAATTTTCATAATTTTTATCCAACATAACTTCCCATGATTTTCAACCCATATTCATTACACATACTGAATAGTACATAATTAAATTTTCATAATTTTTTGAATTGATTTACTATCTCAAAATCTTGACTAAACTCAGGGCATACCGAAATGAAGTATACAAACAGAAACTATGTATCAACTTGAAATCATCATTACGACCTAACCACAAGGAGATAAATTCTAATTTTTGGATATGATATGAATATATCAGTCTACTTTCATATAGAATTGTAATTTCTCAATTCCAGTAAGTACAAAAAGAGATATACAAGTTTGAATACATAGGGTTTCAATACAAAGAAATATGCCCTATAAACACCACTTAACTCACATATGAACCAATACATATTATCACAAAGGATGATGGAATCTTAATCAATAATTCATGATTTATATACTTTTAAATAAGTATAATAAAAGATTAAAAAATATTAATCACATAATTATACCTTGGAAACACTTTAGGAATTTTCTTAGAATTTTCGTAGCTTTTCTTGAACTCTTTTCTTCCTTAACCCCTACTTTCTCTTTCCTTAAGCCAAACACTCTTAAAAATGAACCTAGGGTTTGTTTTACTGAATAAATAGGTTATATGGAGAGTTTTAGGTCGGCCAAGGCTGCCTACCAAGCCATCCAATCAATTTAAAACATTTGGTTTACTAAAAGACAATTTACCACTTAAAGGGAATGGACAGATTTGCCCCTAGTTCGTAAATCCGGTATAAGTCTTTACTCTGATATCTGTTTGATGCAAAGTTTGTTTTGTTACAACCCTAACTCACATGTATACATCTATATAGTTTTTACCTCAAGTCAATTGTAATGTTATAAGGGTCAATACTAGTCTCTAACAGGAACATTTCTACCGAAAACAACAAATTTTGTGTTTGTAAATAATTCGACCTTTCATGATTTATGAAAGTAGGATTATAATAAACATAAGCACTTAAAATTTGATATAATAACACATTATTAATATCACATAAGATAATCATGATTTAAATATAATTTATCATAATTATATCCGGGTTGTCATAAGTTCCCCCCCTTAGAAAATTTCGTCCCCGAAATTTAATATAGAGGTAACTTACCAAACAAATCGGGATACTGTTTCCTCATGCTATCCTCCATTTCCCAAGTTGCTTCTTTAACTCCATGGCTCATCCACATACCTTTAACTAAGGGAATAACTTTATTTCTCAATACTTGCTCCTTACGATTAATAATTTCCATTGGTTCCTCGATGTACGACAAGTCTTCCTTCAGTTCAATTGGTTGAGTTTTCAACTGATGAGATGGATCCGCCAAATACTTACGAAGCATCGATGCGTGAAACACATCATGTAAACGTGATAAATCTGTAGGTAATGCTAATCTATATGCTAGGGCCCCAATTCTTTCCAACACCTCATATGGTCCAATGTATCTTCGACTTAGTTTCCCCTTTTCCCCAAATCTCATAATGCCTTTCCACGGTGAAATATGCAGGAATACAAAATCTCCCTTCTGAAATTCCAATGGATACTTCCTCTTATCTGCATAAAATTTCTTCTTGCTTTGCGCTATCTTTGTCCGTTCCCGAATAATTTTGATCTTTTCAGTCGTCACATCTATTAATTCAGGACCCAATATTTTCCTTTCACCCACTTCATCCAAACACAAAGGTGTTCTACAAATCCTCCCATATAAAGATTCTTAAGGAGCCACACCAATAGTCGACTGATAAATATTATTATATGAAAATTCCATCAATGACAAATGATCATCCCAACTACCTTTGAAGTCAAATACACAAGCTCGTAACATGTCTTATAATATTTGAATCATCCTTTGTGATTGCCCATCTGTTTGTGGATGAAACGTAGTGCTAAACTTCAAACTTGTGCCCATGTCATTCTGGAGATGAGGCCAAAACTCAGAAGTGAACGTTGGATCTCTATCTGATACAATTGACACTAGTGCCCCATGTAAACGGATAATCTCGTCAACGTACATGCATGCATAGTTGTCAACATTGTAGGTGGTCTTAACTGGAAGAAAATGAGTTGACTTCCTCACTCGATGTACAATCACCCAAATAGAATCATGCCCCTTTGGTGACCAGGGTAATCCTGTAACAAAGTCCATCGTTATATGCTCCCACTTCCATTTCGGAATAGGCAATGACTGGAATAATCCTGTCGACTTTTGATGCTCTGCTTTCACTTTTTGGCATACTAAACATTTAGCTACTAATTCTGCAATCTCACGTTTCATATTGTTCCACTAGTAATACTCTTTCAAATCTCTGTACATTTTGGTACCTCCCAGATGCATAGAGTAAATAGAACTATGTGCCTCTTCTAATATATCTTTCTTTAAGGGTGGATCACTCGGTACACAAATCCTGTCTTTATAACACAATGATTTATCATTCTTAATCTCAAAGTCACTCTCTTTACCATCCAGGACATATTGTTTCTTCTTCTTGAGGAATGGATCACTGATCTGCAAATCCCGTATGCGTTCTGCCAATAAAGGTGTCAGTGTGACATGTGTTAATAATCCTCCCCTTTTTGAAAACATTAATTCAATCCCCATCGATGCCAAGTCAAGCATATTTCCAACACGAGCACACTGTATGCAACCAATAATCCCTGATGATTTTCGACTCAAAGCATCTGCTACTAGATTGGCCTTCCCCAGATGATGATGGATGGTATAATCATAGTCTTTAATCACCTCTATCCAATGCCTCTGTCTCAAATTCAGCTCTTTTTGTGTAAATAAGTACTTCAAACTTTGATAATCCATAAATATCTCACAAGTTTTTCCATACAAGTAATGTCTCCATAACTTCAAGGCAAAAATAATAACTACTAACTCCAAATCATGCGTAGGGTAGTTTCGTTCATGTGTCTTTAATTGTCTGGAAGCATATGCTATTACCTTTCCATTCTGCATAAGAACACATCCTAACCCTTGAAATGAAGCAACTGTATAGATCACAAAAGACTCATTCCCACATGGAATAGTAAGTATAGGCACTGAAACCAACCGATTATTCAATTCTTTAAAACTCCTTTTGCATTCTTTATCCCATACAAATTTCACTTCTTTACGGGTCAACTTTGTCAAGGGTAACGCTATTGCTAAAAATCCCTTAATGAATCTGCGATAGTAACCTGCCTGTCCTAGGAAACTCCTAATTTCTGTCACATTATTAGGATTTTCCCATTCAACGATTGCTTCCACCTTATTTGGATCAACATATATCCCATTTCCCGAGACAACATGCCCTAAAAACACAATTTCATTCAACCAAAACTCACACTTGCTAAATTTAGAAAATAATTTCTTCTCTCTCAAAATCTGCAATACCAGTCTCAAATGTTTCTCATGTTCATCCATGCTACGCGAGTAAATCAACACATCGTCTATGAATACAATCACAAATAAATCAATGAAAGGGTGGAATACCCAGTTCATCAAATTCATAAAAACTGCTGGAGCATTAGTTAATTCAAATGGCATCACCAAAAACTCATAGTTCCCATATCGTGTCCGAAAAACTATTTTGGAAATATCACTATCCTTTACTTTCAATTGGTGGTAACCCTATCTCAAATCAATATTCAAAAATACCGTGCCCCCTATAATTGGTCAAACAAATCATCGATACGAGGTAGAGGGTACTTGTTTCTAATAGTCACCTTATTCAATTGCCGATAATCAATACATAATCGCATTGTCGCATCTTTCTTTTTCATAAATAACACTGGGGCTCCTCATGGCGAGACACTAGGCCTAATGAAACCTCTACTTATCAGATCTTGTAATTTCACTTTCAATTATTTCAACTCTGTTGGTGCCATTCTATAAGGAGAAAGGGAAATCGGACCAGTACCTGGAATTAATTCAATGGAAAACTCTACTTCCCTATCGGGTGGCAATTCTAGTAATTCCTCTGGGAAGACATCAGAAAATTCTCTAACTACTGGTGTATCTTCAACTTTAAGTGCTTCTTTACTAATATAAAAAACATAAACTAAACACCCAGTACAACCTTTAATCAATAACTTTCTACTCGTAATTGCTGAGAACAGACAATTAGGGACAACATTCCTTTCTCCTATAAACTGGAACTCGGGTTCACCAGGAAGATGAAATGTAACTTCTTTTAAAAAATAATCAATGGAAGCATGATATGATGATAACCAATCCATCCCCAATATAATATCAAAATCTTGAATGGCCAACGATATCAAAACAACATAAAAATCTCGTTCCCCCATGCGTAATACACAATCTTTATAAACATGCTCCACCAGAATTACACTTTCCATTTGGGTAGAAATATATAAGGCACAATTGAGAAATGAACATGCTCTACTCAAATATGAAACAATATGTAATGCCACAAACGAATGCGTAGATCCAGGATCAATGAGTGCATATAAATCTTTATTTGCAATAGAAAGTTTACCTGTAACCACTACTGGTGTCGCATGGCCATCTTGTAGCGTCATCGTAAACACTCTTCCTCCTGCCCTCAATCTAGTTGCTTATTCTGTACCTCTTCCCCTGGTGGCACTGCTGGAGAAGATCCTTTATGAGGCCCCACACTACTGACTGAAACTGTTCTTGCTAACATAGGACAATTCTTTATCAGATGACCCTTCTGGTGACAGTTAAAACATTATATATTCAGTAACTTTGGGCAATTTCTCTTTATATGACCCCATGTCCCACAAAAGAAACAAACATTCGGATCTCCTTATGCTGAAACTCTTGAACCTCTTCCACCACTGGCTTCACACCTTTACAAACTACCTCCCATACCTCTACTGTGTTGAAATTGCTGCTCTCTAAACCTTGAATATTTGGTATCGCTACCCTTTTGATAGTTTGGATTGAATCTACTTCTCTTTAATCCCCATTCTTGATTTCCTCTTACTTCATTCACGTCCTTTTCTGCCGACATGGCTTTGTTCACCAAGGCTGAATAATTAACAGTCTCTAAAGCCGACAAACGTGATTTAATGACTAACTCAAGTCCATCGAGAAATCGACTACACATATCTTCCTCATTCCGTATAAACCTCAAAGAAAATCGAGATAAAGCTGTAAGTTTAGCTTCGTATTCTCTAACTGTCATACTCCCCTAATTCAACATGAAATATTCTTTCTCCTTTTGTTTTTGATACATCGGAGGAAAACACTTATCATACAAGGCTTTAACAAAAGCAACCCATGAGATCACATTCCCACCTCCTGGAGTAATCAACAAATGTTTTGGGCATCCCACCAGTACTTAGCTTCTCCTTTCAGCATATACGTTGCCAAGGTCACTCGTTGATTTTCAGGATTCTCATTACCCCCAAAATAAGTTCAATCTCTTTAACCCATACTTCTGCCACTGTTGGATCAACTACTCCTTCAAATGAGTGTGGATTCATTTTAATAAATTTCTCATGTGAAGTACTCCTTTCTTCCCTGTGTATCACCTCCTTAGCCCTAGACAATGCTTGTGCCTCCAATTGCCTGGTATGTTGTTCTTCCATCTGAGACATAAATCTAGCTTGCTGCTCTGCCATTAGAGTCATAGCACGTGCCATTTTTTGCATATATGTCAGTTGTTCTGGCACGGGTTCCACATTTATCTGAATAGGTTGCTCAACCTTTGCTTTTGCTGGAATATTTGAAGCCTCATCTTCGATTCTAACATTAACATTCCCCCCTTCCATTCTTTTATATCTGAAATGAATCAAAGATATAACAACATGCATATATACATATTTTTCCTAACATAATCGTTAGTATAAGACAAAACATATTTCTAACACTCACTGCCAAATCTAGACTCTTCTAACTCCAGAACCTCTAAAACCAAGGCCCTAATACCAAAATATGACACACCCTAACCCATTTACTTATAATTAAGTTTGAAAGTAAAAGTGAGTCAAACCATAATTCATTTAACCAAAATATAAAAACTGGTTTTAATTTCAGAGTCATCAACGTAATTTCATATAACTAAAAACGTTTTTACAACAGTACACTAGTCATACTTATACAAACTTGCTTGAAGTATAATTTAACTTAATTACCTCATTTACATTAAAACAAAATCTTTCTTTCTCCCGTTCCTTGCTAACCCAACCTGACTTCCTAGATTTGGTAGTGGCATCGCGTTACCTGAAAAATGTGAACATAGGAACCGTGAGAAAAATAGCCCAATGAATGCATCACTACTATACTACTGAATGAATTTCTATGAAATAAATCATGTCCATATAAATATTCATTAACTTATCTAGATCATTCATAATGAATGACCAACTTTTTCGAATCATGATACACATATCCTATCTAAATAGACAATTCTCCCCCATTCCTGGTCGGGAGTAACCCCATGTCATTAATAGAAAAATCTCCCCCATTCTGGGTCGAGGAGTAACCTCCCATTTCGTTAAACCAAAATGAACAATTTTATATTCATAACATTATGATCATATTCATAAAAGTATACAAATACATCATTCCAGTGAGTACACTCACCTTGGTTGACACTATGTATTCACGTTTCCTTCGGGTAGAGCTTAACTGGGTTGATTAGACCTTACACCTGTCAATCCAACTAAATAAGTATTGAATCTCAATCATAAGTATTATCTTAACATAATTATGTAACTTTCCATGACTATACAATAACAATATAATTCCACTTAAGTCACATTCCATAAAACATGAGTAAAGACAAAATAATGGTGTACATATTGATAAAGTTGTGAACACTCAACCCTAGGAAATACCTCATAAGGAATTTATACTAAAACCAAGTAAACATTAAATTATAATTCTCAATGTATATACACATGAAACATGTACTCAAAATACCCTTTGGAAAGAGGAGATAACAATATTCTTTCATGGGGTATCCAGTATGGCCTCAGATTATTGCCCTCTATACTCAAGCATCCTATATTCCTAAATTTTATAAATATAGGGGTCCAACCTTATCAATATGAAAACATATATAAATATAATTTCCAGTACAAGTGACGGTGCAATTTTTCAAGCTTCCTAGAGCAAGTTATGACCATTTCTTTATAACATAAGATATTTGCCCTACAAGCTCCTCTATTGTTCCTTCAACTTCCAAGAATTTTCATAATTTTTATCCAACATAAGTTCCAATGATTTTCAACCCATATTCATTACACATACTGAATAGTACATAACTAAATTTTCATAATTTTTTGACTTGATTTACTATCTCAAAATCTTGACTAAACTCAGGGCATACCGAAATGAAGTATACAAACAGAAACTATGTATCAACTTGAAATCATCATTACGACCTAACCACAAGGAGAAAAATTCTAATTTTGGATATGATATGAATATATCAGTCTACTTTCATATCGAATTGTAATTTCTCAATTCCAGTAAGTACAAAAAGAGATATACAAGTTTGAATACATAGGGTTTCAATACAAAGCAATATGCCTTATAAACACCACTTAACTCACATATGAACCAATACATATTATCACAAAGGATGATGGAATCTTAATCAATAATTCATGATTTATATACTTTTAAATAAGTATAATAAAAGATTAAAAAAATATTAATCACATAATTATACCTTGGAAACACTTTAGGGATTTTCTTAGAATTTTCGTAGCTTTTCTTGAACTCTTTTCTTCCTTAACTCCTACTTTCTCTTTCCTTAAACCAAACAGTTTTCAAACTGAACCTAAGGTTTGTTTTGCTGAAGAAATAGGTTAGAGGGAGAGTTTTAAGTCGGCCAAGGCTTCCTACCAAGCCATCCAATCAATTTAAAACATTTGGTTTACTAAAAGACAATTTACCACTTAAAGGAAATGGACTGATTTGCCCCTGGTTCGTAAATCCGGTATAACTCTTTACTCGGGCATCCATTTGATGCGCCGTTTGTTGTGTTACAACCCTATCTCACATGTATACATCTATCTAGATTTTACCTCAAGTCAATTGTAATGTTATAATGGTCAATACTAGTCTCTAACAGGAACATTTCTACCGAAAATAACAAATTTTGTGTTTGTAAATAATTCGACCTTTCATGATTTATGAAAGTAGGATTATAATAAATATAATCACTTAACATTAGATATAATAATAACACATTATTCATATCACATAAGATAATCATGATTTATATATAATTTATCATAATTATATCCGGGTTGTCACAACATGTGACTTTCAAGACTTCACCCGCCATCGACATCCGACAACCCTTCGAATCCAAACGGCTAATGGATATAAAATTCTTTCGCAACTTTGGGACATAGGCCACACCACCCAAAGTGCATTCAACCCCATCGAACATATTGAGTTTCACCATCCCGACACCCTCAACGGCTACCTTCTCTCCATTAGCCAAAGACATGGAACCTTTTCCATTTTTCGTAAAAGTCTCAAAATATTCCCGCTTGGAGCAAACATGATCCGAAGATCCCGAATCTAATATCCAATCTTCTAGGGAAAGAGAGTTAACCTTGTATATTATGAGAAGTTCTCCAAGTTCATCTTCATAATTCGCACTCGCTACCGTTGCCCCCTCGGAATCAATCTTCCCCTTAAACTTGTCATTCCACAAAGGGAATTCTCAGGTCATATGACCCCATTCCCAGTACTTGTAGCATTTTGGCCCTTTACCACCAACTCCCATCGATCCAGACCTACTACCGTTATTAAATCCCCGATTGGAGTTTCTCCCACCATTTTTCCCACCTCCGTCTCTCGTCGTAAGGCCTTCATTATGGGAATACCCGTCACCTCCGCCTTCTCCTTTTCTCATCATTACATGAGATTGAATATCTTGTACAACCTCCTTCCACCGGAGCGTAGACTTCCCAAATATGAGAGTCATCATAAAATTCTCGTATGAATCGGGTAATGATGTAAGTAATAACAATGCTCGATCCCCATAAATGAATGGAATGTCTATCCTATTCAAGGCTTTAAAAATGTTTATATGTTTCATCATATCCTCACCTCATTCATCTCAAGTTTAAAAAGTTTCTTCTAGAGGAATAATTTATTTGACAACGACTTTCCCAAATAAACCTCTTCTAGCTTATCCCTCATGCCTTTATCCGTGGTATTCGCTATCACGTTATTCAACACATCATCCATATCAATACACGAAACAACTATTTGATCAATGTCAATCCACTCAGCATCTGTCTTTCCTAGCGGTCGTCCCTTTATCCCCAACAATGCTAATTGTAACCTCTGTTGGACAAGAACGCCTTACATTCGTCTTTGCCATAACTCGAAATTGATCTTTTTATCAAAAGACTTCATGTTCGTCTTCATTGATCCACTTGATCCATAACTTGGATCCCACCTCTTAGAGACTCCATTCGTTGAGGTTGATTCTCGAGCACTCTCCATATTTTCTGTCATTTGGAACAAAAACAAAATCTATGCCAAAATTGCCAAAATTGATTCGACCTCGAGCCAAAATACTGGGCAAACAATGCAACAAAAGCTCTGATACCACTTATTGTGCTAAAGTAAGACTATCTCTGGCGACCAAGACGATAAAACTCACTTAGGAATTTAATCAAAAACTTGGTGTGTGGAAAACACCCAAGACCTTGTTCCGTAAATGAACTAGTGTGCAAACTCCCAATCAATTCTACCAAGCATTAATGAAAAGACAATTATAACATACAAGCAATCATCAAAGAAAAAAAAAACAATATACTGTGGTTCACCCAAGTTTGGGCTACATCCACCAAGGTGTAATACCCCGTTTTTTTATGGCTTTTAAATTGGGGATTTATTAAATGTAATTGAAATAAATTAATTTAATTTTAATCCGAAATTTTATTTTAAATTTTTACTAGCATGACGAGAGTTAGTAATTATTGGAAATTTGTTGAATATTACTAAATGAGTAGAGTAATATGTAGAATTGAATTTATTAAAATCGTCACAAGTGAATAATATGATAATTCTGAAAATTAAGTCGGGATGCGCCTGTGCCGTGTCGGGACTATATTATTATTATAAAAAGTATATAAATTATAAGTCACCCTTATGGTTATTTCTAGTGAGCCAACATATCCGTAAGGGTCGAGATAGTCAGAAAAGTGTACCCAGGGGCTTAGTTTGGGTCTCGGGGCATTTTTAGGCCTAACCGGAACCCTGGGAGGGCGATTTAGTCATTTCCAAATTAGGCCTTAGTTAAATAAAGAAAATTGGGAATTAATATAAGATAATAGGAGAGTCTTCTAGGGTTAACATTCAGAAAAGTCTAGAACGACAGTGAGGGGAAGAAAGGAGAAAATTCTTCCATGAATCTAAGGCCAAGAACCGACCCAATTGCACCATCACCACCACCAAAATGTAGATCGGAGCGAGGGGATCAAGCCTATACCTATCAAACTCGTGGAATCAGACCTACTATTTTAAAGGAAATTAATTTTCTTATTGATTTCTAGTGGATAATTCAACCATGTTAGAATATGATTAAATAGTATATGTTTATTCGAAGAATTTGATGAATTAGAAAATTTAAATCACCTGCTTTAGAAGAAACAAGTATATTCTGGAAAACCTTATCATATGTAGAGGATTACCCATGAAATTGTAATAGTTTAGAAGAGAGGAATCTGGAAAAAGAATTTGAAGATTGAAAATTATAATGAAACTAGGGTTCTGTAATACTCCGTTATTTTGAGGGTTATTTATTAATATTTTACAAGATTTCAGTTATATTAGTATTTTATTAATCGGGGATAAAATAATTTTTTTTGGTTTGAAATCGAATGAAACATTTAAATTTAAATTATTTTTGGACATTTTGTAATGGCTTAAATATGTAAACTTGATAATTTTAAATTAAAGGGCAATATAGTAATATGCATTAGCTTAGTCTCCAAGCTAGGGTTTGAGAGAGGGGTTATATAAGGAATATTATGGTTGATTATAAGGAAAGGGAGATGAAAAAGAGAGGTTAAAAACGAAATCCAAAGAGGCAAAAACGAGTGGAATGAGAAGAGTCATTTTGGAGTGTTTTATATATTCATTTTGAGTGTCTTCGAATGAGATTTGAGAAAAACTCAAAACACATACCTGACTCAATTTTTCATCTAGAATCTAAATCTGAAGTTGGATTGGCGATTCAAATAATTTTTGGATCTCATTTTTTTGGGTTTTTAAAAGAGGACTATTTGGAGTTATCTCGTGTTGGGACTAGAACATAATTTGATTATATTCGCAAGAGGAACGTGATGGTGCGATCAGATTTTGAGGTTGATTTTTGTATGACGATTCATGCGATGATTTTGAGGTATGGGGTTTTACACAATATGCTCCTAAATCTCGAGAGTATTTATTCCGTTGATTTCATGTTTAATTGAACTCAACATTGAATTGTTAAATTCTTTGAAATCTGGAGAAATAATTGTTGAATTGTTCTGATTCATGTGGCATATTATTGTTGAGCACGTTATCATGAGATTTTAATATGGCACGGAGGTTGGGCACCCGCCAAAATTCCTACTTCCTGGGCTATACCTTGATAAAGCATATGTGGATGGGGTGAGGCCTGGTGACCCATTGATGTGTTGTTGAGAAATTTATTGATAAATACTTTGAGATTTGCATTGGATTTGAATATTCGTACTCGTGCTGTTACGCTTTATTCATCATTAATATATTTGTTGAGCATCTTTTCTGTCATATTGTGTACTTCCCCATATTTTCTTTAAGTGACAAGTTAGCGTGGATTTGAGCGCTATGGACTAATTGGGATGATTTTAGCGAGGATTGTTTGGGAAAGATTTGTATTATTTTGATGTATAGAGCTTTGGAGATTTGTATTTTATTTTTGAGTTAGTTGTTGTATGTAATTCGAGAGATTTGGTATTTAATTTGAAGAGATTGAGATTTGTAGTTTTTCTTTTGTTGTTGTGGGACTTAGATGCTCTATACCTTGTCACTTGTGGATTTGGATTTATTTTATCGCATTAGTGCTCCGTTCGCTCTCTCCGGGCGGGTGGGGTGTTACAGGTTCTTGATAAATATTTTGAATTGGGCCTTTAATCCTACACTTTTGATGAAATTCGTACATGTTTTACGTAGGAAATCATGTAGGTAGGTTAATATAACTGTTAGTTCAATTGGTTGGGATTTGGGGCTCAATTATTGAGTTTTGGTTGAGTTTGATGAAGGAAACCCGTAGTTAACAAGGGTTGAATTCGGAATAACTATTTGATCGATCGATCGACTCAAGAATGTCGATTTATCGATCGATCGACCCCTTGATCGATTGATCGACCCCTCCTAGAAACTGCATGTTTTTCCCCATTTTTGTTTAATTCGAATAAAATGCATAGGAACCCTTGAATATCATTTAAAGAGTATAATGGGTCATGAAGAGGATGAGTAGGGTCTAAGTTGATTCCGTTGAATGTAATTTTGTATGGGATGTAACCATGGGTTAACAGGGGTTTGACACATATTAGAAATCGTGCGCACGTTAACTAAGGAATTGAGAGATTCGTGAATGACTTAGACCAGTATGTTAGAGAGGGTATACCTACTGAATTTACCTTTAGGAAGAGAGAATACTTCGAGGGACGAGAAGTAATTATGAAATGATTATAATTGAGAATAAAAAGGAGTTAATTTCTTTATGCGTAAGGATAGGATAAATTGTACTACGTACGGTTAAAAATATTATTATGGGTCGTGGGCGAACGTAATTGAAAAAAATGAGAATATTTATATATATGACCGAGTTCATGTTTATATATCTATATTACGTTTGTGTATAATCATACCTGCGCTACTTGCTATCACGAAGGTTGTTGCGTAGGGACAGTCTTATCTCGATCGGACCTTTATGGGGGGATATTGACTTGTACCCTAGAACATAGGACTCCTTGGTACATGCTATCTGAGAATGATAGTTAGATGATCCTAAGAGACGCGAGGGGTATGTGCTGACCTCTTAGTGACTTGGAACTATGATTCGCCTCCATTTTGTGTGTATTGTGTTAATACAGTTTGAGAGTGATTTCGAACTAGTATTTCCCTTAGTACAAGAGATACGGGAACTTGATAGAAGAGTATGCCAACACCATAGATTTTATGTGGGGTGCCTATAGTATATATATTATATGGGTGATTAATATATATACGTATATATGGAATTCTTCTACTATGCGTACAAGTAGATAAATATGTAATAAATGCTCCAAAATTATAGTAAGTATTCGGGAATTTTATAATAGTATTGAGAAATACATAAGTAACATAAGAAATCATTAAGAGATTGATCTCAAAACTAAAATCATAGTCTTATGACTTCTCGAAATAAAATTTATGGGGGGATGAGTTTGACGGACTTGTGAGGCTTTTAGTAGTATGTTAGGCGTGCACACTAGATGAGAGGTGAGAATTTCTCAAGAGAGTCTGATGTGATAACATGGATGTCTTATCAATTAGTGATAATTTAATTACTCCCTAAAACACTTTTTAAAGTTATTTTTACACTCGGGCTCTGACCCGTTTCCTTTCATTTTCCTCTCTCTTGTATATATATATATATATATATATATATATATATATATATTACAGGTGCCCAGCCACGGTGGCGCCAGGAGTAGGTTACTTGGATTGGACGTGCTGCAGCTTATGTGGTAATTGTCGGTCTTTGCAATAGACGACCTCACCTTTGATTCTGTTCATGATTTAGTTCCTCAATAGACAGGTCATGTGTCGCCCATTTCCTATTTTTTTGTTTAGACATATTAGAGATCTAGTATTCATTTATGATTCTAGTATTCAGTACTTTTGTGGGATTTATTTATTTGTCATATGGACTCGATGTGGATATTTGCTTGCTTTGAGTAATCTAGTTGACATTCATATGCTTGGTTGCTTTAAATTATCTCATGTATATTTCATGTTGGGTTATATTCCAAAAAGGTTTTCGATATATATATATATATATATATATATATATATATATATATATATACATATTATTTTGACATTTAGCTTAATTATTTAGGTTGTTTAAATTGGAAATTATTTTTGATAGTGATGCTAAGAATGAACCACACCATTCACCTTGATTTTTAATTTAATAAAGGACTGATCACCCGGTATTTAATTAGGCGAGGTGTCACAGGTGGTATGAGAGCATCAAATTCTAGTGTCCTTTAGTATTTGTACGGCTTATTACGTTTTTCGCTTAGTGTCTTTGATATAGAGCCCTATTATTAGGACTGTTGCATCCTTATTTCGTGTTGTAGATTACGTACTTCTGCTACAATGATATGTATAGTCAGTGGTTTTATAAAATTCATTTGAATTTCAGATGTCACTTATGAGGGAGAGACAAACTAACACCGCTGAAAAAGTAAATGCGGGACAAGACCAACAAATACCTCAGGTACACCAGTAAAGAGAGGAAATCTTGCAGTACCAAAATCGTATCATGCAGCTTACAGGGGGTAAAAGGATAAGACAAGTTTACCAATATGACATTTTGAGGAACAATAACAATGTGAAAATAACGCCGCAATAGTGACAAGTTCCTCATAGTCACCAAGACCAAGAAGACTATGAAAATCGTGGGAAGAACCAAACCTGTCAGGGCCAAAAAGGCCAAGGACAGAAAGCTATCACAAAGAGGTATTTTAAGTGTGGTATAAATCGCCACATATGCCAAGTTTACTCGTAAAGAGCTGGAGGACAACCTCGGCCAATTCAACAAGGTCGGCTAGACCCTCAGGGCCAACAGCGCACTCAGTAGGGCCAACAGAGTAGAAACTGTGTTCGTAAGTGTTTTATATGCAGCGAATGGGTCCACTACCGTCGAAATTACCCTAGGAAGGGAAGGACCCCACAACAGTCATTGGATTTCTACCCGATAGCACAAAATACCCAACTCGAGGAAGTAGGGATATTCACCCCAGTAACACAAACTTTACAGCAGCAGTAAGTAGTACAGTACAGACGTATCTATAATGCCCGATACGCAGTTATGCCACTGATACTGCAACTACCACCAATGTTTGGAGGTATGATACTTTATCATTTATATTATTTTCTTTTTTGATACAAGGAAAACCTTGAATAACCTGTTTGCGTTACAGCTTACTTATACTACTTGAGAAACATGAGCGTAGAATGTATTAGTATCCCGATTTCAAACTAGATAATTAAAGTTTGAGTGATAATAGACCATTAGAGTAATATTAGGTTTTCATTAGTCCTGGATATAAAACAATTTGTGATAAGTGTCATCTGAGAGGAAACGGAGATACCTGCATATATATAGGTATTGAATCCTACAGAGACTTGTGAAGTATGTCGTCAGGTTATACCAAAGCCCTATGGGTAGGAATATTTACTAAAGTGATTCAGGATAGAATGAAATATCTCTGGGCATAGGAATAATTTTGTGGTGAATTGAAGAGCCTAACGCCAAGTTAGTAGGAGTAATGTGTTGAATATTTCTTTCGTAATATGAGAATAGATGTGCTAATGATAGCAGGAAGCAGAATGTGGGGTACGAGTCAAATACTAAGGACCACAACTTTCGTTGATCGAAAATGTTAGTTAGTAGTGTATCAAGGGGTTCCTTGTTTGGCTTTCTCTTTGCGAGACATCCCACGTATGAAACCTAGCGAACATCACAAGCTGGGGATGGTTGGTCTTTAGTACACGAGTTTGGTACCCTAGTTGTCATCCACAAGGGAAACCATAACTTTAACTTTAATTTTATTTCTATTCACAGTCAGTAGAACCGTACGATGTGACGTAAGAAGTAATATCAATTGTTTTACATTGGGAATAAATCGGTGTAATAAGGAAATATGATAAAGTCACGATACGAAATAAGTATTCATTGCCCCGAATCGATGAATTAATTTGATTAGTTGAGGAAAGATACCTTCTCCTCAAAGATTTAAGTGGGATCGGGATACCATAAGATGTGTATCAGGGAGTAGGAGGTGTCGAAGACTATTTAGGTAAGGGTGCTATGAGTTCAGAGTCATGCCGTTTGGGTTGACAAATTCTCCAGCCATGTTCATGGACTTGATGAACTGAGTGTTCAGAGAGTTCTTAGATCAATTTATCATCGTCTTCGTATATGACATCCTGATTTATTCACAGACTGGGGAGGAGCATGTCGAGCACTTGAGACAGGTTCCTCAGACTCTACGAGAGCATCAGCTGTATGCTAAGTATGAGAAGTGCGAATTATGGTTACGAAAGGTAAAAATTTTGGGGCATGTTGTGTCGAAATTGGAGATATCGGTTGACCCGAGCAAAGTGTCGGTAATGAGGGAGTGAGGACATCCCACGACACCGACATAGGTGCATAGTTACTTGGTATTAGTCGGGTACTATAGGCGATTCATTCGAGGCTTTTAGAAGATGGCGGGTCCGTTGACGAATCTGACTCGCAAGGGATTACCGTATGTATGGGATGATGTTTATCAATTGGATTTTGACGAGGTGAAAAATAAGCTAACTTCAGTGCCAGTTCTTTCTTTGCCCAGACCGGGAGTGGAGTACCTAGTGTATACTGACGCCTCTTTACAGGGACTCGGTGGATTACTTCATCAAGAGGAGTAGGCTATAGATTTGGCCTCCCACAAGATTAAGCCTCACGAAAGGAATTACCCTACCCATGACTTGGAGCTCGTAGCGGTCGTGTTTACATTGTGGATTTTGAGACATTACTTGTTGGGGGAGAAGTTTTGCTTGTTCACAGACCACAAGTCACTACAATACTTGTCCACTCAGCGAGAGTTGAACATGCATTGACGTAGGTGGATGGAGTTTGTGAAAGATTACCAGTTTGAAATACAGTACCATCCGAGGAAGGCTAACGTGGTTGCTAATGCGTTAAGCAGTAGACTGGTAGGTGACATAGCGAAAGTATGGAGAGCAAAGTGGAAAGAGTTGGGACATCAGGACGTGATAACCCGTTCCTTTATATCTGTTATGTCAGTCACACCTGAGATTGTTACGAGGGTGATACATGCATAACTAGCAGATCCTTTTTGTTAAGATCAAATTGTATGGCTTTTAGATGAGGGTGCTGAATCCTATTCAGTGAGTTCTGATGGGGGTTTGAGTTTTAATGGGAGATTGGTGCTCCCGAAGGGAGATGATTTACATCATCGAGTGATGACACAGTCACACGGGTCTAGATTTACGGTACATCCCAGAGGGGATAAGATGTACCAGTATATGAGGTGGTAGTACTGGTGGAGTGGGATGAAGAAGGAAATTGCAGAATTCGTGTCCAAGTGCGTCACCTGTCAGATGGTAAAGGTGGACCACCAGAGACCACCGGGGTTACTTCGAACGTTGGAGATACCTACATGGAAAATGGGAGAGTATTTCCATGGACTTCATTACTAGGTTACGTACATCATAGTGGGGTCATGATTCCATGTGGATTATAGTGGATCGGTTGACCAAGGTAACTCATTTTCTATCGATAAGGACAAACTACACCACGGGCCAGTATGCACAGTTATTTATTGCCAAGATAGTTAGGCTACATGGGCTGCCCCTTGATATTGTGTCTGATAGAGACAAGATTTTTGTGTCGCGCATCTGGGAGTGATTTCAGGAGGCCATGGGTACAAAGTTGAGATTAAGTTTAGCTTATCACCCACGGATGGACAGACAGAGCGTACCAATCAGATGCTGGAGGATATACTACGCTTGTGTGTCCTTGATTTTGGAGGGGGTTGGGAGCCGTATCTTCCACTGGTGGAGTTTGCCTATAATAACTCCTATCAGTTCACGATCGACATGGACCTAATTGAGACATTGTATGGCAGGCCTTGTCTTTCTCCCGCTTGTTGGTTATATGTGGGGGATAACAAGTTTCTCGGAACAGAGGTGATTTAGGAGACATCAGCTAGGATTGAGCTTATCAGGAGTCGCATTCGAGTAGACCAGGACCAGCAGGAAAGCTACGCTGATGCAAAGCGATCCTTTCGAGAGTTTAGCATGGGGGACCAAGTATTACTACGCGTGTCTCCTATGAAGGGATTAATGAGATCGAGAAAAAGGGGAAGTTGGCTCCGAGGTACGTATGACTGTTTCCCACTATCGAGAAGATAGCGCCGGTGTCATACAAATTGGGGTTGCCAGAGAACTTACACCATATTCATGATGTATTCCACATCTCGTCATTGAGACGATATCTTCGGGATGATATGGCCCACACTCACATCATGATAGAGAATATTGATTTATAGCCCAACAGTTCTTATGACGAGAAACCAGTGGCTATCCTAGACCATAGCGCGAGGAGATTGTGGTCAAAGGTAGTTCCACTTATACGGGTCTAGTGGGACCACCATAATGTGGAAGAGTGAACTTAGGAACGTGAGGCTGATATGCGTGAAAAATACCCAGATTTATTTTTACCAGGTACGCCTAATTTTCCGAATTTCGGGATGAAATTCCGTTATTAGGGGGGAAGTATGTAATCCCCCGTATTTTTATGGCTTTTAAATTGGGGATTTATTAATTGAAATAAATTAATTTAATATTAATCCGAAAATATATTTTAAATATTTACTAGTGTGACGAGAGTTAGTAATTATTGGAAATTTGTTGAATATTACTTAATGAGTAGAGTTATATGTAGAATTGAATTTATTAAAATTATCATGAGTAAATAATACGACAATTATGAAAATCAAGCCGGGACGTGCCTATGCCGTGTTGGGACTATATTATTATTATAAAAAGTGAATAAATTATAAGTCACCCGTATGGTCATTTTGAGTCCGTCAACATGTCCGAAAGGGTCGAGATAGTCATAAAAGTGTACCCGGGGGTTTAGTTTGGGTCTCGGGGCGTGTTTAGTCCTAACCGGCACCCCGGGAGGGCGATTTAGTCATTTCCAAATTAGGCCTTAGTTAAATGACGAAAATTGGGAATTAATATCATATATTAAAAGAGTCTTCCAGGGTTAACATTCTCAAAAGTCTAGAATGGCAGTGAGAGGAAGAAAGGAGAAAAGTCTTCCAAGAATCCAAGGCCAAGAACCAACCCAATTACACCACCACCACCACCTCCAAAACGTAAATCGGAGCAAGGGGATCAATCCTATACCTATCAAACTCGTGGAATCAGACCTATTATCTTAAAGGAAAGTGATTTTCTTATTTATTTCTAGTGGATAATTTAACCATGTTAGAATATGATTAAATAGTATATGTTTATTCGAAGAATTTGATGATTTAAAGAATTTTAATGACAACTTTAGAAGAAATAAGTATATTCTAGAAAATCTTATCATATGTAGAGGATTACCCACAAAATTATAATGGTTTAGAAGAGAGGAATTTGGAAAAAGAATTTGATGATTGGAAATTGTAATGAAACGAGGGTTCTTGATAAATATTATGAATTGGGTCTTTAATCCTATACTTTTGATGAAATTCACACATGCTTTACGTAGGAAATCATGTAGGAAGGTTAATATAACTGTTAGTTTAATTGGTTGGGAGTTTGGGGCTCAATTATGGAGTTTTGGTTAAGTTTGATAAAGGAAACCCGTAGTTAACAATAGCAGAATTCAGAATACCTGTTTGATCGATCGATCAACTCAAGAATGTTGATCGATTGACTGATCGATCGATCGACTGATCGATCAATCGACTGATCGATCGATCGACCCCTCCTGGAAACTGCATGTTTTCCCCCTTTTTTGTTTAATTTGGATAAAATGCGTAGGAACCCTTGAATATCATTTAAAGAGTATAATGGGTCATTAAGAGGACCAGTAGGGTCTAAGTAGATTCCGTTGAATGTTATTTTAAATGGGATGTAACCGTGGGTTAACTGGGGTTTAACACATATTGGAAATCGTGCGTACGTTAACTAAGGAATTGAGAGATTCGTGAATGACTTAGACCAGTATGTTAGAGAGGGTATACCTACTGAATTTACCTTTAGGAAGAGAGAATACTTCAAGGGGAAAGAAGTAATTATGATATGATTTTAATTAAGAATAAAAAAGGGATAAGTTCTTTATGCGTAAAGATTGGATAAATTATACTACGTATCAGTGTTCTAAAAAACGCGCCTAGGCGCGAGGCTTTTTAGATACGCCCAGTTTTGGCCCTAGGCGTGGATCAAGGCGTGGTCAATGATGGTCAACATTTTTTGGGGTAAGGCGTGAAAAAACGTACGTTTTTTAGGGGTAAGGCGTGAAAAAATGCGAGTTTTTTAGAAGTAAGGCGTGAAAAAATGCAATTTTTTTATTTTTTTTTGTATTTTAAAAAAATACTATTTTAATTTACAAATATTTAGACTTATTTTTAAGGTATGTACTATTTTATTATTTTTAATAGCCTTGTCTTAGTAAAAAAATATTAAAATATATTAAAAAAGGCCTAAACGCCTTTTCACGCCTTTTTACGCCAAGGCCCGCCTAGGCTTCTCAGGCTTAAGGCTTGGTCTCCACGCCTCGGTCACGCCCCGCGTTTTTTAGAACCTTGCTACGTATGGTTAAATTTTTTTATCATGGGTCGTGGGCAAACCTAATTGAAAAAAATGAGAATATTTATATATATGATCGAGTGCATGTGTATATATCTACACTATATTTGTGTATAATCGTACCCGTGTTACTTGCTATCACGGAGTTTGGCGCACCGGGATAGTCTTATCTCGATGGAACCTTTATGGGGAATATTGACTTGTGCCCTAGAACATAGGACTCCTTAGTACAGGTTATCTGAGAATGATAGTCAGACAGTCCTAAGAGACGTGAGGGTTATGTGCTGACCTCTTAGTGACTTGGAACTATGCTTCGCCTCCATTTTGTGTGTATTGTGTTAATATAATTCGAGAGTGATTCCGAACTAGTATTTCCCTTAGTACGAGAGATACGGGGACTTGATAGAAGAGTATGCCAGTACCATAGATTTTATGTGGGGTGCCTATAATATATATATCGTATGAGTGATTAATATATATACGTATATATGGAATTCTTCTACTGTGCGTACAAGTAGATAAGTATTGAATAAACGCTCCAAGATTATAGTAAGTGTTCGGGAACTTTATAACAGTATTGAGAAATACATAAGTAACGTAAGAAATCATTAAGAGATTGATCTCTAAACTAAAATCATAGTCTTTTAGACTTCTCGAAACAAAATTTATGAGGGGATGAGTTAGACAGACTTACGAGGCTTTTAGTAGTACGTTAGGCATGCAAACTAGATGAGGGGTGAGAATTTCTAAAGAGAGTGTCATGCGCTAATATGGATGTCTTATCAATTAGTGAGCATTTAATTACTTGCTAAAATACTTTTTAAAGCTATTTTTACACTCGGGCCCTGAATCGTTTCCTGTCATTTTCTCTTTCTTGCATATATATATATATATATTACAGGTGCCCAACCACAGAGGCGCCATGAGTAGGTTACTTGGACTGGACGGGCTGCAGGTTATGTGGGAGTTGCAGGTGTTTGCAGTAGACGACCTCACCTTTGATTCCGTTCATGATTTAGTTCCTCAGTAGACAGGTCATGTGTCGCACATTTCCTATTTTTCTTTTTAGACTTATTAGAGATTTAGTATTCATTTATGATTCTAGTATTCAATACTTTTATGGGATTTATTTCTTTCTCATATGGACTTGATGTGGATATTTGCTTGGTTTGAGTAATCCAGTTGACATTCCCATGCTTGGTTGTTTTAAATTATCTCGTGTATTATTCATGTTGGGTTATATTCCAAAAAGGTTTTTGATATATATATATATATATATATATATATATATATATATATATATATATATACTGTTTTGACACTTAGCTTAATTATTTAGGGTGTTTAAATTGGAAATTGTTTTCGATAGTGATGCTAAGAATGACCCACACCGTTCACCTTGATGTTTAATATAATAAAGGTCTGATCACCCAATATTTAATTAGGCGGGGTGTCACACAAGGAGGATTTCTTATTTCTATAGATAAATGGTGGAACCCAAAGTTTATACACACACACACACACACACACACACACACTTTCTCTCTCTTATAAAGTCACTTAAAACCTCATAAGAACTCACCACTTAAATGGGAGCTCTACCTATCTTTATCTTTAATAACTCTCAAAATAGCTCTCAAACTTGTCCTCTCCCAAAACCTAGAAATAACACCTGTATTTATAGATTTGAGCCAAAATGGCAAATTTGTAAATAAACCAAAACTGAAAAAACGGGAGAGCCAAAACCAACACTAATAAAAGCCTAGAATCCATAATTAAAAATATGACTAAAAGTTGTAGGGATGGTACTGATCGGATTCTTTATTCCCTTTAGGGCTATCTCACGTTTGTCAGAATGCCCACTGGACTACCCAATACTCCCTGGTCTAAGGCATGGAAGTAGACCTACCTATTGAACTTGAGATACCTTCCTTATGAGTCATGCTCGAAAGTAAAGTCGTGGAAGTTAATTGGCATCAAATTCATCATGATGAGGTCGCACTATTGGATGGAAAAAATTCCAAAAGCTTTATACCATAAACAAGGGTATCATCATCGCGTTGCTCTGTCATTCAATATAAAGGTCAAAGACCGCTACGTAAGAGAAGGTAACCTTGCTCTTAAAGAAATTTTAAAACCCATCTGGTACCCAATAGGAAAGTTCAAGACCATTTGGAGTGGTCCATATCTAGTGAAGAGAATTTGTTCAAGTGGTATTGCTATGCTCACAGATCTCGATGGAGAAAAAGTGGCGCGCCCAATCGACTTAGACCTCCTAAATAAATTTTATCCTTGATCTGATTCTCGTCGCGCTTTGCCCTTATCACCTCCATTATTTATAGAAAAACTCTTATTTTATCCATTTGAAAGAACTAAGTAGGACCTAGTCCTCTTTAACATATTTTAGAACTAGGAAACAATTTCTTACCCCCATAAAGGTATGTAGGCAGCCCATAAAGTCACTTTAGGCACGATCCTTTCTTTTTTCACAAAATGATGTTCTTTTCCCACGCCATGAAACACAAGCTCTCTCATTATTTTTTAATGAACAAAAGGATTATGTAAGATTTAGGTATCAATATAAATAGTTAAAAATAAATAAATTCTTCCAAAGGCATAATGAAATACGTAAAAATCATCATTTATTACATCCTTTATTTTATAATGTAAGCGATTATACGAAGTATTAGTAACAAGAGTATCAGATACTTGCATAAACTCTACCCACTTATATAAACATATAATAAAATATACCAAAATCCATATATGAGCAACCTACAAACGGAACGACAAATAAAACCTACACCAATCAAGATTCACAAATTATCTCAGCTACTATAAGGCCTTGCTTCATCACCATTTCAACTACTGCCATCCTTTGGAGGCCCCCTAAAATCCTAATTATGATTACTTATCCTCATGAGTTCAATGTGGCAGTATGCCTTAAACATTATGGCAGCACCACGACACCCTTTCCATAGCCTCAACCATCATAAGCCATTTTTTCCTCATATCCTCACCATCCACCTTAGATAATCTCTTAACACTACTGCAACTTCCCTAAAAGACTGAGATGGATGGGTAGACGCCTTGAGACGCTATCACAATGGTCAAAGCGTCATCTTTAGAGACTCAATTAATTCTTCCACATAAAAGATATTAGTTATGCACGGAGGAGAAATTTTCTTCCAATCCGCTTGACATTAAAGTCTACAAGGAAGGTAGAAAGAATTTTAGTGGAGACCTATGAGATGAGTATATCAAAAGTCATCTAGTTACAAAATGGGCTATAATTCGACCCACTAAGGAACAAACCAACGGAGACATCTATCTCCATTTTCCAAGGGCTAGTCAACCCAATTGTTCATAGAGGGACAAAAATCCTTGAATTGTCATAGAAAGAAATATGGAATTCCAATTAGAGGGTATTCATGGGTTATAACCAGACGAAGCCTTTTTGATAACCACATGGACACATCACTGGGCTTCCTTACAAAAAGGTGGATCGACCCTCTTTTTAGTCATCGAGATTGTTTAATGTCTCACCAGTATTGTAGTAATATGTTTGTAGTGGTAACTCATCCTTAATACTATGGTTGCTACCTAGGTGTCCGAACTCATACCACCTGTCACTAAGATCATTTTGGCAGTGAAACCTAAGTCCATAACACCAACAATGTCGTTATCCTAAAGTCCCCTTTGTGCAAGGAATATAGTGTTATAGAGAGATTGATGCCTCCATAATGGACTAGTGGATGAGCAGAAGAAAAGGATATATGAAGTAGTTCAACAAGAATCACTCAAGTAAAATGAGAAAAGTCGATCATGGTGGCAGAGGCTCAAGGGTCGACACCTGATATGGCAGAAAACTCTTCATAGGTCGAAAACTTTTATTCCAACCCAAACAGAAATATATGGTCCTCTGAATACTAGATTTATAAAGATGCCTCCTGTATATTCTAGTTAATTGATTGGTTAGGCCACAAGATGTCAAGGCACAAGTTAAAAGCCTCGTAATTGACATTATACAAGCATATGGCTTCCAGGCCTTTAAGATATGCATCAAACGGCTTTGTCATGGGAATAGCCATATGAGAAAATACAGACCTCTATGAAAGGATAAAGAGAAAGAGTTGAGGTGTGACTTAAACCCTCAAACAAGCCCCTTTTTATATTGAAATCTCCCACAAAATGACAAACTTAATAAATTAGTGGCTACAAACGAAGAATCCTATCTCAAGGAGTGCATCAAGAAATATAATAAAGGTTGGAAAGATATTGTCCCTGTGATAGGTGTGTCAATATGCAGGCTAGGGGGTATACCGATCGGTACCCCTATTTTGGGAAGATTCCTCTTTCCTTTTTTGTTTCCATCATTTCTAAATAAGCCTCTGTCAAAATTAAATTTTTACAAAGAGGTTTTTCGAACATTTCTTTACTCATAAAATTGAAAAATGTATATAGCTTAAAATTTTATAAATACATTTTCTTGCTTCACAAAAATAAAATCCCCAATGGAAAATTAAGTTGCATATAAATTTGATCCTTAATTTAAGATAATTAGAAAATGAAAAATGAATTAACTATATATATGTCGTTTCTTGTACATTTTGTAGGATCAAAGAAAAAAAAAGAATGAAATAAAAAGATCAAAATTATCAGGACGTAGCCCGAACTTAGCCTAACCCTAGTCATAGCTTCAAGGGTCTCAAAGAAGGCGCTTGCCCCAACGATAAGTAGTGGACCCCCTATTTAAAGAACTCAAACCTCTCTCACAATCATCATTAGACATTGGCAGTGTGACACAGGTGTGGACATCCCCGATCCTCACGGTGGGAGAGGATCCTTGGTCCCGCGCGTCCCTCTCGGGAGCGCTTCGGCCAACATCATTGATGAGGTGAAAAATGTAGAGAGATGGAGTCGCCAATCTATTTTACTCAAAACAGACAAAAGAAAAGGAAGCCGTCTTGAAGGACAGCATCCAAAGACATACATATACATACAAAACCAAAATGATTCGAAAGGGTCCAGAGGCTAAGTTACGAAATGGGAAGGTGTTAGGCACCCATTTTACCCTTACGGCATCTCACGGGTTATTGCTATTTTCCTTTATTTCCCCGTGATATGTGTGCATGTGTATACGTAGCGGAGATAGGAATCATCGACTTTTGTCATGGAAGTGATAAAGCGAGTCATCCGTAGAAATGTTTCTAAGAATAATATTAGAAAATAGGATTTGCGCGATTATCCTCACGTTGATCGTTATAATGGAATGATAACTCACATGGAATAATATGCCACTAAGAACAAATATATGTATATATAAAATTTAAGATAATTGAGTTTAAAGAATATAGAGAAAATAAAAAATGAGAGAAAAGTAGCAATAGGACTCGAGTCACGGGTTTTACCCTGAGATTCCTACGTAGCCTATAGAGGGATCAAAGTCCACGTAGTTTGCATGCAAAATGAGGGGTGGTATTTATCCCACAAATCCAACCGGGGACTTCTCTTATATGTGTGTATGTGTAAAAAAAATATTTTTGTTGTGTGAAAAGTGTGAGAATTCCCATTTGGGATTTATGTGCAAATCCTCTTTTTCTTATTTTTTGGATTTTATTTATATGAAAATAAGAGATGTGCAATAATACAAGATAAAAAGTATATTAAGATATGTGAGATGAAAGAGTAAAATTGCTAAGTAATAAAACAAGTTAATGCGAATTTAGGGGAATTTAAAGGGAGAGTTATGAGAGTTGAACGTTCTTGAAGATCTTGAGCTTGATCTTGGATGTTGGAGAGAAGCCCTTGCACTTGGGTGATGATGGAGGGTACTTAATTCACCAAGTTTGATGAAGAAGGTGATAAAAGGTGAAGGTTGGAAAGGGACTTGGATGTGGAACTCACACTGACTTCCATAGGGGTTTTCTGAGCTTGTTGAGAGTGATGGATCTCTGATTTCCCCCATTTTGGAATGAGGTTAGGCCCTCCGTTTAATGGTCCCAGGTCATTTATGATCGGCATATCCTTGGTCCTGCCAATTGGCAGGTGTATTTAGGTACACTACCGATAGGCAGGGTTTGGAACCTGCCGTTTGGCAGTGTCTTTCAGGTTCCTTCAAAATATTGGTTGTAGAGCGCAAACTATTATTCTGAATTATGAATGGGGTAAACTATTGGAAAGGTATTTCAGAGACCTTAAAAAGTTCTTTGGACTGCTCCCGGGTTCAGGAGTTGACTTTGGGTCAAATGTGGCTCAAAAGCGTTCGTCGATCTTTTGGATGAGGAAACTTCAGACGCAAACAGATCATTTGTTTGCATGGTAAGTCCAAATCACGCATGGGGCAGACCGTTAGAAAGGTTGAGAGATTTACTTCTACATTCCAAAGGGTTTGACTCAGTTTGGTGAGTTGACTTTGGTCAATTGAGGTCGGGAAGCATTCAGTGACCTTTCGAAGTAAAATGGATCGTTCGTCTGTATTGTAAGTTCGAATTGTGAATGGGATGGACTATTGGAAAGGGGATTCAGTGCCTTTCTAAGATTTATTCAGTCTCGATCGAGCTAAAGAGTTGACTTTGGTCAAGCGGAGCCTGGGAGTGTCCAGTGACCTCCTGATCGAGTTTCAGGGGAAAACGGGTCATTTGTCCGCACCATAAGTTAGGATTACACACGGGATGGACTATTGGAAAGGGGATTCAGTGACTTTCGAAGATTCATTTAGTATCGTTCGAGCTGAAGAGTTTGACTTTTGGTCAAATGGAGCCTGGGAGTGCTCGATGGACCTTTAGGTCAGTACCTAGGGTATGACTTGGGTTTGTAATAATGAAAGGAGGTACTAGGGACCTAAGGAGAGGTTAGGGGGTATTAGTCATTCGGTATAGATGACCTCCCTAATAAACTTATCATCTTCCAGCTTTTTAACCTCGTCCCTTATGACCTCATATTTTTCTCAAGAATAAACTCTCATCTTCTGCTTTAACGGCTTTGCACCCTCTACCACATTGAGCTTGTGGCACATGATTTCGAGGTCGATCCCCGGCATATCTACATGACTCCATGTAAAGAAGTTATGTCTTCTCCTTAACATCTTGATGTGGTCTTCTTTGATGTTTGTCTTTAGAGCTTTGCCTACTTGGACGATTTTTTTTGGCTCATCCTCATTGAGGATGATGGCTTCTACCTCTTCCGCGACCTCTCCTTTCTTCAGCTTTGTCTCATCCCTGGGGTCGAGGGTATTAATATTGTAAGTAGTTGTTGCCTTCTTATGTGCCTCTCTTTCTTCGACGAAATTGAAGTAACATTCCCGTGTCGTCATCTAGTCTCCCTGAACTTCCCTTACCCTGTAAGGGGTCAGGAATTTTACCATTTGATGAACTATAGATGGCACGACCTCAAATTCCTTGAGGGTCACTAACCTCGTATAATGTTGTAGGTTGAGAAGACCTATTCATCCATCAAGAAAAAAATAACCTTCTTGGTAAGCCATCTCGGCCACTCACCCGCCATCCTAACATTGGCCTCATACACTCCTAGAGGATGAACATTTTCACCACTGAAAACAATCAAGGGGTGAAGGTATGGGAAGAGCCTAGCACGGCTGAGGCCTAAGGCTTTAAAACGTGGCCAGAACAACATATCTGCAGAACTTCCCCCATCCACCAAGATCTTCGGCACCTCACATCCGTGTACCCTGGTAGTGATGATAAGAGGGTCATCACGTGGGGCTAAGAGGCCCTTGAAGTCCATTCTTAAGAAACCCACTATCATAGTATCTATATCAACCTTCTTCCTCTTTTCTGACTTTGCTTTAATAGAGGTCGAGTGTACGACTCTAGTTACTGCCTTGGCTTCAACTACATGGGCCTTCCTGTCGACAACCTCTGATCCTCCTCTTTCTAGTCCCCCGAAGATCATCCCAACACCGAGTGAGATCATATTAAGTCTTTTTACAGGGACATAATCGTCTCTCGACGGGAGGTTAGGGTCGTCTTCATCATCTGAAGGGTTATCCCTTCTATTTGGAGGATCTTCTCGGTATGCATCACCTCTCTTATTTTTGGGGTCGTCCCCTCGTCCCCTCTTGAAGGCACCCTTGTCAACATATTTCCTTAACTTCCCTTTTTTTAACATTTTTTCTATTTTATCTTGTAGAGCAAAACACTTGTCAGTCAGATGTCCATGATCTTGGTGAAATTCACACCACATGTTTTTGTTCCTTTGTGAGGGGCTGCCCTCAACTTCTCAGGCCACTTCAAGGACCGATCACTCTTTATCTCATTCAGAATGTGTTCGTAGCTGACTGTTAGAGGGGTGTAATCAGCGAAGTTGTCATCTGCCACCTCTTCTTCCCCTCTTTATTATTTTTCTGGCACTTACCCCCATTAGTGCCTCCTTTTTCATCTTCTTATTTTTCATCCATCACCTCTTCGACATTCATCACCTTTCCCGCTATTGACAACAATTCCTCCATAGTCCCCGAAGGGCTTCAGCAAGCTTCCATAGTAGCTTCCTCTTCTCGATTCCTCCAATGAGGGCTGTCATGGCTATACTTTCCTGATAGTCTTCGACCTCTGACTTTTCTTTATTAAAGCTGGCTATATAGTCTCTTAGACTCTCGTTCTTCCCCTGCTTAACATAGATCAGGTGTGTGGTCTTGTTCTGTGGCCTCACTCTAAAGCAAAAGTTATGTATAAATCGGTCTGGTAACTATTGGAAATTTTCAATGGAGTTCTTTGGGAGAGACATATACTAGACATGTGCAGCCCCCATCAGGGTGCCGAAAAAGGCACGACACCTCATCTCATCTGAGATAGAGTATATGTCTGCCACTGATTGGTACATCTCAATATGATGGACAGGGTTGGTACTCTCGTCATATCTTGGGGTGACCACAAGTGGCTTAAACTTGGATGGCGTTGGGAAGTTGACTATCTTCGCCACAAAGGGTGAGCCTATGGAGTATCCTCTCTGTAGAGGGTCCCGACTCTTCAGGATATCACCAATTTTATCCTCCAACCTTTGTATCGAGTCATTCCATTGCCTCGTAGGGTCGTCCTGGCCGATGTTATTCCCTTTCGCCTCTTTGAGGTGAACCAAAGGTTTTGCTGCGACAGGTTTGTATCGGCTGTTTACTTCTCCTTGACCGTCGTCCCGTCCGTGGGGTCGACCATCTGCTGCCTCCCTTTCAAACCTCGCAATGCTTCTCAACCGGGATAATTTTTCCCGCAGGTCATTTACTGGGCCCAACCTCTCAAAGGTTAACCCCCTGCTTAGACAATCAAAAGCAGAGCCTCTTGGGAGATCATCGGGATTTTTCCTTCCACGCTTCCCTCTACTTTCCTGTATAGGTTGCACAGTATTGTTAGAGACGTCATATGGCTCCCAGCACTCTATAGGGTCCTCTTCCACCTCCAGATCATCGTATCTGTCTTATGGGAAAGGCTTTCCTTGCCTCCCCAAAGGTAAACGCCGGGGGTCAGTAACATCCCTCTACCACTGTGGAGGTGTCAAGTCTTTGCGTGGTGCCTGGGGTGGTCCCCTGGCCTCATGCTGCTCTAGACCTGCTATTGGATTAATCATCTCTAGTGAGACCACTGGTGGTCTTAGTATGCTTTGGCTAAGGGCTGTAAATTTCTCTTGCATAATTTGCTAGCTTTCTACCAGAGACTTCAAGGTGGATGCCACATCAGCCATCTCAAACTGAGGTGGTAGAGGTATGGAACTGGGTCCTACCTCACTATCTGGTGGAGGAAGAGGTGGTGGTGGCATCTCCGGTGCCATATGTTTGAGCTATGAAGAGCAGAGCTGAAGAAAAGACTGTTGAGCTTGAGAACCTTAATGTACCTCTTTCAATGGTGAAATAGCTCTACACGGAGGGGGAGAACTGGTTCACCACCAAAGTCTCGGGTGAGGTCAAGCTGTATAAAGGACGAGGTATCTTCTCGTCCCACAGACGATGCCAAACTGATGATGCTAAGATTTAACACCACCAGATAAGTGATGATAAGCTCAAACAGTAATAACAATGGCAATAATAGAGTTATATATGTGTATGTGTATAGAAGGGGATGAGTATAAGAGGTATACGACAATGATGTATAGTGGTTCAGCCAATTAGGCCTACATCCACTGTGAGTGTGTGATCCACTAAATATGGGCACTAATGGCCTTGGATACAATGCACATAAGCTCTCTCTCTCTCTCTCTCTCTCTCTCTCTCTCTCTCTCTCTACTGTGTGAACAAGCAGAGTTTTAACTAGGGTTACCATTATCGATCCCTTTACAGGGTTAAATGTGACCAGTATATATAGGGCTTGGGGGGTGTAGTGTACCCCCTAAGCATGTATGGTGCATGTGAATGATGATCTAGCCAATCCCGTGCTGACACCTGGATGTGCCACTTATAATTAATGATGACATAATATTCCCTCATGTGAGGGTATGATATTTATTATAACGGTTTAGTCCACGTGCTATATGAACCCCACGCGTACTGTTCCATGCGTCTCCCAAATCACGCGATGTGATGATGTCACCCTCAGCTTATGATGTTAGGTCGAGGGTAAGGTTCTCACTAGTAGTGAGCTTGGCAGGATGTGGGCCTCATATTATCGTCCCCTCATTGGGTCATCCAGCCCAAGATGAGGGGTCGGCCCCTGAAGGGTCGTATGGGCCACGATGAGGGGTCGGTACATTAAAGGGTCGTCTGATCTTGATGAGGGGTTGGACCCTTGAAGGTTCGTCTGGGCCATTATGAGGGGTCGGCCCCTTGAAGGGTCATCTGGGCTACTATAAGGGGTCATCCTAGCCAATCCTTCCTGTAATGGAGTTGTGGTCATTGGACTCATCCTTGGCATGAGCCACCCTTATCCTAGACAAGGGTATATATGGGTATATCAAACCATGCAGAGTGTCATCCCTTGTCTTTGTAAGTCAAACGAATCCTCAAAGTCACTTCCCTCAGAATCTTTGGTATCTCTGATGAGTGGTTGTATATGGTGTCAAGAACTTTTGGCCCATGGGTAGTTGTCTTGGAAAAAGACCTCCATTTTGAGTTTCATCTTTTTGTCTGTATGGTCATAACATGGCTTCGAAAAGCCACTAAAGGGGAAATCCTCGCCCTCTTTGATGAATTGTCCATTCAATGAGTCACCTGAAATGGTCTGGATATAGTCTAGTCTTCTCTTTGGTCGAGACTGGTGGATCCATTATCGATAAGAGAGAGTGGTGCAATTTTCACCATAACTTCGACGAAGATGTTGAGTGCATGATTGGGGTATGGCCCAATTTTGGGGATTTTTTCTTCGAAAAAGGATAGCATTCGGGTAGAGGTCAAGGATTCGACTAAATTTACTGCTTCTTCTGGTGTAGTAGAGGAAGGAACTGTGGGTCTAGTGAGCAACTTGATCAAAGCATTTTTGTGCAGCTAGGAAGACATGAAAAGCCCCCATAGAGTGATGTTAGCTTGAGTTTTCTTCAGTTGATCGAGGATCTTGTTCTCCTCGAGGGTCATATCTGGCATAGGACGATTTTTAACGCCCTTCCCCTTGTCCTTTGCGGGTAGTAAGCTTGGGATTTGGTAATACCTCCCTGATCTGGTCATGTGATTTACTGAAAAAGGGAAGAATATGAACCCTATTTCTTCCTTGATCTCGGATTTTACGGCTACCTTGTTTATTTTGTTAAAAAGCTCCTTAAATGATATCATCCCACACATGTTGGCTACCAGGCCAGTTTTCTCTAAATCTTATTCTTCAATCGAATCTTTGAATTCCTTCCCCTATCCGGTGTCAACCATTCTGTCTTTCCTCATAAAACCAATGCATTCCACAACTTCAATGGCTTCTTCATATAGGTCTTCCAATTTTGTGGGGATATGTAAGGGTGAAGGAACCAGGAGCCCTTGTAACTTCAGAGTATCAAGTAAGTCAGTCATATTGCAAAATCATTAGTTTTCCTGAATGATTCTGTGGTGACAATTATTATGCAACACAAACAGATAGGGGAAAGGCAAGCACCAAATAAGAACGAGGAATATAAAATGACAATCACACAACAAAAGATGTATGTGGTTCAGCAAAGATATGCCTATGTCCATGATGGTGCAGTCAGTGTACTTTCTATATACTCCGGAGAGTGGTTACAGAGAATACAACTTGTCCTTTGCCCCGGACCTAGGGTTTAATATATTCATGTACATTTTTGTGAGTGGGGGTGTTGGATCCCCCGCGTCTTCCATGTCTCCCTATAACCTCCCTTAATGGGAACGTGGGAAGAGACCGGATCTTAATCAAATAAGAGATGGGGGGCCTAGACTTTGGGCCGTCGAAATTAGGCTACTTGTCCAGGACCATGTTTTGGGCTCAATAAATTTAAATGATTAGCCATAATGGCTTTTTTGTACATTGTGAAATTCTTCAAAAGTTGTGAAGATGATTTAGGCGGCACCCGCTTCGTATTTTTTGCACTATGATTAGCAACACTTAAAGGTTTTCTGGAATAGCCACTTTTCGACCGTCGTTTCAATCTTTCCAGCACTCTTCCATTCTCTGTGAGCTCTAGAACTTCGTACTTTCTTGTCTCGATCTCCATTCTCATTGCTTCCTTATTGTTTGGGCCCGTGCTTCTTCATCGTTCGAATCAACCTTATATTTTGTAAGTTTCCTGTGCCTTTTCTTTGACTTTCTCTTTGAATTTGTAGTTTTCTAGGGTTTTCCAATGGCGAAGATTGGGAATAGGTCGGTCTCTGAATTTAGGAAGTTTTATAAAATCCCTGAGTGGGTAGATATTGAGTGCTACGCTTCCCCTCCTAGAAATGTTAGAGAGATAGATGATGCCCATTGGATCCCTATTTTGTTGCTTTCCCAGGGGGGACTCACTTTTCCTCCCAACGATTTGTTCTTGAATTTCTATGGCTATTTTAATATTGTTCCTGCACAATGCTCACCCAATGTGTGGAAAATAGTTAATGGCGTCCATAGAATAAATGAGTTGTATGGTACTAGGTTAGGGCTCGCCGAGGTCTATTTTTGCTATTCCTTTTCTCGACTAGCTCTGGTGTCCTCTATCTCAAAGCTAGGAGCCCTGACAGGGTAATGGTAGTAAATATACCTGATTCCCATAAGGACTATTGGCAAGAAGGTTTCCTTGTTAGGAACTGGCAGTTTTCTCCCCAATTTAAAGGGTCGAGGTCCGAGAGGTTCTCTGTTCCCTTTTATGGGGAAGAATACATAGGTAGACTTGGCTCTGTTGTTTCAATTTTTATTGATTTGTTATTTTTCTGATTCTTCTTTGTTTTTCTTCCATAGCGAGGTCAAAGAACTTGGAACCCGCTCTCAGCGAGGTTCGTCTCTCCGAATTGGTCAAGGCTTGGAATATCAGGGAGCCTTTGGGTGACGGCAAGAATCCCCGGTTTGCTGTATTTCGGCTTGAGTATTAGAACGTTGGCTCCAGTTTTATAGCAAGGCCTGTGGACAGTATCCTAGAGTTTGGTTCCTTCGAAGGGACTGTTGCGGATCCTATCCAGTTGGACGAGGAGGAGAGAAGCTCTGAAAGTGACATCGTAGGAGCCGTTAGTAATTTGGGTGGAGGGAGCTCTAGTAGTAGCAGTTCCTCTGATCGTGGGGAGGTCTCCGAAGCTCGATAGTCGTTGAGCACATCTAGCAGTTCGAGTGAGGAAATGACTCCTCCAAGGAAGAACTTAATTCAAGACGATGATGATGAAGACCACATGCTTCTCGCACAAAGATCGAAGAAGAAAAAGTCTAGCTTTGGGGCTATGGCTACTGGTTCCCGGTCTTCTGCTCAGGTTCAAGAGAAGAAGAGGAAGGAAGAAGAGCAAGTAAGGGAGAGAGAGAAAAAAAAGGAGGAGGAGAGAAAGAAGGTGGAGGAGAAGAAAAAGATAAAGGAGAGGAGATAGATGGAGAGGGAGAAAGAGGAAGAGAGGAGGAAGATGGAAGCTAGGACGAAGGCTGGGAAAGCCTTGGTCCCAGTGTCTGCCCTGCCGGAGGGAGCTTCAGTCTCCATTTCCCCTCAGCTGGCCCCCGAACTGCTCGAGAGGGAAGTTCTTCCCGCTGATCGCCAAAGGGCGCTGGGGTCTGAGCAATAGACCCTTCAGGCTAGCCAGATGCTAGCTTTGGTAAGATTTTTTCTTTTCTCCCATGTTTTTATGAATTCCATCATTTCCTTCTTCTAATGTCTTCTTTTTTCTGCAGTTTGTGACTGACTTCGTCGTGCTATATCGTTCACGCGATGAGCTGGTGAAGAAAAATAGCGAGCTAGAGAAAGAGAACGATGCCTTGAAGCTGAAGGGTACAGAGCTCGAGGCTAGTTTTAAAGTCGTTGATGCTGCTTGACTATCATTCGACCTGGCTCCTGTTACAACTAACAGGGAGAAGGACGCAGTAGTTAAAGATCTGAAGGAGCTGCGGAAAGCCTACGACTTGGTTTGCTCGAACAACCTGACCGTTGTGGAAGAGAACAGGCTGCTCTCTGAGGAGCTGAAGAAGGAGTTTAAGGCTGCCACTGCCAAGGAAGACTCATACAATTCTGGTTGGGTTGCAGCATACGAGGATGCTGAGGAGGGTTGGAACAAGGACCTATTGGCTACCAGTGTTGATATTGACTCCCCTCTGTTTGACTAGCATGACGCGGGTTCGAAGACAACTGTGGATGAAGTCCCTGCCCAACTGTTAAAGGTGCTGACCCTATCCCCCAGATGACCCCTACTGATGCTTCCCTCATCGTGGCGACAGAGATTACCCCTGCCGAGGGCGGTGCTCCTGCTAATGTCGACAAAGGGAAACAGTCATCGACCTCTGGGAAACCTGAGGTTACTAACTAGTTATCTTCTAGGATTTCCTTATATTTTCTCTTTTTTCTGTCTGTAAAATTTCTTTTTGTTGTTCGATATAATTTCAACCCTTATTAATGAAAAGGCTTCTATTTCTCAGTGCACCGATTTATCTTTTTCTCTCCCTTGTCTCTTTATTGCTTGTAGTTGATTGATGTCGATGATTGCATTCCTGCTACTTCCCAATTAGGAAGGATGTTGGGGCCCAATGTGAGCTCTAAAATTCGTCACACTTTTGTGAGGATCTATAAGTCTTTACGACCGAGGAATAAGCGCTTTATAGAGAAAACTGAGCTCGTTGCCAAGATGAAGGACAGGCTTCAAGAGATGGAGGAAATTGGTGCCTCAGTCCAAGAGGAGGTCAACGCACTGAGAATGAAGCTGTTAGAGGCCTCTGAGATCAATTAAGTTGGGGAAGTTCTCTAGCAGGAGAATGAGGCTCTGAGGAGAGAGGTCTTACGACTTAGGGAGCATGCATTGAGCACTGCTCTAGTAGTACTATAGGGTTCCTCGTCATCGTGAGCATAAGATGATCAGAGTGATGTGCCTCCTGCGTTGCAGGGTCCTTCCCTTCTGATCGTTCCGCGAGCTCGCAGGAACACCAGGGTTCAGCTAGATAAATGGAGGAGCTCCGCGAAGATGTTCAACGTGCGTATGTGATTGATACTAGACTCCAGAGGGATGTCACTCGGCTGCGACACTTATTCAAAAAAGGTCCTCGGCAAGTGTGGGCTCGTGGCTACGACCAGGGTTGGTCAGATGCTCCGATAAGGTTTTTAGAGTTCGAAGATCTTTCTTTTGTCAGAGGGTGGCTGAGTGCCTTGAAGGAGCTGCAAGTCCAGAGGAACTCGATGCTCTGGTATCGCCATAAGATTTCTCCCTCTACCCGGATGCCTAACCACTTCCAGAGGGATGATCGATGGATCCCAATCGATGCCATCCCTCGGCAATTATTGGAGTCGGACGTGAATGAGGTTGGGGAAGAGTTATCTCCTGCTCCTGATGACAGACGAAGAGCTCGAGTGGCTGATTATCTCGCTCAGAGGCGTCACCCCCATTGAGATTTTTCCAGTTTTTGCTTTTTATATTTTTAGTAGTTTAAATGCTTTGGGCGAGCTCGCCGACTAAACATGCATCACCATTGTTATACATATGATGAATTAATATAAAGTTTGTGTTTTGGGCAAATTTGCCAACTAAACAGGTGTATTATATTCTTCATATTCTTGTTGCTTTATGATCTTCTAGGTTTGTGTTGTCGCGCAAGTGTCCTCCCGGCCCAGTATAATATCGAGATACCATTGTGCACCACTTTACCTTTTAGGTTGTGTCGTCACACTCCCTTAGGCTTAAGTGTGGCAATTGGCGAGGACACACCTGGTGTTGGATGCTTTATCTGATCAGGATTTTATTCAACCAAAGAAGGTTTGATGACGAGTATAAAATTTGGCCATATTGCCTAAGGATCCCCTATAGGGCTTCATATATTGCCAGGGGCGATGCTAAGAGGTCCTTCGTGTTTCATAACAATGACCTGAGGAGGGATACTCCCCTGCTATGGTGTAGTGATCAATGTGCCTGTCATTTCGAAAAGATGTGACATAAATCTTATACAACTATTACTTATTAGAATGTAACCATTTAAATAACTTTCATTAATGACAAGGGAAATGAACTTCTAGTTCCATAAAAAAGCATAAAAGACAGATCTAAAAATAGAATCTCTTGAGATTGGCTGCGTTCCGTGCTCATGGTATCTCCATACCTTCCATCGTTTCCAAGTGATAGGAGCCTTGCAGATCGTCTCTTGTTATCTTAAAGGGTCCTTCCCAGTTTGGGCCTAGCTTGTCGTTTGATGGTTTTACTACGCTGCCCAGTACTTTCCTTAGAACGTAGTCCCCAACTCGGAATGTCTTTGGGTTAACCCTTTTGTTGTAATGCCTCGCGAGCTGTTGCTGATAGCTCGCTAGTTTTACTAGGGCTAGATCTCGACACTCGTCGGCTAGGTCAAGCTCAGCGAGCAATGCTGCATCATTATACTCCTGGTCGATAAGGTTGGACCTCATTGTCGGCAAACCGGATTCTAGTGGGATGACTGCTTCCATGCCATATGTCAGCGAAAATGGGGTTTCTCCTGTTGCTCGCCGAGGAGTGGTTCATTACGCCCATAGAACATGTGGTAATTCGTTTACCCATGCGACTTTGGCTCACTCCAATCGCTTCTTTAATCCATTGATCACGGTTTTGTTGGAAGCCTCATCTTGGCCATTTCTCTGAGGGTAGGCTATCGAACTGAAGTGGTGCTTGATTCCGTGTTCGTTACAAAAACTCTGAAAAGAGCTGCTTTCGAACTACGTTCCATTATCGGTGATGATGGTTCTGGGGATGCCAAAACGAGTGATTATATTTCTCCATATGAATCTCATCATATCTGTATCTCGAATGTTTGCCAGGGGCTCTACCTCGATCGATTTAGTGAAGTAATCAGTTGCAATCAATAGGTATTTACGATTTCCGATGGCGGTAGGCAGTGTTCCCACGATATCAATTCCCCATTGGGTGACTGGCCATGGGATGGACAGTGATATTAGGTCGCTAGCAGGCTAGTGGACCATAGGAGCATGAATTTGGCATTTAAGGCACTTGCGGACATACATCGCAGAGTCCCTTTGCATGTATGGCCACCAATAACCTTCCTTCATTGCTCGAAAAGCTAGAGACCTTCCTCCGATATGTCTTCCACAGACTCCTTCATGAAGCTCATGTAGCACTTGCTCAACATCCCCCGGGTGAACGCATTGGAGGTAGGGTCTGGAGAAGGATCTCTTATACAAGTTGCCCTCTAGAGATAAGTGAAAGCGAGCAGCCTTGACTCTTATCTGGTGGGCAGTCTTTTTGTTATCTGGGAGGGTGCCATCCTTCAAATAGTCCCTTAAGGGGTCCATTCAGCTGGGAGCTGATCCCACCTGGAGTACCTATTTCTCGCCTGGTGGCCTGCTATCGTGGATGCTTGGATGAGTGAGGAAATCTATGAGGATGGTTCTTTTTAGGTCGGAGTCGACTGTCGAACTCAGGCTGGCTGGGGCATCAACATGGCTATTTTTCCCTCTGGGAAACTGCTGGACATTGATCTCTTCGAAGCTCGCCATTAGTTTTTTCACTAAGGCAAGGTAAGCTGCCATTCTTTCATCTTTTGCATTGAAATATCCACTTATCTGATTGGACACTAATTGGGAATCACCGAACACCTATAAATGTTTTGCTCCCAAAGTGTGTGCCTTCTGGAGGCCGGCTATTAAGGCTTCGTATTCTGCTTCGTTATTAGAGGTTGCAAATCCGAGCCTGATTCCTTATTCAAGGATTGTATTCTATGGGGTAACGAGGACAATGCCTACTCCCCCCCCCCCTTTGAATTGGAGGCTCCAACAACAAATAGTTTCCAGTTTTCCACTGTCGCCTGGTTCTCCTTTTACCTTGGTTGTTGAAGTTGGTTGAAAGGTTCCTCGCCCGTGAATTCGGCTATAAAATCAACAAGGATCTGTCCCTTGATTGCGGTCCTTGGTTGAAATTGGATGTCAAACCGCCCGAGATTGACTGACCATTTAGATAGCCTTCCCGACAAATCCGCTTTCCTCAGGACTTCCTTAAGGGGGTGCGATGTAAGGATGATGATAGTGTGGGCTTCAAAATAGTGCTTCAGCTTCCTCGAGGCCACTACTAGTGCGAAGGCGAGCTTCTCTAGTGATAGGTACCTCTTCTCGGCGTTGAGTAGGGTCTTGCTCGCGTAATAAATAGGGTGCTGGATCCCTGCAACCTCGCATATTAACGCAGAGCTGACAGTGTGATTGGTAACGAAGAGGTATATGAACAAGGAATCTGTTTGCCGTGGTATGAAGAGCAGTGGTGGAGAACTTAAGTAAGCTTTGAGCACGGCCAATGCTCGTGAGCAATCTGGGATCCACTCTACCATTTTATTCCCTTTTAGAAGATAGAAGACATGCTTGCATTTCTCGGATGATTTAAAGATGAAGAGATTTAAGGCTGCGATCATACGAGTGAGCTTCTGTACGTCCCGAATTATTCAAGGAGGTTGTACCATATTAATTGCATCGATCTGGTCTGGGTTAGCTTCTATGCCTCTCTTATTGACTAACTACCCAAGAAATTTTCCTGACTGGACACTGAAGGAACACTTGCTTGCATTAAGTTTCATTCGGTACTTTTTTAGGATCTCGAAGGTGTTTGACAGGTCTGAGAGGTGATCTTCTTTCTTCTTACTTTTAACGATCATGTCATCGATGTAGACCTCCATGGTGTTTCCTATTTGGTCCTTGAACATCTTGGTGACCAGCCGGTGATATGTTGCCCCTGCATTCTTGAGCCCAAAGGGCATGATCTTGTAGCAGTATAATCCAACTGTCGTGTCCTGGTCTGGGCCATACAAGGGGATCTGATGATACCCTGAGTATGCGTCCAGAAAACTCATTCGCTCATGAGCTGCAGTGGCATCCACTAGTTGGTCTATTTTTGGGAGGAGGAAACTATCTTTAGGGAAGGCCTTATTGAGGTCAGTGAAGTCGATGCAAACTCTCCACTTTCCGTTGCTCTTCGGAACTACTACTGGGTTGGATAACCACTTGGGGAATTTCACTTCCCGTATGGATCCTGCATCCAGCAGTTTTTCAACTTCTTTTTCTACCGCTTTAGCTTTCTCGGGTGCAGTTCGTCGGGATTTCTGCGTGATTGGTTTGAAGGTGGGATCGACACGTAGCTAATGACCGACCATATTATGATCGATTCCAGACAGCTTGTATGGTTTTCATGCGAAAACATCTATTTTGCGTCTCAGTAGAGTTGTCAATTCCTTCTGTTCCTGGTCAGTGAGAGATGCTCCAATCAAGAAGACTCTATTACTGTCGCCATCTCCAGCAGTAACTTCTATCAGTTCCTCGATGACCCGCTCGGAGGGGAGAAGCCTGGTTTCCTCTACTCCAGGTCTTCCGTACTTTAATTGTTGTTTAGAGGGTGTCAGAACTTTTTCAACTTTCTCGCTGGGCTTATCGGCCTTCGTCTCTGGCTTTGGTCGGATGGCTTCTATGAAGCACCTTCTTGCCATTGCTTGGTCATCATGGATCTCCATTACTCCTCGCTCGATTACATACTTGAGTTTCTAATGGTAGGTCAAGGAGACTGCCTTCATCGCATGAAGCCATCCCCTGCCGAGGATGGCCTAGTATGGCGAGTCAATGTCAACTACCAAAAACTCGATCATCTTGGAGACATTTCCAGTGCGTACCAGTAGTACAATCTTTCCTAGGGCATAATTATTTTTCTAGCGAAGCCAACTAGAGGGACAGTAGCTTCCTTTAGGTCGGCGACGCTTAACTTCAATTTTCTGAATAGGTCGAGATACATTACTTCGGACGAGCTTCTTTGGGCGACGAGCAACTTCTCGACGTCAAAGTTAGCTATCCTGAGGGTAATGATCAGAGCATCGTGATGTGGGGTTCTCACTCCCACCAGATCTTTATCTGTGAAGACAATATGTAGTTGACGTCATCTGCTCATCGACGCTTTCCTGACTGTGACTTTGTTGGATCGATCTGAAAAGCCTGCATTACCACTGTAAGTTTCTTCATCTCCATTCGAGCTGAATTTCCTCGGATCTGGTTGGCATTAGATGCCCTGTGAATTACTGCAAACTCATGTCCAGCGTCATCCTTGAGCACGTTGTCAGGTCTCGCCTCTCTATTGGCATCCACTTTCTCTGCCCTTTTTTCCACAAACTCGTTTAAATGCCCGTACTGGTCTAGCTCCTCAAGGTGAGACTTAAGAGCTTTTCAATGATCCGTCTTATGTCCTCCCTCTTTGTGAAAAGTGCATCTTAGTGCATTGTTCCTCTTCGAGGGATCTCCTCCCATCTTCCTGGGCCACTTGATGAATGGCTCATCTTTGATTTTCATGAGAATTTTGTAAATTTGTTCTTTGAAGACGGTGTTAACCGCCTGGAATGCTTTCATGCATTATTATTCCCTCCGTTCTTGGAGCCATTCTTGCACCCGTTATTCCCTCTTCTCTTCTGATTCTCCGCTTTGTCACTACCCTTGGTAGTGAGTTTAGCTCGACTGTTTTCTCCTGTACTGAGGCGGGTGACATCCTCCACCTTAGTGTACTTCTCGATGCGAGCCATTAGGTCGTCAATAGTCATAGCCTCCTTCTTCGTCAGGGACTGGTAGAGAAGGGAAGAACTAGGTAGACCAATTTTGAAAGAGGCCACTGCCACTTCCTCCGAGCAATCCTCTATTTCATTAAATAACTCCCAGTACCTCTTCGCGTAGTCTCGAAGGGTCTCTTGAGGTATTTTCTTCATTATCAGCAAAGCATTCATCCTTTTGGGATGGGAGCTACTAGTATTGAATCGGGCCGTAAAAAGTTCAGCCAAGGATTTGAAACTCCTGATGGACCAGTAGGGGAGATTTTCGAACCACTTATGCGCTACGTTATGCAGGCTCGAAGGAAAAATTTGGCACATTAGCGCATCCCAGTGGTTCCAGAGGTTCATGGCCTGTCGGTATTGCCTGACGTGATCAATGGGATCAGTCTTACTGTCATAAATCTTAAACCTTGGAATAGAAAATTTCTTGGGGGCTTGTTCTTCTTCTTCTTCTTCTTCTTCTTCTTCAATTTCCCTCGTGAAAGGTGATTTCATCTGGGTTTTGAGAGCTCATCTAGTGAGTTCTCGGGTCGATCTGGTACCGTGATGGGCAGGATATTGGTCTATCTCCATGCGGACCAAATTTCGTATGTTCTCATTGCTACGAGTAGGGCTCTGGTAACGACGAGCTCTTCATAGCTGATCGTGGAGGTCGTCGTCTGATTCTCCTCCCTCAACCTTTTCAGATCCTCGCCTAGGGCTCATTCCTCGACTACGAGACTTGCTCGCCTGAGGTCTAGGAGTGAGGTATGGACGTCTCCTGTTATCATGATGAAGCTCTCTCTCCAGTCTTTCCAGTCTTCATTTCAAGCGAGAATTTTCTTTCTCGTTCTTGCGAGAAGACTCCCTCTGCTCATGGAGCCTTACCTCGTATGCATCAATCAGTCTGGATATCTGCGTGGACCTCGCTGGTCCTTGTCTTTCTTCTGAGGCTGGCCTTTCTAAGTGAGCCCTCTGATCTGAACGTCAAACTTCATACCTAATCCTGCGAGGTGCAGGTGGTTCTTGAATATCCCCTGCCTGGGGGCCATTGCTGTTGTGACCATACATTTTAAACTCCTTTTTTGGTGTGGGCTTTTCTCAGGGAAGATAAACGCTTCCCACAGATGGCGCCCATTGTGGTGACAATTATTATTCAACACAAACAGATAGTGGAAAGGCAAGCACCAAATAAGAACGAGGAATATAAAATGACAATCACACAATAAAAGATGTACGTGGTTCAGTAAAGATATTCCTACGCCCACGGTGGTGCAGTCAGTGTTATTTCTATATACTCCGGAAAGTGGTTATAGAGAATACAACTTGTTCTTTGCCCCGGACCTAGGGTTTAATATATACATGTACATTTTGGTGAGTGGGTGTGTTGGATCCCCCACGTCTTCCATCTCTCCTTATAACCTCCCTTAATGGGAACGTGGGAAGAGACGGGATCTTAATCAAATAAGATATGGGGGACCTAGACTTTGGGCCGTCGAAATTGGGCTACTCGTCCAGGCCCATGACCTTAATTTTGGGTACCCACAGATTCTACCATGATCTGGACGACATCATCCAAGATGACTTCATCGGTTGGTACCACCAATTTGTCTAACTCTCGGGCCCATTTTTGTGCTTCCAAGAATGGCGTGCTAAACCTCTGGTAATCAATGATCATCTGCGAGGGAAATTTCAGTCCAAACTCTATGAGTTGATTTAACACTTTTGATAATTCCATACTTCCATTTTTCAAACGGGTACGGACAACGATGCATGCTCTAGTAAGGAGTGACAGTGCCTGATCAACGAGGCTAACAGGGTGTAGGAGGAAATATTTTCAAGTTTCGAGAGGTTTGGGAGAGTGTATGGGTGTGATTTGAGTTGAGGGATCAAATTATGGGTTCATTTCTAGGAAAATAGCATTGGTATGATTTTAGAGTGGGTTGTGAGTAGTGTTTGGTTTAGGATTAGCTGGTGGGGAAATGGTACCCCGATCAATTAGACCTTGGATTATGTTTCGAAGGTAAAAGCATTGGTTAGTGGTATAACCAGCGGTTTGGTGAAAGGAACAATGGACATCTGCTTTGAAGTTTCTTGGAAGTGGGTTTGGAAATGGACGGGGGTCCAAGGGTTTGATAAGGTTTCAGCTTAACAGGGCTTGATAAACTTTGGAGAGGGGAGTGTGGATCTCGGTGTATTCATTTCGGACTGGGACATGGCGGCTTTCTGGTGCCCACGAAGTGGTTAGTTGAGAGATGTTGTTGATGGTTACAACTGCAGCATTGGAAGGTTTGTCATATTTTTTAGGGGTGAATTATCGAGACACCTTCTTTGGTTCAACCTCTATTTTAGCAAGACCTTCCTCGATTTCTAATCCTGCTTTTTTGAGAGCTCGGAAGTGGGTATAATATTGTCCTCCCATGGTTGCTTGGATATGGGGCAAGAAATTCTACTTCACTATGTTGACGTGTTCTTCCTCAGATGGATGATTGGTCATAGTGGATGCCTTTTCCCTTCATCGAGCTATGAAGTTACTGATTGATTCCCCAGAATTATGTTTGAGAAGCTCTAAATCACGACGGGTGACCATAAGCTCTTTGTTATATTTGTATTGTGACATGAATTCTCGGGATACATCCTCCCAGCTACGAATTATGGACTCCTTGAGAGATAAAAACAATCGGAGAGTGCTATCATTCAAAGTTTACTGAAATAATTGGTCCATCACTTCTTCAGAAGCCCCTAGGAGAGTCATGGAATGGTGATAACTGCAAATATGGACAATCAGAGGTCCACTTCCTCCAAATTTCTGGATACTCGACATCTTGAACTTCTCGGGTAACCTTGCCTTAGGATAAGGAGACATGTGGGTGTAGTCCATGTAATTTATAGAGATTCGGACTTGGTCGAACTTCTTAGTTAGCATCTTGAGATCTTCTTTGACCTTAATAAATTTTTCCTCTTTCGGATCCACGATCGCAGGCAAGTTAGCCCTCGCTGGACAAGGTTTGGCATAGGAAGTTGGGCAGGCGACAGCCCATTAATAGGAGGGGCACGTGGAGCGTGATGATACTCTTCAAGAACCAAGATAGGCTCGGGTGGAACCATAGCGCGAGGTAATAAGACCTAGAGCTCTTGAGGAACAGGAACCTAGTTTCATTGCATCTCTCGAACCTCAGCCTGAAGGTTGTCAATCTTGAACACGAGCTGAGCTAAAATTGTCGTCAAATCGGGCTATGCAACTGGTACTTGATCTGTATTCTCCATAGAAAGTGGATGAATACTAAACTCAAAAGAGGTTGCAGAGGAACGGATGGAACTCTGGGGTGATTTAACTGAAGACCGAAGCCAATATGGAGCCAGGCCAAGGGCGTGCGATCCACCTGAGAAGACATAAAATGGCATTTATTTGAGAAAAAAAGGAAAATATTTTTAACATTATTTTGTTTCCCTTTTGAGATCGAAGGGCAAAATATATTTGGATTTTGTATAAGGTAGTGAGAAATGTTTTTTGATTTTTGATAAATAAAGGAAACAATGTTTTTGGATTTTTGATAAAGAAGGAAAAAATGTTTTTGGAAGACGGGTGTCAGCATGATTATTATTGTTATGTTCTCACTTGTATTAAATTCTCCTAAATGCAAAATGAACCGGAAGGGACCCGAGCCTGGAAAAGTTGGGTTTGTAACATATGCAAAGTTATGGCTGGACTTGTAACCAGGCTCACGGGTAGGGTCCCGTTTTAAAAATGTGCAAAAATTTGGGTAGCAGACCGATCCAAAATTTTGGCAGAGTTTCGGGTTGAAACCGATAATCTAACAAATGTGTCCTAGGCTTGACACCTATCTTTGGGTATGTACCTTGGTTGGGTGAATAGGAAAGGGTTACCCCATTTGGTGTGGCTTCCACGATATACGTCTTGCTTTCAAGGGCAATCGGTGTGTGTGGACAAGCCATTTGATATACCTGAGTGTACGTGAATTGTCTCACCATATACCTCATGGGGACGGTACACGTGAGAGCAAATTCGATATACTCGGCGTACGTGAACCAGTTCCCTGCGATATACCTTCTGTCATGACTCTGTTCAAGTAGTACGATGCGGGGGATCCATTCGATATACGTCGAAGGTACTTGGCTAATGAAAGGAAAGAGTCATATCGCTTAGGCTAACTGCACCCTATCGGACCAGCGCCCATCAAGAAGTGACCCTCCAGTTATTGGACAAAATTTGGTAAATGACAATGCTCTTTGGTGATATTATGTGAATCATGCATGATTCTCTTATTAGTATCTTATGATGAGAGTATCTTTCCTGATGATGCCCAACAGGGAGCAAATTATGAGTACCAATGGCATACCAAGTATGAGTGATGCATGCAACATGGGGATATATGCGATCCTAGGTTCACATGGTGTGAAGTGTACATGAAGAATTTTTTACAAGTGTGTGAATAGAAGCATAAGAATGAGGTAAACATGAGTAGTAAAAGGGGAATATATAAACAAATACAACACCCATGTAAATAGAGTCTAGCCCTCAAAATAAATAATCCCCAGTGGATTCGCCACTGTGGCCATCCCCGATCCTCACGGCGAGAGAGGATCCTTGGTCCCGCGCGTCCCTCTAGGGAGCGCTTCGACCGACGTCATTGATGAGGTGAAAAATATGAGAAACACTATGCCGACACAGAGGTTGACACAGTCCCAGTGACACAGTGACGTGTCAACTTCTGATTGCATAAAAAATGTTTTTTTTTTCAATTTTACATTCCTTTTATAAAACAATTTTTTTATCATCAAAATAAATAAAAAAAAACAGTTTTTATTTAAAAAAAACTGTCTTTTTCAAAACAATTTTGACATTTTTTTATATATAAATTATTATTTTTTTTAAATCAAAATTGAACCAAAATCGTAAAAGATTCAAAAATATTTGATGATAAAAATTAAAAAAAAAACTAATTACGAAAAATTCAAAATTTAAGTACAAAAATATTTTTTTAGTGTCGTTTTTTTTATCGCAATTGGCTAGTGTCATTGGCGCGGACCCACATTCATTAAGAGATGTGGGTCCGCGCCAGCGTCACTAAAAATAATTTTTAGTGGTACTAAAAAATAAATTTTAGTGCCACTGGCGCAAACCAATTGCAATAAAAAACGACACTAAAAATATATTTTTAGACTTAAACCCTGAATTTTTCGTAATTATAATTTTTTTATTTTTTTATCATCAAATATTTTTGAATCACTAAAAATAATTTTTTAGTACCACTAAAAATTATTTTTAGTGCCACTAAAAATTATTTTTAGTGCCGCTGGCACGGATTCACATGTCTTACTAAATGTGGGTCCACGCTAACGCCACTAGCCAATTGCAATAAAAAAACGGCACTGAAAAAATATTTTTGTACTTAAACTTTGAATTTTTCGTAATTATTATTTTTTTTAATTTTTATCATCAAATATTTTTGAATCTTTTACGATTTTGGTTCAATTGTGATTTAAAAAAAATAATTTTATATATAAAAAAAACTGTCAATTTTTTTTTGAACAAGACAGTATTTTTAAATAAAAACTGCTTTTTTTTATTATTTATTTTGATGATAAAAAAACTGTTTTATAAAAGGAATGTAAAATTGAAAAAAAAAATTATGCAATCAGAGGTTGACACATCACTGTGTCGTTGGGACTGTGACAACCTCTGTGTCGACATAGTGTTTCTCAAAAAATATAGAGAGATGGAGTCGCCAGTCTATTTTACTCAAAATAGACAAAAGAAAATGGAGTCGTCTCGAAGGACGACATCCAAAGACATACTGATACATACGAAACCAAAATGATTCGCAAAGGGTTCGGCGGCTAAGTTACGAAATGGGAAGGTGTTAGGCACCCATTCCTCCCTTATGATCTATCATGGGTTATTGTTATTTTCCTTTATTTCCCTGTGATACGTGTGCATGTGTATACATAGCGGAGATAGGAATCATCTACTTGTATCATGAAAGAGATAAAGCGAGTCATCAGTAGGAATGCTCCTAAGAATAATATTAGAAAATAGGATTTGTGCAATTATCCTCGCGTTGATTGTTATAACGGAACGATAACTCACATGGAATAATACGCCACTAAGAACAAATATATGTATATATGGAATTTTAAGATAATTGAGTTTAAAGAATATAGAGAAAATAGAAAATGAGAGAAAAGTAGGAATAGGACTCGAGTCACGAGTTTTACCTCGAGAAGCCTACATAGTCTATAGAGATATCAACGTCCACGTAGTTCGCATGAAAAATGAGAAGTGGGAGTTATCCCATAAATCCAATCGGGGACTTCTCTTATATGTGTGTGTGTGTATGTAAAAAAAATGTGAGAATTCCCGTTTGGGATTTATGAGCAAATCCTTTTTTTCTTGTTTTTTGGGTTTTATTTATATGAAAATAAGAGATGTGCAATAATACTAGATAAAAAAGTATATTAAGATATGTGAGATGAGAGAATAAAAGTGCTAAGTAATAAAACAAGTTAATGCGAATTTAGGGGAATTTAAAGGGAGAGTTGAGAGAGTTGGCCTTCTTGAAGATCTTGAGCTTGATCTTGGATGTTGGAGAGCAGCCCTTGCACTTGGGTGATGATGGAGGGTACTTAATTCACCAAATTTGATGAAGAAGGCGATGAAAGGTGAAGATTGGAAAGGGATTTGGATGTCAAAATCAAGATGACTTCGAGAGGGGATTTCTGAGCCTGCTGAGAGTGACGGATCTCTGATTTCCACTTTTTGGAATGAGGTTAGGACCTCTTTTTTATAGGCCAAAGGGATTACCGATCGGCATATCCTTGGTCCTGCTAATCGACAGGTGTGTTTAGGCACACTCCCGATAGGCAGGGTTGGAACCTACCGTTTAGTAGTGTCTTTTAGGTTCCTTCGGAAAATCAGTCATAGAGAGAGAACCGTTTATACGAATCGTACACGTGGTAGAATCGTTAAAAAGGTATTTCAGATACCTTCAAAAGTCCTTGGACTATTCCCAGGTCTAGGAGTTGACTTTGGGTCAAATGTGGCTCGGAAGCGTTCTTCGGTCTTTTGGATGAGGAAACTTCGGATGCAAACGGATCATTCGTCAGCATGGTAAGTCAGAATCATGCACGAGGCAGACCATTAGAAAATTTAATAGATGTACTTCGACATTCCAAAGAGCTTGACTCGGTTTGGGGAGTTGACTTTGGTCAACCGGGGCCTGGAAGTGTTCGGTGACCTTTTGGAGTAAATGGATTGTTCATCCATACCATAAGTCAGAATTATGCATGGGACAGATAGTTGGAAAGGGGATTCAGTGCCCTTTAAAGATTCATTCATTCTTAGTCGAACTGAAGAGTTGACTTTGGTCAAGCGAAGCCTGGGAGCGTTCGGTGAGCTCCTGATCGAGTTTCAGGGGAAAACGGGTCGTTTGTCCGCACCGTAAGTCATAATTACGCACAGGATGGATTATTGGAAAGGCGATTTAGTGCCTTCGAAGATTCATTCAGTCTCGTTGGAGATGCAGAGTTTGAATTTTGGTCAAACGGAGTCTGGGAGTGCCCGATGACCCTTGAGGTCAGTACCCGGGGTATGACTTAGGTTTGTAATGATGAAGGGAGATTCTAGGGACCTAAGGAGAGGTTAGGGGGTATTAGAATTGGGTGTCTACAACAGGACTGAGCCATCATCCACATGCGTTCGACTATGGAGGTTATCTAATACCGGACCATCCATAGACAAGACGTCAACACAGCCACAACCTGTAAAGAAAATGATCAAGTAAAAGTCCAAGTAGATAAAAAAATATTTAAATAAAAGTCTGAAGAATTACAGTGCATAATTGAAAAAGAAGAGCAATGATCATACCACTTGTTAGATATCCTCCTATGAAAAATGAGGGAAGTTGTCTATCGTCACCAAAGGACAATGAGGCACTGACATAGAGGGACCCTCGTGAAGCTAAATGTAATAGTAGGGAGTAGAATAGTGATGAAGTCGAGGGGCCACTATAGTCCTTGCATCACTCCTCGATACCTGAGCCAAAGAATTTAGTGTGCTGCTACCGCCTCGAGCAGAAGTTGACAGAGGAGGAATAACGTCCATGTCGTAGATCGATGGTGGCATTAACTAGGTGTCCACGAAGTCCAGATAGTCGTAGGGAGTTGTCATGTATGTATGAAGCATATAATGATGCCCTTCCATCGATGCCACCCTCTCTACATATGATATCTTCCCCGCACTCCTCATATGGAAAGGAGAGACTGATGGCAGGAGTTGCACCTCGCTTTCCATCACTTGTCTAGCCACCCTCTTATCTAGGTACCAGGTGTATGCGAAGTCATCTGCCAGTAGGTATTACATCCAGTCATGAAGTCCCGTTCCCCTCATCTGTCTCGAGTCCTGACGTCAAGGGTAGAACATCACTTATCCCACTTAAACTCTTTCATTAATAAAAAAAACAAATATACGAAAAGTGAGAAAAATCCAAAACAAAATAAGGTATAACCTGAGCGCTCATGATATCATTCAACACAACTCTAACCACCTTTAAGAACAAGGGTTCCTTCGACACCATATTGGCCTTCTTCCACTGTATCATCCTCGGCCACTCCTCATCCTTACTTGTCAGCAAAGGCATCAAGGATGTGTTGTGCCCGATCACCTCATAGAACCGCACATAAGAGAATAAAAAAATGTCTCAACTAAAAATCAAAAAAGAAAAAGAACATAAATAGTAAAAAGAAAAGTGTCCTCGTCAATTATCCTTGTAGAACCATACAGTTACTAGACATTTGTGATGTCAATTATCCTCGTCAGTAAAGTTTCCTTCGTCACTAATACGTCTACTGACTCCCCAGAAACAATCCACCTAAAAGTCCCAAATGCCTCCCGAATCGTCGTCTAATTCAGACGGAATGATCGATCAACCTCTACTTCTTCCCCCTCACAATTAAGCCCTAGAATATGGATCACGTCTATCGACATGATTGTCATCTCACCTACACCAGGATGGAATATGTGGGTAGTGTCCCACCATGGATCTCTTAGAGCACATAATACCTTCGTCGATCGTGATGTGTCATCTAAAGACCTCGCTAAGAAGCCAAACCTGACAACATCCACTATAAATCGCATATCTTTGTGGAGCTTTATCCAACTTAAATCACCCCCTTCTTCCCCAGGAATGAACACTCGACAAAGCAATGTCCGTTTGTAATATTAAAATAAAAAACATTAACCCCGAGAAGGAAAAAAAATAAAAAAAAATTATTAAAAATACCCACATAGCCCTCTCGATTCCTCACTAGTGTGGAAATATGGAGCTCGGACTCCAGTAGTAAAATCCTCTTGTCTTTAAGCACCTAACATGGTGGTACGCATTCTCAAACCTCGTCTATATCATTGCCACACATCACTACTCAATGTTGGCCTAGTCATCAATGTCCCCCATGATGTTTTTGGCCATTGTTTTGAAGAATTTCACAAAGGATGCGAGGAAGAGTTTTTTTTCCTCATAGAAAGAGATAGACTTTTCATTTGAAGTGTGAAAAATGAAGTGTTCTCAACCACTTTTTATAAGAGGCTAGGAGGTATGCCGGTCGGTAACCCCAAGGTATGCCTGCCAGTAGTGTCCCTCGAAAAGGCTCAAATCCTTTGAAATTTTGTGCCATATTGATTGACACCCTTAAGATAATGCCTATCATCACCCCTTCAACTTTTTGTTACAAAAAACCCAAAGAGTTCTTTAAAATAATTGTAGAAAAATTTCCCCAAAATCCAAAATCTCGAATTTTGTTAGAATCACATTTTTTTCCATGAAAAAATGTGTTTTTTCCCATGCATTCAAAAACCCATCAAAATTTCCAATAAATTTTAAAAGATCCTAGAAAATTTTGGAAAATTCACAAAAGTACTAATAATCACAAACATTCAAATTCTGCCAAAATTATACATTTTTTTATTAAAAAAAAATCCTCAAAATTCAAAGGAACGCAAGTATCTGGAAATAAATAAATTATTCCAAAACTCTCAAGAAAATTTGAAGCTTTCCATATCTCATATACATTAAAAAATTACTTTTCACCCCTTAGGTCTGCATAATCCACCTCTCCACCCCTTAGGTCCAAATAATTGACCTCTTAATCTTTTACATCTAAAAAATTGTGATCTTCACTTTTTAGGTCTGCAAATTTACCTCTCCACTCTTTCGGAACACAAAATTGACCTTTATATTCTTTAGGTCCTCATAATTGACCCAAACCCTCATAATTAGGCCGTGATCCTTTGAATTGATTGCATACCTTCTTTTAGGTTCATAAAATTGACTTCGACCCTCAAAATTAGGCCGTAATCTTTTGAATAGGTCGCATACTCTCTTTAGGTCTGTAGAATTAAAACAGACCCTCAGAATTAGGTTGTGATATTTTGAATTGGTCCCATACACTATTTAGGTCCACAGAATTGACCTGAGCCCTCGAAATTAGATTGATATCCTCTAGATCATTCGCATACACTCTATTAAGTCAGCGAAATTAACATATGCCCTCATAATAAGGTTGCGAACCTCTGAATCAATCGGATACACTCTTTTAGGTCTACAAAATTGACTTAGGCCCCCAGAATTAGGTCGCGATCCTCTTAATCGATCGCATACACTTTTTGGATCCACATACTTGACCTAGACCCTCAGAATTAGGTGGTGATCACCTGAATCAGTAACATACACACTTTAGGTCAATAAAATTAACCTAAGCCGTATGAATTTATCCGCGATCATCTCAATCGCTCACATACACTCTCTAGATCGAAAGAATCAACCAAGACCCTCAAAATTTGATCCCGATCACCTGAATTGGTTGCATACACTCTTTATGTCTGCACAATTGACTTACATCATCTAAATTGGCCATAACCCCCAAAATTAATCTCGTGTAATCTTTAGGTCCTCGGAATTGGCCGCGACCATAATCTACTCCCCCCACTAGATTTTAGACACATAAAAACTTAACACTCATAATTTCCATCATGGTTTCTATCTTTCGAAGACCTTTGAGGGTATCAAAAGACATCCCATTCTAGTACCCCTTGTACACCTCCATAAGGTCCAAACACAGTCCTTTCAGCTATCAGACCCCTGGTCATCTTTTGAATCCTAAATAGAGGTTACCGGATGCTCCTCGACCTCCGTCAATATTTTTTCAACTCTCGGACCTAAGAGTATCTCACTGAAGTTTCATAGAGCTCTGAATCCCCTTTTTAATGATTCCTATCGTGCGTGAATCAAACTTATAATTCCTATTTAGCATCCTTTTTATCGAAAAGGTCATTAGATGCTCCCTGAGCTTATTTTCACTTTGGTGAATCTCATACCTGAGAGTGTTTCAAGGAACTTTCATAGGACTCTAAGTCCCCTTTCCAATGGTCCATATCGTGCACAAATCGAACTTACCATTCGCATTTAACAACCTTTTATCCTAAAACCCTAAACTAGAGGACACCTGATGCTTATTGAGCTCCGTTTGAATTTGATCAACTCTCGGACCCAAGATTATCTTAGCACACTTTCACAGTCTCTAAATCTCATTTGTAATTATTCATATTGTGCATAAGTCGTATTATGTTTCTCAATTAATCGCCTTTTATCCCCAAACCCTAAATCGGAGGTCATCGAACGCTTCTCGAGCTCCGTTTGACTTTGGATTACTCTCGAACATGATAGTATCTAAATAAACTTTCATAAGGATCTGAATTTTCTTTCCAACAGTCCCAGCCGTGCGGGAAATGGACATACGATTTGTATTTTATGATCATTTTTTGAAAAATAAAAGTCTTCGGACTACCTTTAAGTACCCTTCTCCCTACCTGTAGGCAGGGGATGCTTTACTTGGTCGCCGAGTGTGGGAGGACAGATGATAGGCCGACCAAGAGCCATGTCGACCGACACCCCCTAGCGACAACCTAGTTTTTTTCTCCTTTTAGGGTTTCCTATTTAAAGAAACCCTGACGTCATTGTTCAGGACCTTTTCCTTGACTGCTTTTCAATTCATCCTCTTCGAGACATTATCTGCACATTCCCTTACCTTACCCACAGCTCACCTTTTCCCACTATTCCACCAACATCAAAATCATCCCACATCACCTCAAAAATTATAATCTAAGTTCTTTAGAACGTCTAAATTCCACCCATTCAAGCTTTTACATTTAGTGCCTTCCCTATATCTTATTGCTTTTAGTACATTTCTTAATCAATTCTCGTTTTCCCACCACTAATCACCTTTTTATTATTTATACATTCATTAACGTATTTTCATAAGATCAAAAAAATAAAAAGAAGGTTTAATGTATAAGCCTGAAATTAGAGTTTTCTTCCATTTTCTTACATATTCACTACTTGTGCATGCTTGTTCACAAATTAAAATAGAAAACTCTAGTTTTCAATTTACAGGTTAAACCTAGCTACATGTTCTTTGATGATGATTCTTCTACCATGTAGGTGTCCCAAGTTTATCGTGGGATTCGAGTCTTTAAAATATGTATTTTACTCCTCTCACTCTATTTCATTAGTATTTTATATATACATATTTGTCTATATATTTTTACTCTTTAGCAATCCCGCTAACATGTGAACTCACTTGTTTATAGTGAGTTATGATCAATGTATTATTCATAGTATATTCACGATTATCTATTTTTATGTATTTTTACTTTTAGCGACTCCATTAGACATTCATATTCACTCTCTCATAGTGAATCATGATCTGACACATTGCTTATAAATTGGTAACTTCTACCATTTCTTTATCTTTTTACCATTCCCGTTAACATGTACATTCACTCTCTCATACTGAATAATGATTTAGTGCATCCCTGATATTCTAGACACCATTGTCTTTCTTTCTTTCTTTTAGTTTCACTCACTCGAATGATTTTCTCCTGACTCTTCTACAATGCAGACAAGATGATTTTTCTTATCGCCTATATACACATTTTTTACTCCACACACATGTACATGATTACACATTTTAGGAGGAGGAGAATATTTTTATAGACCTGAGAGTCCGAAATGGCAAAATAGTTTCCTAACACCTTCTTATTCTATAACTTAGTCCACAAACTCGATATCTATTTGGTTTCGTATGCATCAGTAGTCTTTTATGAAATCTCTTCGGGGATGGCTACATCTTTTGCATGTTTTGAGTAAAATAGATTGGCGACTCCAATTTTTATGACTTTTCACACCTTTGATGATGGGAGCTTATGACTTTATAAGCCAACGAATTCCATGTCAGTGGTGGGGAGGAGATTTTCTTCCTTAGCCACATTCATGCAATTATTTATTTATTTTTTCAGGGCAAGCCACCATCACTCGAGGATGGCCACATACTCTATAACCTTTGTTTTCAATATTGATACCTTTTGTAAGGTTTAATTGATATTTTATAGGTATTTAGGATGCAATGTGAGATGTTGAAAGTGTTTCAAGAAAGTTCCTTCAAAAATACAACTTTAAGAGAAATTTCATATTTTAATACTCAAAATTCACATTAAGGACTAGCATGGATGAGTAGATGGTCGAATTAGGTTTGCATAGCCTCCAACTACACATCAATATGATTCCAAGTAGAAGATTTGTGGTCTCTTAAGTACCATTGTAAAGAAAATAACGAAAAGAAAGAATGGAAACTCGAGTAGTTTTGCCAAATTTAGGATCCTCATCGAGTCAGGGTTTGTGCATAGCACGACTCGAGTTTTTTTTCTTTCTATTACAATATATATAATTAGTTTTTAGTTATTACATATTGTTATTTTAGTTTTTAACCTAAATTTTCACCTCTTCCATTTACTCTATTCTTTATCCAAGGGTTTTAGCCCCCCCCCCCCCCCCCCCCCTCTCTGTGTGTGTTCTTTCTTCCACTTACCATAGTTAAAGGTCTTTATTTATGAAGTTAGTTACTTTGGTGTATTTAGTACCTTAGTTAGAATATATTGATGCATATTTTTTTTAAATATTGGTTTTAATGGCTTGTTATTCTCCTATTATCTTTACTTTATCTTTTAATTTCTTTATCACAACTAGTGGCTAGTTGTATTGGTTTAGGAGCATAAACCCACCATGGATGGTTGTACTTTATTGTTAGGTTTATAGTTTAAATCACTTTAATTGGGTTGTATGAATTGTAATTATAGTATTTCATTGTATTAACCCCTCTTATCGTACAAGAATATTATTTTAGTCTTTACCACAAATTCAACCCACTTGTTCAACTAAGTCATTATAATTTTCATTTTTCATTTGTGAGGTTAACACCCTATACGTTTGATAGGTGATCTCAATGAGTTATTATTGTTTAATTGTGATTTGAACCTAAAAACCTTATGTTTTGTATCAATCCAAGGTGGAGCAATGATTTCTAATCTCATTCCCTCATTTTAAGTCAAAACTTTAGCTAAGTCTCTCCTAACTCTAATTTCACTAGTTAATTGTGTCTTCATCTTTTCTTTATTTCTATTTGCAAACCTAAATAGTTTTATCATTACTATAGTTTAATTCCTATGGAATTCGACCCTAGTCCTACCCAAATTTTCTTACTTGAGTCATAACCTTACACGTGAGGTATACAATACTTTAAGAGAATCAAATAAATAGGCATCCCGGTTTATCCGCCTTAGGCTGTATCCTAGGCAATGTGTCATTTTGTGGGGAAGTATCTCATAATACTATTTTGGTTAGCGAAAAAGAGAGTTCCACAACTCAAGAAAATTGTAAAAATAATATTTTTTGTAAAATTTTGATTTTCGTATAGGTCATCTTCCCATAACAACTGGAATGCTGTGGGAACAAAATATAAACTCAAACGACTTTTTTTTTGTTGCAATGTCTAGTTTCACCATCCATATCAAACTCATTCAAACTATTTGCAAATTTCTTCACAACCTAGTTTTCTAAATCAAAAGGAATTCGACTTAGAACCCCAACAATATCAAACTCAAGAAATTCAAACACCATAAACTCATCTTAAAAAGGCTTGAGGAATCAACAAATGAAAACATTCTTGTAGATAAAAATGCATTGATTTTCTATATGTGAGTGGATAATACAAAGGATTCGATTTACGTTGCAAATCAAATGAGGCTAGGTGTATTGTGTAAGGTTGCGAAAAAATTCAATAACCAGACCAAAGGATCGAAAACAATTTAACAACTAGACCCAATATGGTGGGTACAAAAGTGTGGGTTTGGTGTAGAACTCGTTGGGGGAACTTGTGATATTACATGAGAAAATTTTTCATCATTTATGCCAAAATGAGTAATCCCTACAACAATGGATAAACCAAACATGGCGTGATTCCTCTCGATTGAATGATGTACATAGTGAAATCAAAATAGCCTTTTAGGTTTATGGATATATACCATGCTTTGAAGGACACTTTAACTTGTAATAAGGAGTTCATAACATATTTCAAGTTGAGCAAGAAAGTTAGGAGCAAATCAACATTGGGTGGTAATGCGCCAATTCGGTTTGAGCCTAGACTATCATTTTCACCGATCGAATAGCGTCATCTGACTTTTAGGGGGGGAGGGTGTCGTTGGATGATGACACCCCAAGTTTACCCAATCGAGATCTGAATGGTCAATTAGGAAAAAAAATGTCTTAAAAGAAAAAAGAAAATGGGCAGAAACTTCTCCACCACAAGTTTGCCCAACTTCACAGCGAACATGAGCACGCACATGGACCCCTGAACGAATATCATGCCACAACCTAAAATTAATTAGTCCTTGTAAGAGGCCAAATAAAGAACCACCCTAAAAAAGGAATGATTGATGGAAAGAAAGGAAAAAGAAAAAATATTGAATCATGACTACACCGAGTTGACTGATAGCACATGTGCAAGAACCAAAAATAATACATTCTCGAGAAGTGGGAGGAAGAGATGGAAAACAAAAGGGCGAGATAAGCATACCAACAAAATCCTGATTGATGAATTTTTCATTTTAAAAAAAGCATTAATTTTATTAAAATTTCCAAAAAATATTGCATTGTTTACATGAGGTCATTAGTATTCAATTTATTGACATTTAACTACTGCTCATTATTATTTAATGTATTGCAAGTGAAATTACATTTAACAAATGACACAAAAGTTTAAATGTCTCACCAACGTCTCGGGCGGTGTTTGATTTGTTGCACAAGTGTATATTATTTACAACATGTGTGTTTAATGTGATGGCAAATAACATCAGATTTATCGCCTATTTTTACGGAATCTTTTTTTCCTTAACACTTTGATTGTTATTTTTGCTAAAGTCATCCTGATAGAAATATTTTTCTTAATTATATTGACATGAACTTGCTGGCTCGAATTTCTTTTTGATTTCTAGTGGTGCTAATTCACTTTATCACCTTTTTGTATCTCTAATTGAAGTTAATCAAGGGCATTTAGGTTTGCAAATCCCGTATATTAAACCTACAATCAATTTCCTTCTAATTATCATTTCAATTATATAACAATGAGAGATAATTGGGGTAATTGAGAAACATCGATTATTAGTGGTGATTGGCCAACTTTTTTCATTTTAAGTCTATTAATTGAGGAGCTATTCAAGGTGTTATACCCTTGAGTTATTAACACAAGCTAGTTGGACATCCTTTGCTTTTGTTTCTCTGTCGAAAATGCTAAACCTTTAGCGATTCTTGGATATTCACTGAACTACATATTCCAACTTTTATGGCCAAAAATGCTTGTATTCCTTTTGCATCTCCCCCATTAAATGATTAAATAATAAAATTGAACTAATTACATATTTTTTATCGACCTTTTAAAAATATCTAGCAGCCCTTTGACATATTTAAATATTAACAATCATTTTATATTAAAACAAAAAATATCATACATGAGAAATCTTATATTTAGCACCACGAGATACATCTTAACCATAAAAAATCAAAACACTATGATTCCCAAGAAACTCCAACATGTATACACGTACATACATAATATAAAAGAATTTAATCAATCATAAAATAAAATAATACCTCGCATTTTTCTGAGTCAACTACGGAAGATGATTATCAAAAGTATAATATTACAAGTACATAAAAAATGAATTCAGAATGCATTGAAAACGTTTATCATAGTATCCCATATAGTTTATGATCACATAATCAATTTTACTTCTTTTTTCCCTTTATCTATGAATGTGACGGAATGAATGACCCTTAACTCAACAAGGATGTGAATGTGAAAATGGTTATTCAAAATTTGAAGAGTAACCGAACCAATTTGAATGAAAACCCTTTACACTTCAAATTAGTGTCAAGGTGGAAAGTGTACATGCACTAGATAACCTCTCTTTGTAGTTACCGCTCGTTTATTCAACCAATACAACAAATCATTTACTAAGACACACAGATGGAAGGTTCTTTCTTCTTTATAAAGTCAATGGTATAAAATTCATACAACATTTATTAGGGAAGTGAAGAGTCTAGGAAAAATAGCTTCAAGTGTGCTTAGTATGCATCATTTTAACGGTTCGCCTATGAGGATTCGTAGAGGAACGTTATGTGTGAATAATTTTCAAGTCACATAATGCGTCAACATTTTTTAAAAATTGAAAAATAAAAGGGGTTTATTATATGGAAAATGATAATACGTGCATTTATGATACATATTCCGAGTCTTAAAATAGTACGTAGTAGAGCTCACATGAATATCTCTTCTCTATTAAATGTTTATCGAAACTCTGTCCCTACTATTTTTGAGATCTTAATGTGTCCCCTTAGGGAACATGTTATTAACCCTTATTATATATACATCCCATTATAACAAAGTTTCATCATTTAAGTCCTATTGACTTTTCAACTATTAAATAAGTCATATTTCTAATTCTTTTGAACTTTTTTTTTACAATTTCACCATTATAAAACCAACCATCCGTAAGTTTCTGAGAGTAGTTACTTAAGTGGTTAGAATTTTTTTCCCATCTTATTCTTAATTCTCAAATGATCATAAATTTTGATTGACAAATCCATTTTTTGCAAAATTTCTTTTTTTAAAATCTCCTCGCCGAGATCTATCAAACAAGATCCATGAACCCTATAAAATTTCAAAGGAAAAAAATATACAAACAAATAAACTTTACTATATTCTCCAAAGAACGAAATAGTTTTATATCTGACATTTTCACAAACAGTAACATTTACTGTGTTAATATTAAACAGACAGTAAAATTTACTGTGATCACAAGAAAATGAAATTCATATATTTATCAAACAAGATCCACGGAGTACATAATATTTCAATGAAAAAAATTACACAAACAGTTGTATTTACTATGTACACCTTTAAAAATAGAATTAATTAATGGTTAAATATTCAAAGGAACTTAATAAAAAAATCTCAATAAGCGATTACATATAAGAATACATATTAAATCGGTTGCCACATTTGTTTTTAATACAAACAAATTGGATAAATAAATGGGTCAATTAATCTATAAACCCATATATATATATGCCCAAAGTGTACCCTCGTACTCAGGGTCACTAACCTCGGCCTGTCTCACAGCAGAGTGGACAAGAAGCTCCCAACTGCCATCAGAAATGTCGTATTCTGCAAGGTCGGCCCTTCATTGACCAACCTCGGCTGGCCATCAATCGAGGTCTGCAGAGTCTCATGGGTACAAGCTATTTCCATCATCGTACTCTTCCTCAACCGACATTACATCCTACCTCATACATAACCTCGACCAGTCTTCCAGGCCGAGGCCATATCAACGATTGACAAGACAAAGCGACACTATCGGACTTCACCAACCTCGTACTCAGCCAGGCCAAGGTTATAGCAGTTAATGACTCAAGTTCGAGCACATGCAAGCACACGGAGGGCTTGGAACACGTGATCAAATCAGTTATAACCGAATCATTCCCCCCACGTGAGGGAATATTTTGGTCATCATTATCCACGAAATCGGCTAGGTGTCAACGTGATATTGGTTAAATCCTCATACACATGCTCGTTGCATTCTTGGGGGGTACATTACAGCCCCCAAGCATTATATATACATGCATTCTCCTACCTTGGAAAGGGATGGATAATTGCAACCCTAGATGAAACTCTATTGGTTTACACATTAGAGATAAAGCTTGAGAGAATGTATCTATGGCCATTAGTTCCTTCATCTAGTGAAATTACTCACACTGGACGTAGGACAGATTGGTTGAACCACTTATATACTAGTGTTACTCCTCTTCTCCTCACCTCCCTGTACTACATATTTACTCTTGTGTTGCCATTGTTATTGCTAGTTTGAGCTTATTAACACCTCATAACGGTGGTGCTGTTTCCAACATCATTATATATATATATATATTGAAAAAAAAGACACATATATTTAGTTTAATCCATTTAGTTGCGCAAACACTAATTTATCTAATATGCTCTTAGTTTTAAAGGTCTGGATCAGCGGCACCCAATGACACCCCCACTCACCTCAAACCGGACCTCTAATGGATCCAAACCCAATTTATCCAATATTCTCTTATAGATAAAGGTCCACGTTAGCGGCACCCCATGCCACACCTACCCATCAAAAATTAAAGCTCTGATGAACGTCATTGGAGCTCCGACAACGGGGGTGGGTGGTGGTGGGAATTAGGTGCCGCTAGTGAGGATCTTTAAAAAAAAGATATATTGGCCAAAAAGGGTTTCGATGCACCGGATATCCTGTTTGGGGTGAATACACATGGCATGGAGTGCTGCTGACGCGGACCTTAAAAAATAAGAGAATATTATATAAATGAGTATTTGAAAGACTTAACGGGTTAAACTAAAAATTGGTGAATTTTTTACAATATATGTATCCCATTTATCTAATATTCTCTTATTTTTAAAGGTCCATGCCAGCGGCACCCCATGCCACTCCTATCCACCTCAAATCAGAGCTCTGATGAAGGTCATTGTAGCTCCGACAATGGGGGTGGGTGGTGCTGGGAATTGGGTACCACTAGCGTGGATCTTCAACATTAAGATAATATTGGAAAAAAGGGGTTTGGATCCACCGGAGCTCCCATTTTGGTTGAGTATGGGTGGCATGGGGTGTTGCTTGCGCGGACATTCAAAAATAAGAGAATATTGGATAAATGAGTGTTTGTAAGACTTAATGGGTTAAACTAAAAATAGGTGTCTTTTTTAGAATATATATATATATATATATATAGTTTTATGTCTGTGACATTTTAACAAACGGTAACATTTATAATTTTAATATTACACAAACAGTAAATTTTACTGTGATCACAAGAAAATGAAATCCAGATATTTATCAGACAAGATCCATGGAGCACATAATATTTCAATGAAAAAAATTACACACATAGTAATATTTACTATTTACACCCTTAAAAATAGAATTAAATAATGGTCAAATAGTCTAAGGCGCTTAATTAAAAAAAATCTCAAATAATTGATTACATATAATAATACATAATAACTGGGTTGTCACATTTGTTTTTATTATTTAATAATCATATAAACAAATTGGATAAACAACCAAAAAGCTTTGCATCGAACTTCAGCCCCTTCGAGTTGGCCATAGGGCAACAGCCTCTGACACCACTCACCATTGCGACAGGAAGGGGCTTGCCCATCAGCCTACTTTGCGAAGAGGTGGCAGGAGCACAACGACCCATACTATCTTTAGAATGCTAGTTGAACGAACATTGTAAGAACCTTCTCCCATAAACCTATTTCTCAAATTAAGGCCGTGAGAATTTCATGTTGGGTGGTGGTAGAGTTACCTCGATTAGGAGCAAGGGTCGGTTCTCGTTGTTTGCATGGTTCCATTTAATCCTAGTTTTGCGTCTAGTTACCATTAGTTGCAAGCATTAGTAGTTCCTGACTTTCTCCAATAGGTTGTGTTTAGTATATTTATACTTTCAATACAAAAATGAGGCCAGACAGTTATCGGGGGACTCAGCCAGGCCAACTTGTATACTTACCCGTCTTGAAACTGGGTTAATTAATCTGGAAACCCATACACACACACACAAACACCCATTTATCTAATACGCTCCTAGTTTAAAAGGTCTGCGCCAACGGAACCAAATGCCACCTCTACTCATCCCGAAATGGCGCTCCAGTGGATCCAAATCCCATTATCAATTATTCTCTTATTTTTAAAGGTTCGTGCAGTGACACCCTATGTCACTCCTACCCACCCCAAATTAGAGCTCTGATGAAAGTCGTCAAAGCTCGACTATGGGGGTGGATGGTTGTAACACCCCGCTTAAAATAATAATGGGTGGCCAGCCCTATACTATATTAAATCAGGAGTCTCAGATGGCTCAGTCTCAACATCAACTGTCCGTATAACATAATATACGACCAGCTACCCGATATCATATAAGCAAGATGTTAAAATTAAACAAATATACAACAGACAACAAACCAACATTAAACTACTAGTAAAGAAAAGAGAGATGCATACTAGAATGATGATAAATGAAATGGATAACTACAAATAAATATGCCAAAAAGAAATAAACCCGAATAAGAAGTCGGGTCACAGCCAATACAATAACTGAAATGGAATAAGTATGAACATCTATGTACATATCCCTTGGGTACAAACCCGATATACAACATGGATCCTACCTAGATTTTTAAAGAAGTAGGAAGAGGCTACATTCTATATCCCGCAACAGTCCGCACCTGTCACGGCTCCCAAGACTCTGGATAGAAGGTCATCCGGCATCCATGCGGTAGGACACCTGTAATAATATATATATATATATATATATATATATATATATATATATGAAGGACAGAAAAGAAAACGGGTCAGAGCCCGAGTTGTGAAAATATTTAGCAAGTGTGTTAACCGTGCATAATAAATATCGATGCACTTATTTCATAAGTAAAGTGGAATCGCACTCTCGTGAAACCCAAACTCACCTCTCATCTAACGGCGCGCACCTATTCGCGTCCTGAGATTTTAGTTAAATTACCCCAATTTTAAGGACAACCTAACTTACCAGAAGCCCAGCCTATAACCACGAGATCTGCCTTACTAACGTAGCCCCAGAACCCACTCTTTCTAAAAACTATAAATTATTTATTTTTAAACATGTTTGCCTTACTAGGCTTAATGGATTCCGGTTTATAATTTAATCAATTATAATTCTCAATAAGTTACCCATATGCATTTGGGTTTAAACATATGATTTAATTTCTAAATAATAGGCATACAAAATTATTATTGACAAAAATTCTCTCCAATCTCCACGTTGCGCTATGTTTCATGCGTGGGGTGTCTCGCAAAGTGAAATCCAAACAAGGAACCACCCCGTTACACTACTCCTTGTCAACGTCGATCTTAGAGATCCATCATGCCAAACATAACTATTTGACAAAAAATTTCTCCAATCTCAACACTGCACTACGTTTCGTGCGTGGGGTGTCTCGCAAAGTGAAATCCAAATAAGGAACCACCCCGTTACACTACTCCTTCTCAATGTCGATCCTAGAGATCCATAATTCCATACATACCATATTATACTACTACTACTACTACTACTACTACTACTACTACTACTACTACTACTACTACTACTACTACAACAACAACTAAATTTTAGACTACGATTATGAAAACAACTAAAAATCTCCAATAATATCCTTGGGATGATGTACCCGAAATATTCCTTAAATGCGATACATCAACCCCCATCAATCTAGTACACCATAATCATCCGAGATATACTACCCAAAGATTTACATATCCTTTCATCTATAGGATATATAAATATATATATAGGCATTTTATTCTAATCATACATATATATACCATCATTCATACCCATGACCAAGTGTACATATCATATCTGATGTACAATGGACATACACATAATCCACCCGGCTATATATATCGTCGATAAAACTGCACCATGCTGTCATCTTCCCAGTGCCCAGCTCACGTAGCAACTGGGGACCACCATGGTGGGGCTCAACGACACCCATCTCGTGGTAACTCACACACACGACGTCCCGGGAAGCGGTCATAGCTCATAACCGGCAATGAGACGAAACATACCCACTACGTCTCATCCCAAAAATATATATCACATAATAACACACTGGACGACTATGACCTGGGGAATATCCACACCCTGCTCTTTGAGCCAGGATGCTCACCCTCTACGCGCGCAACTTCCCAATGATAGCATGAGCGGGGTATGCTTAACCACATAAGTATATATATCGTTCACATGCACAATATATACACATCCATATGATCCCATCATATGATCAAACGTTAAACCATCATATACCGTTTAGATATCCGTATCATGTACATAAATATATATCCATATATTCATATCCATACAGGTATATATATACATATTCACATATCCATATATCCATATCGTTCATATGAACAAAATATATAAACTCGGCTATAAGTATACATAATCCTCAATATACAAGCCGTCGCCACAAACTTATTTCATTTACCTTGATATGTGAATGCAATCCTTCACCTGAAACATAATCATCCATTTTCCTATGATGAATAGTCTCCCAATAATACATGTATACGTCTAACATTAGGGATATCACCCAAAGGTCTAATGTATATATAACAATTTCTGTACATTTCATCAATGTCTGAAAGTACATCAACCCACAATACTTACCTCTATCATAGGTAATTACATAATTAATAATCGGTGAGCCTCAAGCTCCATCCTGAATTCATTTCTTGGTCCCATTACTTGTTGGAATCCTCAATATTAATCACTCCCGGATATAGAATGACTATCCCCACTATTGGCAGCCTACTCTAACCTAGTTGGTAGCCAAATCACATAATTCTCAAAATCCCATCTAAGGTTTAATAGCTCCAATAAACCCTAAATCTTATTACATTCACAATTTATTCCTTAAGTCTATACTCCTCAAGGATACACGACATCTTCTCTCGTCGGTCCTCAATCATATCTAAACTCACTTAGTGCCTCAAGCTAGAACTCTCGTCCACATTGAGATCCCCCACTATACCTAAGGGTATCCATTATTAATACCCATGTAGGAGAAAAGAGGCTATCCTATACCATTTATAACCATTTCATTACTAAAAGAGTCATCCCATCCTCCTAACTCAATTTAACATAGGCCCGCAAGCCCCTATTCGATATAGGGCCCTATTCCCTAGATCTACTATCATAACCCTCCATGATAAGGCCATTAAGAAAGCCCCTAAGAATAAAACTCCAAAAGAAAAGGGGGGGTAAAAGAATTTCCCATTCTTGGGCTAAAGACAGGGCACAAGTCGACAGGTCCAAGACCCCCGATCGACTGCGGTTCCAAATTTTGCCTACGAATAAATGCAGTAGGCTTTTTCCTTGAGGCGCGGTTGATCGGTCCCTAGACCGCGGTCAACCGGCCATACCAGATATCCTGGCCGATTTCCATTTCTAAACAAAATCCACCAATTTAAAACTCTAAAATTTCCATTCTAACCTCCAAATCTTTACCACAACATTATTCTAAGCCAAATAATTAACCCAAAGTTGATCCCAACCATTTCTACACCATTTAAACCCATATTTAAACATTGATTTCAAGATTAAACCCAAAAATCTAGGTTTTGATATTAATACCCAAAAATCCATTTCTTTAACCCACAAATTATGAAATAAAATACACAAATGACTTATTTAGCAAGATTAAACACTTGCCTCAGATTTGTAGAGGTTGGATCGTCCTCGATGTCGCGTTTGGGCCGGAATCTCCAAGCTTTTCTTCCTCTCTCTCTTCCTTTCTTCTTCTTTTTCTCTCTAGGGCTTTTTTTCTCTCTTTCTCTCAAATGAGAGTGGCTTAATCCGTAAGTCTCTTAAACCTTAAAACAATAAACCCAATTTTAAATGTTAATACACAATTTAAATGACTCGTTTACTCCAATTCGAGTCAAACTGACTTAAAAACATTCTGGAGCCGAAATAAAACCCAATGACAGTCATTTTGACTATCTCGACCCTTTAGGGATTGATGGTACTCAAAATCATCATCCGGAATGCTTTAAAATGTACTCTATTTTTGGGCCTCAATTCCTAAATTTTAAAATCCTTCAATTTAATTAAATTTTATTTCCCAAAAATTTAATTTCTCAGTCTCCAAAGTCACGGGTTGTTACAAAGGTGGTGGGGATTGCGTGTCGTTACAACGGAGTTTTAAAAATAAGATAATTTAGGAAAAAAAGGTTTTGGATCCACCGGAGCTCTCGTTTGTGGTGAGTATGAGTGGCATGGAGTGCCGCTGGCGCAGATCTTTAAAACTAAGAGAATATTGGATAAATGAGTGTTTGAACGACTAAGTGGATCAAACTGCAGATATGTGTTTTTTTTACAATATATATATATATATATATATATGTATATATATAAATATATATATATGAAGTGAGGACCTAGTTTGAGCATCATTTTTTTAAATTGTAAAAAAAAAAATTGGCTGCCTTTTTTTTGTGATTTTTAAATATTTGAATAAGATCATAAAAAATAATCACCTCAAAATGACCTTTTTTTGCCATTTTAAAAAAAATTGGTCAAACGTTGTGAGTTTTTAAATTGTTATTAAGTGGTTAGAAATTGAAAAAATTAGACCGATTTTTTAAAAATAGTAAAAAAATCATTTTGAGTTGTTTTTTTTATAGTTTTTCTGAAATGTTTAAAAACAAAAAAAAAACTTAGCCAAAAAATATTTTTTTTTACTATTTTATCAAAATTGGTATGTGTCAGCGGTATGTAAACAGAGGTCCGAGAGAGAGAGAGAGAGAGATTAATTCACCAATTCATTTAACTAATTTTTTAATATTATTGTTTAACACTAACAACAAATGTGATAACCCGTTTAATATGTATTTTTATACGTAATTCCTATTTTGAGATTTTATTTAAATTAAATCTTATTGACTATTCAAACACTAATTAATTCTATTTTTAAAGATGTACACAGTAAATATTATTATTTGGGTAATTTTTTTCATTTAAATATTATGTACCCCATGAATCTTTTTTGATAAATATATAGATTTCATGTTTTCTAAATACAATAGACTTTACTGTCTGTGTAATACTAACGCTGTAAATGTTACTTTTGTAAAAATTTCACAAATATAAAACTATTTTATTTTCTGATGCATACAATAATATTTACTATCTGTGTAATTTTTTATCTTTAAAATTTTATAGGCTTCATGGATCTTATTTGATAGAGCTCGACGAATGGGTTTCAAAAATAGTAATTTTTCGAAAATCGGATTTGTCAATCTAAAGTTATGATCATTTGAAGATTAAAAATATGATGAAAAAAAAGTCCAGCCACTTATGTAACTTCCTTTCGAAAGTTACAGGTGGTTGGTTTTAAAAGGGTAAAATTATATAAAAAAAAAGTGACAGAAAATTAAGAATATGTCCTATATGTAGGGAAAAACATGGTGGGGGCTAGAATGAGTAAAAAAATGTCTAATAGGACCTATATTCGAAGCCCCAACTAAAAATTGTCATCATATTTTATTATATTTCTTACAAAAAAATCAAAAGATTTTTCAAATCATTTTAAAATTAGGACTCTTAAAAGTTAGGGAGTTTTTTTTATAAACCTATATTTGGGGTAAACAACCCCATAAATCTTTTTAATTTATTAAACTAAAAAACTTATAAAATGACTTGATACTCCTGTTTATACCCCCCCCCCCCGGATCACAATGAGTCTAATTGGGATTCTCCGTATTAGTTGATTGATCTAAGTCCGTTACCCCGATCACAAGGAATCTCTACGAAATTAAATGAGCGTTACTAGAAAAAAAAACTTTTGTAAGTATTCTCGACATAATTACCCGAGAGTTATTAGAAAAAAGTATGCGTAACCCATTTGAACTCAATTAACAATTTCCATGCACCATTGAATAATCATAAAATAATCATAACTGCTATAATAGTTTTATTCAAATAACACAGTATAATACATGGCAACTCAATAGAAATCAAACAGGCCATTGAAACCATTAAATCTTTTGATACAAATTATTTGCATAAAAACAAAAAAATTTGATTCAATTACAAAAGATAACATATGAAAAAAAACATGTAGACTAATGCCAAATAAAAGTTAATCTTACCTTCGAATCTAGTTGTATTCGACTGTGGGTAGTTTTAAACCTTATTATGACTTAGTTTTAGTTGAATGAGCAAAATTTTTATGAGTTCCACAAGTCTTATGGGCCTCATCGTAATTACGAGTAGGGTTAGCGTTTCAAGTTTCATATTTTTTTAAAAATAGACATAACGCGACGTTTAGTTTTTTAATCGAAACATATAATCTCATCTTCAGCTTTTAGTTGGGCTACCTTCCACCTAAAAATTTTTCATCACCGACTTATTGTATTACCCCGAGATTTTTGGGACAATAATTTATTTATTTTGGGAGGAATAAATATTATTTTAATTGAAGATTAATTAAATTGGCATTTGAGGTCAAAATTTGAAGATGTCGAAAAGTGATTCGAATGACAATTCTAAGGGTGCGGTTGTTTTTGAAAGGGTCGAGATAGTCAAAATGACTGTTCGTTTGGCTCGAATATTATTACAGGTGTTCCGAAATATTTTAAGTTCGTTTGGCTCGAATTAGAGTTACCGAGTCTTTTAAAGTGTGTATTATCATTTAAAGTTGTATATTTTAGAATTAAGGCTTATTAATCCTATGGGAGAACAAATCTCCTTAGAGAGAAAGATAAAGAAAGAGAGAAAAATAAAAATGAAGAAAAGAAGAAAAGATATATTAGAAAAAGTGGGGATTCCGGCCAAACCGTGATTTCGAGGGCGATTAAACCTCTATGAACTTGAAGCAAGTGGTTAAACTTGCTAAATAATTTTTGTGTATCATTTATTTCATGATTTGTGGATAAATATTATGAATTTTGGGTTAAAATGATAAAACCTAGATTTTGGGTAAAATCTTAGATTTGTTGTGTATAAAATGGATTTGAGGTTATAAATTAGTTGAGGTGTGTTATTTGATGAATTTTGATGTTATATATATGTTTGGATTGATAAGAAAGAGTGAGAATGCGCTTAGTGATATTGCATTTTAGGATTAAATCCCAAATGGGATAACTTTAAAAGTTCATATGATCGATTGAACCATATTTTGGATTGAGAATAATAAATGCTGATTGATGTGGATGCGGATATAGGAAATATCCTTAACGTTAATTAACTCGGGATATGTTTCATATAAATGAGAAATGCCGATCGAGGAGCATACGGATATAGAGAATATCCTTAACGTAAATAGAATTGAGAGACGATTCACATGAATAGAAGTGAAGTGTGAACTTCAAGTGAGAAATAGTATAGTGTATACTAAGTGGGGAAGTTATGTGAATTATTGATGAATAGTATATAGAGAGAAAAATATACTAAATAATGATATTATTTCTTTTACGCCTAAGAGCATAATACGAGTATGTAAATAGTGTGATATATACACCTTGTGTGATGGTATACATTTATATGATGTGATGATGTATGTATATCTTGCGTGAATGATATATATATATATATATATATATATATATATATATATATATATATATATATCCGTGTGTGTGTGTGTGTGTGTGTGTGTGTGTGTGTGTGTGTGTGTGAAGCATACCCCCTCCTTGCTATCATGGGAAGTTGCGCGATGTGGGTGAGGCCCCTAGCTTCAGGAGCAGTGCGCGTATAGTCCCCAGGTCATAGAGTCCATTTATTATTGTGTGATTGTTTTTATTAGGGGTGAGATGTGGTGGGTATGTTTCGTCTCATTACCGGGGAGGAACTACGACCGCTTCCCATACGTTGTTATATGGTCTTTACCACGACGGTGTGAGATTGCGACCCTTGGTACCAAGGATGATATGTGAGTGATTCCCTAGTAGATGATAGCATTGAGAACCTGCATCCTCGAGTTATAGCTCGTTGGGATGGTTATTATTATACTTGTGTGAATAGTATATTACTTGAATATGATTATGTGATATCATATTTGTCTCTAGAGTAAAGAGACATAAGAAGAATTCTTGAATCTCATTTCGGGATATTTTAACCGGGCTTATTTTTGTAATACCCCATATTTTTATGCTATAATTAATTTGGGGATTTATTAAATTTAATGTGAATTAATTATTTAATATAAATTCGGAGATTAATTATGTTATAATTATTAACGTGATGAGAGTTAGTAATTATGGGAAATTTGTTAAATATTACTAATGAGCAAAGTAATATATAATATTGGTTATATTAAATGTCACGAGTGAATAAAATGACAATTTTAGGAATTTGAGTCGGGACGCGCCCGTGTCGCGTCGGGACTAAATATTGATGATTAAAAGTGAATATATTATAAGTTCTTCGTATGGTCATTTTGAGTGCGCCAAAGTGTTCGGAAGGGTCGAGATAGTCAAAAAAGTGTACCCGGGGGTTTAATTTGGGTCTCGGGGCGTTTTTAGGCTTAATTAGTACCCCGGGAGGGCATTTTGGACATTTCACAATTTTGGGTAATTAAACCCACGAAAATTCAAGGGATATATCATATGTCTAAGGTTTTCTTCTGGGGTTAAAACAACCAAAGACAAGTGATTGCCATAGGAGAGGGAAGGAGAGGCTTTCCCAAGCAATCCAAGGCCAACGATTCACCCGGTTGCACCGCCACCACCACCAATGCGTAGATCGCGCGACGGGGAACGCAACCACACCAAATTCATCATCAAACCAAAATGTCAAAAATTCCAGGCAAGTGTTTATCTTTCTTATTTTCGTTAATGCATCACTCATGTTAGTCTAGGGATGATTAGGATGAGTTTTATGGAAGAAAACCCAAATTTGAGATATGAAATCGCATGTAGTAATGATTTGAATGTTATTCTGGAAACCCTTCACATGTAGAGGATTAAACCAAGAAATTATGATGTTTTAGAAGAAGAAAATTCTGGAAAAAGATTGATTAGAACCATGTTTAAGGAATTCTAGGGTTCTTGAGATTGTTATGAAGTTCTGCCTATAAATCCATGATTAATGACGGAAATTTACATGCTTTACGTAAGAGATACTTAAAATGAGATTATGATGTTAGTAGTACAAATTTATGGGCGATTGGGGAGGAAAAGTTTAGATTTGGAGGAGGTTATGTGTTAGAAACCGTAACTGATTAACTGCAGAATTCTCCATACCTTCTTGATCGATCGATCGAGCCAAGAGCTTCGATCAATCGAAGGTTAGATAGATCGAGCCCCAGACCTCGATCGATCGACCACTCCAGGCAGACTCATAATTCCCTTTTTAAATTAGTTGAATTCAATTTAATGAGAAATAATTCTTGGGCACCCTTATAAAAAATGTTTTGGGAGATAAAGAAGACCAGTAGGATATATAGATAATTTTGGGATCTTTAATGTAAGACGAGAGTTGTATTTTTGGGATATTTACATATAAGGTACGATGAAATTATGTATTAAGGGGAGAGACGCGTAAGATGGTTACGTTGGAAATTAGATGAGTACTTACTGAATTCTTACACTTGAGAGGATAAAGTCCATGAGTATTACGTAGCAAGTGGGAAAAATCCCTCGGATTAAAGTTAGAAACGAACCGTTATACGTAATAAGTAATAATGGAAAATCAGGATGAATGTCGTGATTATGGGTTATGGGATGAACCTAAATTGATATGGTAAAAGTAGTATATTTATATGACTGTGTGTATGCATATATTATATACATGTAAAAATCATACCCACGCTACTTGCTATCCCTGAGGTTATCGCGCTGGGACAGTCTTATCTCGAATGGGCCTTCATGGGGGATATTGACTCTTACCCTAGAAGATAGGAATCCTAGGTACGGGCTATTGGATCAATAGTCAGACGGTCCTAAGAGACATGAGGGTATGTACTGACCTCTTGGACTTGGAAACTATGCTTCGCCTCAATATTGTTTGTGTATGTGTTAATACAGTTCGAGAGTGATTCTGAACATGTATTTCCCTTTGTACGAGTGATACAAGGATTGGATAGCAGAGTATGCCCGCACCATAATTTTTATGTGGGGTGCCGTTAGAATATATATATTATGCGAGTATTTAATATATATATGAAATTCTGAAATTTGGAACTGCCTACTGTGTTATGGTAAGTAAGACATGTATAATGACTCAAATTGGAAATACTTGTGTTGAAAAGTATAATATGATACTGGGAAACTGTGGCAACCCGCCTACTAAAATAATAGGTGGCCAGCCCAATACTCCAATAATCACAGGAATCATAGATGGTCCATTCTTAGCATCACTGTTGATTAAAATAATAGTATGAGATAACCACCAATCATTTTAGAAAATGGACTGTCAAATTTAAAAATTTGAAAGTAAAAGAAAAAATCTTAGACAATACCATTTGTAAAAACGGTGGGTATAAAAAAAATCGATGAATAAAGCATGACAATACGATAAATAATCACCGAATAAGCGGTCGGTGCACAGAACAATACAAATAATATATCCAGTATTACAATTCAATATTTACAATATAATGAATGAGTGCAAAACCTTGGGCAAACTCGCCCGAATAAATATACTGAACATAACTAGAGTACAGTAGAAAGGAGCGTCTACTACAAGTATCCTACAACATCCGCAATATGCTGTAGCTCCATGACAACTGGAATGGAATATGTAAATACGGGTGTCCATGCGGAAGAGCACCTGTACAGCAAGGAATATATGCAAAAACAAAGAAATGTAGTTACGGGTTAGGGCCCGGTTTGATATGATTACCATGTGACTAAAATGCATGACAGTTAAGTGCGAATTCTCTCGCAGATAACAATAATAGTTCTCACCTCTCAATCTAGCAGCAACCTAGCGCAATATCGTGAGATGTTCTAGTTAACCCTAAATACTAAGGGCTAACTTCTCCCCAGTCTCAACACTATGCCCTATTCGTGCGTGGGGTGTTTCGCAAAGCGAAATCCAAACAAGGAACCCCCCCGATACACTACTACTTAGGCAAGGTTGATCGTTGAGATCCATTATATCCTTAGGACAAGATAATCAATAAATGTATGTGTGTGCATAAGTGTGGGAGGTCACATCTACAGCTACTCAAGGATTATAAAAATAAACCCATTCATCATCTAATGGCACAATTCCTAATTCTTTCTTTAGGAATATACATATAAATGGTACAACATTTTATCAAATGTTTACCATTCTACTTTCATTATATACTATTTCATTTCGAAATTTCATTCCTTATCAGGAAATAAAATCAGAGTTTCTATGCTCTTTGTGGCTTTATATCTCAATTATACATTTGTAAAAATCTCTTCCTTATCAGGAATATAATCATCATTATATGCTCTTTATGGCATTTCATTGTGCTCTTTGTGGCACTTTTTCATGCTCTTTATGGCATTTCATTGTGCTCTTTGTGGCACCCATTATACATCAAGTCCAACTTGATTCAGAATAGTTATAATCATATATATATAACGATTCTTAGACCGCCCGTCCGGGTTTCCCCACTGTGCGCGCCCCTAAATGGCTATCATCTTCCAGGGCTTATCATCAAGACAACCTGGGATCCTATCGAAACGTCGGGAAGCGGCCATGTGCCTGCGGGATAGTCAAGACCACACCCGGAATCTCCTAACTAGCGCAGAAAAATATACAATCACAAACGCTCACATGGCTTAGGGACTATATCCACCCCGCATTCATTAGTCAGGGGGCTTCACCACAACGCGAGCGACTTCCCTTATGATAGCGATTTAGAGAGGTGTGTATCCATAAATTAACATTTATGAAAAAACATTACATTTTTTCCATTTTGAAAACATCATATTTTACATTTCCAAAAACCATCCATTTAATCATTAAGGACCAAGTTTTAGAATGTGCATTTCATTCTTATTAAGTCATATTTTATTAATGACCTAAGACCCAAAGTGCCACTAACTTCAAAAAAGCCTCCAAGAGTTCATATTATTACATAAACCCTCAAAGTGAGTTTCCATAATGGAGTGTCTCCCAAAAGCTCAACATTAATATTGTAATCTTCCAATTTTACTTTAGGTTAACCTCCTATATCATTCGGATATTAACCTATACAAACTAGCCCTCGGGTAACCCAAATATCCCATCTTAACCTAGGACATTAGTCTACCCAAAAAAACCCTCTAGGAACTCTTATTACTTCCCAAAGGAAGGGCCCTAAATCTCGGAACTAGAAGAAATGGGAGAAAAATCAAACTAGGAAAAATCTCACAAAAACAGGGGACCCGAATCAATTCGCCCCTCGGGCCGAATCGATTCGCCCCTAGCGAATCGATTCTGCAAAAAGGACGAATTGATTCGGTGAGCAAACCTGACTTCCTGTAATTGCCGAATCGATTCGGTCCCAACCCGAACCGATTCGGTTTGCCCAGACCTGTAAGATGACCCTTATCCGAATCGATTCGCCCCTAGGGCCGAATCGATTCGGTCCTAAAATCTTGCCCAGTTTGGGCTACGGGTTATATGAACCCTAAATTCCCAAAACCCTCAAACCCTTGATTCTTCCCAACATCAACAATAACAATTCAACCCAATTCATTTCTAAACATTATACAATTAATTATTTCACCTCAAATCAAATTAAAACACAAGATTTAGGATTAAACACCCAAAATCAACCAAACCCCATTTATGGTTTAAACCTCCCAAAACTCAACTACACATGCAGATTTATCACATTAAATCAATATCTAGCAAGTAAGAAACTTGCCTCGAGGTTCGTAGTCTCGGAACACCTCCGGTAGCGACGGAATCCGGCCCAAATCTTCCATTTTCTCTATTTCTCCCATTTTCTCCTAACTCTCTCTTCTCTCTCTCTCTCCTTTGGCTTCTCTCCCAAACATGAAGAAAAATAAAGGGGGTGGGGGGACTTATACGGGTCTCAAAACATAAATCCCCACTTTTAATTGTTAATACACCACTAAAATAACTCGTAACCACTTAATTGAGTCATAACCCCTTAAAAAAGCCCGAAACCCAAAAATACAACGTGGCATATTTTTTTGACTATCTCGACTATTCTAAAAATAACCGCACCCCCTATTTTGGCATTCGGGAAAGTGTGAACTATTTTTACGTCCCAATTTCATTTTATTTCATTTATTATACTCAAATTTAAATATAGGTCATAACCGTCGTTTTACATATAACGACGCAATAATGCACAATATAATGCTATTTACGTTCTCATAACGGTAAATAGACAAAACATAGTATATATTATGCCTAAGTCTCACGGCAAATAATATTTACTCCAACATCCCCTATTTTTTAAAATTAGCCCATCAGGCAAAATAGTATAAAATAGTCGCTCAAAAACCTGAGTTGTTACATACTCCCCCCCTTAAAGGGGAATTTTTCCCTCAAAATTCAGGCGTAACCCATAACAATATAAAGGGTATACTATACTAAAAAAACCGTGCTACCATACTAGCAAACCCCTCTACAGTGCAGCATCCCCGTAGGACCCAGACTAAGGTCATTACTATCGATCTCAGTCCACATCATCATGCTATGACATAGCGCCAAATCATCCCTCATGAACTATCGATCCCACCCTTCTACTATGGGAGGAGATATCTACACAATTTCGGCACAACTGACTTACTTTCCGAAACACGTTACACCCTTACTAGCGAATAACTATACTAACTTACAATCGCTAATACGAACACTACTAACTTCTATTCGCATTGGCGTAGCCCTTAAAATTCTACTTGCTCAATGAGCCCAATCATTAAAGAAATGTTCCCGGACCACTCCCAGTCCAAGGAATATACTATATGCGGTTTCCATTCCAACGAGTAGACAAGGAACACTGCCAACTGTACTAGGCTACACACGGGATCATGCTTATCGAAAACGATCCGAGTTATTATACGGAAATTCGATCCACAAGAACTACTACTCCAATCCTTCCTTTAAATCAAACCCACCCATCCACTTATGGGTGGTAGGATATACCCCATATCCACACGGTTCCCATTTCTTCCTGGAAACTTTACCAGTACCTTGACATGAATGTCTCCCTTAGTTCACCACTGTTTGATAGGAACCGCATACAGTTCTAGAACTACTACCAAGAAGATCTGGGTGTACACTTCTGTACTTAGTCCGCCCATTTCCATTGAGTAAGCAACGATTGGTCCAATGATACATTAGTTTCTCGACTAGAATCATGACCGTTGCATTATCGGAAATCCAATAAGGATGTCCACGGATAGACCCGTCCTCGTTCCACACTACTCTCTACATGCTAGTAGGTGAAAGGGTCAATCACCGACATAAATGCTCTTACAATAGAGCCCCCTCGGTTAAACTCGTTCCATTGGCATTCCATGCCACGATTAAACTCTAAGACGGTTTTGTACTCGGCGCCTATAATACTCCCATTCGCATTTCCTTAGCACAAGGGAATATCCTATCGATAGTCCTTCACAATCACAAACTTGTTGCTTGTGAAAAGACCCAAATTCCTGCCCAGGAAGTAGTGCCTCTAATTCTTTAAGGCGAATACTACCACTATGAATTTTAAATCAAGCGGGGGATGACACTTCGTAAAAGTGTGAGACACACGAACAAGAGGTCCATGCTCCCGTATTAGTATATCCCGTTCCTGGCCAAGACTCGTTCGTTAAATCCACTCTCTATCATAACAACACGAGTGCAGGGGAAAAAGTCAGCTTGTACTTCAACTCCTCAAAAGGTAGGTTACCAATGTAACCCTCTATCTACGAGAGGCCTCACCACTAATGGCCTAACATTCCGAATAGCTCGAGATCCCATACTTCTCGTCTAGGGACCAAATCCTACCTAGAGTTAATCCCACAAACCTATTGTGATCATCTCCCAACCACCTTCTTAAAATAACGTCGCATGCCCTAAGGGCCTAGCGTCCTAAGAATCCTAAAGACGATCTATATTCTATCTAATCTAGTCATATAAGTATAATACTAAATATATCCCTAGTGTCCCAGACCTTTCTCGACTTCTGACATTATCTTGGTTTCATGCGTGGGACGTCTCGCCGAAGCGAAATCCAATTAAGGAACCCTCCCGTTACACTACTACCTCGCATTGTCGGTCATCGAGAAGTAACGGTCGAAGACACATGATCGGGAAAGATGAAATACTAACTCGTAATTCTACTAATACATATATACTTCTACGTCCCACCATAACCATCAGCTGAGGCATTTACTTTTTGTAAGATTCCACCAATACTTTATCTCAAAATACACATATTCCTCTATATAAATGGCCTTCTCATTAAGGCACAACCATAAGTCTCTATCGGACTTTCATAATATTAGTCTTCCCCACATCGATCAGAGGAAAACTATCATAGTGCTCATATATCGCACATCAACTTAACCCTTAATCACTCATATACGTGATTCTTGGCTAAACCTTCCAACCCAGCATCTCAACCAACCGAAAAAGAAAAGAAAGAACATAAAAGGAAAGAAAATGCACATCTCTCCACTCCCAACGTCGTTAAGATTCATGCGTGTAGCGTCTCGCCGAAGTGAAATCCAAATAAGGAACCCCTCCACACAATCACCTTAAATAGCCGGTCGTGGAGATAAGGCACAACATACACAAGCAAAGCAAACAAAGCAAGTAAATAGAATAAAAACAAAAATAAAGGAAACTATCTACATATCGTAAACCACCTCTATAAAGTCTCGACCCGTATCCAGGGGAGATATTATAGAACAACTAGTCCTTCTCCCAGAACTAGAAATAGGATAGCCTCGCGATTCATTCACTTGCTATCACACCAACCAATCTAAGAATATCTTTACCCGTATAATACATATTATACAAGTAGTACATACCACATATATCATCACTCGCCCCATAACGAGTGAAAGGAAAATACAAATCTTCCCTATCATGGAAGTCATATATATATATTTACTATATATATATATATATATATATATATATATATATATATATATAAATATACACCGATACTACCACAAGCTCGATATACACCCCCGAATCTAGGGTTAACACCATACTACTCCATCTTACCTTAAGGAATGCACCACTCGCACCCTAGTTGGAAATTCCACCAACATACTAGCCAACCTCCTTGGCTACTACCAATGGTCCCAAGACACGTCATTCTAGTCTGAACTGAACCAAACTACTTCCATCAATGTCCCAACTAGGCCTCCAAATCTCGCCCTTGTTCTACAACCGACAAGATCAGAACACATAGTTCCCTTAACTTCTTCAGCAAAGAGAACATCCTACCAACCTCCCCGACCTTAGCCCCACGAGTCTTCCCCAGGTGGATGTCCACCAATGGGGTCTCATGAACACTACTTCTCTAGAAGTGTTAGAAAAACTTACTTACGAGCCTATCATTTTCAATGAGAGGCCCTCTCAATTGGGAAAACATTATGTCCCTCCATAAAGAGGCAACTACCATTCCTGCCACTTCAACCTTACTCCAATGGGTGAAAGGTTCTCCTCAAACCCTCACACCTGGGCACTTCTATACCCATCCCTTAGGCCAAAACTCTCGAGCCTTACGTTCTCACCGAACGAGGTTACACTTCCTCTATCCAACTGAACTTCAACATGTGGTCCTTGTCAAGGACCTCTCCACTCCGAATTGACATTGCTTGGAATCCCAAGCATAGTATCACTCTCTACCGCAGCGGTACTTGGGAAAACTATTTCCACTGTACTTAGTAGTCACAACAGCAATATAGAATAATGCTACAAAGGAAGAGGTCTCTAAAGCGGCCCTCATCCCCAACTACAGTTCACAGCTTATAGTAATCCCGCCTCGTGACAACTTCAAAATAGCCTTCCACAACGCTGTTCATCTGACGACTTACAAGTCTCACACAAACGCACAGAAGATCTTCGGGGTTCTCGTAACATAGCAGGAGAACAAAATCTCACAAGAGAATTCAACGACCTTATTCCTAAGGCTCTACATCAAACAGAGAGAAATACAGAAGACGTAGAACATCCGCACAGATTCCTAAGGACTCTAGAACCTAATGCTCTGATACCATCTGTGACAACCCGCCTACTAAAATAATAGGTGGCCAACCCAATACTCCAATAATCACAGGAATCATAGATGGTCCATTCTTAGCATCACTGTTGATTAAAATAATAGTATGAGATAACCACCAATCATTTTAGAAAATGGACTGTCAAATTTAAAAATTTGAAAGTAAAAGAAAAACTCTTAGACAATACCATTTGTAAAAACGGTGGGTATAAAAAAAATCGATGAATAAAGCATGACAATACGATAAATAATCACCGAATAAGCGGTCGGTGCACAGACCAATACAAATAATATATCCAGTATTACAATTCAATATTTACAATATAATGAATGAGTGCAAAACCTTGGGCAAACTCGCCCGAATAAATATACTGAACATAACTAGAGTACAGTAGAAAGGAGCGTCTACTACAAGTATCCTACAACATCCGTAATATGCTGTAGCTCCATGACAACTGGAATGGAATATGTAAATACGGGTGTCCATGCGGAAGAGAACCTGTACAGCAAGGAATATATGCAAAAACAAAGAAATGTAGTTACGGGTCAGGGCCCGGTTTGATATGATTACCATGTGACTAAAATGCATGACAGTTAAGTGCGAATTCTCTCGCAGATAACAATAATAGTTCTCACCTCTCAATCTAGCAGCAACCTAGCGCAATATCGTGAGATGTTCTAGTTAACCCTAAATACTAAGGGCTAACTTCTCCCCAGTCTCAACACTATGCCCTATTCGTGTGTGGGGTGTTTCGCAAAGCGAAATCCAAACAAGGAACCCCCCCGATACACTACTAATTAGGCAAGGTTGATCGTTGAGATCCATTATATCCTTAGCACAAGATAATCAATAAATGTATGTGTGTGCATAAGTGTGGGTGGTCACATCTACAGCTACTCAAGGATTATAAAAATAAACCCATTCATCATCTAATGGCACAATTCCTAATTCTTTCTTTAGGAATATACATATAAATGGTACAACATTTTATCAAATGTTTACCATTCTACTTTCATCATATACTATTTCATTTCGAAATTTCATTCCTTATCAGAAAATAAAATCAGAGTTTCTATGCTCTTTGTGGCATTATATCTCAATTATACATTTGTAAAAATCTCTTCCTTATCAGGAATATAATCATCATTATATGCTCTTTATGGCATTTCATTGTACTCTTTGTGGCACTTTCTCATGCTCTTTATGGCATTTCATTGTGCTCTTTGTGGCACCCATTATACATCAAGTCCAACTTGATTCAGAATAGTTATAATCATATATATATAACGATTCTTAGACCGCCCGTCCGGGTTTCCCCACTGTGTGCCCCCCTAAATGGCTATCATCTTCCAGGGCTTATCATCAAGACAACCTGGGATCCTATCGAAACGTCGGGAAGCGGCCATGTGCCTGCGGGATAGTCAAGACCACACCCGGAATCTCCTAACTAGCGCAGAAAAATATACAATCACAAACGCTCACATGTCTTAGGGACTATATCCACCCCGCATTCATTAGTCATAGGCTTCACCACAACGCGCGCGACTTCCCTTATGATAGCGATTTAGAGAGGTGTGTATCCATAAATTAACATTTATGAAAAAACATTACATTTTTTCCATTTTGAAAACATCATATTTTACATTTCCAAAAACCATCCATTTAATCATTAAGCACCAAGTTTTAGAATGTGCATTTCATTCTTATTAAGTCATATTTTATTAATGACCTAAGACCCAAAGTGCCACTAACTTCAAAATAGCCTCCAAGAGTTCATATTATTACATAAACCCCCAAAGTGAGTCTCCATAATGGAGTGTCTCCCAAAAGCTCAACATTAATATTGTAATCTTCCAATTTTACTTTAGGTTAACCTCCTATATCATTCGGATATTAACCTATACAAACTAGCCCTCGGGTAACCCAAATATCCCATCTTAACCTAGGACATTAGTCTACCCAAAAAAACCCTCTAGGAACTCTTATTACTTCCCAAAGGAAGGGTCCTAAATCTCGGACCTAGAAGAACTGGGAGAAAAATCAAACTAGGAAAAATCTCACAAAAACAGGGGACCCGAATCGATTCGCCCCTCGGGCCGAATCGATTCGCCCCTAGCGAATCGATTCTGCAAAAAGGACGAATTGATTCGGTGAGCAAACCTGACTTCCTGTAATTGCCGAATCGATTCGGTCCCAACCCAAACTGATTCGGTTTGCCCAGACCTGTAAGATGACCCTTATCCGAATCGATTCGCCCCTAGGGCCGAATCGATTCGGTCCTAAAATCTTGCCCAGTTTGGGCTACGGGTTATATGAACCCTAAATTCCCAAAACCCTCAAACCCTTGATTCTTCCCAACATCAACAATAACAATTCAACCCAATTCATTTCTAAACATTATACAATTAATTATTTCACCTCAAATCAAATTAAAACACAAGATTTAGGATTAAACACCCAAAATCAACCAAAACCCATTTATGGTTTAAACCTCCCAAAACTCAACTACACATGCAGATTTATCACATTAAATCAATATCTAGCAAGTAAGAAACTTGCCTCGAGGTTCGTAGTCTCGGAACACCTCCGGTAGCGACGGAATTCGGCCCAAATCTTCCATTTTCTCTATTTCTCCCATTTTCTCCCAACTCTCTCTTCTCTCTCTCTCTCCTTTGGCTTCTCCCCCAAACATGAAGAAAAAGAAAGGGGGTGGGGGGACTTATACGGGTCTCAAAACATAAATCCCCACTTTTAATTGTTAATACACCACTAAAATAACTCGTAACCACTTAATTGAGTCATAACCCCTTAAAAATGCCCGAAACCCAAAAATACAACGTGGCACATTTTTCGACTATCTCGACTATTCTAAAAATAACCGCACCCCCTATTTTGGCATTCGGGAAAGTGTGAACTATTTTTACGTTCCAATTTCATTTTATTTCATTTATTATACTCAAATTTAAATATAGGTCATAACCGTCGTTTTACGTATAACGACGCAATAATGCACAATATAATGCTATTTACCTTCTCATAACGGTAAATAGACAAAACATAGTAAATATTATCCCTAAGTCTCACGGGAAATAATATTTACTCCAACATCCCCTGTTTTACAAAATTATCCTATCAGGCAAAATAGTATAAAATAGTGGCTCAAAAACCTGGGTTGTTACAGAAACTTTATTAATAAATAATGTTAAAATGAGAGCTTTGTTACTAAATGAAATTATCCTCTTAAACAATTATGTTGTTCAGTTTTAAAATCTTACGAGTAACCTAAGATAAGTTAAATCATAGGGAAGATTAGTGCAATATAAGATAAAAAAACCGTTGGGAAGGTTAGTGCGATAGGTGTGCACATTAGAAGAGAGGTGAGAATTTCTCAAGAGATTGTCGCACTAATATGTTGTTGCATTGGCCTGTAAACAATTTAAATACTTGCTAAACGAATTTTAAATCTTCTACACTATCGGGCTCTGATCCGTTTCTATTTATCTTTCTCTCTTGTATATGTATATATATATTATAGGTGCCCAGCCACAGGGGCGTCTTACATAGTATCCTTTGGAAGGACCGCGCTGCATCTTAGGTGGGAGTTCCAGGCCTCTTGCGTAGACGACTTCATTTATTTAACTCCACTCCTAGCACATTTATTTAATGGGGCATGTGTCGCCCTTTCCATTATTCAGTTGTTTATTTGAATATTGTGATTCAGATATTTCTAGTATTGTCAGTTTGGGATTTATTACGGTCTGGATGTTTTACCTTAAGTTTTAATATTGGGATTTAGGTGATGAATGTTTAAATTATTTGGATTATATGTTTTAGGATTATTGTGGTGTGATTCTTTAAATATTGAATTGTTGTAAATAATTAAATCGTTGTTTTCAAAATAAAATTTGGAAAGTAATGTTTGAAAATGGTTTTGACACTTAGCTTAATTAATTAGGGTGTTTAAATTGGAATAGTTATTTTTACGACAGTGATGCTAAGAATGAACCAACTGTTCACCTTGATTTTAATTTAATAAAGGAGTGATAGCCTGGTATTTAATTAGGCGGGGTGTCACAGGTGGTATCAGAGCATCAGGTTCTAGTGTCGTTAGGATCTGTACGGCTTATTTCGCTTTCAGCTTAACATTTTGTTTTTGCTATAGAGCCCTATTTTAGGATTGTTGTATTCCTGATTTTATGTTTACGTCTTCAGCTATTTGAGATTTTATTATAACTGTAGACTAATAAACTTCTTCACATTTTAGATGCCTCCGAGACGTGCACCAAAGGATAGGACTGCCCAAGCTGAGCAGCCAGCAGCTCCGACACAGGGTACTATGAATGCTAATGAGGTAGCCGCTATTGTTGCTCAGGCAGTTAATGCCGCGCTAGCGGTGGTTCAGTAGGCTCCCCCCCCAGATTTAGGGAGTGGCAGCAGTACCTGCACAACTTCCATCTGCATGGCAGCGGGTTAGGGATGCCTTTCAGAAGGCGCATCCCCCTGAGTTCTCTGGTAGTTCAGATATCATCATCATCAGCCAATGGAAGAAAGACATCCAGTGACATCTTCGTATGTATGAGTGCACAGACGTACAGAAACAGTTGTTGTCTTCCTTTAAGATGGTGGGGGCCCCTTTGCAGTGGTGGTAGTCCACCACCACCTTGGAGGAGAGGGACACGATCCCGATTCAGTCATTTTGGGAGCGATTTGACCGCAAGTACTTTCCACCCGCCGTGCAGACTGAGATGAGGCAGAAACTACTGAACTTGAAATAGGAGAATTCTACCGTTGCTGAGTATGAGGAGAAGTTCACGAGACTTCTCACCATAGTGCCATATGAGGCACCAACTGAGGGTAAGAAGATAATACTGTTTGTGGACGGGTTAGCTTGGAGGATCCGTCAGCACCTTATAGGGAATCTATCTCTGAGTACTTTCACTGATGTACTCAATGCTGCTTTACTACATTGCCAGGATCACCGCTTCCATCTGCAGGGAAGTAAGAGAGCACGAGAGTCTAGCCAGCAGGGCAGGACTGAGAATAGTAGTGCTAGTGGAGCACCATCTCTAGGACAGACTCGTCAGCACGAGCAGAGTTCCCATCAGGGGGACCCTACTAAGAGATTTCGTTCACGTGATTCCAGATAGGGATTTGGGAGTTATAGGCAGGGCCAGCCTAATCAGCAGGGCCAGCAGGGCCAACACCGATAGTAACAGGGTCAGTCGCAGGGCCAATAGGGCCAACATCGTTTTCATCAAGGCCAACAGGGCCAGTGGCGGGGTAGTAACGGCCAGCAGGGCCTTGGTCAGAAGGGTCAGAGGGGAGGTAACTTCAGAGGCTGATGTTTTGTGTGCGGCAAGCATGGCCATAAGCGCTAGGATTTCCCAGGGGGTGAGAGGGCCCCACAGTAGCAGGGTGCTCGTAATGAGCCACAGAGGCCACTTTTTCCAGCTGCCCTCCCAGCACCAGCCTAGGTACCAGCCCTACCAGCCATTCCAGCATCCCCTGTTCAGCAGGGGCAGTTACAGTATGGACGTGTCTATAACGTCCACCAGGCAGCAGCTCCACAGGCACCACTCGAGATTGAGGGTATGTTTCCTATCCATGGTAATATGGGTCGAGTTTTGTTTGATACTGGGGTGACGCATTATCTTATAGCTACGCATTTTGCGAAAGCCTTAGGGTTGTTAGCCACAGCAGAGAGCACTGTGACGTGTGAAGACTCACCACTGGGGAGTGGGTCACTTATTTTCTTTATATGTCGGGGAGTGGGGGTAGAGATTGGTAGCTTGGTATTGCCAGCAGACATGCTAGTTTTAGATATGCATGAGCACGGTGTTATTATCGGTATGGATTGGCTCGTAGCTTACAGAGCCATGATTGATTGTTTCGGTGGGAGTATTGTCTTTGCCATTCCGAGGCAAGAGATGTTTGTAGTGGCGATGCCTCGCCCAGAGGGAGGCTCGACCGCTCATTTGTATTACATAGAGGAGGATACCTCTAAGGAGGTTGTGATTCCCCTAGACTCAATCCCAGTTGTTCGTGAGTATTACGATGTCTTTCAGGAGATACCAGGCCTACCCCCCAGTCGAGAGATAGAATTTGTCAGAGATTTATTACCGGATACTAGACCGATAGCACGCGCTCCATACCGTATGGCTCCGACAGAGATGTGGGAGTTACGAGATCAGATAGAGCAGCTGTTAGGTCAGGGCTTCATTCGCAGGAGCACCTCACCTTGGGGCACTCCAATCTTATTTATGAAGAAAAGAGATGGCTCACAGAGGTTATGTGTGGACTACCGGGAGTTGAACAAGGTCACGATACAGAATAAGTATCCGTTGCCTCGAATTGATGATCTGTTCGACCAGCTGAGGGGAGCAACTTTCTTTTCGAAGATAGATCTGAGGTCGGGGTACCATCAGTTACTTATTAGGGAGCAGGATGTTTCAAACACTGCCTTCTTGACGAGATATGGGTCCTATGAGTTCAGGGTGATGCCATTTGGCCTCACAAATGCTCCAGCCGTATTCATGGACTTAATGAATCGTGTGTTTAGAGAGTTCTTGGATCAGTTTGTCATCGTCTTCATAAATGACATTTTGATATATTCACACTCCGAGGAGGAGCATGCCGAGCACTTGAGACAGGTTCTTTAGACTCTACGAGAGCATCGGTTATATGCTAAGTACGAGAAGTGAGGATTCTGGTTGCGAGAAGTACAGGTCTTGGGGCCTGTTGTTTCTGAACAGGGGATAGCGGTTGGCCCGAGTAAAGTGTCAGCGGTGTGGGAGTGGGGATAGCCCATGACACCGACGGAAGTGCGTAGTTTCTTGGGGTTTGCCGGATACTATAGGAGATTCATTCAGGGATTCTCTAAAATAACGGGTCCATTGACGAACATGACTCGCAAAGGGGTACCATATGTTTGGGATGATGCATGTCAATTGGCTTTTGACGAGCTGAAAGACAAGCTTACTTTAGCACCAGTCCTTGCCTTACCGAAGTCGGGTGTGAAGTACCTGGTTTACACCGATGCCTCTTTACGGGGACTTGAGGGAGTACTTCAGCAGGAAGAGAAGGCTATAGCTTTTGCCTCCCGTAAGCTTAAGCCGCATGAGAAGAATTACCCCACCCACGAACTGAAGTTAGCAGCGATTGTTTTTGCATTGAGGATAGCGAGACACTATTTATTGGGGGAGAAATTCCGCTTGTTCACAGACCAAAAGTCACTGCAGTACCTGTTCACTCAGCGAGAGCTGAATATGCGTCAGCGCAGATGGTTAGAGTTTGTGAAGGACTATCAGTTCGACATACATTATCATCCGGGGAAGGCCAACGTAGTTGCTGATGCGTTGAGCCGTAGACCGGTAGACGATGTAGCGGATGTCTGGAAAGCAAAGTGGAAGGAGTTAGGCCACCAGGACGCAGTAGCCCGTTCCTTCATATCTGTTATGATAGTGACACCCGAGATTGTTACGAGGGTGATACAGGCACAGACCACAGACCCGTGTTGCCAGGAGCAGATTGTACGACTTTTAGTCGAGGGTGCTGAATCCTATTTTGTTAGTTCTGATGGGGATTTGAGGTTTAATGGGAGACTGGTGGTTCCAGAAGGAGCATAATTACGTCATGCAGTGATGACCCAGTCTCACGGGCCCCGATTTACGGTACATCCTGGAGGAGATAAGATGTACCAGGATATGAGGAGATAGGCCTGTCAACGGGTCGGAGCCGGATCGGGTTTAGGGAGATCCAGATCCGTGTAATCGGGTCTTCACCGGGTTCGGGTCCGGGTCGGGGTCTTCATCAGGTCTACAATATTAGATCCAGACCCGTATTTGTTCGGGTCTCGGGTTCGGGTCCGGGTCTGGCCAAATATACTCATTTATTTTATATTATCCCCCTTCTTTATTTTTTAATCTTAAAATAAAATATTTTGTAATGTATTATAGAATATTATTAGTATAAATAAAGCATATATTATTTATATTTATTATATACATAAATATATATTACTTACATGTTATATTGATGATATATATTTATAAATATATATAAATTTATAGTATATGTATATATATATTTAAAAAATAATAATGTACAATTCGGGTCGGGTCTTCGGGTCCGGGTCTTGTATAAGATACAGACCCTACCCGTTTAATAAACGGGTCTTCGGGTATTCGGGTCTCGGGTCCAAAAAATATGCTCAGACCCTATTATACGGATCGAGTTCGGGTTGGATCCGGGTCCAGACCCGACCCATTGACAGGCCTATGAGGAGACAATACCGGTGGAGTGGGATGAAGAAGGACATTGCTGAGTTCGTGTCCAAGTGTTCTACCTGCCAGCTGGTAAAGGTGGAACATCAGAAACCGTCAGGGTTGCTTCAGCCATTGGAAGTACCCGCATGGAAGTGGGAAAGTATTTCCATGGATTTTATTACAGGGTTGCCTACATCACAGCGGGGCCACGACTCTATCTAGCTGATTGTAGACCGGTTGACCAAGGTGTCTTATTTTCTATCTGTACGGACAGACTATACCACGGTTCAGTATGCTCAGTTGTTCATTACTGAGATTATCAGATTACATGGAGTGCCCATGAATATTGTGTCGGATATAGATAAGATTTTCGAGTCGCATTTCTGGGAGAGCTTTCAGGAGGCTATGGGTACTGAGTTAGGGTTGAGTTCAGCTTATCACCCACGGACAGATGGACAGACAAAGCGTACTAATCAGATGTTGGAGGATATGCTACGCATGTGTGTTCTTGATTTTGGAGGAGGTTGGGAGCCACACCTTCCACTGGTAGAGTTTGCTTATAATAACTCTTATCAGTTCACGATTGGCATGGCCCCATTTGACGCTTTGTATGGCAGGCCTTGTCGTTCCCCAACTTGTTGGCTCGAGGTGGGGGATAACAAGTTGCTAGGACTAGAGGTGATTCCGAAACCTCCGCAAGGATTGAGATGATCAGGAGTCGCATTCGAGTAGCCCAGGACAGGCAGAAGAGCTACGCCGATGCGAAACGGTTCTTCCGGGAGTTTAATGTGGGGGATCAGGTGTTAGTACGTGTATCTCCTATGAAAGGAGTAATGAGAATCGGGAAGAAAGGGAAACTGGCCCCGAGGTACGTGGGATCATTTCCCATTATCAAAAGGATTGGGCCGGTGGCATACAGATTGGGACTGCCAGAGCATTTACATCGCATTCACGATGTATTTCACATCTCATCGTTGAGACGATATCTTCGGGATGATATGGCCCATACCCATATTGCGATAGATGAGATAGACTTACAGCCTGACAACTCTTACGATGAGAGACCGGTGGCTATCCTAGACCATAGCAAGAGAAAATTGAGGTCGAAGGTAGTTCCACTTGTACGAGTCCAGTGGGAGCATCATAATGTGGAGGAGTCCACTTGGGAGCGCGTGGCAGATATGCACGAGAGATACCCAGATTTATTTTTACCAGGTACGCCTTATTTTTTGAATTTCGGGATGAAATTCCGTTATTAGGGGGGAAGTATGTAATACCCCATATTTTTATGCTATAATTAATTTGGGGATTTATTAAATTTAATGTGAATTAATTATTTAATATAAATCCAAAGATTAATTATGTTATAACTATTAACGTGATGAGAGGTAGTAATTACGAGAAATTCGTTAAATATTACTAATGAGCAAAGTAATATATAATATTGGTTATATTAAATGTCACGAGTGAATAAAATGACAATTTTAGAAATTTGAGTCGGGACGCGCCCGTGTCGTGTCGGGACTAAATATTGATGAATAAAGGTGAATATATTATAAGTCACTCGTATGGTCGTTTTAAGTGTGCCAAAGTGTCCGGAAGGGTCGCGATAGTCAGAAAAGTGTACCCGGGGGTTTAATTTGGGTGTCGGGGCGTTTTTAGGCTTAATTAGTACCCCGGGAGGGCATTTTGGACATTTCACATTTTTGGGTAATTAAACCCACGAAAATTCAAGGGTTATATCAGATGTCTAAGGTTGTCTTCTAGGGTTAAAACAACCAAAGACAAGTGACGGCCATAGGAGAGGGAGAGGCTTTTCCAAGCAATCCAAGGCCAACGATTCACCCGGTTGCACCGCCACCATCACCAATGCGTAGATCGCGCGACAGGGAACGCAACCACACCAAATTCGTCATCAAACCAGAATGTTAAACATTCTAGGTAAGTGTTTATCTTGCGTTTTTTCGTTAATGCATCACTCATGTTAGTCTAGGGATGATTAGGATGAGTTTTATGGAAGAAAACCCAAATTTGAGATAGGAAATCGCATGTAGTAATGATTTGAATGTTATTCTGGAAACCCCTTCACATGTAGAGGATTAAACCACAAAATTATGATGTTTTAGAAGAAGCAAATTCTGGAAAAGATTGATTAGAACCATGTTTAAGGAATTCTAGGGTTCTTGAGATTGTTATGAAGTTTTTCTTATAAATCCATGATTAATGACGGAAACTTACATGCTTTACATAGGAGATACTTAAAATGAGATTATGATGTTAGTAGTACAAATTTCTTGGCGATTGGGGAGGAAAAGTTTAGATTTGGAGGAGGTTATGTGTCAGAACCCGTAATTGATTAACTGCAGAATTTGCCATACCTACTTGATCGATCGATCGAGCCAAGAGCTTCGATCGATCGAAGGTTAGATCGATCGAGCCCCAGACCTCGATCGATTGACCACTCCTGGCAGACTCATAATTCCCTTTTTAAATTAGTTGAATTCAATTTAATGAGAAATAATTCTTGGGCACCCTTATAAAAAAAATGTTTTGGGAGATAAAGAAGACCAGTAGGATATATAAATAATTTTGGGATCTTTAATGTCAGATGAGAGTTATATTTTTGGGGTATTTACATATAAGGGACGATGAAATTATGTATTAAGGGGAGATACGCGTAAGATGGTTACATTGGAAATTAGATGAATACCTACTGAATTCTTACACTTGAGAGGATAAAGTCCATGAGTATTACGTAGCAAGTGGGAAAAATCCCTCGGATTAAAGTTAGAAATGAACCATTATACATAATAACTAATAATGGAAAATCAGGATGAATGTCGTGATTATGGGTTATGGGATGAACCTAAATTGATATGGTAAAAGTTGTATATTTATATGACTGTGTGTATGCATATATTATATACATGTAAAAATCATACCCGCGCTACTTGCTATCCCTGAGGCAACCGCGCTGGGACAGTCTTATCTCAAATGGGCCTTCATGGGGGATATTGACTCGTACCCTAGAAGATAGGAATCCTAGGTACGGGCTATTGGATTGATAGTCGGACGGTCCTAAGAGACATGAGGGTATGTACTAACGTCTTGGACTTGGAAACTATGCTTCGTCTCAATATTGTTTGTGTATGTGTTAATACAGTTCGAGAGTGATTCCGAACTTGTATTTACCTTAGTACGAGTGATACGGGGACTGGATAGCAGACTATGCCCGCACCATAATTTTTATGTTGGGTGCCGTTAGAATATATATATTATGCGAGTATTTAATATATATATATATGAAATTCTGAAATTTGGAACTGCCTACTGTGTTATGGTAAGTAAGACATGTATAATGACTCAAATTGGAAATACTTGTGTTGAAAAGTATAATATGATACTGGAAAACTTTATTAATAAATAAAGTTAAAATGAGAGCTTTGTTACTAAATGAAATTATCCTCTTAAACAATTATGTTGTTCAGTTTTAAAATCTTACGAGTAACCTAAGATAAGTTAAGTCATTGGGAAGATTAGTGAGATATAAGATAAGATCAACCGTTGGGAAGGTTAGTGCGATAGGTGTGCACATTAGAAGAGAGGTGAGAATTTCTCAAGAGATTGTCACACTAATATGTTGTTGCATTGGCTTGTAAAGAATTTAAATACTTGCTAAACGAATTTTAAATCTTCTACACTATCGGGCTCTTACATGTTTCTATTTCTCTTTCTCTCTTGTATATGTATATATATATATATATATTACAGGTGCCCAGCCATAGGGGCGTCTTACATAGGATCCTTTGGAAGGACCGCGCTGCATCTTAGGTGGGAGTTGCAGGCCTCTTGCGTAGACGACTTCATTTATTTGACTCCACTCCTAGCACATTTTTTTGATGGGGCATGTGTCGCCCTTTCCATTATTCAGTTGTTTATTTGGACATTGTGATTCAGATATTTCTAGTATTGTCACTTTGGGATTTATTACGGTCTGGATGTTTTACCTTAGGTTTTAATATTGGGATTTAGTTGATGAATGTTTAAATTATTTGGATTATATGTTTTAGGATTATTGTGGTGTGATTCTTTAATTATTGAATTGTTGTAAATAATTAAATCTTTGTTTTCAAAATAAAATTTGGAAAGTAATGTTTAAAAATGGTTTTGACACTTAGCTTATTTAATTAGGGTGTTTAAATTGGAATAGTTATTTTTACGACAGTGATGCTAAGAATGAACCAACTGTTCTCCTTGATTTTAATTTAATAAAGGAGTGATCGCCCGGTATTTAATTAGGCAGGGTGTCACAATTTTGTGATAAATCAATTATGAGAAAAATGAAGAGTAGTATATTATATGAGTATATATAGTACTTTGGGTATCGAGGGCGTAATGGACGTCAACGACCAACATTGCCAAGGAGTAGTGTATCGGGGGGGTTCCTTATTTGGATTTCGCTTGCGAGACATCCCACGCACGAAACGCAGTGCAATGTTGGGAGTGGGTAGAAGTTAGTCCTTAGTGCTCATATTTATATAGTAGAAGAATATCTCGATGATCGACAGTGCCAAGGAGTAGTTTATTGGGGGGTTTCCTTGTTTAGATTTCGCTTGCGAGACGTCCCACGCATGAAACGCCGTGCACTGTTAAGAATTGAAAATAATTAATAAATCATTATAGTATGAAACAAATTTGGGTTATGCGCGTCATACATTGGGGGCATAATGAATCTTGATAAAAAATACTACCTAGGAGTAGTGTATCGGGGGGGTCCTTGTTTAGATTTCGCTTGCGAGACGTCCCACACACGAACCATAGTGCAGTATTGAGAATTGGGAGAAGTTTAGTCCTTAGCACTTAGATGCTAATAACTCATATATATATATATATATATATATATATATATATATATATATATATGTCAGAAGTAGAACAGGAGAACTTATAGTAAAAGAGAATGTTTATGTATATTTCATATGTTTAGATGGTGACGAATATTAGAGATCGGTAATAGTAGAAATTGAGAGATAATTTAGATGGTTTTTAATTGAGTATATAAATTGGGAATAAGTTTGATTCCTTTGCCCCTATATAGATTTGGGCAATTAATTGGAGATAATGTGCATACGTTTAGTTGCGCGCTTTAGTTGAGAGGTGAGTTGGATTTTATGGAGAGTGCGACTCCACTTTAAACATGTTATAATGCATTTATAATTATTATGCATTTTGATGCACTTGCTATAAAATGTTTTCACACCTCGAGCTCTGACCCGTTTATATTTTCTCTTTCCCTGTATGTATATATTGTATTATTTTAGGTGTTCCTCCGCAAGGACGCCATTGTTGATATTCATCTTGTTTAGTCGTGGAGTTGTGGCAGTAGCGGACTCTTGTGGTATTTTGATATATTCGATTCCTATCTTTGTGTATCTAGATTAGGATTCAGCTTGTATATCGGGTTTATACCCAAGTATTGTAGAGTAGCACTTTTATATTTTTCTCTCTCAAATTATTGTACTGTCTATGACCCGACAACATATTCGAGTATTTTATTTCGTACATTGTGTCGTACTCTTATGTTAATCTCTTCTATATCATTTGATTATGCATTTGTCTCTTATCATATTTAGATGTTTTTTTTGGTTAGTCGTTGCATGATTTGTTTTGGTTTGTAAATAAAATGTTTTAAAATTTTTTGATACCCTCTTTTTGTGGTAATGGATTGTTAGCCGAGTTTATTTTAGAATCGTAAGTAGATGCTGAGAATGATCCACTTGAGATTCCTGATTATTTTAGTATAGGGTTGGCCACCCGTTATTATTTTGAGCGGGGTGTCACACTTATCAACCATAACTTTTTTGTGTTTCAATGGACAACCAGGGCTTCTTCATCTTTAATGAGAGATAGAGGATGGAAATGGGGGTTTTGTTGAAGATGTTTTGGGTATCATAGGAAATACTGGTTTTGGTCTGAATGATGCCCATTTTCCATTTTTTCTAGTTAAACCCTGATAGTAGGGGGGAGTTAAAAGTTCTCAACCCAAAAAAATTGTGTGCATAAAGTCGGGGGCTCCAAATAGAAAATTACCATCTATATAAAAATAGCCCAAAGTTATCAGTGGTAAACCTATTTGAAGAAAAATGGGAAGATGTTTTTAATAGCCTATATATTACGGATCGGTTTAATCACTATATTTGAAGCATCCCTCTAAATTATGAGATTATATTCATATTAACGATATGTACATAGACTCATACATAATGATGTAGGCACAGGCGGATCTATGTATAAATTAGTGTTGGCATTTGCCCACCTTAAATTTTTAGAGCTTTTAAAATGAATAGTATGATATGGAAATTTTATTAAAAAACGAAAAAGATTCTTGAAAATATAAAACATATCCCCCCTTACTTGTTAGTGTTACTATTACAACTTTCCCACCTTACTAAAAAATTATACATCCGCCCTCGGAAGCGGGTTATATTTTTTAAAAGGTTATGTTAGAGGCATTCCCCCAAACCACACATAAAAAACTAAGTTATATTTTACTAGTGGCATCAAATTCAACTACAACCTTATAAAGTAAAAAAATGAAAGTCAAAACCCACTTAAAACTTCAAAGTTTACTTTTATCTCCACACAATACAAAAAATTATTTTGTCAACCCATTTAAATGTAACTTTAACCTCATCAACACTAACACCGCCACCACCACATCAATCATAACCCTCTCCACCACCCACACCACCTATTTAATTCTAACCTATTCACCACCACCAACTGTCTCTTTCTCTCTCTCTCTTCACACACACACACACACACACACACATATATAAATATATATATATATATATATATAGAGAGAGAGAGAGAGCGAGAGAGAGAGAGAGGATCAACTGAGGTCTCCCTATTTGAGGTCCTTGAATGAGGTCCATTTTTTTAAAATAGTAAAAAAATATTTTGGAGCTGATTTTTTTCTATGGTTTTTAAACATTTCAGTAGGACCATAAGAAAATAATCAGCTCAAAACGAATTTTTTTACTATTTTAAAAAAATCGGTCAAATTTTGTCAGTTTTTAACAACTTCAAACACTTAAAAACTGACACAATTTGACCGATTTTTTTAAAATAGCAAAAAAAATCATTTTGAGATGATTATTTATTTATGGTCCTACTGAAAGTTTAAAAACCATAAAAAATAATCAGCCCCAAAATATTTTTTTTACTATTTTAAAAAAATGAACCTCATTCAGGGTCCTCAACCTCGGACCTCACTTGATCCTTTTTCTATATATATATATATATATATATATATATATATTGGTAGAGGATCACAAGTGGACCTAAAAACTGAACTTTTTAATGGACCTTAACAAAAAAATACCTAGCAAACTGTAAGGACATTTTTCTCATGTCCAATATGTTACATTTGTGTATATCGTACGCCGCTACATTTGTCACGTCACCTCAAGATCTCACTCGACGTACTCAATCAGATTTCCGAGAATCTAGCATTTAACATCTCCATCAGATGTCCCACATATACCACAATGACTTCACGTTCCATGATTTTAGGGTCTTTATGCAAGTGGTACGCAAGAGAAGTCAAAAAAGTGCAAGAAGGCAAGATAGGTAAGTTCAAGTCCAATTTGGTAATTTTACAGACCTCGTTAGGAGTATGGGTCAACTGGAAAGTTGAAGAGCTTGTCGTAACAAAGATACTGGAAGAAAAGGCACCTCAATCTGAGCTACGGTGAATAAGTTATGGCCCATTGAAAATGGAGATAATTCCAAGAAAAACCTTGGAAATTTTGATAAGTGTTTATCCCCCTTCCAGCGAGTTTCCCCTAACCCAGACCGAATCGGTTCAGGGGGTGAATCGGTTCGCAGGGTACTCTAACCGGTTCGAGGTCCCTGTATGCTGGATAGAATTTCAGAGTTTTTATTTTGTGAAACTCTTCATTTGTTTTCCTATTTAATCTAACTTCGGGGGATCAGTTTTGCAAGACTTGCATAGATGAATTTGAGAGTCCAAATACCCCAAGTCTTCAGATTTTTGAGTCCCAAGACTCATGTTTTAATTCACACAACTCTTCCAAACCTTTGTGAATCAGTTTGCAACCCAAGAACACAGCCTCGTGTTTGTTCATACTCTTGTGGAGAAGACCATCCTTCTTCATTGTTGCCCTCCTGGAAAGAGAAACTTCCAGTCGTCGACTACAGATCCGACACCTGCGGGTAATTCTGTGTCACTGTATTTTCATTATAATCCGAGAAATTGTATGTTATAATATTATAATGAAAATAAATGGTTTTGCCCCTTTGGGGGATTTTTCCTCACATATGTGTGTTTGAATGTTCTTGCATAAGTTATCATCTTGTTCAATCACATATTGTTGCATGTTTAGGATTTAATTGATAAAAACTGAGTTTAATTAAATAATATCTCTATTTGAACGCACGCGCACTCTTTCAAATTGGTATCAGAGCAGGTTACGCTAATTTATCCCGTATTCCTATTTTCCGCAAAATAGTGTGATATTGATTTTTTTTGAAAAATCAGTTTTGTGAAAAATCGCAATTTTTCAATGGAACGCCCATTTAACGAGGAGCCTATTTTTGAAAAAGTTCACGATCGTGCTGAAAAATTAAAAAGTTTGAATTTGAAACTCTGCAAAAGAATTAAAGTTTTGGAAAAAGAAAATTCTCTCTTTAAAAGTAAGATTGAATATTTGCAAGCTTTTCAAACTCAAAGTGATATTTGTCGTGAGCACTTTGGTAATTTGTGTATTGATTTTGGTTCTTTGAAAATTGCCAAAAAGAAAAGTGATGGGAGAGTCCTTGTTTTCGAGAAGGAATTAGAAGACTTAAAAAATTCTAAGGTTTTTGTTTGTGTCGTCGAGGATAAAAAATTAATCGATGATTTTACGGCACGTGAAAAGACTCTTAGGGATAAGTTTGTTTTAATTAAGGGTGAGCGTGATAAACTGTTAAGTTTAATTGAAAATTTGAAAAAGAAATCCATGTCTTTGGAAGAGTCTAATTCTTTTCTTGAGTAAAAATTTTGAAGTTAAAAAATGATTTGACAGAGTCAAGTAGGTTTGATAGTGATGGTAATGGCTCATCGTGTTCTCATGCTTCTAATGCTAAATCCAAAATCATTATTTGTTTTAGAGGGTCAACCAATTTCAAGGATGTTAGAAAATGTCAACCCATAGGTGTCGTTTCACCCGTTTACACATGTTCACATTGTGGTAGGAAAGGTCACCTTAGGTGTTTCTGTTTTGATCTTAGAAAATGTCCTAGGAATTTTATGTCTAGTGTTCCCTTGGTTTGTAAATCCCCCACACGTCGTTTCACATCTATTTGGGTTAGGAAATCACTTTTAGAGACACTAGATTTTAGACAAGTTGATTCCCGTTTGCTTGCACATGATTATTCTCTTGCCATATCATATAGATGATTGTGTTTGCATATTTGTCATACGCTAGTTATGCTTTTTGATATATTTTTGCTAGCATTGTGACATGTACTTTTTGTATAAATTTTTGCTTTTGAAAAATTTTGAAAATACAAAAAGATTTTTTTTATAAATTTTTTAAAAATCCAAAAATATTTTTGATTTTTGTTTGCACCGTTTATGGATGAACTCTTTGGATAACCGAGTCATAACATCATTTCATTATTTTCATGTGACTATTTGATAGTGTTTTGAGACAATAGGTCAATTCATCATTGTTCTTTATAATGTTTGGAGTCATTAAGATGTAATTAAATGTTACTCCCTACTTGTTTGACTCATGTTTCCTTTATTGCACACATGCACGATTTGTTTGATTTTTGTGCCTGTCTTTTCACATGTTGGTTGGGTGTTTTCACTTCAATCCTGTCCTTTAAAATGATCCAAGCGCGATATATTTTGATAAGGAAATTGTGCATATAAAAACCGTTTTGTGAGTTTTTGTGCTTTATTTAAAAACAAGGAAGGGCTGCAAAAGGTTCATTTTGCCTTTGAGAATACAAAGCCACTGTTAAATTGGACCTAAAAATGGAGAAATTTTATTATCTGGGGTTAAAAGAGTTTTAAAGAGCCCGAAAAAATTGAAAGGCAATAAAAAGGAAATTCATGCCAATTATGGGTCATTTACGTTTTTGCAACAATTCTCCAAAGTTTGAGAATTTATTTTATACTCCTCTAAAAGAAAATATGCATGAGGGAGTTTGGTTGGAGAATTTTAAACGGGTTTGCACGTCCTTGAATTGCTTGAAAATGCGCTAAATAGTTTTGGACGTTATTGGTGTGGAAATCACTTTGACTTTGATTTGTTGATTTGCATAAGACAATGTCATCTAAATTGAACATATTTTTACACCTAACGATACTTTTGATGCTCATTCGTTAGGGGTACACACATGCATCGTGAACATATGATTGATTGAGTTGATTTACCTATCGAATATGTTCACAGCCATTCATTCCATTTCCATGACTTGGTTGTTTGAGTTTAAATCCATGGTGTGATTTTTGTATCATGTTTTACATATTTTTTTAAATGGTATCTTATTTTTTGTACGAAATATTGAAAAATCAAAAATAGTTTGTGAAGATTTTTTTTAGCATCTCCTTGCAAGAGCCTGTTTGCCATATTTATTAATGCCTTATTTTGAATACCGTGACACCCCTATTTTGCTTGTTTGATTCATTCTTCTTATTTGTCTATTTGGGGACATCATAAAAAGGGGGAGAAAGAATTATTTTATTTTGGGGGAGTTTGAATTTTGGGGTTTGAGATTTGACTTATGCCTATTATATATTGGTATCTATGTTTATCTCATTTCAAACTCGATACGTCACTTCTTATTTGTCTATGTGTGTAGGTACTACATTGATGATCATTGAATTTCACACCCTGATGAGAAAAGATTTGAGATTCCTGAAGATTTGAAGATCAAACGATGAAGACTATTCATTTGTACCTTAAGTAGGGGGATCCGACTAAGAAACAACGCTTTGGGGGTTTCAATTTTGGTGGAGGTGGTTTTAGGCCAAATCAGGGAGCTCATCAGCAGCAGTAGCAAGTAGCCCCACAGGGCCAAGCTGACTGAGGGAATAATGGAGGTCTAAGCCAATAAGTCCAAGGTACGGCGTAATTTTGAAAGAACAATCGGGGTCGATATCGGGAGAATTTTATGGGTCATTGTTTTCAGTTCGGTGAGACGAGTTACATGAAGAGAGTCTGTCCATAGTTGAATAGGGGGTAATTACCTGGAGGCCCTCAGAATCAGCAGGCACCTTTACAACCTCCCACACCTATTCCAGCAGTCCCACTACAATAGGGACAACTTTATTTTGGCCGTATGTATGATGTCCAAAATACTTTGTTGCCTCCACCACCGCCAGCTATCGAGGGTAAGTTTACCATCCATGGGATTATGGGGCGGGTGTTATTCGACACGGGTGCAATGCACTCATTTATGGCTACATACTTTGTTCGTTTAGCGAGATTGTTAGAGTTTGTTGATAGCACTCTTATGAGTGTAGATTCTCCTATGGGCGATGGCTCACTTATATTATTTATTTGTAAAGGGATGGGAATAGATCTTGGTAGATTGTGCTTTGAAGACGACTTGCTTGTCCTGGATATGGTCGGTTATGATGTTATTCTGGTCATGGATTGGTTAGTGAAGTATCAATCAATGGTGAATTATTATGGTAGGCGTATAGTCTTCGCCATTCCAGGGCAAGAATTGTTTTTAGTAACCATGCCTCTTTCGGAGGGAGGTTTGAGAAATCATTTATACTTTATTGAGGAGGAGACTTTACAAGATATAGTTATTTCCTTAGACATGATTCCTGTCGTTAGAGAATTTGAGGATGTCTTTCAGGAAATTCATGGCTTACCTCCAAGTTGTGAGATCGAGTTCGTAATTGACTTAGCGTCGGGGACTAGGCCGATTGTACGAAATCCATACCGCATGGCTTCTTTAGAAATGCAGGAGTTACGAGATCAAATTCAAAAACTTTTTGGGCAAGGGTTCATTCGATGTAGTAAATCTCCATGGGGTGCCCCTGTATTTTTCGTGAAGAAAAGCGATGGTTCCCTTCGATTATGTATTGACTATCGCGAATTGAATACGGTGACCATCCGAAATAAGTACCCGTTACCTCGAATCGATGATTTATTTGATCAATTAAGAGGAGCATCGTACTTCTCTAAAATAGATTTTATGTCTGGGTATCATCAACTGTGAATTCGGGAGTAGGACGTGTCTAAAACCACATTCTTGACCAGGTATGGGTCTTATGAGTTTCTAATTATGCCCTTTGGGCTAACCAATGCTCCTGCGATATTTATGGACTTTATGAATCGAGTATTTTGAGACTTTTTAGATCAGTTTGTGGTAGTGTTCGTGGATGACATTCTAGTGTATTCTCGAACTGAAGTTGATTATGGTAAACACTTGAGATTGGTCCTGCAGACACTACGGGATCATCAGTTATACGCAAAGTTTGAGATGTGTGGTTTCTGGTTACAGGAAGTGCCATTTTGGGGGCATATCATGACAGCTGTGGGTATTTTTGTAGACCCAAAAAAGGTTGCAATGGTTTCATTAAAGGTTTTTCGAAGATTGCAAGCCTTTTAACAAAATTGAACCAGAAGGGAGTGCAATTTGTTTGGTATGACTCCTATTAGCTAGCTTTTGAGGAGCTAAAAGACAAATTGACTTCTGCCCCTATACTCGCGTTGCCAAAATCGGGAGTAGATTATTAATCTTTACTGACGCGTCTCTATAGGGATTAAGGGATGTGTTTCAACAGGAGCATATGGCCAATGCATACGCGTCTCGCAATCTTATTCCCCATGAGAATAATTATCTCGTACATGATTTAGAGCTTACCGAAGTAGTGTCTGCCTTAAAGATATGGAGGCATTACCTTCTGGGTGGTAAATTTAGCCTCTTTATGAACCATAAGTTATTACAATATTTGTTCACACAAAAATACCTAAATATGCGACAATGTCGATGATTAGAATTTATGAAGGACTACCAATTTGATATTCACTACCACCCAAGTAAGGCAAATGTGGTAGCTGACGCGCTGAGTCGAAGACCCGTGGGGCAATTAGCGAAAGTATGGAAAGCTAAGTGGGAGGAACTTGGCCAGGATGATGCTGTAGCTAGAGCGTGAATATCTGCATTAACCATTTCGCCAGATATAATTATGAGAATAGTAAAAGCACAAATATGGGATAAAGACTGTCAAGATCGGGTATGACATATATTGACTGAGGGAGCGGAGTCCTACTCTATTAGTTCTAAGGGTGGGTCACGTTTCCATGGAAGACTTATAGTCCTAGACGATGGAGACTTGAGATGTTCTATCATGACATAATCCCATGGTTCGAGATTTGTAGTACATCCCGGTGGCGTCAAAATGTACAAAGATATGCGTCGTCAATATTGGTGGGCAGGAATGAAAAGGGATATTTCTAATTTTCTCTCCCAATGCGCCACTTTCCAATTAGTGAAGGTGGACCACCAGCGACCGATTGGAATGTTTTAATCATTGGAAATACTGTTGTGGAAATGGGAGAGTATCTCAATGGATTTTATCATAGGATTGCCGACGACACAAAGTGGGAGCGATTCTATTTGGGTCATTGTCGATCGCTTGACCAAATCGGCACACATCCTACTAGTGTGGACGGATTACAATATGATGCGTTATGCTAATCTTTTCATAGCAGAGATTGTGAGACTTCACGGGGTGTCGATCAATATAGTATCCGACCGAGATACAATTTTTGTATCCCATTTTTGGCGAAGCTTCCAAGAGGTAATGGGAACCAAATTACGGTTGAGTACATCATACCATCCGCAAATAGATGGGAAAACTAATAGAGTCAACCAAATGTTAGAGGATATGCTTCGAATATGCATACTTGATTTTAAAAGAGGATGGGAGAAATACCCTCCGTTGGTCGAATTTGCATACAATAATTCGTACCAATTCATGATAGGCATGGCATCGTATGAGGCATTGTATGGCCGACCGTGTTGATCGCCTACTTGTTTGTTAGAAGTAGGAGCTAATAAGCTCCTTCGACCTGAAATGATCCATGATACATCTTCAAAGCTTGAGCTAATTCAAAATCGTATACGAATTTCACAGGATTGCTAAAAAACAATGACGATGCAAATCGGAGGCAGGTGGATTTGGAAGTGGGGGATCAAGTTTTATTGCGGGAGTCTCCAATGAAAGGTGTTAAGTGATTCGAGAAGAAAGGAAAACTTGGGCCAAGATATGTAGGCCCTTTTCCCATTATTGAAAAGATAGGCCCCGTGGCATATCGACTTACTTTGTCGGAAAACCTACAAGATATTCATGATGTATTCCATGTTTCATCTTTGAAAGAATATAAAATATGTGAGGGAGCTCATTGGCATGTTCCATTGGACGATATTGAGTTGCAGCCCAAAATTTTGTATGAGGAACAACCGTTTGCCATCTTAGACCATGGTGAGAGTAGACTAAGGTCGAAAGTGGTGCCCTTGGTTCGAATCTAATGGTGATACCACAATGCCGAGGAATCAACTTGGGAACAAGAGGACGATATTCGAGAAAAGTACCCACACCTCTTTTTACCAGATACGTCTAAATGTTGAGGACAAAATTTCCTTGTGTGTGTGTGGGGGGGGGGGGGGGGGAGTATGTTATACCCCTTACTTTTGAGTAATTATTTTTTATATAAGTTGCCATGTGGGTTAGTCATTTAAAATAAATAAAAATCTAATTAAATATTAATTTATACGATTTAAGGTTTATATTTACGAGTATTGCATATTTACTATTATATGAATGTAAACATTGTAATATTATGTTATGTTGCGTCGTTGCGCATTAATGGTTATGGCTTATATCCCAATCAGACTATTTAAGTAAAGTAATATGACGCTGGGATAGGAAATTATAAACGATATCCCAGATGTTAGTTTAGAGGGCACGATTAGTCCGGGAATGGTTGGGATTGTCAAAATAAGTGTCGGGTGTGTTTTTCGGTTCCAGGGCACTTTTTGCTAGTTACAACTTAAATATGATGTAACGGGTCATTTAAATATGTTGTAGCATTTAATGTTGGACTTAAGTGTATTTGAGCTATTCTCGGTATTTAGTCTCGCAAGAGAAATTAAAGCTCATTTGTGTTTAACTTATAAAGAAAAATAGAGGAGAAGAGCTTAAGATAAAGAAGAGAAAAATAGAGGAATTGTTGATTTGAGATTGAAATCGTTTCAATGAGGAGAAATTCGAGACTTCAATCTTGAGGAAAGTTTTCTAACTTGCATAAATGTATGATTGTGTGTGAATAAATTACATAAATTTCTAGTGTTCTTGAGTTTAAATCATTTGGGGATTTTGGGTGATTTTGATGATTTGAGGGTTTCATAATGGTGGGTTATCATGTAAAAATGATTTGTAGAAGATGTTGGGTTTAGATGGAAGAAAAGGGTTTTGGGGATTTAAGGTTCATATAACCCCGTAGCCAAAACTGGGGACCCTGGCGAATCGATTCCCCCCTGTTGAATTAATTCGGTAAAATGGTAGGCTATAGGTATGAGTTTTTGAATCGATTCGGGTAGGACAAATAGATTTGTCAAGTTAGCATAAAGTTTGGTTCTCTAGACGGAATCGATTCGGCTGAGACGAATCGATTCGCTTCCAAGGGCGAATCGATTCGGCCTGGGTGAATCGATTCGAAAATGGTGTTGTTTTACTAAATGTTTCTAACATTGTTTTAACTCCTTTTCTCTTGGGTCTAAAGATTGTTAACCTTATTATAGGATGTATTAAAGATAAATGTGACCTTATATGAGGAGATTAATGCCTTTGGATGATAAGGGGGCATTCGGGCCTATTTCAGGGATTATAAACGATAACATAATACCTAAATTGGTTAAGAAATGATAGTAGGACTAGTGTATAGTAGGACTTTATTATTTTGGCTTTAGAGGGCTAGTATGGAAGTGTATATACATTTTAGCCTTAATTTATTATACATCTATGCTTTCGGGTATAATAATTTCCGTTCTAATTCATTATACATACATTTTGTGATTTTGGCATTTGGACGAGACTCGCCGATATAGTGGTTATTTTTCACTTTTGCACTCTATGGTTTTGTGCGAGAACATGGCAATTATGATAGCGCCCTTCACAAGCTATGTCAGAAGATGAAAGTTGAGATCTGATAACATAATCATTTCTAGCGACATATGTTACGATCAAGTTCTTTTATACATTAGTTTCTTATTTCAATAAATATTTCTTTCCATTAATAGATGTTTCTCTATTTGTAGAAGAGAAGGCATGCAGAGTAACATTTGGATAAAAGGTAAAGGTAAAGGGAAGTAGAATCAACCCCTGCCTTATTGTGATAATTTGTTCCTTTTCAATTTATTTCAATTTTTTCACGTATTGAAGAGTTAACCTTTTAGGTGCAGATCTAATATTATCTCTTTCGATTTTCACTCCTTTTTTTTATTTTCAGATATGGTGATGAATGACATCCTCCCTAAATAGGCCACGATTTGATCGACGAAAACGTGCATTGGTAATGATTTACGCTTGATATAGTGTTGTGTGAATTTGATGAATTTAACTGTAGAAAAAAAGGGGATATCTGATACTTTGATTCAAGGTTTCTTAAGGTTTGTCAAAACTATTGTAGAATGGAACAATGGACTAGACTTGAGCAATAATGTGTGAATTGACATTTAAATGCTCCTCCATCAGTATGTTTTTCTTATTTATGTGATTTGTCATTATTATAGTTGTATTCTCATTTATTTATTGGTTTCTTTCTTTAGTTGTAGAAGCTTAAACTTATTTGATCATGTGCATTAATGTTTAACTATGTTTACTTAAATATTAGATTGCTAAGATATTTCCTAATGGATATTAATTGATTTTTCAATTCATTTTTCAAATCAAATATACTGACGTGCACACATTAATAGGTGGAGATGGGGATGGTTATCACATTAAAACATTATTATTGCCTTTTCTGTTTAGATATCTAGTAGATAGTGGACATTCTGGCATGACTATTACATACGTCTTTTGTTATGATGATTATTACATATGTATTTTGTTCGAATTTATCTTGAAATAGTGCGTCATACTTTTTTGATAACATATTTTTCGGTTATCTTGTTATTTATGACTTTCAACAAGTCTTGCCATATTTTTATTATCAATAGAACATCGATAAAATGTTTACTACAATTATTGTAATGTGACATTTTTCTAATGCGCTTTGTGCATTTGATAGTGTGACATTATTTAGGCACTTTAAATTATCGTGCACAACCCTAATCTTCATTGGAAATACGTTGAGCCCAATATGTGGACATTTCCTAGAGTGATTAGAGAATATATCTTATCAATTAGATATTTATTTATTGATACCTAGCTATACTACTTTTTGAAAACATGATGGTCCCTTTTTTTTTGCTTTTACTACGATTGTGGGAAGACTTTTATATATTTGTTTAGTCTATTAGGCCTTTTTTCTACCTTACAATACTATCACAAAATTAGTATATATTAAACTGGATGTTTCTTTATATATTTTTTTATCATAATTATATAATTGTGATTGTATTGGATTTGTTGTATTAGTCCAATAAACAACTGAATTTTTGACCAAATTTTGTTAAATGTTGGAACTTTTGTCATTTAAAAAAATGTTATGATGTCTATGCGAGGTCCAAAACGGATTGTTAAATTTTTTATTTCTTATCAGGGTGGATGATCCTATAAACAGAGAAGATTATGACCATTTTTTTTAATTACACTTTCTTTTGTTGGGGAATGAAATTTTTGCCGCTTTGTAATTACGTACTTTGAATTTTTTTCTGTTTTGCCATTACGTATTTTGGATTTTTTCGACGTGCTTTCAGGAACGCGCATTCCGCTAGTGTATATATATATATATATATATATATATGATTGGCTTTTAGCATGACATTTCATGCATGCCCATGCATGAGAAAATGTCATGCATAAAAATATCATATATACCCCTTTCATATTACATATATCTATATAATAAGTTATAAAACTTATGTATGTCATAAAATGGAACCATGATGTCATCCATATGAGTTTTTTCTTGCACATCCTATTTTGACATTGAAAATTTTGAATTTCCCCTCTTCCACTTTAATTCAAACGTAAGGGTAGTTTAGTAAACATATATTATCTCTACATCTAAACACCACTTTTGTAATACCCCTTACTTTTGTGTATTTATTTTTATATTAAATTATTGGGTGCGGGTGATTTAATATAATTGAGGATAAAAATAAGGATTCGGAAAAAATATTGATTTGGTTAGAATAGTTAATATTTAAGAGAATTACACATTTACAAGGGTGATATGGTAAATATAATATTGTTTTATGCAATTTCATCGTATATATGTGTCTTGACGGCGGGATTTAGTTAATTATCAACCGTGGCATATTTTAATGAATTATCTAAGGTTAGGAGATTGTTTTTATATTTCGAGTTTCAAATGAAAATTGGGAGGGCACGGTTGATTCCGAAAGGGCCGGGAAAGTCAAAATAACTGCCCTGGTTTTTTTTATTAGAGTTCCGGAATCTTTTTGACTAGTTTGGCTCGATTTGGGGTACACTAGTAATTTTATGTGTGTATTATCATTTATGGATGGGATTACTAATAATAAGAGGTTGTTGGGCTTAAAAAGGTTAAATAATGTTAATTAATAGAAAACCCATTTGAGTTAGAGAATGTGAAAAGAAGATAAAGAGGGAGAAGCTTAAGAATGTACAAAATCTTATAGAATCCTCGACTTTGAAGAAGAATCAGACCCTAAAATCTTTAAGGCAAGTGGATGGACTTGCTAAATGCTTAATTGTGTGACCTATTTCATAAATTGTGGTACTATTAGAGATACATGTTGGAATCTAGTATAGAAGATTAATTTTTGTTTTGAGTATATGGGTTCGAAGTTATAGACATGGTACAACTCATAATTTGGATGGATTATGAAGTGAAATATTCTACAAGGAGGGTTTGATGGAGTTATAGGAAAAAACAATTGTAGGATACATAACTGTGCAGTCCGAACCGATTCATTTTCTAAGGATATCGGATCGGTTTGAAAGTTAAGGGGTTTCTGGTAATTTTAAGGAACCAATACGATTTGTTTTTAAGGGGTACCAGATCGGTCTGAAAGTGGAAAGTTTTTGTCCGTTTTTAGGAGACGGATTGGTTCATTTTTGAGGAAATTCGGCTCGGTCTGATTATCGCAAATGTGAATTTTGATGATATTCCTCTCTAGATGATTTAAATACTTACTCTGTAAACATGTTTATGGGGTAGAATATGGGTATGATATGACTCGATGGAGGGGTTACTTTGGGGATATTATAAAAGAATATTTGATAGGGTATTATATTGATTCCTTTTTGTAAATCCTCCATGGATTGGGAATTCTTTCGAGGAGGGTTACGGGCTAATGTGTGAGAGTTCATGGGCCCTTACAAGGAAAAAATTGAGGAATAATCATAGGTATGATTGGTTATCATTAATCAAGAAAATGAGTAAATTACGATATGAACTTGAGATGATTGTGTGGATCATTAGCTTGCGTAAGCTGTGATACTTACATATAGATAGGATAAGTAATATATGTATATACACTCTAAAGTGTGATAGTTTATATATATGATGTGGATGTATATTGGATGTGTAATATATATTTTGTGTTACAGACCCCTCAAGTGCTATCATGGGAAGTTGCGCTATGTGGGCAACTCCTCTTGCTCGAGGAGCAAGAAGAGTACGGTCCCCTGGTCATAGCATCCAGTATTTTACCACGTGTGAGGTAGGGGTAAGATGTCTTGGGTATGATTCTTCTTACCTTTAGGTGAGGAACTATGGCAGCTTGCCATATGCTTGTGAATAGGTTTTATACCAAGTTGATGTGAGAGTCCAACCGCTGGTAACCCAGGATGATAAGTGAGTAATTCCCTGGAAGATGATAGCACTGTAGAGACTGTTAGTACACCTGTACGATGTGTGTTATGTATTTCCATACTTGTATGATATGTGAGATACATATTACCCCTTTTTAGCATGAGATTGTATATGTATGCTTTGATGTTTGTAGACTGGAATTTAGGAGTATGCTTTATCTACCAAGGGTTGAACGGATTTCCACGACTAGCCATGTTAGGTTGTCGTGTATCGGGGGGTTTCCTTGTTTGGATTTCTCTTGCTAGATGTCCTACTCACGAATACTAGCACTATGTTGTAAGTGGGGAATTGTTTGGTCATCAGTACATGGAGTATTTGATTTTGCAAATGTCATCGAACTGATAATAGGTTATAGTTACATGCATGGGAGTTAGGTATAGACTTGAGGGGTATGGTTCATAGATTTATTGGGGTAGCTTAACTATATACTTATGGGTACGTTTTGGTGCGTGCTATAGCTGAGAGGTTAGGTTGAGTCTCAAGGGAGTGAGACTCCACTTCAATTATAAAATCTTGCAGATCTTTTATTATGCATTTAATTCACTTGCTACAGTTATTTTCAAACCCATGTCTCGGACCCGTTTATATCTTTTCCTTGCTATGTGTATATTGTGTCTATTATAGGTGTTCCTCCCCAACAAATCCCATGATGGTTATCTGTTACAGAGTTTTTGGGAGCTATAGCATGTGCGGGATGTTACAGGATTTTTGTTTCATATGCATCTTTTTTTGTAATCTAGTTAAGAATTCACAGTTGTAAATCGGGTGTGTGTACCTAAAGGTTTTATATGTTGATCTCTTTTGTAGTTGTATTTTGATTGTTGTATGGTCTATTTCCCAACAACATAATCAGGAGTATTCTTTTTCTATGACTACTCATAACAGGTAAATGATATAGCCCTTTATTTGTTTATTGCTCATGCTTCGTAGTGAGTGAATATTATATTATCGGTACTCTTTATATAAAAAAATTGCACTTGTTTATTTATATATTTAAGGTCGTTACTGCTTATATTTGTATTTGTTAGTTGATGCTGAGAATGATACACTTGAGGTTCCTGTTGTATTTTAGTATAGGGATGGCCACCAGTATATTTGAATAGATGGGGTGTCACAGGTGGTATCAGAACATCAGGTTCTAAAGTCTTAGGATTTGTGCGGACTCCTACGTTCTACCATAGAATTTTTTATATAGAGCCTTATCATTAGGATTGTTGTGTTCATACTGCATCCTTGATCTTCTGCTTTGATATATTGTTTGAACTATGTGTTGATACATTTTTATCCTTTCTACAGATGCCGCCAAAGTGAGGTCGTCCTGCTAGGGAAAATAAAGGAGCCAAGAATGTGGAACGCCAAGAGCCTTAGGGAACTATGACTGTCATAGAAGTTGCATATATTGTGTCACAAGTCATAAATGCAATGATGATCGCAATGGACCCAATAGTATCCTCAGGCTCCACAATAGCCTGTAGCTCCACCAGTTCAAACTCACTCGGGGCCATCTACTTAGGAGAGGGTGCGTGAGACTTTCTAGAAGGGCCACCCTCCAGAATTTCAAGGAGGAGCTGACGTTATCCTTGTTTTTCAGTGGAAAAAGGATATTTAAAGGCATTTATGCATGGTTGAATGAAGCGACGTTCATAAACATATACTTGTCACTTTAAATTTGTTTGATGTGGCTCTCCGCTGGTGGGAGTTGGGTAATATTCATGTGGAAAGAGATACGATGCCCATAGATGATTTTTGGGTAATTTTTTATTGTAAGTATTTTTCTTTGGCACTTCAGATAGAGCTGACGAGGAGGTTGTTGGACGTGACCCAAGGGGATCGAAATGTGACTCAGTACGAAGTGGAATTTACCCACTTAGAAAACTTTGTGCCAGATGAAGTTAATACCAAGGAGAAGATAATTTTAAAGTTTATGGGATGTCTAAATTGGAGGATTCGACAATACTTATTGGGGAATCCATCTCTTAATGTTCGCAGATGTGATGAATGTTGCACTATTACATTGTCAGGCTTATTAGTTGCATTTGAAGGGGAGAAAGAAATTAGTAGACTCAGGTTCATCGAGTAAGATGAGGATAGATAGTGCCAGTAGGGCACAGTAGACACTTTAGAAAGTGAATAAGCAGAAGGAGAGGGATCTCCATTCGGGGGAATCGGGAAAAAGGAAACGTCCAGGAGGCTCGCGATTTAATGGTTTTTGTTTTAAGTAGAATCTTCAAGGGAACCAACATCAGCAACACAACATTCCTCAGGGCCAAGCAGGCTGGGGGAATAATGGGGGAGGTTAAGAAGGGATAGATCATCATAGCTAGAGCTAAGGACAACCCAGATTTGGGTAATAGGGCCAGAGGCCGGGGAACTTTATAGGCTATTATTTTCAGTATGGTGAGGTGGGACACAGGAAGGTAGATTGCCCTCAACATAATAGGGTTCATGTTCAAGGAGCTCAGGAAGGTTAGCAAGCACTTTTACACCCTCAGGTGCCCGTTCAGATTTCCCCACCTCCGCAGGGTCAGTTGAAATATGGGCGAGTGTGCAATGTTTAAAATGCAATGCTGCCATAGGTCCAATAGCCTCCACCAGACATTGAAGGTAAGTTCCCCATCTATGGGCATATGGGTCGAGTATTATTTGATACTGGAGCATCCCAATCCTTTATAGAGGTTCATTTTGCGCGTGCGATGGGAGTGTTAGAGTCAGTTGAAATTGTTCAAATGTGTGTAGAATCTCCCTTAGGAGATGGGTCGCCGATCCATTTTACTTGTAAAGGGGTCATGATAAACTTTGGGAGATTACATTTAGCTGTCGACTTATTTGTATTAGATATGCATGGGTATGATGTTATATTAGGTATGGACTGGATGGTTAGATATCGAGCTATGGTGGATTGCTTAGGCAAGTCGATCGTATTTGTTATTCTGGGCTAGGAAATGTTTCTTATTGCTATGCCTCTTCTGGTGGGAGGTTCAAGCACCCATTTATATTATATTGAGGAGGAGACTTCGCAGGAAGTGTTTTTTTCCTTAGAATCGATTCCATTCGAGAATTCATAGATCTTTTCGAGTAGATTCTAGGATTGCCTCTGAGTTGTTATATCGAGATTATTATAGATTTAGCTCCGAGAACTAGGTCAATTTCATGAGATCCATACCGTATGGGTCTTGTGTAATTGAGAGAGTTACAAGACCAAATCTAGTAGCCTTTGGGACAAGGTTTCATTCATCGGAGTACATCACCTTGGGGAGACCTTATGTTGTTTGTGAAGAAGAGGGATGGTTCTTTGCGCTTATGTGTAGATTACCGAGAATTGAATAAGGTGACGATTAGAAATTAGTATCCATTGCCTTTGATTAATGATCTGTTTGATCAGTTGAGAGGAGACTCTTACTTATCAAAAATAGATTTGCGTACGGGATATCACTATCTTCCTATTAGGGAGCAGGATATCTCTAAAATTTCATTTTTGACTCGATACGGATCCTATGAGTTTTTGGTTATGCCGTTTGGGCTAACCAATTCGCTTGCAGTGTTTATGGATCTGATGAATAGGGTCTTTCGAAATTTCTTGGACCAATTTGTAATTGTGTTTATTGATGATATTTTTGTCTATACTCAAACGGAGGGCAAACACGCCAAACATTTGAGGATGGTTCTACAGAAATTCAGGGACCATCAATTATATGCTAAGTTCGAGAAATGTGGATTTTGTTAAGAGAAGTGAAATTTTTGGGGCATGTAATGTCAAAGAAGGGTATTTCTGTGGACCCGAGTAAAGTTGTAGCGATGAAGGAGTGGGGTCATCCCACAACAACGATGGAGATTAGAAGTTTCTTGCGTTTGGTCGGTTATTATCGTCGTTTTATAAAGGAATTTTTAAAAATTTCCGGTGTTTTGACAAATTTAACCTGAAAGGGAGACCCTTTTGTGTGGGACGATTCTTGTCAATTAACCTTTGATGAATTAAAGGACAGGTTAATGTCTTCACCCATTATCTCTTTGCCTAAAGCAGAAGTGGAGTATTTAGTCTTTATTGATGTGTCTCTCCAGGGTTTAGGGGGTGTGCTTTGACAAGAGGAGAGGGCAATTACGTATGCTTATCGTAAACTGAAACCCCACGAGCATAATTATCTTACTCATGACTTGGAATTAGCTGCAGTAATCTTTACATTAAGAATTTGGATGCATTATCTTCTGGGCAAGAAGTTTAGGCTTTTCACGAACCATAAGTCGTTGCAATATTTGTTTACCCAAAAGGACTTAAATATGAGGCAAAATATGTGGTTAGAGTTTGTAAAGTATTATCAGTTCGATATCCAGTATCGTCCAGGAAAAGATAATGTTGTAGCTGACGCACTAAGTCATCATCCCACTGGGTAGTTAGCAGACATATGGAAAGCTAAGTGGAAGGAACTTCGTCTGGGTGATGCAGTGGTCAGGGCTTGTATGACCACTTTATCAGTCACACCTGAGATGGTAATGAGGGTTGTTAAAGCTCAATCGCAAGATGTGGATTATAAGGTTATAGTACAAAAATTACTGACCGAAGGATTATAATCCTACTCCATTAGTTCCGAGGGTGGATTATGATTCAATGGTAGGTTGGTAGTCCTGGATGATCTCGATTTGTGGCAAGCTGTTATGTCAAAATCCCACTGGTCGAGATTTGCTATTCGCCCAAGTGGAGATAAAATGTATCAAGATGTGAGATGGAAATACTGGTGGTTAGGTATGAACAGTGACATAGATAAATTTTTCTCTAAATGCACCACTTGTCAGTTAGTAAAAGTGGACCACCAGCGACCCTCGGGAACGTTACAGCTGCTAGAAATTCCTGCATGGAAATGGGAAATCATTTCCATGGATTTTATCAAAGGATTATCAATGATGCAGTGTAGCCATGATTCCATTTGGGTTATCGTGGACCATTTGACGAAGTCGGCACACTTTTTTCCAGCGTGGATAGATTTTATGGCGGCACAATATGCTCAACTCTTTATTGCTGAAATTGTGAGATTACACGAAGTACCAATCAATATTGTGTCTGATCGAGATAAAATCTTTGTCTACCATTTTTTGGCAGAGATTTCAGGAAGCCATGGGGACTGAATTGAGGTTGAGTACATCATACCATTCCCAGACCGATGGGGAAACGAATTAAATCAAATGTTGGAAGACATGCTTCGGATGTGTACGCTAGATTTTGGAGGAAGTGGGGAGAAATACCTACCATTGGTGGAATTTTCCTATAATTATTCTTACCAATTTACTATAGGTAGGGAGCCTTACGAGGCATTGTATGGGCACCCATGTTGTTCACCTTCATGTTGGTTGGAAGTTAGTGACGATAAACTCCTTGTCCCAGATTTGATCCGGGATACTTCAGCAAAGATTGAAATGATTCCTAACCGCATGCATGTTGCTCAGGAACACTAAAAAAGATACACAAACGTAGACCATAGTCATATGGATCTTGAAGTAGGCGACCAAGTGTTATTAAAAGTGTCTCCGATGAAAGGTATTATGAAGTTTGGCACGAAAGGCAAACTTTCTCCGAGATATGTAGGGCCTTTCCCAATTATTGAAAGGATTGGTCTAGTGTCTTATAGACTTGCCTTGCCAGAACATTTACATAGAATTCAAGATGTATTCAATATTTCATCCCTGACGAAGTATAAATGATGGGAGGGGGCTCATTGGCATGTTCCACTGGAAGAAATTGAGTTGCAACCTGACATCTCGTACGAGGAACGACCGGTTGCTATTTTAGATCGTAGTGAGGGTAAGCTACAATCTAATGTAGTACATTTAGTTCGATTCCAATGGGGGCACCATAATGCAGACGAGTTAATATGGGAACGAGAGTGTTGGTACCAAATTAAACTGCTGACATGAACCCATCATTTGAAGACACGTGTCAACCAAGGTGGGAATTACAAATATTTCTACCGATCAAAACACTACCACCGAGCTACTCATACATTCCGAACAACTCAAGCGTGCCGATCAACTTAGGCCCCCCGAGCAGCTCATGGGCCCCGAGAAACTCAAATAAGCCGAGCTAATTAGATGGTCCGAGCAGCTTAAGCGGTCCGAGCTACTGGGCGTATAGAACACTTAAATCAGGATAATCAAATAGACGATTGCGCATTAAATGCTCATTACTATCGTACAGATGTATATGCCTACTAGAAAACAGTGCATTGTCCTTTCATTTGTATAGCTTCAAGGCTATAAATACATTGTAACCTCCTCATTAGAAGGGGACTCTGGATTTCTGGGTAAATCAATTATCGAGAATTCCAGGAAAACAGTCAGCAATACAAGGACAGTGGACGTAGGCCATTCTTATAAGGCTGAACCACTTTAAAAATATCTTATCTCATATTTATTAACTCATATTTATCTGTGATTAAAATAATTAGATCAAATCTAGTTTTTTTCATCAACAGATTGGCATCGTCTGTGGGAACGACTGTAATTAGCATTTTTCACCAAAATAACTCATCATCATTGGCTGATAATCTAGAATCCAGTAATCGAAACACTTGGATTCCTTCCAATCTTTCTGCTCCCCTAAATTTTTCAGATTTGGCGGGTATAATGGCTAATTTAGCCCAAGGCCAGACGGTCATGCAAGAAACCATGCAACAGCTTATACAAATCGTTCATGGCGGAGTGCCAGCTCAATCAGGACAACGAAGTGTTCAGAGAAATACTCGTTTACCCTCTTCATGAACTAGGTGAACAATATTTCCATAAGAATCTCGATCCAGATGTACAGATTCATATCGTACTGAGAGATATAATGATCCTTCTTATCAGCCTAGACGGCCTTCCTTGGCACGAGCTACAAACACTCAACAAAGCATCACTTTATCTCCAGAGAGGACAAGTGCTCTTGAAAGGTTGAGTAGAGTCTCTCCTTTTGATCGTTTGGAACCTAGGAGGAATAGAAGGTCCCCTAGGATTATGTTGAGGAACTCTCAGCAACCATTTGATTTAAGGGAAGGCTCTGCCCAATCACGACCAACTGCTCGTCATGAAAGATCCCAAGAAGAAAATTCAACACGATCAGTTGCTTGAACCAAAAGGCCCAAGGAGGGAAATGATGCATGGAAGGTCTCTATTAAAAGGTTGGAATACAGATTAGGAGAAATGGCTAAAGCCAAGAATCCTCTACAAAGAACTTTGTCGAAGGAACACCATTTATACAGGCAATTGTGGATTTTCCCACACCATCAAAGTTCAAAGCTCATGTGGTGACACCTAAATATGATGAAAAAACTGACCCTATCCTTCATACAGAACAATACCAAACCATTGTTGATATCTATGCAGTTCCAGAAGAGATGAGATGTAGAGCATTGTCAGGAACTCTTATCAGATCAGCTCAGATATGGTATAACAACCTTCCTCGAGGGAAGATTGAGACTTTCTTTCAATTGGCATAACTCTTTATCGAGAACTTCTATTTTGGAGAAAAACCAGTAAAAAGAGTAGCACATTTGCTAAGCATTAGACAAAAGTAAGGTGAAAGCATCAGGGACTTATTACTCGTTTCAATAACGAGAAACTTAAGGTAATCGATTATGAGGAGAAAGCAGCAATTACTGCTTTGATGAGTGGATTGTTGCCCAATAAATTATACTACACTTTAGCCAAAGATCCGCCCAGGACCATGGCAGAACTGATGGCAAAAGCTGCCAAAATCATGAATGCCGAGGAAGCCATGGCTACGAAGAAGAATGCAGACACTAAGGAGACCAAGGTGTAAGATGGTAAAATCAAAAAGAAGGATCAGAAGAATAATGGTCATAACAGGCAATCAAAAGCAAAGCAAACACTGGAGCAGATGAAGAAATTTTGAAATTACACTCCTTTAAAGGTAAATATAAATCACATTCTGGAGGAGATCAAGAATAGCAAGGAGCTAGCCTGGCGAGAAAAAGTTAAAGCAGATCCTGACAGAAGAGATAAATCCAAATATTGCGAATTCCATAAAGACCATGGTCACACGACCAAAAATTTCATATCTCTCCAGAATGAAATTGAACCACTCATCAGACGAGGAAAGCTAGCTAAATATGTTGATCGTCAAAATGGTGTAAAGACCAATGACCGAGCAAGAAGAAGATCTAAATCTCCTCATCAAGCAAAAGAAGACAAGAAAATAAGTCATGAAGAAGATCCAGAAGATGATCAAGATGATCCCGATCTCCCCAAAAGACCAAGACAACCAGAACATGAGGTATTTTCAATTCATTTTGGATCATTTGATTGCAATGTTATTATAGGTGGAGATGCAGGAGGTGGAGACCTTACTGCAGAGAGGAAAGTTTACCTCAATGAGGCTCAAGATTGTTCATATATTTAAAGAATAAATCTAGCTAAAGATGATCGCCCGAGGAAGGTGAACAAAGATAAACTGGTCATTTGTTTCTCTCAGAACGACCTCACAGGTCTGCTATATACTCATGATGACCCATTGGTGATCAAAATGAGAATGAAGGAAGTAGTGATTTCATGAGTATTGGTGGATAATGGTAGCTCGACAGCTATCATGTTCTACCCATGTTTTGATAGTTTAAATCTAAAGCTATCCCAGTTGGAGCCATATCATAGGCCCCTCCTTGGTTTTACTAGCGAGAAAGTTTTTCCAGTTGGGACGATCAAGTTGGATATGTTCATCGGTACACGGCCTACTTGTCGAACAGAAAAAGTATGCTTTTTCGTGATGGATAAAAATTTACAATCAGCTTATAATATCATCATGGAAAGGGTAGGTTTGAAGAAGTTCAAAGCAGTACCATTTACTGTACATCAATGTTTAAAATTCCCAACCAACTTTGGAGTAGGAGTAGTGAAGGGCGACCAAAAAGTAGCTCGGGAATGCTACTATTCATCTGCCAAGCAAGAGGAGCATGAAGAATCTAGGAACCAGACTACTACTTATCAGGTAGAAGAGATAGAAGATACGGATATTGAAACTTTAGACCCAAGAGATGAGTCTCAGCTCGTTAAGGGCCAGGTCATGGAGGCTGAAAAAAATATCATTTTGGACGACGAGCATCCAGATCGAACAACTCAAATAGGTGCATCACTAGATGTGTCAATAAAGCAAGAGCTGATAGCATTTCTAAGACGCAGAAAGCAGACTTTTACATGGAGTCACGAAGATATGCCAGGGAGAGACCCAAATTTCTTGTGTCACGAGATCAATGTGAACAAGGAAATCAAGCCAGTGAAGCAACGACGAAGGGTATTCAGTCCCGAAAAGAACCAAGCCATACAAGAAGATGTAGAGAAACTGCAAAAAGCCTCTTTTATTGAGGATGTCAAATATCCTGATTGGCTAGAAAATGTGGTAATGGTGAAGAAGAAAAACAACAAGTGGAGGATGTGTGTGGACTACACTGATCTTAATAAAGCCTTCCCAAAGGATCATTTTCCTTTGCCTCAAATCGATCAGTTGGTGGATGCTACCTCGGGACATGAATTGCTAAGTTTCATGGATGCTTATTCTGGTTACAACCAGATTAAAATGAAGCCTGAAGACAGGGAAAGTACCTCTTTTATCAACCCAAGGGGAACTTATTGCTATAATGTTATGCCTTTTGGATTGAAAAATGCAGGTGCAACATATCAGTGGCTGATGAATAAGGTGTTTGCAGAGCAGATCAGTCATAACATGGAGGTTTACGTTGATGATATGATGACGAAGAGCAAGAAAGTTGTTGATCATCTAGTTGATATAGGTCAGACCTTTGATCAACTAGAGAAATATTAAATAAAGATGAATCCCACCAAATGCATATTCGGAGTACGAGAAGGCATGTTTCTCGGATACATTGTTAATCAACGAGGGATTGAGGCAAACCCTGAAAAGATCAAGGCTCTATTAGAGCTACGATCTCCAACCATGAAGAAGGAAGTGCAAAGCCTCATGGGGCGAGTAGAAGCACTTAATAGATTTGTGTCACAAGCAACTGATAGATGCCTCCCATTCTTCAAAACACTTCGAAAAACTTTTGAGTGGAATGATGAATGCAAGGATGCTTTACAAGAGTTGAAAAAGTATCTAGGGACACCTCCACTATTATCTAGACCCGTGATGGGAGAAAGATTATACTTATATCTGGAAGTGTTAGAAAACGCAGTGAGCTCGATGTTGATAAAAGTGGAGGACAGAGTGCAAAAACCAGTATATTACACCAGCAAAGCTTTCTGAGGAGAAGAAATCAGATATCCAAGACTGGAGAAATTGGCACTAGCATTAATTGAAGCAAGCAGAAGAATGAGGCCATACTTCCAAGCCCATACTATACGGGTGTACACCGACATGCCATTAAGACAAGCTCTGCATAAGCCAAAAAAATCAGGAAGATTGATGTACTGGGCAGTGGAGCTCGGTGAATATGATATAATTTATGATCCTAGGTCGTCGCTCAAAGGGTAGGCAGTAGCAGACTTTATCGTAGAGTTTACTCAAGAAAATGCCCCCGAAGAACAGGATTTGAATACTGATCAACCTGTAGATGTTACAGGATCATCAAATGTGAACCCTGACCAACTTACGTCGGTAGGCGAGCAGCAAGAAATGTCAGTCGAGCAAGAAAAAATAACTGATGAGCATCGAGAAGTATTAGAGGAGGACAAAAGTAAGTACCAGATATTCCATCGAGGAACTCTCTCTGATAAAATTTTTGATGATAAGTTACCCATATGGAATTTGTATGTGGATGGCTCTTCGTGCACTGCGGGAAGTGGAGCAGGGATTATTTTGAAAAGTCCAGATGAGATTGATGTGGAGTATGCTCTAAGCTTTCAATTTAAAGCTTCTAATAATGAGGCCGAATATGAAGCAATGATCGTGGGACTAAACTTGGCCAAAACCATGAAGGAAGAGCAAGTTGTTGTGTACAGTGACTCTCAATTAATTATAAATCAAATTTTGGGGGAGTATGCAGCAAAAGGAGAATTAATGATCAAGTATCATGCCAAAGCAATGGAAGTTTTATCAAGTCTTACTGCAGTTTAGTTGATTAGAATACCAAGAGCGGAGAACGTAAGAGCAGATGCACTATCTCGATTGGCATTAGCCACGTGCACCGAGCTACGAAGAACAATCCCAATAGAAATCCTAGTTGGTCGGAGCATAGACGAAGATCTTATAATGAATTTCATTGCGCTCGATTTGAGACCATCTTGGATGGATACCATCAGGGAATATGTTGAAGATGGGACTTTACCAACTGCTAAACTCGCAGCCAAGAAACTAAAGTTCAAATCTGTTCGTTATGTATTGACTGGTGGCATTTTATACAAATGAGGAGTTATAGCAGGGCTACAAAGATGCGTCCATCCCCCTGAAGTGAAAGATTTTATTGAAGAAGTTCATGAAGGGTCTTGTGGAGCCCATGTAGCTGGTCGGACGCTCTTACGAAGAATAACCACGCAGGGGTATGACTGGCCGACAATGAGAGCCGATTGCGCAGCTTATGCTAAGAAGTACGATAAATGCCAACGCTTATCGGTCATCCGAAGAATTCCTCAGGAATTGTTAACACCCATAACGTCCCCTTGGCCCTTTTTCCATGTGGGGAATAGACTTAGTCGGGCCACTCCCAACGACCAGGGGAAGATTCAATTACCTTATAGTTGCTGTGGATTATTTTACAAAATTGGTGGAAGCTGATCCCCTTATTGATATGACATGCGACAAAGTCTATCAATTCATTTGGAAAAACATTATTTGCATATATGGTCTCCCACATGCATTCATTACTTACCATGGAACCCAGTTTGATAATGAGGAGTTTACTGCATACTGTCATCAATCCAATATACTGAAAACTCATTCTGCACCAGGTCACCCCTAGAGCAATGGAAAAAATGAGGTGACATGTAGAACACTACTAAATGGATTGAAGAAACGACAATATATAGTGAAAAAGAAAATTGGATTAATGAACTACACTCTGTTTTGTGGGCTTATCGCACCACATCGCGAATAGCAACTGGAGAGTCCCCATACATGCTGGCGTTTGGGAGTGAGGCTGTCATACCTGCTGAAATGGGTCTACCTACGCATAGGGTATTAAATTTTAATTCTCCTATAAGTGACTTAATGAGAAGATTAGGCCTAGATATGCTCGAAGAAGTTAGAGAAGAAGCAGGAATCAGGAATGAAGCATATCAACAACGAACAACTTTGTTCTATAACAAAAGACTAAAGAAGTGTGATTTAAAGGAATGGGATTATGTGCTGAAGAAAGTGATCCAAAAGCACAAGAAACTGGAAGCCAACTGGCACGGACCCTACAGAGTAACAAAAGTTGTTTGCCCAAGGACATACAGGATTGAAACCTTGGAAGGAGAAGAATTCAAGAATGCATGGAATGCAGAGCATCTGCGCAAGTATTATCAATGATTGTAGTTCATATGCAATAAAGTTTCTTCAATATAAATAAAGTGATGCTTCATCCAGTTTCTTTCCTTGTTAAAATTTTTTCAGAATATTAGTGCTACACACTACACATCAAATTCAGAGCAACTCCGGTTGATCAGAAAGCATTTACTACCAACTCCGATTGGTCGGAAACTTATTTACCACCAACTCCGGTTGGTCGGAAAGCATTTACCACCAACTCCGGTTGGTCGAAAACTTATTTACCACCAACTGCGGTTGGTCGGAAAGCATTTACCACAAACTCCGATTGGTCAGAAACTTATTAACCACCAACTCCGGTTGGTTCGAAAACTTATTTACCACCAACTCCGGTTGGTCGAAAGCATTTACCACCAACTCCGATTGGTCGGAAACTTACTTACCCCCAACTCCGATTGGTCGGAAAGCATTTACCACCAACTCCGGTTGGTCAAAAACTTATTTACCACCAACTCCGATTGGTTCGAAAACTTATTTACCACCAACTCCGGATGGTCGGAAAGCATTTACTACCAACCCCGATTGGTCAGAAACTTATTTATCACCAACTCCGGTTGGTCGAAAAGCATTTACCACTAACTCCGGTTGGACGAAAACTTATTTACCACCAACTCCGGTTGGTCGGAAAGCATTTACCACCAACTTCGGTTGGTTGGAAACTTATTTACCACCAACTCCGATTGGTCAAAAATTTACCACCAACTCCGATTGGTCAAAAACTTATTTACCACCAAGTCCGGTTGGTCGGAAAGCATTTACCGCCAACTCCGATTGGTTGAAAACTTATTTACCACCAAATCCGGTTGGTCGGAAAGCGTTTACCACCAACTCCGGTTGGTCAAAACATATTTACCACCAACTCCGGTTGGTCAGAAAGCATTTACCACCAACTTCGATTGGTCAAAAACTTATTTACCACCAACTCTGGTTGGTCGGAAAGCATTTACCACCAACTCTGGATGGTCGAAAACTTATTTACCACCAACTCCGGTTGGTCGAAAAGCGTTTACCACCAACTTTGGTTGGTTAGAAACTTATTTACCACCAACTCCGATTGGTCGAAAATTTATTACCACCAACTCCGATTGGTCGGTAAGCAATTAACTCAAATTAAACAACAAATGGGATAAATATTGTATACACATATATTTATCAATCATAAAGCAAGAACATTCTACAAATTATTTAGAAGACAATGAAATGGCAAAAAATATCTTCATTCAAATCAAATAGAATTACACATGATGTGAAAAATAAACTTCATTACAATAAAAATCCTATTCTATCGGGTTTTTCCCTTTTGCCTTTGAAACAGGTTCTACTCCAGCAGGAGGGTCATCTAAGGCATAAGGAGAATTTATAAAATTTACATCTCTCAGCATTCTGAAATTCATCACAGAGGGGCGATCAAGAAATTGCTCTAGACGAGCTATATCAACATTGGCATGAAGAGTGTAGTCGCCAAGATATTTGGAGATTAAGTATCGAGTAATTGCCCGAGAAGGTATCCAAATAAAATCAAGCTTAAAAGGAGGTACGTGCAAGTCGAGTACTTCAGGCTCATAAAAATCGCATAAGTAATGTCCCTGCCCCAATTGCAGCACACACATAGCATTTAACCATCCTTGCTTATACCCTTCATTATTCGACTGCTGGATCCGATCATCAAGATGGTAAAGAGCTTCATTATACCCAGCCATCCAAAATTCTCTGGGTTGTTTGTGAAATTGGTAAGTTAACCTCTCCAGTTGCTCGTGGCGGTTCTTTACCAAGATTTACTTATTTTCTAAGGAAAAACTCTAGGTAGTAAGTTGCTCGGTGAGACTCAAAATTTTCTTAGACATTTCTGATAAGGCCTGGTTTTTCGCCATCAATTGAAAAGCCTGATTCTCTAAAGCAGATTACGTTTTAGCTTCTTCAATGCTGACCCGACCAGCCCTAGCTCATCCACAAGAAGAAGACCTTGCTCGTCCACGAGTAGATGAGGAGGGTCCAACCCTTTTTAAAGTTTCCAACTCATCTCTTAAGTTGGCATTTTCCACCTCCAAGAAAGAGAAACCTTCATCATTAACCGAGACTAAGGCTTCCGAGGAGGATGCTGCAAATTTTAGTTGTGTTATCTCCTCTTGTAAAACAATATTTTCCTATTCCAACAACTTTGCAATCTTCCTATGCTCTTCAACCTCAAGCTTCACAATTCTCTCTTTCTTCTCATAAGCAGAGATAAATTTATCATATCCTTTTTCAGCACTCAATTATTAGAATTTCCTTTCGTACCCTTGATGCAGAAGTGTGGAAGATTCTTTATACTACTGCTGGAGTTCCTCGATCGTTCCTTGGAGGTCCTCAATCATCTCATAATAGGCCACATTATTGGCGACAACACGATCGAGCAAACACTTCAGATACTGGGGAGCTCTCACTGCTCGTTTAGAAGCATTTGAACCCAGTATATCAATGATTTGAATCTCATCAAGATCTGCATGACCCCCTTTAAAATAGTCATTGCATTTCTTCATAAATTATGTGTCATGAGCTGATAAGAGCTCCATCCTGGACATAAACTAGCAAAGATAAATAGAAAGAATCAATAAGGATGCAGATAGAGCAAGTAAGGGAGAAATTTGAGATGAACAACCAAAATTCAAATTTTATTTCATCATAAGAGAAAATACAAAGTCTGGGATTACATTCAATAGAACAACAAAATAAAAATCTGAGTAACTTTACACATTCTCTTTGTTCCCTATAACTTCCTCGAAAGGTTTGGATGAATGGGCTGGTTGCTCGGTAGACAATGATAGCTGCTCAGCGGAAGTACTGGTCGGTTGGAGTTGCTCGGTAGGTTGAACAGTAGGAACCTGATCTCTAATCATCGGGGAAGACTCATTTGAGGCAGCTTCATCCTCTTCTTCTTATCCAGGAGAGGGAGGAGGGCCATGAGTGTGTTGTTGGAATAACTCAGAATCCTCGGCAACTTTCATCTTTTGCAAGGTTGCGACCCATCCACCCCTAAAATATTTAAGTCTAGCATACTCCATTTGAGAAGTCATGGCAGCTAGGCCTTTATTCCAGCCTTTATCCCAACCGACACCGAAAGATTTTTTAACTTCTTTCTTCCTCTTTGCCTTCTCCGAGGAGGTTCTTTCCCTAAGGATCTCCTCGGCAGCCTTCAATTTCTCCTCCACCTCATTTTTCTGTCGTTCAACATCTTGAAGTTTAACAACTTCATTTTCAGCAATCTTGAGTTTAGCTTCAAGCTCCTTATTGCTCTTTTTAAGATTTTTGTTGCTCTGATCAAATTCTTTCATTTTCTTCTCCAATTCCTTGGAGGCATTCTCAGCCCGATTTTTATCCAGCTCAATGGACTTGAGTTGCTTTTCCCAGGCAATCTTATCATCCTCGTACTTTTTATGAGAGTCTTTTAAAGACTGGGTCATACCTACAAAGGCTTCCTCTACTCCTCTCGAGGAACTTAAAGCCTTGATTACTTCATATTTCTTCAAAAGGCTGTTGAAACACGTCACTAGCTGAAAAAATAACTTCAAGTCAATACATGGACATATAAAACAAAAGGGGTCAAGTTGAATATACTTACTGAGGCAATGTGTTGAGCAGCCAGGGTATTAATTCTCTCACGAGAAAGTGAATCCTCAATGCCTTGGACTTTTGGGATAGTCCAAGATTTCACTAAGTCCATAGTAGAGCTCGGAGCATCAAAGGAGGGAATACTACCTTCAACATTTGGAGTTTGGGAGACAAGTTCGGCAAGTCTCTCGGAAGAACTTTTCTTCAACCTCTTCGGAGGGGAAGGATCATTTTCAACCAAAGACGTTGTCTTTATTAGTGATATGACAATAACCTCACTCGGAGCAGAAAGAGCAACAATCTTGCTCGGAGCCACAGGGGGCTTCTCGGAAAATTTCTTGGAAGCATCAGGAGGGGGTACCTCTATGGTCTTTCTCCCCTCTTCTGGGACATCTTTTTTACTTCTCTTTGCCTCCACAACAGGAGAGGCAGACTTGTCGAAAAAGTCAGGATATTTTCTTCTCTTCATTATGTCACCGATAGGAATATTTGACTCGGAGGAAGAACCTTCCACCCTAGTATCAAAGGTTGATACTTAGTCAAGATTAACCACCACTGGACGAGCAGTGAAGGATGAGGTAAAGCTCTTATACTACAACAAATAAGAGGCAGATCTAATATGTTCCTCGGTAACAGATTGGTGCAAATCCCAAATAAGTACAACGTTAAAGTATTGACAGAACTCCAAACACAAACGGTTTGGTGGAAAAGAAAAGCCACATTCGGCCACAAAAAGACTTGGGAACCAATGTCCCTCAGCCAAAGAAAAATAATCAGAAGGTTCAGAAATCTCCTCCAAAATGACCTATGAAGGGATTGAAAATTCATATCGAAACTTGTCCAATGACTCAACAAGATAAAACCTGATGAACAAAGAAAAATAAAAGAAAGGGAAGAAAATCTTACAGGGAAAAAGAGATCAGGTGACAATATATGACGGAAAGAACGAAGGCACGAGACAGAAGGAAAATAAAGAATTCAAAGATACAGATTTGAAAAGTGAAAAATGATAGGATTTCTGTCGCGCTTAAATACATTACCTCGGGAATAGAGAAGTAAATGATTACAAAGGAGGAAGTTTGCGTATCCGATGGCTAAAAAGAAGAAAAAGGGCATAAAAATCAAAACGGTTATGGAAATTCAAAATAGTTTAAAAGCCTGATATTATGCACTCAAAAAAGGAGTTATATACAACGAAAGTTTGCCTAAAATCCATAAAAACTGAAAATCTAAGCAGCAGAATGTTCCATACTTTTCTTCAACATCAAACTATGAAACATTGGGGGCTTCTGTTAGTACCAAATTTAGTCTGCTGACATGGACCCATTATTTGAAGAACGTGTCAACCAACGTAGCAATTACATATATTTCTACCGGTCAAAACACTACCACCGAGCTACTCATACATTCCAAACAACTCAAGCGTGCCGATTAACTTAGGCCCCCGAGCAGCTCATGGGCCATGAGCACTTAAATGTGCCGAGCTACTTAGACAGTCCGAGCATCTTAAGAGGTCCGAGCTAGTGGGCGTACAAAACACTCAAATCAGAATAATCAAAGAGACGACTCCGCATTAAATGCACATTACTATCGTACATATGTATATGTCTACTAGATAACAACGCATTGTCCTTTCATTTGTAAAACTTCAAGGCTATAAATACATTGTAACCACCTCATTAGAAGGGGACTCTGGATTTCTGGGTAAATCAATTATCGAGAATCCCAGGCAAACAGTCAGCAATACAAGGACAGTGGACATAGGCCATTCTTATAAGGCTGAACCACTTTAAAAATCTCTTATCTCATATTTATTTACTCATATTTATCTATGATTAAAATAATTAGATCAAATCTAGTTTTTTGCATCAACAAAGAGGATGATATGAGAGCCCTGTACACTTACCTCTTTCCATAAGGTATGTCTAAATTTCGAGGGTGAAATTTCTTTAAGGGGGGAGTATGTAACATCCCTTACTTTTATGTATTTATTTTATATTAAATTATTGGGTGCAGGGGATTTAATATAACTGAGGATTAAAATAAGGATTTAGAATAAATATTTATTTGGTTAGAATAGTTAATAGTTATGAGAATTACACATTTACTTGAGTGATATGGTAAATATAATATTGTTTTATGCAATTTCGGCATATATATGTGTATTGACGGCAGGATTTAGTTATTTCTAAACCGTGGCATATTTTAATGAATTATCTAAGGCTGGGAGATGTTTTTTATATTCTAAGTTTTGAATGAAAATTTGGAGGGCATGGTTGATTCTGAAATGATCGAGAAAGTCAAAATGACTGCCCTTGGGTTTTTATTAGAGTTTCAAAATCTTTTTGACTAGTTTGGCTCGATTTAGGGTACACTAGTAATTTTAGGTGTATATTATCATTTAAGGATGGGATTACTAATAATAATATGTTATTAGGCTTAAGAAGGTGAATTAATCACAATTAAGAGAAAACCCATTTGAGAGAGAGAATGTGAGAAGAAGAGAAATAAGGAGAAGCTTAAGAATCTTCAAAATATTGTAGAATCCTTGACTTTGTGGAAGAATTAGAACCTACAATCTTTGAGGCAAGTGGATTAACTTGCTAAATGCTTGATTGTGTGACCCATTTCATAAATTTTAGTATGAATTTGGTAACATTAGAGATACTTGTTAAACCCTAAAATCTAGTATCGAAAATTAATTTTTGTTGTGTGTATATGGGTTCGAAGGTATAGACATGGTAGAACTCATAATTTGGTTGGATTATGAAGTGAAATTTTGTATAAGGAGGGTTTGGTGGAGTTATAGGAAAAAATTTCGTAGGATACAAAATTGTGCAGTTCGGACCGATTCATTTTTTAAGGATATTAGATCGGTCTAGAAGTTAAGGGTTTTCTTGAAAATTTAAGGAACCAAATCGGTTCATTTTTGGGTACCTCCGGTCCGGTCCAGTTATTGTAATTGGGAATTTTGATGCTATTCCTCTCTAATTGATTTAAATACTTAGTAAACCCGTTTATGTTATTATGTAAACATCTTTATGACATATAATGCGTATTACTCGATGGAGGGGTTACCTTGGGGCAATTATAGAAGCATATTGAAGAGGGTATTATATTTCTTCCGTTTTGTAAATCCTCTATGAATTGGAAATTATTTCGAGGAGGGTTATGATCTAATGATTGAGAGATTGTGGGTCCTTACAAGGAGAAAAATTGAGGAATAATCATAGGTGTGTTTGGTTATTATTAATCAAGAAAATGAGTAAATTACAATATGAACTTGAGATGATTGTGTGGATCATTAGCTAGCGTAAGGTGTGATACTTACATATAGATAGGATTAGTAATATATGTATATACACTCTAAAGTGTGATAGTTTATATATATGATGTGGATGTATATTGGATGTGTAATATATATTTTGTGTTGCACACCCCTCTAGTGCTATCATGGGAAGTTGCGCGATGTGCGCAAATCCTCTGGCTCTAGGAGAAGGAAGAATATGGTCCCCAGGTCATAGCATCCAATACTTTTACCACGTGTGAGGTAGAGGTAAGACGGCTTGGGTATGATTCTTCTTACCTTTAGGTGAGGAACTATGGCCGCTTGCCATATGCTTGTGAATAGGTTTTATACCAAGTCGATTTGAGAGTCCGACTGTTGGTAACCCAGGATGATAAGTGAGTAATTCCCTGGAGGATGATAGCATTCTAGAGACTGTTAGTAACATATACGATGTGTGTTATGTGTTTCCCTACTTGTATTATATGTGAGATATGTATTACCCCTTTTTAGCACGAGATTGTATATGTATCCTTTGACATTTATAGACAGGAATTTATGATTATGTTTTATGTATTGAGGGTCGAACAGATTTCCATGACTAATCATGTTAGGTGGTAGTGTATGGGGGGTCCTTATTTGTATTTCTCTTGCGAGATGCCCATGCATGAATACTATATCTATGTTTGAAGTGGGGAAATGTTTGGTCATCGGTACATGGGGTATTTGAGTTTGCATAATAGGGAAATATCATTTAACTGATAATCGGTTATAGTTACGCTCATGGTCTGTTTCTCGACAACATAGTCTAAAATATTCTTTTGTATGACTACTCGTAGCATGTAAATGATCAAGCCATTTATTTGTTTATTGCATACGCTTCATAGTAAGCAAAGGTTATATTGTCGGTACTCTTTATAAAAAAAATTGGCACCTGTTTATTTATATATTTAAGGTGGTTACCAGTTATATTTATATTCGTCAGTTGATGTTGAGAATGATACACTCGAGATTCTTGTTTCATTTTAATATAGGGCTGGCCACCCGTATATTTGAATAGACTGGATGTCATAATTACAATCATACTTACTATAATGGTAAACTAATTTTTACTTTAAATTGAATGCCAAAAGCTACTAAATAAGGATCGTGTTATTACTTCGTTTAGCTATCTACATTCTTTAAGGATTTTTAATTTTGTTCATCCCTTTTTTATGTTTAATAAACGTTTGACATTTTGGTAATCAGAAGCTTGGTATTGAGTTTCTGGACTATTGTATGGTGTTGATATCCGATTGAACGTGCAACCAAATTCTCATAAGATGGTTTCAATCACATGACACGGGGTAAGCTCGTTATGATTATTGATCTAACAACAACTTTAAACCCAGAATAGGGCTGTAAGAAAATTAGAAATATTAAGGGATATTTCAGTTTAGGTTCATACTATTTTTTTACCTTTTATGTTCAGGTTCATATTCTTTTTATTTTTCTCATTTTGTTTAAATTTACTAATTTCATATTTTTTTCGTTGTAACAGGTATTCTCCATCCCATCTCTCACATGATGGTATATTAATTTCGTATTTGTTCATTGTAACATTTAGTTAATGTCTTGCTGATTTCTTTTCCAACTACCTGCATACTCATTTCTATGTTTTGGATTTTATTATTTTGTTTCATTCTTCATGATTCAAATAAAACAATTAAAAGTTTTGAGAAGTAGAAAAATGGTATCTTGGAGTGAGTAGCCAGGAAGCCTGGATTGATAGAAAAGATTGATAGAATCGAAGAAATTAGTTTATAGAACCTTCCAACTTCCATTAGATCAAAGGGGTGGAGAGGGTAAAAATAGTCAACAGTAGACTAGAGATAAAATAGGGCAAACAACTGGAGATAAAACAAGCCAAAAAACCGGGGGGGGGGGGGGGGGGGGGACAAAATAAATCCTCTTATAAATATAAATTTCACATTACAAAATAATTCAGTTGTGTTTTTAATAACCTCGAAAGCCTTGTGTGTGTGAAAGTGTGTATACAAGGTTTTACATATATTCCAAAATCTAGGTTTTCCTTTGTCATAAATAATTCCGTTAGTTCTTTAATAATGTTTGTCGCATAGTTAGTTGGCCTTTGAAAAACACAAATAAGGCTTGAAATTGTATACGGGCGACAGAATTCCAATAGGAAACGTACATGTTTACTATTAATAAAAAACAAATAGCTCATAAAGAAGATGTGGATTTAAGTCTTTTGTCAAAAATTTGGAGTACACAGGTTAAACCAAATATTTTTTTTAATTGCCTACAGTTCAAATAGAAAATTAGACAACATGTGGTCAATGAAAAATTACAAAAGCAAATATGCATAGAAACTTTAGGCCCTGAATCGTATAAAGTATAAGCATTCTTCAATGGTGACTTCTCTAGTATAAGCATTTTCTAATTCTTTAATGCCCGAAGTGAAACATACCCAAGAAAATAAATAGTACGACGTCAATATTAATCAATCAAATTCATGTTATTTCCACTAGATTGATGCACTTGTGGCTTATTTTATCGGTGTCCTGATGTGCTTGCCTTTAATGTTTAACTTATACATGCTTTTGATTTTAATGAATATCATTTGGGTGATTTAAAGATAAAACAGATGAATCAAATTCATTTGGAAAGATTAGACAATTCTTTATGAACTTCAATATCATAAACTCAACTATAATAACCCATACGGAGGGAATTCCAAACCAAAATTAATTATCTTAACAAAATGCAAAAAAGACAGAATATTGAGTAAAATCATATAAGATTCAAGATAGTAGGGTATTAAACTAAGGATGGGACAGAGAAGGGTGATATCGGATTTCGTATGGTGAGAGGGCAGATTATATTCGAGATTTAAGATTCAAGACTTCCATTTTGCAAATGCTATTAATTTAACCTGCTCCAATAGTAACAATTTCACTATAAACTCATCCCCTAAAGAGACATTCACTGCAAAAATACAATTCAAAATAGGGTGTGAAACATCCAAAAAAATATTTTTTAAGCTTAGGATTTAAAATACCAAAAACAATAATTTCAACCCTAAAATTAATCATTATGAAATTAAAGAGGGAATGGAAAAACTCTTAACTATCCACGTATGAAAATAATAAACCATTCAGCATAAACAAAAATCCCTAAATAGAGAGAAACAAAACCATACCTATCAAATGACCCAATATATTGCTAGATTCGTAAAATGTAAATTCATGTTAGCTACTAGATCTTGAAAAAAATGCCCAAGAGTTTATATGAAAACCCTACAGATTTAAACCAAAATATTTAAAAATACAACACTAAGAAAATTATATGCAAAAAAGTACAAAGAAAATATAGGGAAAGAGAGAAAACAGTACAACTGAAATCGTGAATTGGATCTGCAAATATAAGCACTAAGTTAGACCTGCAAAACATTTAGGAAGTGTAAAAAACCAACTAACCATATTTGAAATTGATAAACCTTGATTCATGAAAGGAAAAAAAAACTTTTTTCTAATATTCAAAAATCCAGAAAATCAAAGCCAAATGAAAGAAAAAAACTTGCTTATCCATGGTGTCTTCCAGGATGAAGAACATGGGGATTTATGAAGATTTGGTTTCAAAAAAGACCCAAAAAGAGAGGGGAAACAAAACATAGATTAAGATTAGGGTTAGATCTGAAATAAAATTAGGTTTAGTTCTAAAAAACACAAAAAGAAAACAGATCTGAAAATTAGGGTTAGTTCTACAAAACACAAAAACAAAACAGATCTGAAAGAAAAACCATACCACAAAATCGTACCGCATGAGTGGAAGCATGAGAGACATTGGTTATGGCATTGGTGTATCACGAAGATACATGTATGAAGTCGTGTGTTCGCAAATGGAAGAATGGAATTGAGAGAGAGAGTGAAAGGGAGAGGGAGATTGTGAGGGTGAGTGCATGGGTAGGCGAATGAGTGAGAAGTGGGAAAACATAATCTGACGTAATGAGCTAGGGTTTGGTCCAAAGAGTATAATGTGAGAAATAATCTCAACCCTTCATTTGTGAGTGATGTGGCCAAATCCTCACTTCTACTTAGCTTATCATCTTATGAAATAGTGAAACTATTCTATTCCTTATATCTATATAATAAAGTAGAAAACTTATGTATGTCATAAGCTTCAAGTATGATGTCATCAATCTGATTTTTTTTTTCATTTCCTATTTTAGCCCTCAAGATTTTGGTTTCCCCCTCTTTTCTTTCTCACCAATTAATTCCCCCTTTCACTTTAATTCAAATGGAAGGCTATTTTGGTAAACATACCCCAAAATGCACATTTTCTTATCCCCCTCTTTCATTCACCCACCCAAACCCCCATGATATCCCTTATGAAACATCATCCTCTCTCCCTTCTTATCAAAAACCCATGGCTCCCTCCCAAACTTGCTCATACGGTGCCTCCCTCAACCCTAACTCATCCGCCTCTCACTTTTCCTCTCTAAACCATACTTACCTCGAACCCTGAACTCCCCCAACCCTCCATAGCTCCAATACCAATTACCAATAATGAAAGACCAACAAACTTTCTTTCCCTTCCCCACCGTTGTCAACCCTAGCGTAAGTCCGTTTCCCATTTTGAAAATCTAAGCTTTACGGGTTCAATTTTTTTTATCTACTTTTGAAAAAATGGTGTTTGATTTTCAATATCTGTGGTTTTTTCAGGAATTGCAACTGTTGTTTTGGTTCCAGATGGGTTTTTTCAGGAATTGCAACTATCATTTTGGTTCCAGATTGAGGGGCAAGAGTCTTTATTTTCAGGTTCATTTTTGTTATTTATTGATACACTTTTATGTTCATCTATGCGTACAAATGGATCCATATATGTTGGATATTTTGGTGCTTTTTTTCTGTTCTCTCTCTATGTAATAAGTTTGAGGACTACTCTCTTTCTCTCCGATTTAATTTTTTGGAGTTTATCATTCTTGGGTTTGGATTTTTTAGTTCAAAACTATTTTAGTGTTTATTTATGTGGGTTTTAAACATTTTCAAAGTGAAGGTATGAAGATGTAAGAGTGATACTTTAATTTGAGGATGTGGCAGATCTACAGATGTAAGAGTGAAATGATGTAAGTCATAGATTGCAAGGTCAGTGTTAGTGTTAGAATCCCCTACACAAATTTCTTTTTGTTGTTATTGTTATTTTTGGTTTGTTGATCTAATTATTGTTTGTTTGTTGAATCAAAGGGTGAAACTGTCTCGATCTTTTAAAAATTGGTGCGTTTAGTTTTTTTATTTGTTACGTAAATGCTTGGTTTATGCTACGTATATATTGCCTACAATGATTTTATTCACATTCAAACACTCCCTTTTAAACCAGGCATATAATCATTATTCTGCAAATGGATTGATCCTCATTGTCACCAAAGGTAACACTAGCTTCCGTAGGGTATACAAACATATGTTATATTTTTTGGTACGAAAAATTTATGAAGATAATAATGGGTTTGTGAACTATGTTTTAAATCTTCTATGTACAAAATGGAACTTTATTTTTTATCTTTTATTACAAATTTGTGAAGATTATAATGTGGTTTTGAACTCTCCTTCTCCGTTTAAAAAAAATGGAGTATAGGTTTGTGAACTTTGTCAATTTCATATTTTCATTAATATCTTCATTGAACTTGCTGTGTCATTTGCACTATCCTTCATCAGTATTGGATTAAGAAATGATGAATTAAGAAATGGAATCATTGAAAATGTAAAATTTAGTCTTTTTTACCTCTTTTGACCTGGATTTTTTAATTTTTAAAATATGTTCTCTTCAAAGTTGTTTTTTGAAAATGTCTAATATTCTTGAAATTTGTTTTTTTCAAGCCTCTTATTTAAATTTCATGTGTTATTTTTTTAATCTTTTTTATATTGGTATGTGGACGAACCATCAAAATGATAATGTGTTAAATGGTAATGAGACGATAGTAGGGTATTTTTATTATTTTTCATACAGTTGTTGTTTTATATTATTCGTTTGACTCTGTTTTTTCTTCTTTTTTTGTCTTTTGGGTATGAGTTAACACTGGGTAGCTCGCACGTGAAGGTCAACGGTAAATAGTTGGGTTGCGATTCAATAGTAGTCCCATCGCCTTAAGGCTGGTGCGATTCAGCCGTTGGGTTTTTGATGATGTTCGCCTCGGCTTGGATTTATCTTTACTACCATTGGTTTGGGGAATGAGTTTTTAATTTTCAATTTAGCCTTTTTTGCAAGGAAATATGGGGGTAGTGATCATATTTTCATGTTTAAGCTTTCATAGAATTTCTGTTAGTTATTTTTCATTGTTTACGAAAAAATCTACTTTGTGTTCATGAAATAAACCCACTTTAAGTTCACTCTTTTGGGCAAACACAATTATGAAGCTTGCCTCAATATTGTTTTTTTTCAATGATCTAAAATTGTTTTAATTATTCCAATGTAGTTTTAGAATTGGAGGATGCCAAAATATTCTCTGTATTTCATTATTCCCAGGTAATTTTAGAATTGGAGGTTGCAAAAATATCCTCACTCAACTCCAAAAACCCTTATTATTCAAGGTTTCAATTTATTCAAAGATATTTTCCCCCACTTATTCATAAAATTTTGTTGAGATGTTAACATTTAATTCATCTTTACAGGTTTTGTTGAGATGGGAAAACAGGGAGAGATTAGACACATATGTTTGCGATAAATTTCAGCTTTTGTTTTCATTTCCCATTTTACCCCCCTCCCCCACACGTTATTGCAGAAGATAAAACAAATAGGAAGCTTGGGTACGAGCTTTTAGCAGCAAGTTTGTTTCTCCAATCATCCATCAAATCAATTTCGTCAACTAAGATGTTATTGCTTACACCCAACGGCTCAAAGTTACGCAACTGCAGAGTATAATGAACAAACACTAGAGGACTCGATCTCCACTGCTCAACACAATTCCTTCCTTTCGTAAGCAGTCTCTTGAAGCGCCATGGCATGTCTGGCTTGAAATTTGTATCACGAGTCTTTGCAACTCAGGACATTCTCCACCATATCTGGACCACCAAAGTACTGCACCCAAACAGTTCACAAGTTGAATATATATATATATATATATATATATATAAGACGAGTGTAATTAGATAATCGAAGGCATAATTCTGCCACCTGGAGGAATATTTGATCTCTGATTGATGTCACTTCCTGGACCAAATGTGCCCCTGGCTCTTCGGTATTCTTCAACCTGTAGGGTGATAAAATCTTGAACACGTCGATCTTCTGCCATGCGAACTATGCAGCACAGAAGACCATTGGAAACTTCTGCATTGTTGAAGAAATCACTTGAATAGAATATATGTAGGTTCAAAAAGTAACCTGCTGAATGAAGATGGCTGTGAAGATGGTTGTTCCAAATTTCATCAATCACTTCCCAGAACAGTATGTGTTGGAATTTCTTGCCTTTGAACTCCATTTTAATTGTTTCCTTGGCTTCAGCAATTGTTTTGTATCTATAACCAAGTTATGTAGTAGTGTCGTCTTTGGTGTTTGTGTTCTTAATAAAAGTAGATTTCTGAACATGGGCTTCTTTTGATTTCTATTTGGTTTTGGGACATATTTTAATTTTTGGTGCTTACTAATAATGGTGTTCATAATGCAGGTACTAATTATGGTGTTTATGGTGCTTACTAATTAAGAGCGCACTTTTTAACTATTTATTAATCAGACCAGGCTCGGTTGGTCAACTGACAAGGGGACTTACAGGCACCTGTTGGCTACGATGCCAATACCTCTATTTTCAGAGATATTGATGGCTCTAAGATACAAGTGAGCAAGCCTACTGGAGATCAGTTAAATACTAAGCATATGTTTTCTTTGATTATATCATTCCGTGGTTTGGTTTATATATTAGGTGTGGTGGTTTATACTTATTTTACATTTGATTATCTATCATGTTGATAAACATTTTTTTTCTTAGATGGTGCGTGACATCATCATCAGCGTATCGGACGACCTTACTATTCCTTTTTCACTCGTGGTCGAATTGTTTGGTGCCAATGCCTCCTCATCTATCATTGTCACTACCGGTATCGCTGAGGTCGCCGCTGGTGCAATTTCGATGGGACTCGACGGGTACCTCGTGACACAGATCATTACTTTAAGGAGCTGAGAAGAGAACAAGAGGAAATCGTCAGTGTCCCTGATACAGAGGTAACTGAGGTTGCAAAAATACTATCCAGATAGTGAACGCTCTAAAAAAGAAACCACAATATTTATTTCTACCCAAACAATAATTTAAAGAACTTCAACAAAAAATCACTTTTTACCTGATAAATTTATTTCTAAAAAGGATATGGAGACGAGAAGAGAAAAGGGGATTTGATATTACTGTGAGGAAGTTTATAAACCTAGGCATTGATATACATCAAGACAATTGTACGTGATCAAAGAATAAATTGAAATTTTAGAATAAATTATTGAAGATAGTAAGGAACGGGAAGCAGGGAAGACTGAATCAGATATAGAAATCTCTGTGCATGCCTTATCAGGCAATGTGAGTATAGGGTGTTATCAGATATCGAAGACATTAAATGTACTATTAAATATGGATGGTACTCATAGTTTTTTAGATCAAGAAGCAGTAGAAAGGTTGGGGTGTTCAATTAAAACTACTGGGCAACTGTTAAGGGTTATGCAGTTTCATCTCAAAGGTGAAGTTTTACCATTAACTTTACACTCCTATTATAAGGTTTGTTGCAGCATGGGGATTTCATTGCCCTCAAGAAATAAGGGATCTTAACATGTGTATTTTTTTTAGTTTTGGTTCTCTCTGCACTTTAACTGTTCTAAACCCTTATATTTACTACTCACGGACAAGTTTATGGCGAGACCCAAGTTGAAACTTCTGTGTTGGTAGCAACTGTGTCCATGATAATAGTTATTTCAACGGTCACCGGTGCCATCCTTTGTTGTTTTTGCTTCACAGTGCTTAAAGGCTTGAAGTCTTATTCTTTTACGTGTTTGAAGTGTTTTCATATCAGCAAATATTTGTATTAGATAAGTTGATTGATTTGGAAATTTTTGACATTTTATTATTTGTGTTCCAGATGTTTGACCAATGGTCAAAAGATTATTAGATTTACTGTTTAAAAGTGAGAATATATGAAGATATATGAAGATATTTGACACATGAAGATTTACGTACTGTCATTTCACTTTTCAACCCTGCTAAATTTTTAATGTCTTCTCCTCTTCATTTCATTTTCTCTATCCCATTACCTTTGTGATTGCTTGGTTAAGATGTTGAATAATTAAGAATGTAGAATTATATGAATATTGGGGTATGATGTTGACGCAGTAAACAATGAGTATGTGAGCAATGTCGTGGAAATGTGATTGGTGGTTTATGGGGCTAAAATGATAGTAGTTTTCTGAATTTGAGGATTTTGTGGACAATTTTGTATCATTTATGTTAGTTAGAAAATTGGTTTGGTATGGATTGCGGTGGTCGAAACACTGTAAAAAATATTTGATGGTAGAAAGTAGTCTTTGAACGATTGGATATAATGATAGAATTAATCACGTAACGAGACATCAAAAGCCAATAAGGGCAAGTCTTTTTTTTAAACTTATGCAATAGCCATTAGAAAGAATATTTGATAGGCCTCATTTTAAAAGTAAATTGTTAAGCATTCAATATTGTGGGGTTTCATTTTAAAGATCTCCCTCCCTCACGAATAAAATTTGAGTCACTTGCAGCCCATTCATCACAATCTGAGATTTGTTTTATCCAGTGAGGTTGGGAGAAGGCAACAAATGTTATTAAAAAATATGTAGTTATATTATACAATATGTCGTTTAAAATACAACTGTTTTTTTCTCTTCAGGTTTTATTTGCTAATTTTTTGAAAGAAATATGTTGTTTTTTGTTCTTAATAACTTTTCTAATAATTGGACGACTCTGTTTATAATTTATATTCAGTTCTTAGTAAAACTTCTTTTAAGACAAATATGGAGCAAGAATACAACACTATATTGTACAATATTTCCTGGAATTTTTCAAGTGACTTCATGCATTCTTTATGTTTTTCATTAGATTACTTTGCATATTTTATTACCTTACTTTCCAATTTGATCCCATTTTGGGGCATTGTAGATAATTTCGTTAGTACAACACTCATTCGGGGTTCACCCATCCTCACGGTTGTTCCTAATTCATCGTATTTACTTTTTTACTCTACCAAAAAGCAATTGTATTCATTATTTGTTGGGATTTTCTGTGTTATATTGTTTTGAACTTAATTTTCCTTTAGTGAGGGATGCTAAAATGTATATGATATATTTTTTTTCATTTTTAAATTAATTTTCACTTTTTTTTTACAATTTGAAGAGGTGAAGTCCTTTGATGCCGATGATACTGAGTAATAATTTTTTTTTACTATTTTATTGTTTATATTATACACGACTTTATACTTTTTAAAATTATCAGCGTGCCTTCAGGCACGGGCATACCCTAGTATATATATATTAGGGTATGCCCGTTCCTGAAGGAACGATACTATTTTTCAAAAGTATACGTCATTGATAAAATCATATATCATATTTAGTTCGCAACAGATAAATAATTTTATAAATAACATATAGTATGAACCTATTAGTTTAAAAAAAATGAGCAAGTTTTTATCTGTTTGTGAGACAATCCACCATCTTTAAGTACAAAATACCAACTATACTATTATTAATGCTAAATATGATAATATAGAAATTTTGGGTAAAAATGCCTTTGTTTATAGAACAATTCACCCTCTATAAATAAAAATATATTCTACACTATTATTAAGTCAAGTATAATTTAAGTTGAAATGTTTTTATAAAACTGAAATAATTGTCCAAAATTTAAAATTTTTGGACAACGTCACCTTTGTTTATAAGACTATACACCGTGTTTAAGAAATAAAAAAGTACACCAACAACAAAAGTAATCGTACGTGATTCAAATACAATATGATTGTCTATCTAGAGATATATAGTAATTGTCCGTAATTCAAGATCTTGTCCACATTCAGAACCCGTCTGCATACAAAAAAAGAGAAAAGAAACGTAAATGCTATTGCCACACCATAAATTACATTTCTTTAAATTTTGAGGATTTTTAAGACAAATTTTACCTGATGCCTTGCCCACAACCGAAGGCTATGTCCTTTGGGTTAGTAAGGCAAATGGGACAGACTTGTCAAAGTAATTGAAAAAATATTAGCACTAAAATTTAAACTCCAAATAGTTGAAAATACTTTTCAAAAAGTTAAAAAAATTCAACCCCTACCAAATGGGGACTCTAAAGTGAGTTTATCCGAGCCATTACCTGGAAGTCAAAATCATATGTAAAGATAATCTCCTTCTTGTCTTCAATCTCATGAGGAGTTTTAGAGCTGGTAAACTCGCGTTTTGCATGGGCATCATCGGTTGTTAACCGAGTCTTTTTATCCCATTCGCCTTCAAATTCATGTTCAACACTGGACCCACTAAATAACAGGGACATACTAATATTGAAGTGGGATATTAGAGGAGTCAAGTGCAAACTAATACAATACCTATCACCGGAAAGGTTTGACCTTAAATCCTACAATCCTTCCAGAATCTGTCGGTGCATCCTTGTGAAACTTGACCATGAATTTTAAATGGTTATGGATAAAATTCATTTCTTCCTTGCTCTGCACATAATTATATCAAAAGAAATAAATTAAAATATTATCACACAACAATTTTCAAAGTACAATAAATCTCAATTGTTGAGAGCAAGCAGGGAGTGTTTGGATTCTTACCCTTGCATATTGTTCTTTGACACCAACATGAAATCCATGTTGATATATAATGGAAGAGTGCTGATCGAACCTTCCTTTGGAGAAATTTAATGGCTCAATTTATAGGATTTTGTATAAATTTTACCTAATTCCCACAACCGATGGCCACATGTCATTTGGGTTAGTAAGGCAAATGGGATAAACCTGTCAAAGTACATGAAAAAATATTAGCACTAAAAACCAATTACATATATCGTGTGGTTTTCTACTAACTGGTGTAGTCATATCTTCACATTATTCTAGTATATATAAGTAGCCTCTTAAGAAATAATTAGGAAACCATATGACTAATATAAAAATTGAATCTTGTTATTTTAAATCATAACCTCAAAACACTAATTTCATATAAAACAGATATGCATTATCCTCTTCCACTTTAAAAAAAACTCATGTTCACTTCACTACTGATTTCGATCAGCAAGTTCCTATAACTTAGAAGGAACAAAAGATAGAGCAAGTTCCTATAATCATAACTTGAATAAACATAATTACAAAACCATGTATTTTAGACCTTATTATCCACTAAATTACTACTAGTAGAATCTGTTTTAGCTAGATTATACTCTTAATCATCATGGAAAAGTAACATTAGTGTACTATAGGCTTGAATAGTAAGAGTGAAAAATAATAAGGATTTTTACACTCATATGTCCCATTAACAGTAGAGAAATGATGTTTGACCGCATTAAAACAACTTCTTACCAAACAAAAATCCTTAGCACATTATAAAATTTGAACCGCTAAATGACAAATTAATACCAAATGAAACAGCATTACCATATCCAATGTTAGTTCAAAAGCGCAACTCGTGTGTCTGCAATATGTTCGGTGTTGTTCCTAAAGCACTCCCCAAATGACTGCCTCATGTCTACTTCGGGGCCCAAGGCACGCCTCATGTTTGCGACGATATACGCATGCTCCAAGTGCACAAATTGGGAATAATGAACAACAAAATCTACAAAAGAGAGGTGGTTTTAGACAAAGAGATGCTCAAAATTTTCTTTGGGTAAATAAATGGTTTCCATATCATCATGAGGGCTTTTTCATTTATGGACATGCATTCAAATATGCAAAAGCCATATCATCTTGAGGGCTTTCTCACTTGTCATGTGGTTGGTGCCATAAATACATTTAGATACAAACATCAAACTACAAATATGAGATTACCTATTCAACTTTTAAATATAAATATCTAACTGTTTTTCAAAGCAATTACCGTTGAACATTTAAATGGTTTTGATTTGTAGTGGTGTTGGGTTGCACTCCTCTTGAAAAGAGGGGTTATCCCACGACTAATTCATACTATAGGACTAATCTTTATATGGCAATGTTACTCTAGATTTAGGCTGTAATACTCCTGACCGAGTCATGATAAAGGGGTGCATTTTATATGGAAATTTACTATCTCAAACTACCTCATTTGTGCCTATATCTACACACAATCATTTGAGTGTTCAAATAGAGTAGCAAATTTTGCATAATCAGTGAGGTCCAAGTCTTAGAAAATTTAGGTGGAGTCATGTAGTCGTTCTCTCTATCCAGCTTTCGAATGTAGTCGTTCTAGATAGAAAATGCATTAGAAATGATCAACCAAATATACACGGGCAATAGATGGTCATTAAATTTTGCAGTAGCTACCGAATGTAGTCGTTCTCAAAATCCAATTGCAATAACTCTCTCTACAGGAGTTCGTTCTCTAGCAGCAATAATTTATTCGCTGTAGCCAACTTTTCGTTCACTAACTGAAATTCGATAGCCTTTTTCCACTGCTTCTCAATGCACCTAAAAGAAAGAGAAGTATAAAGAAATAAAAAGTATGTTTCAATCTCCTAGAAGATTTATAACTGCAAAAGAACTGCATATGATACTCTCAAAATTGGAATACAATATCAAAAACCATAAGAGACATAATTCTTTATATGAGACGACAGCATGCACAATGAGCTATGATGATTAAATAATTAATCACATGCAAACAATGTTTTCAATTGTAATTGCATGCCGCATTTCATTTTGGAGCATATGTATTGACATGCATTTTTTGCAAGTAATTTGAATAATTCTTTTTTATAATTAAAAGTAAATTTTTATTTGGGTACCTCATTGATGGTTGTATTTGGACTTTGGTACCTTCATACTTTTTTGTTAGCCGTTGGGACTTTTTTCAATGCTGAAAGTAAACGTTAGACCTTACATAGGATTTGTTGAGTAATGATCAATTAAAATAAGTAAGAAAAAACAATATGTTAGACATTTTACCACGAAATCTGAATCAGAATCCTGCACATGCGTGTGTAGACACTTATAAATCCAAATTAAGTACATGTCTCGAAGATCCATACAATAGCATCCAAAGAAAATATTAAGACAAAGCATGATGAATGGAAACATATGTAACAATAGTAATGCCAACCGCCAACATATTAATGTAACATCATCAGCGTAACATGTCTGTGGTTATCAACTCTATCTGCTGCTGCTGCAACTTAAATTTGTTTGCAAATTGCACAAAAACTCCTTTTCTTTGATGAAGAGATTGGGGTACCTCTATCTTTCTCTGGTCGGGCTTCACTTGTTGATGGTAGGAAACAAGGAAGCTTCATGCCCATTTAATCGACAAAACAATCTTTCAACGGTTTCAATGATTTCTTTTCCCAATCCATTATCGTGCAATATTAACTCCCACACTGATTTTGATGCCTTCTCAAGCACTTGAGTTTCAATTTCCTATCGAAGTGCATCAAATATCTCCCTATTGGTCTACTTCTCTACACTAGGGGTATTAAGAACCTTACTCTGCTCCGCCATTTTTATTGTGTTACTCTTCAGCTCCTCATTAGCTTTGAGCTGATTGATAATCTGAGTCTAATAGCATCGATTGTACCGTCATTCATCAAAGACTCAAAAACATCTTCTAGTTTTATTACAGAAGAAGATGACATTTCCCTATTAATCAAATCCAACTGCATGATCGTAAATTTTGGGTCTCTAACCTGGATCTCTTTTAATTACGGCCAAGGATTTTGCATAGCAATTTCAAACACATTCGATTCATGAGTTTTGGGTATCTAATCTGGATCGAGATACTCTAGTTTCATGAAAGGAAACATTTTTGTCCTTATTAGATATGCTCAAACTCCCTCATGTTTACCAACACCTGCACAATCATTTGAAACATATAAATCGGATGAATAATATAAACCATATAAACTATATTGATCTAATAAACCAGATACAATTTGGGCACAAAATCATATTTTCTCCATATACAAAGAAAAGTGAGATAATACAAAGTAGAGAGAGAGATATAAAACAAAGAACATTTAGATCTACTTAATCTAACAAATCAAACACCATACATATTGAAATAACCCTAGTTAACATACCATGTAAAAATGTTTGAGGACCAAAATAGAATTCTTGAAGCTCTGAATAAATTGTAAGTATGCAATAGTTGTAGATCTTTACTGAGTAGTCAATAATTTGCACTAAACAATGTTCATAAATTTCCAAAAAGAAAGAAATGGAAACTAAGAAACTTATCTGATCTTTTGAACAAAATTTAAATTATTGAATTTATTTCAAATTCATTTCCAAGTTTGAATACTGTAGCCATATTAGTTCTTTGCTTATGTGATATTCCAAAACATATCAATATATTAAAATCATAACAAACTAAGAAAGAACAAAATCAAATCTAAATTCAAATCTAACTATAATATGGATAAATAACAATATACATGCAAATCCTAAGGTCTCAAAATAGTCCGTTATAATAAATGAATAGATAGCCTACAAATTAACATATGGGCCAATAAATTAACCATCAATAATGAATAAATATCCAACAAGTTAACATATGGGAAGAGAAATCAACCATCAAATTTCATATCTGGAGAGTAAATGAGAGAGGAAGCAATCCAGGTTTACATATCAAATAGCTATAGATACATGTCGCCACTCTTCTAAAGATATAATAACAAACATAAAAACTTCAAAATCCCACTATGAAGTTCAAACCCACCTATGATATTACTTTAACACACGAAAAAATGAAGAGTTCAAAAAATATGTTGGGGGAAAATGGACTAACAAATTCGAACATCAACAACTAATCTCTAATATTTAGAAAAAAAACAATAAATGAAAAGAAAAATTCTATGTGAGTTTTTTACAAACATAGAGTCTCCAATTACAATAATGGGGATGCGAACCAACTAAGAGAGAAATACTACAGTTTCAAAAATTGAACACAAAAATTGTATTAGAGTTTCAAAAATCCAAAGAATCTAAAGTCTAATTTAATTTACCTGAAATAAATACCGCCTGTAGAGTGAATACCACTTGTAGAATGAAGGGAAAGCAAAGAAAATCGTGAATAATGGGGAAATATTGAGGGGAAAAGTTAATAATGAATACCACACCACCTACATCTACTTTAAAGGTCAAAACTATTTCTCATATGTCTGACAAACTATTTCCAAAGCACCCAAAAAATATGTCGGCCCGGATAGGATTTGTCTGATGGAGATGGATGGGTACCTCGGAGAGAGTCATGAGAAAGTGAGCATTATCATGTGTTTACCAAAAGAACCTTGTGTTTGAATAAAAGTGAGAGAGAGGGAATTAATTAGTGAGAAAGAAAAGGGGGGGGGGGGGCAATAAAAAATTTGAGGGGTAAAATAGGGAGTGCAAAAAGAATTTATATTGATGACATCATAGTGCTATCTTATGACATACATAAGTTTTGTAACTTATTATATATATATACTACAGAAATTCCCGTGCCTGAAGGCAGGGCGAAAATTTCGAAAGTACATTAGCTCGAAACAATGAAAATTTCGAAAGTACGTAATTGAAAAACGACGAAAATTTTCAAGGTACGTAATTGCAAAATGAAAAAAAAAAACTCGTTCCCCAACAAAATAAAGTGTAATTTTAAAAAAATTAGCCATAATTTCCATGTTCGTATAACTATCCCACCCCGCTTAACAAATAACGCGTAGTCCAACAATATTGAAATAATCTAAATTCTTCAAACACGTTCACATATAACATGAAATTTAAAAAAACAATGTATCAATTATAAAAAAAAATTGAACATAACCTCCATTATTTATTGAACTATCCACCATCCTTAAGGGATAACAAATCAAACAATATAAAAATATCCCAAATTCATCCAATAAATTCTTTAACGCAAATTACACAAACCTATAATGTAATTATACACAACTATGCATACTAAAAATGATGAAAGCATAGTTTGTTGTGTCCAAAAATTTGAAATACAATTACCAAAAAAGAAGTAATCGCCTTTTCGGAAAAACAAAATATGGAACAACGCAGCCACATAGCACCTCCATCTCGAACTCCTGCCACTTTTTTGTTCAACCCACAACCTGAAACCTCTCCAACTCAAGTTCATCTAAAACGCAACAATTTGATTGATAAGAATAAATATGTGACAACCCTGCTTTTTATATCTAATTCGGTTAGCTACGCCCAATTAAATTAAAGCGGAGCGTCAATATGTTGGCATTAGAAATAGAATTTAAATAAACGCAGTAAAATAAACATGTACACTCTCATACGTGTAACCACATCACATCATAACACCTATAACAAGTGAAACCAACTCATAACTATTAACTGTAATAATCCATTAGTAATCTCAAACTGAAAATATAAAATGCCAATACATGTGGCCCAACACAAAATGGGAAAGAGTAATACAATAATTCTCTCAAATCTCAAGTATAAACAAAGTGATATTAATCTCTGATACCACCCTTAAGAAAAGGGAAACGAATGGCATAAATTAAAATTGAATAACTCCACGGCAACAAGAATTCTAAGATTGATATGATCTCATCAGGCTCCGTAGTCTATTGTCTAGCGGGACGAGGACCTGCCATATATTGTATATATAGGAGAGGAGAAAGAAGCAAGATGGACGGACGTCAAAGAAAGAAAACAAATTATAAGATTATAAGATGTACTTGTAATGAAAGCACACTAGTCATTACTCGTCACCAGTAATTAAGTTGTTCAATTACCCAACTAATGCTCCTATGTCGTGACTACCCAAACCAAACTCGAGTAGCGTGTAGTCTCATATCGTATCATGATTTATCATTATTAATCTCATTTCAGTATTTAATGTATCAAAATATTTCCTTCAAGTATAATATCAAATGAATCGATTCGGGATATTACTTTAAGACACAAGCATAATATCTTACACAATAAGTCATATCGGGTCACTATCGTTACCCGGGGGAACAAGTCGTAACACTAGCCTTACACCCGAATATTCCCCATTATTACGTGGCAAGGGAAATCATACTTAGTCCTAAATCACATGGTGTTTCAAGGTCATTCTATCCAACCCGCATTACAACCAGGTGTCCAGTTTCGGTGGTTTATCTCCGACACGGCACTCGAGCGGAACCTAACCAGATCAATCATAAAAAAATCGCATTCAACATGTGCCTATGTTGACCGGAGGACTAGTCTAGTGTATACTAGACAATATAGATGTAAAACAATTTCACGCTTATGTATATATACAATCGTGTCAAGTCTCTTACTCTAGTTATACAATAGTCATTATTTTACAATATAACATAATTTACATCATTAATTTACTAATTCAACATCAAATCATTTCAAGGTTATATATCCCTAACAACCATAAGTATGTGATCAAGTTAGGATATTAGGCACAACCCCACAATTATCTTACTAACAACATGAAAAACATTATCACTCTTATTTCAACAACATGCTGCCTAGAATTTAAAATGCAGATTCGAGGCTCTTCCGATCCGTTTTTGGAAAAACTTAAAACTACAAAAGTTGTTCGGAACGTGATTTTTTGTAAGTTCGCGTGGGCACGTTACCATAGCCTGCATAAAAGAGACCCAAAACTAACATATAATATTCACCCCTGTTTTCGATAACTTTCTACCCAGAATTTTAAAACGCCGAGTTTAGGCTTTTTCAATCCGTTGTTGGAAAAACTTAAAACTACAAAGTTGTTCGGAACGTGATTTTCTACAAACACTTGAGCACGCTACCATAGTCTGCTTAAAACAGAGCCGGAACTAACATATACAGTTCGGCCCTGTTCACGACAACTTTCTGCGTAGAATTTTAAAATGACGATTTGAGGCTTTTCCGATTCGTTTTTGGAAAAACTTAAAACTACAAAGTTGTTTAGAATATGATTTTCTACTGTGTGATGCAGACGAAACATCCATTTTTGGAACCGAAACAACTCAAAACAGTTTTTAATATGACAATTTACTTAATTTCATAGATTTCTAAAATTCAAGAGGTTGTTCTACATCTCAATCCCTATAATTATGTTATTGCATTTGAATCTACATGGATGATGATCCTAATACATTGCATATCATTTTTAACATCAATTTCATATTAATTTGGGAATCCAAATACATGTTCATGTTAAATTTCATTATAGATACATAATATACACATATAGGTTATTAACTTGCCTTGGATTGTATGGAGAAATTAAAATCCTCTTGAAATCCTCTTAGCTTTCTTCTCTTCTTACTCTCTCTTTCTACCAAACCCTAGACCCCTTTTGTGAAATGAAAGAATGATTTTGATGGGCGATTCGGAGCTAGCCTTGTGTATAGGGAGGGTTCCTTGTTTGGATTTCACTCGTGAGACGTCCCATGCATGAGGTGAATCTTTAATCGACCACGGGATAGTATGCGTGAGGTCTCTGTGTGAGTACTTGTTGTAATTATGACTAGTGCTCCACTTGAATAATTTTTTTTAGGATACGTGTTCACTTACTATCTTTTAAGATGGTGATTTGATGAGACGTGGACTCTGGGAGGGTATAGGGTCCAAGCATTTTAAGAGACTGCAATTTACGTGGAACAATCGTAGTTTCATCGCCCACTAATAGGAGAGAAAACCGATGTTGAACTCAATGATTGAGTTGACTTTTGGTGCTTTAAGGGGAGGAAACACCCGTATATTTGTTGTGCATTATCAACTTTTAATATCATCACTCTTATGGCTGTAAACAAGTTGGTATAAGTTATAGCCCACCTTGTAGTACCACTGAGTTGTTGGGACCACTTGCACGTGTAGTTGTCTGAAGTTGTTTCCAATGTCGAAGGGTACAGCTTTAGATATGGCACACCTAAAAATGATATGGTCCAGTTGTTGTTGTGAAAATTTCCTGAGAAGAAATTATAGTGCTCCACCCGTAATGGACAGACTGTTGAGGCATTAGATGATGTATTAATCAGTGAATGGTTAACGAAGTAAGTCTTTTGATAATAAGAGTATATTATTACTCATGAACATGTAAAGGAAGGGTTGTGATTTGAGAGACGACTAATCCAAATCGGTGTATGTCCCACCCCATCAAAGGATGACCTGAGGGGTCCAATTTTGGTGTATGCAAGAGTGTTATCATACTTGTGAAAATCATGAACTAGATTCATCCGTTTGATGATGTTAAATGGAAGATTCATGAGTCTGAATCTGGAATGGATAAGTGATTATCCTTAAAATATTGTGTTGGTATCAGGGAAGTTTGGTAGGCGTGTAAACCTACACGTTGTCCACACAAGCGATAGATATCGCATTGGGGTGGCATAGTGGCTTTTAGTGTTCTGATTGTATAAAATCCGTAATGGTATCAAATTACAGACGATTAGGTGTGTGTTAGATCATCCACAAGATATATTAGTGGGTTGGGTACTCACTTGTTCAGAGTGGAATGTTTCGGTGAGTTATCCCGAACAAGTTCATGAGAATGTATCAGTAATGTTACGATATCTTGGCCATGGACACTAGGGATGAGGAAGTCCGTATCGCAAGGTCATATGAGGATTGACATTGGAGAACTCCAGAATTTTTTTAAATAGTTTTATTTCCGTATTTGGCAATGATTGGAGTTAAGTGTTCTTCATAAATCCCTAGATTAGAATTGGTGTTCGATAAGATGTAGTTATCTTTCTTTATAGCACCGGTATATTTGTTAAAAACTGTCGAGAGAAGAACGTGAATATGGGTGTGCTAAGGGATGGACTTGAGTTGGAGTTACCAGTTGTGAACCCAACGATGAATAGTGTATCTCTATGGACGCTTTGTCGAGTGAGAACATCACGAGGGAGTGTTCAATAGGAGTTTCATTTTATGCGAGTGTGATCTCTTGAGTTAATGATAGATCCATGATTTTAGTTTTATGTTATCACCCGGTGATTGGGGGTACTAATTTATTGCATCGTGATAATAGTGGTGCTTGATGTTGAATCCATTAGATATGGTAATGTGGCTATGTTGTAGCCCTCGTTATGTATTAATGTGAATTAAAGCACGAGTGAGTAGTTAGTGACATGATGTTTACTTAGACCGTGTCTGATTAAAGATGCGTTCCAAAACCAAGTGTAAACTGTTTGATTATGGTGACGTATAGACTAGTGAATAGTCATACCTTTATGTTATTTTGATAGTGGTAGAGTCCCGTGTAGCTCAGTCAGTTTTTGCATAATTGATGATAGTGTTGCCAAGTGAGTGTCGTCATTAATGGCAAGGATTGAAAATTTTAGGGTTTCAAATGTTGGACCCATTCATTTAAATGGTTGTCATAACCTCCACTGTAGGGGGACAACAAGAGAGTGTTTCAATCGGTTTTGAGAAGTTTTGTAAGGATGGTGTGTACTCTTAGGCAAACACCCGCGAATGGGTTCGTAATATATTTAATTTTTACTTCAGTTATGTGTGGAGTACTGAGTGTTAATTGGGGTCACGGTACATGAAGGTACCCGCTACCTTATATTTACGACCTTTAACCTGTTGGATAGCACACTGTTCTTCATAAAGATCAGGTAGCGTTGGTGTGTTGGAAGATGAGTATTCAGATGGTGAGGGTACTAAATTCGGTAATCTGATTTGGTATGATAAGTGGGAATTTTTTTTTTGTCTTACCACATTGCTTGGAAAATGTACAAGCCTTATTCGTGGTTTGAAGAACCAATTTCATTTTATGTTCGGTGAGAAAATTCTAATATACTCACAGTCCAAGGAAATACTGTCGAATAGGTTGAATTCCTTACGTGATGTTTACAAAAGAGCGGTAAGTCAAATCTAACGAGGGTCTGTCACCTTAGGTTAGAGCGACCAAATCGTGAGAAGTGGGGGTGTGCAAGTGGGCATATTGCAACTCAGGTTAGTTCGAAACCTTTAGGTGAGGGATCCTTGATCGCCCATAATTCATCTTTATCGGTGTTGTCTTGTTCAAGAGAGTATGGACCTTGCTGATATTATTTACCTAAGTCCAGACTTGGAAAGATGGAACAATATTTGTAAGTGCATAGAAGTTGTATGCTTATGCACATGTTCAACCTTAGTGGATAATAAGGGTTGCCATATTGGTTGACTCACCATCAATATAAGTGCAAGGCAAATGTTATTGACAACTCAGAGTAGAGTTGGCTTTTGAGCTTTCAGTACCATCTGTTAATCGATTCTGAGTTGAGTATCGAGCCATGATTGATGAATAGTGACATCTGTATTGAATAGGCGAAGTTGGATTATTTGTTGTTTGATGAAATGTTGAGTCCATATATAAGTGTTTTTTTTGGAGTTAGATGATTCTTGTACCACTAAGGGTCATGAGTTGACAAATTCCTTATCTCGACAAGATGACAGTAGTATATCGGAGGGGTTCCTTATTTTGATTTCTCTTGCGAGACACTCCATGTATGAAACTTAGCAAGTCAGGACTTGGGGGCGTTGATTTCTGGATCAACTTAGTAGTTCAGTTATGTGTGACACCCCGACTAATTAAATACCGGGTAGCTACTCCTTTATGAAATTAAATCAAAATGCCAAGTTGGCTCAGTTAATAGCATCACTGTCGAAAACATTTTATTATTTCTAACCACCTAGTATTTAAAAAGTAAGTTGTCAAATTTTAATTAAAGTCTGATTAACATGCAGTAAAAGATTTAAAGCAAGAATAATGTCACCATTCACCATAACGAAATAATAGAATAACCATCACATGATCTAAATAAATCCGGAGGAAAAACTCCTCACAACAAGTCCCACAACTGAAATAAGTAAGGAAATACTGAATACTGAATCAATACATGCCAAAGTCTAAAAAACTGAAATGGAAATGTCTCTAATAGAATTTGGGCAACATGCCCTACAACTGAGAAATACTGAACATGGAATCCAAATGATAGAAGCGTCTAAAAGCAATTCCCTGTAGCTTCCACAAACAGCTACAGCTCGTCATCGGAATGAGAATCCTATGCGTGGTGTCCTTGTGGCTGGGCACCTAAAATGGTTTTACAAGAAAAATAAATTTGCAAGCAAACGGGTCAGAGCCCAAATGTGGAGATATTTTAAAAACCTAAAAGTGCTTTAAAAACATTTAAAACATTAAATGCAAAGTACATGTTAGGACGTGCACTCACATGAAATTATCACCTCTCGACTAAATGTGCACTCCTAACGTAAGTACCCATCTAAAATGACACTAATCCCTAGCTAAGTGACATCATATCTAGCTAGACTGTCATAGGTTCTACTCTTATTACTCGGTTCCCATTTACATTATAACGATCACATTTAAATAGGGGCTTAACGTAAATTCAGTTTCCCATAAAAGCAACACAACTCATTATAGATTATCCCTTTTATATTTTCCAAATTTATACACACAATACCATATGAAAGTTCCCATAATAAAGTGTATATTTTCCACAACATAAATATACAATATAAGCACCCCGAGACTAAGATGCGGTGCACACATACTCTGCTATCCATCCCGGTACATCACGTACATAAGGATTACATATTCCAAATCTCTCAGGAATTGTTCACAGATAACAACATCAGAAATAATGGAGGCGAACACAGTCACATCACATGGGTCACGCACATACATGCGCTCTCACGATCAGCAGACTTATTAACATCCCAATAAGTCCTTCTCTGACCTATGTTCATCGAGGTAACCAGTGTAAATCCGGGCAACACAAGGATTAGAGGGCCCTAAGAGAACGCAAACCTCCCGTGATAGCAAGTATGGTAGGTATGTCATACACATAAAATCTGTACATATATACTAAGTATGCACACGTCTTAGTAATCACCATAATATATTGGTACATATCTCTTCTCGTATGGACATATAATACTACACCATTTATATGTTCCCGATTAATATAATTAATTAGGCCGTCAATAGCTCACATCGTAATAGACGCTCACGTCCTACTTCACATTTTCCCTTAGGTTCAAACTACACTTCTAGGTTTGACTCCTCATAATATCCCAAACATCCCAAATATATCAATCACTCATCAAGGAAAGGCTATCTCTACCTATACACAAGGTTACTTGGCACTTGGGATCAAAACAGGCTAAAAAGCCTAAACTGTCAACTCGTTCGAAGTCTCGTTCGAACGAGGCTGTTCGAACGAGACTTCGTTCGAACGAACTGATTCTTCTAACGAGATCTCGTTCGAACGAAGTGGGCTTTCTAAAGAGATCTCGTTCGAATGATCTTATCGAACGAACTTCACCCTCGTTAGAAGTCAATGGTCAACTCGTTAGAAGCTCCTTCGAACGAGCTAGTTCGAACGACCTGGGTAGGTCTTCTAACGAGTGGCCAGATTCAAGCCCAGAATTTTCTACTCGTTTTTCACCAATTTCTACCCCTCAATACTCCTCTAAAATTCGTCCCAACAATGTTTTAAGGTCTCTAATCAATCCTAAACATATCAAGGTCACATACTAACGTGTTTTAAGGAATCAATTCATCCTAAACATCATTAAATCATCAAGTCTCTTCATTTTTCCCCAAATTTTCAAGAACATAAACCCTAGAATTTATAATCATCAATTTACTCAAATTAGATCCGTTTTTGTTACATCCAACCTATATTAACATCAGGGTAATCATCTCTATACGATTCTACATGCAATTTCTTCTCAAAATTTAAGTTCCAAGTCTAATTAAAATGGGTTTTTATTAAGTCCCAAGAACAATTTGATTTATTGGATAGTCTAAGCATGGAAGAAGCATTTACTGCATAAAAACGTAATTTAAACCACTTGCCTTGATTCAATCTCAGATTTTGATGACGATTTGATGAAGCTCTCTCTCTCTCTCTCTAAGCTTTTCTCCTCTATCTCTCTCTCTCCAAGCTTTCTTCTCCAATGGCTATGGTGGCTAGGGTTTGTTTTGGGAACTTAGAAAACCTAATTCTAAAACTCCCCGTAGTCTTATGGGTCAATATGGTTGGTAGTGGGTTTAGTGGTTGGTTTCCTGAATTAGATATAATTTAGTAATTTTCGTCACTTTTAATTCCCAAAAATACAAAATTACCAAAATACCCTTTATGTTGCCGGTATGGCCTAAAAATACCCCGGGACCCAAACTAAACCCCCGGCTAGTGTTTTCTGACTATCTCGACCCTTCCGGACGCGTTGGCGCACTCAAAATGACCATACGATTAATAGAATTTAAATTCACTTTTATAATTAAAATAATTGTATCCTGACGCGACTGTATCACGCGTCCCAATAAAATGTCCAAATTGCCGTATATCAATCTCACGACAAATTTCATAATTCAATATTCATATATCATCATATATACTCAATATAGTCAAATACCAACTCACATCTCGCTAGTAATTTATCCGGATTAAATTAATTAATCCCAAAAATAAATATCGTCAAAAATACGGGGTATTACATACTTGCCCCTAATAACAGAATTTCGTCCCGAAATTCGGAACTAGAAAGTACCTGATAAAAACAACTCTGGATAACGTTCGCGCATCTCATCCTCGCATTCCCATGTGGACTCCTCGACATTGTGATGTCGCCACTGAACACGCACTAACGGAACTATCTTTGACCGCAGCTTCCTCTCACTTCGGTCCAAAATAGCAATCGGCCCCTCCTCGTAGGAGCTATCAGGCTGTAAATCAATCTCCTCCAAAGCGATGTGAGAATGATCCAAATCGTCCCTGAGATATTTCCTTAGCGAGGAAATATGAAACACATCGTGAATCCGGTGTAAATGCTCCTGTAACCCGAGTCTATATGCAACTGGTCCAATCCTCTCAATAATAGGAAATGGCCCCACATACCTCGGTGCCAACTTCCCCTTCTTCCTGAAACACATAATCCCCTTCATAGGAGATACTCTGAGCAAAACCTGGTCCCCCACTTGGAACTCCCTGAAAGATCTCTTCACATCAGCATAACTCTTCTGCCGGTCTTGAGCTACCCGAATGCGACTCCGAATCAACTCAATCCTTGTCGAAGTATCCTGAATCACTTCTGCCCCAAGTAGTTTGTTGTCCCCCACCTCTAACCAACATGCTGGGGAACGACAAAGCCTACCGTACAACGCCTCAAACGGAGCCATGCCAATAGTGAACTGGTAGGAGTTATTATAAGCAAACTCTACCAGTGGAAGGTATTGCTCCCATCCACCTCCAAAGTCAATAATGCACATGTGTAGCATGTCCTCCAACATCTGATTTATGCACTCGGTCTGCCCATCGGTTTGCGGATGATAAGCCGTACTCAATTGCAATTCCGTGCCCATGGCCTCCTGGAAACTCTCCCAAAACCGTGAAACAAATATCTTGTCTCTGTCAGACACAATATTTAGGGGCACACTATGAAGTCTCACAATCTCTGAAATGAAGAGCTGGGCATACTGTCCCGTAGTGTAGTCAGTCCTTACGAGTAAAAAGTGTGCGACTTTGGACAACCTGTCCACAATTACCCCAACGGAGTCGTGACCCCTCTGCGACGTAGGCAACCCCGTGATAAAAACCATGGATATGCTCTCCCACATCCACACCGGGACCTCCAACGGCTGTAGAAGTCCTTTCGGTCTCTGATGATCCACTTTTACTAGCTGGCAAGTGGCGCATTTCGAAACAAATTCAGCAATATCTCTCTTCATACCGCTCCACCAATACTGCCGTCTCATGTCTTGGTACATTTTATCCCCTTTGGGATGTATCGGGAACCGTGAGCCATGCGACTCTGCCATCACCTCGTGTCGCAATTCTTCCCCTTCCGGAACCACCAATCTCCCATTGAAGCGTAATCCCCCGTCTGAGCTAACGGTATAGGACTCGGCTCCCTCTTCTAGTAATTGGACTATCTGCTCCTGACAGAACGAGTCATTAGCCTGTGCCATTACTACCTTCGTGACAATCTGCGGTGTAATGGTCATCATAGACATGAAAGATCGGGCCACTGCATCCTGGTGTCCCAACTCCTTCCACTTTGCCTTCCACACCCCTGCCACCTCATCTGCTGGCCTACGGCTCAACGCGTCTGCTACCACGTTAGCCTTACCCGGGTGATACTGGATATCGAACTGGTAGTCCTTCACAAACTCAAGCCACCTCCTTTGCCACATGTTCAACTCCTTCTGCGTGAACAGGTACTGTAGGGACTTGTGGTCCGTGAACAATTGGAACTTCTCCCCCAAAAGATAGTGCCTCCAAATCCGTAGGGCAAATACCACCGCTGCCAATTCCAAATCATGCGTGGGGTAATTCTTCTCATGAGGCTTAAGCTTACGGGAAGCATAAGCTATGGCTTGTCTCTCCTATTGCAATACACCTCCAAGTCCTTGCAAAGACGCATCGGTGTAAACCAAATACTCAACTCCCGGTCTCGGCAATGCTAACACAGGTGCTGAGGTCAATTTATCCTTCAATTCATCGAATGCCAACTGACAGGCATCACTCCAAATGAACGGCACACCCTTACGAGTCAGATGTGTCAAAGGACCCGCTATCTTCGAAAAACCCCGAATAAACCTCCTGTAGTATCCTACTAGACCCAAGAAACTACGAATCTCTGATTGGTGTCGTGGGCTGTCCCCACTCCCTCACCGCGGATACCTTCACCGGATCAACAGATATTCCCCGATCGGAAATAATATGTCCCAAAAACTGGACCTCCTTCAGCCAAAACCCGCATTTCTCATACTTTGCATACAACTCGTTCTGACGTTGTGTCTACAAAACTTGCCTCAGATGCTCGGCGTGCTCCTCCTCTGTCTGGGAGTAAACCAGAATATCATCGTTGAAGACAATGACAAACTGATCTAGGAAATCCCTGAACACTCTGTTCATCAAGTCCATAAACACTGCTGGAGTGTTGGTCAAACCAAAAGGCATAACCCGAAACCCGTAAGAACCATATCTCGACAAGAACGCAGTCTTCGAGACATCTTCCTCCCTAATACGCAACTGATGGTATCCCAATCTCAAATCAATCTTCGAGAAGAAATAAGCTCCTCTCAACTGGTCGAATAAGTCATCAATTCGAGGCAACGGATACGTATTCCGTATCGTGACCTTATTCAACTCTCGGTAGTCCACACACAATCTCAGTGAACCGTCCCTCTTCTTCACAAACAAAACTGGAGCGCCCCAAGGTGAGGTACTCCTGCGAATAAAGCCCTGACCTAACAGCTGCTCTATCTGATCTCGTAGCTCTCGCATCTCTGCCGGAGCCATACGGTACGGTGCGCGTGTTATAGGTCTCGTATCTGGCAATAGTTCTATAACAAAGTCTATCTCTCGACTGGGGGGTAGGCCTGGTATCTCCTGAAACACATCCGAATACTCCCTGACGACTGGGATCGAATCTAAAGGAATCACAACCTCCTTAGAGGTATCCTCCTCAAGGTAATACAAATGAGCGGTCGAGCCTCCCTCTGGGCGAGACATCGCCACTACAAACATCTCTTGCCCCAGAATGGCAAAAACAATGCTCCCACCGAAGCAGTCAATCATGGCTCTATACTCAGCGAGCCAATCCATACCGATAATCACATCGTGAACATGCATATCTAATACGAACATGTCTGCAGGTAATACCAGACTACCAATCTCTACCCCCACTCCCCAATGGTGAGTCTACACACGTCACTATGCTCTCTGTCGTAGCTAACAAACCTAAGGCTTTCGCAAAATGTGTAGCTATAAAACAATGTGTAGCCCCCGTATCAAACAATACCCGACCCATAGTGCCATGGATAGGAAACGTACCCTCAATCGCGGGCGGTGCCTGTGGAACTGCTGCCTGGTGGACGTTATAGACACGTCCATACTGTAGCTACCCCTGCTGAGCTGGGACTGCTGGAATGGGTGGCAATGCTGCCATCGGTGGCGGTGCGAGGAGAGCGGCGGGAAACATAGGCCTCTGCGGCTCCTGGCGAGCACCCTGCTGCTACTGATGTGGGGCCCTGCCCCTATCAGGACAATCCTGTCGTTTATGGCCAGTCTTGCCACAAACATAACACTTCCCTGGGAAGTTCCCTCCTCTCTTCCCCTGCTGTCCCCGGCCCTGGTGGCCGTTACCGTTCCTCCCTTGGCCCTGCTGTCCCTGCTGAAACTGCTGCCATTCTGCCCCTGTTAGCCCTGATGGCCGTTTGGACCCTGATGGCCCTGACAGAAACCTTCCTGTCCGTGCCTGTAATTCCCTGATCTGAACCTCTTCTGATCCCCCTGCTGGGAACCCTGCTCACCCTGTCTCTGCCCCTGAACAGATTGTGCCCCACCGGCACCATGTCCTCCAGTCCTGCCCTGATGGCTAGACTCTCCCGATCTCTTCCCCTCAGCCATATGAAAGCGGTGATCCTGGCAGTGTAACAAAGCAGCGTTAACCACATCAGAATAAGTGGCCAACGAAAGGTTCCCTAACAGATACTGACGGATCCTCTATGTCAACCCGTCGGTGAATTTCTCAATCTTCTTATTTTCTGTCGGTATCTCATCTGGAACGATATTTAATAGATTCGTGAACTTGGCCTCATACTCGGCCACGGTCTTACCCTCTTGCTTCAGATTCATCAATTTCCTCCTCATTTCCGTGTGAACAGCTGACGGAAAATACTTGCGGTCGAACCGCACCCAAAAGTCCTGAATAGTGAGAGTATTCCTCTCCTCCACGGTGGTAATAGACTCCCACCACTGCAGCGTAGATCCAACTAGCTTGAAAGTAGCTAGCACCTGCTTCTGAACATCCGTGCACTCATACATCCTCAAGTGCCTCTGCATATCCTTCCTCCACTGGCTCGAGACTACCACATCTGAGCTACCTGCAAACTCTAGCGGATGCCCTTTCTGAAAAGCATCACGTACACGTTCCCAAGCAGACGGGGATGCATTTGCCTGTACTGGCGCGGCAACCGGCGCCTGAGGTGGTGCCTGCTGAACTACGGCAATTGCGGCATTTACCGCTTGGGCTATAATGGCTGCAACCTCAGCGGCGTTCATCATGCCCTGAACTGGAGCGGGTTGGGGTTCTGGCGTTGCATCCCTGGTAACTCATCGTGCACGTCGTGGAGGCATCTGAAATAAGAATGAAGTTTATAAGTTCGCAGTTATAAACTTAAAATATCTGAAGAACGAAGCATACACAAAAAGAGTACAACAGTCCTAAAATATAGGGCTCTATATCATAGAAAACGTAGCGAAAACATAATAGCCGTACAGATCCTAAAGGACACTAGAACCTGATGCTCTGATACCACCTGTGACACCCCGACTAATTAAATACCGGGTAGCTACTCCTTCATGAAATTAAATCAAAATGCCAAGTTGGCTCAGTTAATAGCATCACTGTCGAAAACATTTTATTATTTCTAACCACCTAGTATTTAAAAAGTAAGTTGTCAAATTTTAATTAAAGTCTGATTAACATGAAGTAAAAGATTTAAAGCAAGAATAATGTCACCATTCACCATAACGAAATAATAGAATAACCATCACATGATCGAAATAAATCCAGAGGAAAAACTCCTCACAACAAGTCCCACAACTGAAATAAGTAAGGAAATACTGAATACTGAATCAGTACATGCCAAAGTCTGAAAAACTGAAATGGAAATGTCTCTAATAGAATTTGGGCAACATGCCCTACAACTGAGGAATACTGAACATGGAATCCAAATGATAGAAGCGTCTAAAAGCAATTCCCTGTAGCTTCCACAAACAGCTACAGCTCGTCATCGGAATGAGAATCCTATGCGTGGTGTCCTTGTGGCTGGGCACCTAAAATGGTTTTACAAGAAAAATAAATTTGAAAGCAAACGGGTCAGAGCCCGAATGTGGAGATATTTTAAAAACCTGCAAGTGCTTTAAAAACATTTAAAACATTAAATGCAAAGTACATGTTAGGACGTGCACTCACATGAAATTCTCACCTCTCGACTAAATGTGCACTCCTAACGTAAGTACCCATCTAAAATGACACTAATCCCTAGCTAAGTGACATCATATCTAGCTGGACTGTCATAGGTTCTACTCTTATTACTCGGTTCCCATTTACATTATAACGATCACATTTAAATAGGGGCTTAACGTAAATTCAGTTTCCCATAAAAGCAACACAACTCATTATAGATTATCCCTTTTATATTTTCCAAATTTATACACACAATACAATATGAAAGTTCCCATAATAAAGTGTATATTTTCCACAACATAAATATACAATATAAGCACCCCGAGACTAAGCTGTGGTGCACACATACTCTGCTATCCATCCCGGTACATCACGTACATAAGGATTACATATTCCAAATCTCTTAGGAATAGATCACAGATAACAACATCACAAATAATGGAGGCGAACACAGTCAAATCACATGGGTCACGCACATACCTGCGCTCCCACGATCAGCAGACTTATTAACATCCCAATAAGTCCTTCTCTGACCTATGTTCATCGAGGTAACCAGTCTAAATCCGGGCAACACAAGGATTAGAGGGCCCTAAGGGAACGCAAACCTCCCGTGATAGCAAGTATGGTAGGTATGTCATACACATAAAATCAGTACATCTATACTAAGTATGCACACGTCTTAGTAATCACCATAATATATTGGTACATATCTCTTCTCGTACGGACATATAATACTACACCATTTATATGTTCCCGGTTAATATAATTAATTAGGCCGTCAATAGCTCACATCGTAATAGACGCTCATTCTACTCGTTTTTCACCAATTTCTACTCCTCAATACTCCTCTAAAATTCGTCCCAACAATGTTTTAAGGTCTCCAATAAATCCTAAACATATCAAGGTCACATACTAACGTGTTTTAAGGAATCAATTCATCCTAAACATCATTAAATCATCAAGTCTCTTCACTTTTCCCCAAATTTTCAAGAACATAAACCCTAGAATTTATAATCATCAATTTACTCAAATTAGATCCGTTTTTGTTACATCCAACCTATATTAACATCAGGGTAATCATCTCTATACGATTCTACATGCAATTTCTTCTCAAAATTTATGTTCTAAGTCTAATTAAAATGGGTTTTTATTAAACTCCCAAGAACAATTTGATTTATTGGATAGTCTAAGCATGGAAGAAGCATTTACTGCATAAAAACGTAATTTAAACCACTTGCCTTGATTCAATCTCAGATTTTGATGACGATTTGATGAAGCTCTCTCTCTCTCTAAGCTTTTCTCCTCTATCTCTCTCTCTCCAAGCTTTCTTCTCCAATGGCTATGGTGGCTAGGGTTTGTTTTGGGAACTTAGAAAACCTAATTCTAAAACACCCCGTAGTCTTATGGGTCATTATGGTTGGTAGTGGGTTTAGTGGTTGGTTTCCTGAATCAGATATAATTTACTAATTTTCGCCACTTTTAATTCCCAAAAATACAAAATTACCAAAATACCCTTTATGTTTCCGGTATGGCCTAAAAATACCCCGGGACCCAAACTAAACCCCCGGCTAGTGTTTTCTGACTATCTCGACCCTTACGGACGCGTTGGCGCACTCAAAACGACCATACGGTTAATAGAATTTAAATTCACTTTTATAATTAAAATAATTGTATCCTGACGCGACTGTCTCACGCGTCCCAATAAAATGTCCAAATTGCCGTATATCAATCTCACGATAAATTTCATAATTCAATATTCATATATCATCATATATACTCAATATAGTCAAATACCAACTCACATCTCGCTAGTATTTTATCCGGATTAATTCCCAATTAATTCTCATTTAATTAATTAATCCCAAAAATAAATATCGTCAAAAATACGGGGTATTACATTATGTTGGGCTTTGTTGTGAGAGTTTGGTTGTACAGTTAGAAATGGGAAATAATCTCTATGAATTTCATTATTGGGTTGCGAAGATCGTAACGCGATCATGATTCGATTTGGGTCATCATCGACAGTCTGACAAAGGTGGATCATTTCCTTCCAGCGATAACAGATTATACGGTAGCACAGTACGCCACGGTGTTTATTAAAGATATTATGAAGTTGTATGGGGTATCGTGTGATATCGTGTATGACCATGGAAATGTCTTCATCTTGCACTTTTGGCGCAGTCTTCAGGAGGCGATAGGAGTTCAGTTGAGTTTAAGTATTGCGTTCCACCTTTAGTTTGATGTTAGAAGGAGCGGGTAAGCTAAATTTTGGAGGACATGTTACGAGTTTGTGTGTTGGACTTCAAATGTGGTTGGGATACACATTTTCCACTAGTGGAGTTTGCATACAATAATAGTTATTACCAAACTATTGGCATAGAACCATATGAGGCTTTTTACGGCAGGCCTTGTCGATTCCCTACATCTTGGTTGGAGTTTGGAGAGCACCCGATGTTGGGTCTGGATATTTTTAGGGAGACCTCGGCTAAGGTTGACTTGATTCGTGCACGGATGAAGACCGCACAAGATCGTCAAAATACTTATGCTAACATAAGGCGGAGGAAGTTAGAGTTTGCCGCTGGGGACCAAGTGTTGTTGAGGGTCTCACCCATGAGAGGCGTTATTCATTTTGGTGCCAAAGGGAAGCTTTCACCGCGATACGTGGGTCCGTTTATAGTGTTGGGCAGGGTGGGATCAGTTGCCTACCGCTTAGCCCTACCCTACCAGCTCCAGTGGGTACTGATTTAGATGGGGTTGAGCTGCAGCCCGATGGGAGCTACGAGGAGAGTCTAGTCAGGATCCTAGATCGTCGTGAACAGAAGTTGAGTTTAAAACTCATTCCTCTCATTCGTGTTATATGGAGTAATCATGATGAGTCTGAGGTCACTTGGGAGAGAGATGATGACTTGCGAATTAGTCACCCATATCTCTTCATCGAGGCACGTGCGAAACTACCTTACTTGACTTGAATTGATTTGTTTTAATTTGGATTTCGAGGACGAAATCCCGTTCGTAGAGGGGGAGAATGTAATACCCCGTATTTTTTATTGAATTGAAATTAAAAAAAAACTATGCCATTATATATATTCGAAATGTTTGGAAAATGAAACTATGTCAGTATATATATTCAAAATGTTTGGAAATGAAAAATTAAAATGAATTCATTGAGATACTAATGTGCAACTTAAATATTAGTCGCGAATTAACGCGTAAAATGACCGAGATGGTTAAATTTGGTGCAATGGCATTTTTGTAAATAAACTAACCCTAGGTATAAATAGAAAAGAAGAGAAGAAGCCTTCATTCTTTCATTTCACAAAAGGGGGCTAGGGTTTGGTAGAGAGAGAGAGTAAGAAGAGAAGAAAGCTAAGAGGATTTCAAGAGGATTTTAATTTCTCCATACAATGCAAGGCAAGTTAATAGCCTATATGTGTATATTATGTATCTATAATGAAATTTCACATGAACATGTATTTGGATCCCTAAATTAATATGAAATTCATGTTAAAAATGATATGCAATGTATTAGGATCATCATCCATATAGATTCAAATGCAATAACATCATTATAGGGATTGCGATGTAGAACAACCTCTTGAATTTTAGAAATCTATGAAATTAAGTAAATCGTCATATTAAAAACTGTTTTAAGATATTTCGTTTCCTAAAATGGATGTTTCGTCTGCGTTGCCCAGTAGAAAATCATATTCTGAACAACATTGTAATATTAAGTTTTTCCAAAAACGGATCGAAAAAGCCTGAAATCGACATTTTAAAATTCTATGCAGAAAGTTGTCGTGAACAGGTCTGAACTGTATATGTTAGTTTCGGGTCTGTTTTAAGCAGGCTATGGTAGCGTGCTCATGTGACCTTGTAGAAAATCACGTTCCGAACATTTTTGTAGTTTTAAGTTTTTCCAAAAATGGATTGGAAAAGCCTGAAATCGACGTTTTAAAATTCTTGGCAGAAAGTTATCGAAAATAGGGGTGAATATTATATGATAGTTTCGGGTCTGTTTTATGCAAGCTATGGTAACGTGCCCATGCATACTTATAGAAAATCACGTTCTGAACAACTTTGTAGTTTTAAGTTTTTCCAAAAACGGATCGAAAGAACCTCGAATCTGCAATTTAAATTCTGGGCAGCATGTTGTTGAAATAACAGTGATAATGTGTTTCATGTTGTTAGTAAGATAATAGTGGGGTTGTGCCTAATATCCTAACTTGTTGACATACTTATGATTATTAGGGATATATAACCCTGAAATGATTTGATGTTGAATTAGTAAATTAATGATGTAAATTATGTTATGTTGTAAATAATGACTATTGTATAACTCGAGTAAGAGACTTGACATGATTGTATATATACATAAGCATGAAATTATTTTACATGTATATTGTCGAGTATACACTAGACTAGTCCTCCGATCGACGTAGGCACATGTTGAATGCGATTTTTATATTATTGATCTGGTTAGGGTTCGCTCGAGTGTCGTGTCGGAAATAAACCATCGGAACCGGACACATGGTTGTAATGCAGGTCGGATAGAAAGACCTTGAAATGCCATGTGATTTAGGACTTAGTATGATTGTCCTTGCCACGTAATATTGGGGAATATTCGTGTGTAGGGCTAGTGTTACGACTTGTTCCCCTCGGGTAACGATAGTGACCCGATATGACTTATTGTGTGAGATGTTATTCTTGTGTCTTAAAGTAATATCCCGAATAGATGCATTTGATATTATACTTGAAGGAAATATTCTGATACATTAAATATTGAAATGAGATTAATAATGATTAATCATGATACGATATGAGACTGCACGTTACTCGAGTTTGGGTTGGGTAGTCACGACATATGAGCATTGGTTGGGTAATTGAACAACTTAATTATTGGAGATGAGTAATGACTAGTGTGCTTTCATTATAAGTACATCTTATAATCTTATAGTTTTTTTCTTGCTTTGACGTCCATCTATCTTGCTTCTTGCTCCTCTCCTATATATATAATATATGACAGGTCCTCGTCCCGCTGGACAATAGACTACGGAGCCTGATGAGATCATATCAATCTTATAATTCCTGTAGCCGTGGAGTTATTCTATTTTAATTTATGACGTTCTTTTCCCTTTTCTTAAGGGTGGTATCAGAGATTAATATCACTTTGTTTATACTTGCGATTTGAGAGAATTGTTGTATTACTCTTTCCCATTTTGTGTTGGGCCACATGTATTGGCATTTTATATTTTCAGTTTGAGATTACTGATGGATTATTACAGTTAATAGTTATGAGTTGGTTTCACTTGTTATAGCTGTAATGATGTGATATGGTTACACGTATGAGAGTGTACATGTTTATTTTATTGCATTTTTTTAATTTATGTTTCTAATGCCAACATATTGACACTCCGCTTTAATTTAATTGGGCGTAGCTAACCGAATTAGATATAAAAACCAGGGTTGTCACAAAATAACTATAAATAAAAAAGTTAATGTGAGAAATATGTATCGAACCTATGTCTTACCACATTTGCATTTGTAATGCTTGCTTTGAAATAAATAAAGAGACATGCCAACATAAATAATAAGAAAATGTGAGAACTAAACCATTAATATTCATGTAAAAGAAATAAAAATTAAGAATAGTGAAAATTATAAACTAAAGTAATCGTAAAAGAATGGATAAATAAATGTCCCATACCAAAATTCAAGTTTCTTCACATTTTGGGTTGGGGAGCTTCTATAGGTGCAGGATCCACAATTCATCCCACAATCTTTGATCTTAAAATTAGATAGGGGAAAAAATCTTCACATTAAAGTTTTATATATACTTATTATTTTTTATACTGAGTTGACAATCTTAGGAAAATAAGTCCTGATCTCTATCATAAAAAATATGATGACAGAATGAAAAGAAAACAAAACAAATACTATCATAAAAAATATGATGACAAAATAATTTGTAACTTATCCCTTACATTAAGAGTTAAGTAGTACCTTACATTAGAAATGTATCGCAAATTTTCAAAAAATGGGAAATAACATAAAAGTTGGAGGGGGGGGAGGGGGGGGGGGGGCATTAAGTAAAAAACACATAGTAGAAATTGGAATGGTGGTGGAGTTTGACCAAAATTAAACTAAGAAACGTTAAAAAATGGGACAGTTTAAGTCATGGTTAATATTCATATTATTAATGTTAAAATTTACAAAAAAAAAAATAGATGGATACCTCCGTAGCTCCCGGATAGAAATTTGTATGCCCATTAGTGATTGTGAGTTATACTGGATTGTATGACTTGGTTCTTGAACCTGTGAAATGGGTAAAAATAATTGATTCATGGTTAAAACTATGAACTGTATACCTGGAAACATAATTATGTAATTAGAATCAATAAATTTCATTTGAAAGAAATAATAAATGTGAACACACATTTTTTCTTCACAGATAATCAAATTAACAAATAAATAAAGGGCTTGTGTAATATAGCAAAAAAACACTTTAATGCTTATGAAGTATGCGATCTACCCCCCATACATTCCAAAACATTTTATGTGTATTAATAGTAACAAAAGACAGCTCAATTGATGAATCAGTGATGGCGCATAAATATGGGAAATAATTTGTAAAAAATAAAAAAATTGCAACTTTTGGGCTGTTTGGGGGGGGGGGGGATTGCAAATAAACCAACTGATGAATTTTCATACAAAAACCAAATAGAATAATTAACTCATTCAAAAAATCTAACAACAAAACCAACACACAAATACACCATTTCATGATTTAGGACTGTTAATATGGTAAAATTGAAACCAACACACAAATACACAAATTTAGGACTGTTAAAATTGTAAAATTGAACCATTTCGTGATTTAGGACTGTTAATATGGTAAAATTGAAACCAACACACAAATTCACAAATTTAGGACTGTTATTATGAATCCAATACCTCTCAAGAATTGATCATATCTTAACCTTCGAATAATCATCAGTAGCCACGGTGACATCAACCCAAGGATATGTTGAATCACCCTGTAAAAAAGAGAAGAATAAATTAATTATATGACATAACTTGACAACTGGAACTCAAGATAAAGAACAAAAAACTAACTCAAGAACCAATATTTATTTGGAGATTATAATCTGCAAAATTGTAATCCGCATAACAAATTAAGGCTGAATTGTGAACAGTTACCAATAACGGGGCTAACGATAGCCATAACACAATGTCATTGTGACCATCAATTGTAGATCGTAGGATTGAAAACTAATTTTGATTGCATTAGCTAGGAGCTTGATTTACACCTACAAAATAGGAATCCCACCCAAATTGTTAACCACAATTTAAAAAATAAAAATAGTATTAGAAACTGTATTTAGATGAGGCCAAAAATTTGTATGCAAATGAACTAAATCAAGAGAGAAATTAATGCATTATATGTACTATTGTGCAACTTAACGGAACAACTAAAATGAAATCACAAACCTTACATGTAATACAAATAACATGGTACTATTAATACAAATTAGGGTGCCATAGACATTAAATTTGAATCAAACATAATCTCGAATAGCATTTCCATGATAAAAATGACATTTATACTTTTACACCCCTCAAATCTAAAATCTGTAAATCGACCCACAATAAAAATGAAAATAGTGTACCTGCTTAAGGTTTTGAAAGTATAATCAGTTATTCAGAAGAACACAAAAAATCACACCAACATTTGTGAAATCCGAGTGTACCTGCTTAAGGTTTTGAAAGTATAATCAGCTATATTAGCCCGTCTTGATCTATAAAAAAAATGAAAAAACAATTAGATCCCATAAGATAACATACACAGATATTAGCCAAAACAGAAATCAAATTTTGTCTGTGCGCGATCAGATTGTTGAAAACCCTAAAAATCGAACCAACCATACCGGAAAAAAAATTCGAAGAAAACCCTAAAAATCAAACCCATCAGATTGTTGAAAAAATCGAACCCATCAGATTGTTGAAATCGCACCCATGCGATTGTGTGTGTGCGATTGTCTGCGCCAAAAAGGGGGCAGTAGGGGAGACAGCGGGGGAGTGGAGGGTAGCGGGGGAGAGTGGAGGGGTAGTGGAGGAAGTGGGGTAAGGGGGGAGGGTAGTGGGGTAAGGGGGGGGACTGCCCGGATCTGGCAGATCTGGGCAAAATAGTAACGCAGTGGGGGAGTGGAGGGTAGCCGAGGAGGGGGAAGTAAGGGGGCACCAGGGGAGAGTAGTGGGGAAAGAGGGAGGAGGAGGGAGGGGAAACGAGGAGTGAAACAGCGGGGAGGGGAGAGGGCGAAGGAGGGTAGAGGGCGTAGAGTTTGGAAATGTGGGGAAGAAAATGTGGGTAGAGGGAAGGAAGACGGGGCCATTGAATTTTTGGACAAAAATGAGAACGGGAGAGGTTGCGTAGAAGGCTTATTTTTTTGCCAAGTGCCAGTTATAATGGGTATAATCCTACATGGCACAATCCCAAACCATTAGATCGTCCCAAAAAATTCGCACCCAACCGTAGATTTTTTGGAACACTAAAACACCCCCCTCTCATATAATATATATATATATATATATATATATATATATATATATATATATATATATATATATATATATATATATATGTGTGTGTGTGTGTGTGTGTGTGTGTGTGTGTGTGTGTGTGTGTGTACGTATAGAAAGCTGCTACTAGTTTAAAATAAGAAAGTTGCTACCCGAAAACTTTAAACCTCAATTTTTGTTTTAGTCCATTATTTGCAAACAAAATTCTTAACTTTAGTTAAAATTCAGGCTGTCATTTTGTTTATCTTCACCCAAAAGTTTTTCTTTCACTTTAAATTGTCATTACAGCTACATTCATTTATATATACCTCTTAACAGTACAAATGGTTGCTGATGTTTTTTTAAAGAACAAAATACGCGTGCAATATTCTATGGAATGGTGTTGTCTTTAAAAAGACTTAAGTGCAAATCACTTTATGCATAATTAGTCATCGTGGAGGAGGCTCAATTAACTCATTCTTCTCAAACACATATATTTGCTTTGGCACTTACAAATAGAAGAGAGAAAATAGAACATAGACTTTTAAGATTTACAAAAAGCAAAAGACATTCAAGAACTCACTCACAGCATTTATGAGAAGAAAAAACATATACTCAGAATTTTTGTACTCTTGTTGAAAGAGACACACTCAGATTTTGAATTGTATTATTATTAAGTTGTCATCCTTCAAAAATTACTGCACACATCGAAATATTTTTGAATCTCAACTATAAGCTTTCAGATTCAATTTTTAGCACGGTTCAGCTGCATGGTTTTGACGCGATGATTTGATTCCATCCTCAACGGATCATGATAGTGGAACTCAAGATGACACGATTAACTTGAAGGTGGACTTAGGCTCACCATTTTTTAACCGAACCACTATATATCTTGTGCATTTCTTTCTTCATTATTTATTGGTTTCATTGTGATTATCTTTCGATCATTTATTCAAATTCAATATTTGCTTATATTTCTTAAAAACAAATTATTAACTAATTTCGTAATTAATCAATTATTCAAAATAAAATTAATCTATTTATTTCAAAAGAAGTTAAAAGGTTTGTAAAAATCTAAGTCACCCCCATCTTGGGTATTTTTCTAGCCAACGGTGGTATTTAGGTTTAGGTTTAGGTTTTGAGAGAGAGTGAGAGGTTAGATGTAATACCCCGTATTTTCTATGATATTTATTTTTGGGGATTAATTGAATTAAATGTTTATTAATTGGAAATTAATCCGGATAATAATATTAACGAGATGTGAGTTAGTATTTTATTATAATGTGTATACTTAGCATTATATGAATATTGGAAAATATTGAAATTGTCACGAGATTGAAATACGTCAATTTGGGAAACTTTGTTGGGACGCGCGTGACAGTCGCGTCAGGAATATAATTATTTGAATTAAAAAGTGAATTTTATTTTAATCACCTGTATGTTCATTTTGAGTGCGACAACGCGTCCAAAAGGGTCGAGATAGTCAGAAAACACTAGTCGGGAGTTTAGTTTGGGTCCCGGGGTATTTTTAGGCCATACCGGCATCATAAAGGGTATTTTGGTAATTTTATATTTTGGGGAATTAAAAGTGACGAAAATTAGAATAGAAATCTGACTTCTTCTTTAACCCACTAAACCCACTAACTACACTAAGAGACTTAATGGACTACGGGAGAAGTTGAAATATAGTCCCAACTTACCAAAAACCAAACACACCTCCATTATCATTATCCTTGGGAAGAACTTGTAGAGAGAGAGAGAAAGGAAAGAATTCTGCAGAAAGAGAGATAGAGGACAAATTCAACCTTCAAATTCAACATCAAATTCAGAGAAAGATTAAGGCAAGTGGTTTAAATTCATTTGATTCAAGCTATGCTTTTCCATGTTTAGGAATTTTCGAAATTGATCTTGGAAGATGATTTAGACCCATATATTGTAAGTTAAAAGTTATGAATTATGTTAGGGATTGCATGTAGTAATATTCTGGACGAATTATATGTTCTAAACAGAACCATTGATGATCTAAAAATGGAGTTTATAAGTAGTTTATTGATGTTCTTGAATGGGGAAGAAATCTGGAAATTTTTGATGTAGATTAATCTAAACAAAGCCTTTGAATGATGAATTATGGGTTTTAGAATGTGAATACTGTTGTAGAATGATAGTATGATGATATTGTAACATTGTCTTAGAGTTTCATGCTTGAAAATGGTGTTTTGGGACGAATTGGTAACTGCAAAACGAAGCAGTCCGTAACCATACCTGGTGCGTTCGATCGATCGATGTTCTTCAGTCGATCGATCGACCACCATCGATCGATCGAAGGTAAAGGTCGATCGATCGACCTTCCCAGAATGAGTAAAGTTTTTCCTTAATTAAATTTTAATGGTGTTAATCCTTGAATGATATTGTTGGAGACCTTATGAATACCCTTAACCTTAAGGAAGACCAGTAGGCATGATTATGAGATTGGACCTTAATTGGAATTCAATTTGAGGAATTATTCTAAATTAATGAAATTCGATAATTGAGATAATATTTGGGTTAATAGGGTAAATTTGAATAATTTGATGAAATAAGGCTTGGGGCAGAAGTAAAGACCTTAGGTGTAAAGATGTTATATGGGGGAATAAGAGGAACTTAATAGTTTATTCGAGATAGGTTTTAAGTTTAAGAAACTACGACGTGAGACGTGTCGACAATTTAATTTCTATATTGTCGGGATACTTGAAATATATGAATTTGGAATAATGGTATAAAGATGTAGAGTATACCTTTATTAATATCGAGATATCTAAGATGTGTGAATGCTTAGTATATAATTGTATGTGTATGACATACCTACCATACATGCTATTACGGGAGGTTTACGTTCGCTTAGGGCCTTCTTATCCTTGTGTTGCCCGGATTTAGATTGGTTACCTCGATGAACATAGGTCATAGAAAGACTTATTGGGATATTAATAAGTTTGCTGATCGTGGGAGCGTAGGTATGTGCGTGACCCATGTGATGTGACTGTGTTCGCCTCCACTATTTGTGATGTTGTTATCTGAACGATTCCTGAGAGATTCGGAATGCGTGATCCTAATGTACGTGATGTACCGGGATGGATAGCAGAGTATGTGTGCACCGCAGCTTAGCCTTTGGGTGCTTGTATTGTATATTTATGATGTGAAAATATACGGTTAAACGAGAAGGAATTTACTATGTTAAATTGTGAGTATAGTTATGGTTATGTTATGTAGATAAAAAGGGAACTTATATCTATAAATGGTTTTGTTAGTAATTGGGAAACCGAGAATTAAAGTAGAACTCTCTATTTAATTGTTAAGGTTGGAAATTAAATGTGAACCGAGTAGTAGTGTTAGAAACTCTTCAGAATTAGATAGTTATGAGATAACACATGAATGGGTACAAGAACGTTAGGAGTGCACAGTTAGACGAGAGGTGAGTATCTCATGTGAGAGCACGTCCTAACATGTATTTTGCATATACTGTTTTAAATGTTTTTAAAGCACTTGCATGTTTTTAAAATATCTCCACATTCGGGCTCTGACCCATTTGCTTTCAAATCTATTTTTTTTGTAAAACCATTTTTAGGTGCCCAGCCACAAGGACACCATGCATAGGATTCTCACTCAGATGACGAGCTGTAGCTGCTTGTGGAAGCTACAGGGATTTGCTTTTAGACGTTTATATCATTTGGATTCCATACTCAGTATTCCTCGGTTGTAGGGCATGTTGCCCAATTTCTATTAGAGACATTTCCATTTCAGTTTTTCAGACTTTGGCATGTATTGATTTAGTATTCAGTATTTCGTTACTTACTTCAGTTGTGGGATTTTGTTGTGAGGAGTTTTTCCTCCAGATTTATTTATATCATGTGGTGGTTATTCTATTATTTCGTTATGGTGAATGGTGATATTATTCTTGCTTTAAATCTTTTACTGCATGTTAATCAGGCTTTAATTAAAATTTGGCAACTTACTTTTTAAATACTAGGTGGTTAGTAATAATAAAAATGTTTTCGACAGTGATGCTATTAACTGAGTCAACTTGGCATTTTGATTTAATTTAATAAAGGAGTAGCTACCCGGTATTTAATTAGTCGGGGTGTCACATTAGAGAGACAAATACAAGGAAAGTGGGTTAAAAATGAAACGAGGGTTTAAATATTGTGACTAGTGGGGGAGTGTATTGTGTGGTGTTTCATAGAAAATAAACCACTTATGTGATATGAGGAAGATTTTGGTTTTTGAAAGATTTTCTTGGGTGCCTTTAACAACACCCATTTTAAAAAGGGAAACTAAATCTTTGACTCTCCAAAACTAACCAAGTCGGTAACTTATTTTCTTTTAACATTTCATCATTGACCTTTTTTCACATCCTTAACATTTGAACATTAATACTAGAGCTACCGCTTAAAGATACTTCAATAGTACCATGTGATATACCAATATACACCCCCGGCCAGGCCGAGGGTATTTACATCTCAGATTAGGGCTCAAGTCCAGGACGAAGGTCCAACTTTGCTAGTCCATTTAAGGAAGGGTTGGCCATGCCGACCCTCATCCGAGATCGAAAAACTCGGAGACAGGCAGACCCAGAGCACAGGTGAGACGACCCTATAAGGGGCCAGCCCTTCATCACGAGTCAGATGACCCTATAAGGTTCGACCCTTCATCACACTTCGGATGACCCTATGAGGGGACGACAGTACGAGGACCACATCCAGTCAGGCCCTCTACAAGCAAGAACTTTACCCTCGGCCTAACATCATAAGACGAGGGTGACATCATCACGGGGCGTGATTTGGAAGACGTGTGGGACAATGCGCATGGGACTCATATAGCACGTGGAACAGACCGTTATAACAATATCATCCCCTCAGGTGAGGGAATATTATGTCATCATTAATCATAAGTGGAACATCCAGCTGTTGACAGGGAATTGGCTAGATCAATATTCACATGTTCAATGAATGCTTGGGGAGTACACTACACCACCCAAGCCCTATATATATTTTCCACCTCCAACCTTGGAAAGGGAGGGATCGATAATGGTAACCCTAGATAAAACCCTACTTGTATACACAATAGAGAGAGAGTGAGCTTATGAGCATTGTATCTAAGGCCATTAGCGCCCATATTTAGTGGATCACACACTCACAGTGGATGTAGGCCTGATTGGATGAACCACTATATATCATTGTCTTTAATCCTCTTATAGTCATCCCCTTTTATACACTTATACGCATAACTCTATTACTGCCATTGTTATTACTGTTTGAGCTCATCATCACTTATCTGGTGGAGATAAATCTTAGCATCATCAGTTTGGCATCATCTATAGGAACGAGAAGCCATCTCTTTCTTTATACAACTTGACCTCACCGAAAACTCTTTGGTGAACCAGTTCTCCCCCTTCACGTGGAGCTGTTTCACCATTGAAAGAGACCCCTGGAGGTTCTCAATCTCTTTTGATCATCATAGCTCAAACATATGGCAATGGAGTTACCACCACCACCTCCTCCACCAGCTAGTGTAGTAGGATCTTCTTCCAGTCAAATACCACCTCAGTCTGAGATGGCAGATATGGCTGCCACCCTGAAATCCTTAGCAGCTAGTCATCAGATTATTTAGGAGCAATTTTTAGATCTTAGCCAAAATATACTGAGACCACCCGGAGTCTCACCAGAGATGATTACTCCAGTAGCATCTCCAGGGCAGCATGGGTCCAGGGGATCACCCCAGGCACCACACAAAGAGTTTCCACCACCACAACGACGGAGGGATGTTGCTGACCCTCGGCGTCTGCGCCAGGGGAGGTAAGGAAACCCTTACCCGGAGGATAGTTATGCGGACGTGGAGGTAGAAGAGGCCCCCATAGATTGCTGGGAGACGCATGAGGTCTCCAAAAATACTATACGACCTATCCAGGAAAGGAAAGGAAAGTGTAGGAGGCAAAATCCCGACGATCGCCCGAGAAGTTCAACTTTTGATTGCCTTCGAGAGGCTGGGCCCTTTAAATGACCTGAGGGAAAGATTGTCCAGATCGAGGAGTATTGGGAGGTCTATAAGAGAGGCAGTGAATGGCCGACCCCACAGATGAGACGAAGGTTAGAGAGAACTGAACAGTAGGCACAGACCTACCGTAGTAGAACCCTTAGTTCACCCCAAACAGGCGACAGGGGATAACATCGGCCAAGCCGACCCTACGAGGACTTGGAAAGACTTTATCCAAAGACTGGAGGATAAAATTGGTTATATCCTGAAAATCAGGCCCCCCTTCAAAGAGGATACTCCATAGGCTCACCCTTTGTGGTAAAAATAGTCAACTTCCCAACTCCATCCAAGTTTAAGCCACCTGTGGTCACCCCAAAGTATGACGGGAGTACCAACCTTGTCCATCATATTGAGATGTACTAATCAGCGGTAGACATATACTCTATCTCAGATGATATGAGGTATCATGCTTTTTATGGCACTCTGACTGGGGCCGCACATGTCTGGTATATGTATCTTCCAAAGAACTCCATTGAGAGCTTTAAGTAGTTAGCAAATCAATTTATCCATAATTTTTGCTTCGGAGTGAGGCCACAGAAGAAGACCACACACCTACTCTATGTTAAGCAGGGCAATAATGAGAGCCTAAGAGACTACATAACTAAATTTAACAAAGAAAAGTTATAGGTAGAAGATTACGAGGAGAGTATAGCCATGACATCCCTCATTGGAGGACTCTAGAAGGGGAAGCTATTATGGAAGCTTACTGAAGAGCCCCGAAGACGATGGATTAATTGCTGGCAACAGCGGGAAAGGTGATGAATGCCGAAGAGGCGATGACCAGAAAATACAAAGATGAAAAATGAAGTACTAGTGGGAGTAAGTACCATAAAAGGAATAAAGAGGGGAAGAAGAGGCTAGCAGATGATAAGTTTGCTGATTACACCCCTCTAACAGTCAGTTGGGAGCACATTATGAATGAGATAAAGAGTGACCGATCCTTGAAATGGACTGAGAAGTTGAGGGCACCTCCTCACAAGAGTAACAAAAACCTGTGGTGTGAATTTCACCAAGACCATGGTCATCTGACCGATAAGTGTTTTTCCCTAAAAGATGAAATTGAAAAAAATGCTAAAATAAGGGAAGTTAATAAAATACGTGGATAAGGGTGCCTTCAAGAGGGGCCGAGGGAACGACCCCAGGAAAAAGTGAAGTGATTTGTGCAGAGAAGATCCTCCAAACAGAAGAGACGGCCCTTCAGAGGATGAGGACGACTGTGATCTCCCACCAAGTGACAACCACGACCCTATGAAAAGACTTAATATAATATCGTTCGGTGTTGGGATGATCTCCGGGGGACTAGCAGGAAGAGGATCAAAGTTCGCCAACAGGAAGGCCCTTGTAGCAGAAGCCAAGGCAGTGACAAAAGTTATGAATTAAACCACTATATAAGAAAATCCAGAAAAGACAAAGAAAGTTGATATGGATACCCTTATAGTGGGATTCTCAAGAATGGACTTCAAAGGCAACTTAGCCCCACATGATAACCATCTCGTCATCACTACCAGGGTACACGGATGCAAGGTGCCGAGGATCTTGGTATATGGGGGTAGTTCTAGAGATTTTATGTTTTGGTCGTGCTTTAAAGCCTTAGGTATCAGCCATGCTAGGCTCGTCCCATACCATCACCCCTTGATTGATTTCAGTGGGGAAAAAGTTCATCTTCTAAGAGTGTATAAGTCCGATGTTAGAATGCGGGATGAGCGGCCGAGATGGATTACCAAGAAGGTTAACTTTTTTTATGATGGATGAACATGTCTTCTCAGCCTATAACATTATACTAGGGTGAGTGGCCCTCAAGGAATTTGAGGTCGTGCTGTCCATGGTTCATCAGATAATAAAATTCCCTACCCCTTACGGGGTAGGAGAAGTTTTGAAAGACCAGATGATAGCACGGTAATGTTACTTTAACTCCCCTAAAGAAAGATAAGAACATAATAAAGCAACAACTACTTACAATATCGATACCCTCGAACCCAGGGATGAGATAAAACTGAAGAAAGGAGAAGCCGCGGAAGGGGTAGAATCCATCATCCTCAATGAGGATGAGCCGGAAAAAACCGTCCAAGTTGGCAAATCTCTAAATACAGACATAAAAGAAGACCTCATTAATCTAATAAGGAGAAGACATAACGTCTTTGCATGGAGTCATGCAGATATGCCGGGGATCGACCCCTAAATCATGTACCACAAGCTCAACGTGGTAGAGGGTGCAAAGTCGGTAAAGCAGAAGAGGAGAGTTTATTCTTGAGAAAAATATAAAGTCATAAGGGACGAGGTTAAGAAGCTAGAAGATGTTGAGTTTATCATGTATACCGAATGGCTGTCCAACGCAGTTATAGTCCCCAAAGCCAATGGGAAATGGAGGATGTGTGTAGACTTCATCAACCTCAATAAACATTGTTCCAAAGACAATTTCCCTCTCCCTCGCATTGATCAGATGGTAGACGCTACCGCAGGCCATGAGCTAATGAGTATCATGGATGCCTATTCAGGTTAAAACTAGATCTTCATGAGCCCTGAAGACTAAAAAAATGGCTTTCATTACCGGCAAGGGGACATACTATTATAGGGTCATGCCCTTTGGCCTAAAGAATGCGGGGGAAACATATCAGCACCTTGTGAATAAATGTTTGAAGACCAAATCGGGAAGTCCATAAAGGTCTATGTACTGACATGTTGACCAAGAGTTTAAAGGCCAAGGATCATGTGACCGACCTTGAGATGAACTTTAACACGATGGACAAGTACCGGATGAAGCTCAACCCAGCCAAATATGTCTTCGGGTCGGAGCGGGGAAATTCTTGGGTTTCATCGTCAATCAAAGAGGCATTGAGGCCAATCCCGAGAAGATAAAGTCTCTATTATAAATGAAGACCCCCGGGACCATTAAAGACGTTCATAGGCTCACAGGATGAGTCGCTTCCTTGAATAGGTTCGTATCCAAAGCCACAGACAAGTGTCTACCGTTCTTTAAAATTCTCATAAAGGCCTTCGAATGGAACGAAGAGTGTGACCAGGCTTTCAAAGAACTAAAGTCGTAACTAGGATCTCCCTTAATGTTGTTACGACCAGTGTAGGGAGCATGGCTACATGTGTACCCAACCATCTCAGAATTAGCCATCAGCGCAGCCATTGTGAGAGAAGAAGATGGGGTATAGAAGCCTGTGTATTTCAACAGTAAGGCACTCCAAAGGGCAGAGTAAAGATACCCAAGCATGGAAAAGTTATCCTATGCGTTAATCCATGCATCAAGAAAGATGAAGCCGTACTTTTAGTCCCATACAATGGTCATCCTCACTGACTCTCCTCTTAAGAAGGTCTTACACAAGCCTGAAAATTCGGGGAGGCTAATGGCCTGTGCTATAGAGCTGGAACAGTTTGACATTATGTATCACCCTAGGGTGTCCATTAAGGGGTAAGCATTAGCAGATTTCGTGGTTGAATTTACTTGGGAAGATGATGAAGCTGAAGATGAGAACCTTAAGAAAGTAGGTACCACGATAAGGCAAAATTTTTTACCCATCCACAGCTAAGGTTAAGACAAGCACCGCTAGAGAAAAAGTTATCGAAAGCGAGGAGGGAAGATATCTCTTTAAACAGGGATCCCTCATCGAGGGAAATTTCTCGGAGGAACAGGTTGTGTGGAACCTCTTTGTTGGCGGGTCCTATTGCAAGAGCGAAAGTGGGACTGGATTAATAGTATCAGCACTCGATGGCACAAACATTGAGTATGCCATGAGGTTTAACTTCAAAGCCTCCAACAAAGAGTTTGAATATGAAGCTGATAGCAGGCCTCTCCTTAGCTAGGTCTTTTAGTGTTGGCCAGATCTTGGTAAATAGTGATTTAAGACTTGTAGTGAATCAGATACTAGGAGCATAAGAGGCTAAGGATGAGAGAATAGCCAAATATCTTGAAAGAGTAAAGGCAATATTGAAGATCTTTGGAGTAGTAAAGTTGAAGAGGATACCTTGGCTTGATAATGGCCGAGCCGATGCACTTGTTAGGCTAGCCTCAGCAACTAGGACAGATATCAGGAGGATAATCCCAGTGGGAATCTTGCTTCGACTAACGATTAAAGATGCAGAGGGAACACTTGGCTATTGCTTAAATATTAACAAGGAAGCTTCGTGGATTGACCCCTAGTCAGATTCATTAAAGAGGGGGACATTCCAGAAGAAAAGTAAGAAAGGAAGAAGTTGAGATATAAAGCTACGAAGTTCACTGTCATCGGAGACACATTGTAGAAAAAGGGGTTCTTGCTCCCTTTGCTCAGATGTGTGCACCCATCTGAAGTTCCACACATCTTGCAAGATGTGCACAAGGGCTCTTGTTCAAGCCATATTGGGGGTAGGTCATTAGCAAAGAGGATAATCACCCAAGGATACTGGTGGCCGACCTTGGGGAAGGATGCTATGAAATATGTAAAGAAGTGTGATAAATGTCAAAGGTTCGCCACCATACCTCACCAACCTCATCAACCTCTTACCTCCATCACGTCCCCATGGCTATTCGCAGTATGGGGAATCGATCTAGTAGGACCCTTACCTAGGGTTATCAATAACTATCAATACTTGATCGTAGCAATTGACTATTTCTCAAAATAGGTGGAGGCGAAGCCGATGGTAGCGATCACCGAGCAGAAGACATTCCAGTTCATCTGGAAAAACATTATATGCAGATATGGTCTCCCCAAAACCCTCATCTCAGATAACATGACTCAATTTAAGAATGCATCCCTGGAGAAATACTGTGAAAGAGTGGGTCTCAAAAAATTCTTCTCTACCCCAGGCCGACCTCAAGAAAATGGGCAAACTGAGGTTACAAACAGAACAATCCTAGACGGGATCAAGAAAAAACTCAAGGAGGAAAAAGGAAGATGGGTTGAGGAGGTATACAGTGTACTGTGGGCCTATAGAATGACGGTAGAGACTCCTACCGGAGAAACCCCGTTCATTATGGAGCATAGCTCAGTAGCCGTCATCCCCACTGAAATTGGGTTTCCTACTCATAGAGTCCAAATGTATGACCCCTAGAGAAATATGGAAGAAAGGAGACTTGCTCTAGAATTTATTGAGGAAAGAAGAGAAGACACTAAGGTAAGACAAGCAGCCAATCAACAGAGGACTGCTAGGTTTTACAACCAGAGGGTGAAGAAAAGGCCAATCGCTGTAGGGGACTTAGTCCTACAAAAGACATGGCAGAAACCTAACAAACTCCACCCAAATTGGCATGGCCCATATAGGGTCAATGATGAAGTTTTCCCTGGAACCTATAGACTAGAGAACCTTAAAGGGGTACCATTTTCCAACCCATGGAATGCAGATCATTTGAAGAAATACTATCAATAATGTTGTAATGTCCTATCGGACCACAGTTGTAATGAATGTGTTGCTCCAACATAACACTTGATGTTAATGAGAATATTATATTGAACCCTCATCTTGTTTTTTAATTTTGGTATGATTTGGGTAATTCTTACTAAGTCCCCTCGACTTAGATGAGGGTGAATGGTAGGGACGACCCTCCATTCACTTTCAAGAAAGATGAGGGGGCGTATATTTTAAAACATCATTAAATTGGTGGAAACTACCCTCAGCTATGATGAGGGTGAATGGTAGGTACAACCCTCCATTCACTCTCAAGAAAGATGAGGGGGGACTTATATTTTAAAACATCATTAGTTTGGTGGAAACTACCCTCAGTTAGGATGAGGGTGAAAGGTAGGGACGACCCTCCATTCACTCTTAAGAAATACGAGGGGGGACTTGTATTTTAAAACATCATTAATTTTGTGGAATTCACCCTCGGCTAAGATGAGGGTGAATGGTAGGGACGACCCTCCATTCACTCTCAAGAAAGACGGGGGGGGGGGGGGGGGGGGGGGCTTATATTTTAAAACATCATTAATTTGGTGGAAACCACCCTTGAGAATGATGAGGGTGATTGGTAGGTACGACCCTCCATTCACTCTCAAGAAAGACTATGGGGACTTATATTTTAAAACATCATTAGTTTGGTGGAAACTACCCTCGGCTAGGATGAGGGTGAATGGTAGGGATGACCCTCCATTCACTCTCAAGAAAGACGAGGGGGGACTCATATTTTAAAACATCATTAATTTGGTGGAAACCACCCTCGGCTAAGATGAGGGTTCATGGTAGGGACGACCCTCCATTCACTCTCAAGAAAGACGGGGTGGGGGGGGGGGGATATATTTTAAAGCATCATTAATTTAGTGGAAACCACCCTCGGCTATGGTGGTGGTGAATGGTAGGGACGACCCTCCATTCACTCTCAAGAAAGTCGAGGGGGACTTATATTTTAAAACATCATTAATTTGGTGGAAACCACCCTCGGCTAAGATGAGGGTGCATGGTAGGGACGACCCTCCATTCACTCTAAAGAAAGACGAGGGGGGACTTGGAAGATGGTTAACACAAATATCATAGCCAAGACACAAATCATAAAAGAGGCAAATATAGAAGGCAAGAAGAGAGGAATTCCATTATAAGAGCAATTCCATTATAAAAATAAGTATTAAAATATTTGTCCAAAAGAAAATTAAATACAAAAACTTTACACGCTGAGGGTATGGGCCACAGACGGCCACCCTATTGAGAAACATTGGAAGGCAGGGCTTCAACATCAATAAGAGGAGTCTCTTCGATGACCAAGATAGGGGGCCGATACTCAGATGTGTCGATACCTTCTACATGCACTCGGGACTCTACATCGGCCAAGGCCTAGGCAATAAGGGGGTCATCCAACTCCACTGCTTCCAGAGAGGGGCGGACAGATGACACGACATCAGAAAATTTTAAGACAACCCACCCATAGGCGTCTTGATTCCCCTTTACAAGTACTCAAGACCGAAGCCCTGAAACTTGTTAGAGAGTTTGTAAGCCTCCATAGCATCAATATTGGCCTTCTTCACTGCCTCAGTGAGTTCATCTTCGAATTGGACCCCCTGATTGGTTAAGGCCTCTTCCTTTGATTTGATGAGGGTGTCCTTCACCTTCAGGTCGGCATCATGCTTCTTCACCATCTCATCCAAGACCCTTGCATGCTCTGTCCTTGCACTCTTTATCTCAGCCCTGGAAGTCTCCAACTCAGTCTTTAAGTTGGACTCATTCTGAATAGCTCTCTCGGCCTCATAAAACTTCTGTTGGTTTACAGTCATCCACTTGGTGGCAGATGTGAAAGTGCAGATAGACTGTACAAAGACAAGCTCATATTAAAGGGTCAAGGGAATAGTTGGAGAACAGTTTATAAAATATTAATGAATCAAAAGATGATTTAAAGGAAATACCTGAGCTAGAGTATGAAGACTGTAGTCATAAACCTTTTCCGGGGGCATCTTTGATAAGAATTCATAATTTGTGGCCGAGGGTTCCAAAAACATAGAGGCCTTGGCTGCCCTCAAGTTGGCTATGAGGGATGAGGGTTCGGCCCTCAGGAAGGTCAGATTTTGAGACAAATAGGCACCCATGCCTGAAGAGGAACTAGTCCCCTCAGTGTGTGTCTGAGGGACCTCTACCCTTACCCTAGTCTAAGAGTCAGGCCGAGAGCCAGCAGGGACTTTTAGCTCCTTGCTTTTTCTGTTGTCTTCGATCGGCTCTACCAGTGTCAGCCCCACAACCTTTGTCTTTTTATGAGGCTGCTGAGGCTCCTTGCCTTTCTTCTTACCTAGGCCAGACATTAAGGTGGGAGCAGTCATTTCCCAAAGTTGATGAGAAACGTTTGTAGGTCGGCCTGAAAAATAGATGATACATCAGAAACAAGCAGTAATAGTGAGGAAACACTTAGAAAGAAATGGAACAAAATGCAACTCACATAATTCTGTCAGGGGCTGACCCTCAGACCAACATCTTTGAGGAAATGAGGGGTCATTAAATCTTCAAATTTGGCAAGTCCTCCCTCTTTCCCTTATTCCCTTAGGTAATTAACTATATCCCTCTCATCCAAGATAAGTTCGAGGTCTTACCATGCTTTAATTGAAGGGTTGGACCATGCCTTTGGGACCCTCAGACTGTCGTCTATGGGATCAGCCCCGATGGGGAATTCCCAATCCCTACAGACAAAGAAGAACCTCTTATTCAAATTATGGTTGGAAGTTTGTGCTACATGAAGAAGTTTTTTGACGAACTTTCTCACCCCTAGATGAAAATACCTAGGTTGCTTGGATGAGGAAATTATATTGTAGCAGGTTATGAATTAATCGACCGAGGGCTCGTCGGTAAAGGAGTTCTTCCAAAGGGAGACATAGCTGAGGATGGTCCTTCAGGAGTTAGGAGGAAGTTGAGAAGGAGCAACCCCAAGGGCAGAAAGTATATCAACTACTGCAGAGTATAGAGGGAACCTAACACCTACTCTGATCATCTTCTCATAAATAATAACTTCCCCTTTATTCCCCTGGAAGACCCTCTCATCCTCATTTGGGACCCTCATATTTATATTAGGCTATACACCAAAGATGTGCCTCCGCATTAAGAGGTCACAATCACTAACGGATGAGATGTAAGCTAAGGCACTAGAAGTATCAACTTGGTCAGTATCAGAATTCTCATTGTCATCCTCATCTCTCTCGTCTCCAAATCTCTCAGCCTCGCTGCCTGTCGAAGGGACATCTGGAAAGGCTACTTAAAAAGAAAGAGGGGATAGGGCTATCACAGGGATAACCTCATAATGAACTGTCCCCTCGGCCTTTCAACTTTGGCTAAGTGTTGATGTCCCTCTTCTCTCAGAAGGCCTAGCACCCATTGGTGATGATGCTCTCTCATTCACTCCTCCCTCTTGTGTCTGACACTCAGTTGAATGATAGGGAGACCCAAAGGGCTCAGATGGTAAAATTGTGGCTAAAGGAATGGGGATGATGGGTCGTACCCAATTAGGTTGGGCCCCTCATCTTCGCTCGTTCTCTTCCTCTATTCGCCTAATCTCAGCAAGAAATTTCTCCCTCAAAGTTGGAAACTCCTCGGCTAAACCGTAGAGTCTCTTGAGCATTAAGAGGGGGACCCTACACTTAATAAATTTCTTCGAACTAACTACAAACAAGATCAAAGTTTGACCAAATTGACTTTTGGATCAAACACAAAGAAATAAAGGTTTTTTTTGTGGGTGGGCACTCACAAAAATAAGGGGAACGAAGTTCACCGGAGAAGAACGTCGGAGAGTAACAAGAAAGCCCAATAAGTACCACAAAGAGGCACAAAACCCCCACAAAAAGGTGGAGGAGGAATCCTAAAACCTAATATTCAGCCCTATAACTGCCACAGGAGGGCGGGTTCACACGCCGGAAAAGTATAAACAACCAAGAAAAACTAGAAAAGAAACCCAAAGAAGGAAAGAAAACGAAAATGGAAGATAAAGAGGGAATTAGGGCAGAAAGGTTACCTGAGGAAGAAGAGTGAGACTGGGCAAAGCTTGAAACACAAAAGAAAAGGCCAAAATTCTAGAAATGGTGTTTGAACCGCTAAGGAGCTAGAGAGAGAAAGCTTACGTGCGAAGAAGAAGAACAAAGGAAATGATTGCTTGAAAAATCATTTAAATACTTTGTTGCTAGTGGGCCCATTAATCAAAGTAGTGCACAACCCACGAGGAAAAGCATCATTAGGGCACAAAGTCCCAAGAGTGGTGTGCATCCGTCGCACCTGGGAAACATAAACGATAATGGACACCTGACAAGGTGTCAATCAACTTGACAAATGTCACTCATCAACCTGACCACTCAGTTAGCATTCAAAGGCAACATTATCCCTTAGCCATCTCAACAACATTGATGGCTAAGGGCTGGGGGTGATTGATATACCAAAATACACCCTCGACCAGGCCGAGGGTATCCCCATCTCAAACGAGGGCTCAAATCCAGGATGAGGGTCCAACTTTGCTAGTCCATTGAAGGAAGGGTTGGCCATGCCGACCCCTCATCCTAGATCGGACGATCCAGAGAGAGGCCGACCCTAGAGCACAGGTCAGATGACCCTATAAGGGGTCAAACCTTCATCACGAGTTAGACGACCCTGTAAGGGGTCGACCCTTCATCACACTCTGGATGAACCTATGAGGGGACGACAATACGAGGCCCACATCCAACCGGGCCTGCTACAAGCAAGAACCTTACCCTCGACCTAATATCATAAGCCGAGGGTGACATCCTCACATCACGTGATTTGGAAGACGTGTGAGACAGTGCCCATGGGACTCATATAGCATCTGGACTAAACCGCTATAACAATATCATCCCCTCACATGAGGGAATATTATGTCATCATTAATCACAAGTGGAACATCCAGCTGTCAACATGGAATTGGCTAGATTAATATTCACATGTTCAATGCATGCTTGGGGGGTACACTACACCACACAAGCCCTATATATATTTATCACCTCTGACCTTTCGAAGGAAGGGATCAATAATGGTAACCCTATCCAAAACCCTACTTGTACACACAGTAGAGAGAGAGAGAGAGAGAGAGAGAGAGAGAGAGAGAGAGAGAGAGCTTATGAGCATTGTATCCAAGTCCATTAGTGCCCATATTTAGTGGATCACACACTCACAGTGGATGTAGGCCTGATTGGTTGAACCACTATATATCATTGTCTTCATTCCTCTTATACTCATCCCCTTCTATACACTTATACGCATCACTCTATTGCTGCCATTGTTATTACTGTTTGAGCTCATCATGTCTTATCTGGTGGAGCTAAATCTTAGCATCATAACCATGTAATAGTTAACTAAAAGTAATACCAGTTAACCCCCACCCCCAAATAATAATATCTTAGTATAGTTTTAAAAAAAAAAATAATAAATTGAAAAAATGTCACGGTATTAATACAGTTTTTAGACACACAAAAATAAAAACAAACCCCCAAAAGCCAACAAATGATAGCCACCATGAAAACTATAATGCTCAATCAAAGCACTTCATATATGTAACATTAATAAAGTCTATTAACCTGATCTCGTTGCAGACTCCTTGATGAATTGAAGTGGTCCCCTTTGATCATTTATAATCGAAAATGGCTTCATTATCCTTTGTAATTTATTTTCAGAGTCATTTGGAAGCATATTAGGGTAATTAGGGTGTTTTCATTGACAATAGGCACATGTGGGCCATCGTTGAAGTCTCATAATCATCAAACCTTGAAGATAAAGGTTGATGTTGGAGGGTATCAAGGTGTAAATCGTTGACAGATGTGCAGGTACGAATTTTTAAAATTCTTCCTTAATTATTAAAGTATGTTATCAGAAATTAAATAAAAACAAATTTACACCTGATGATTTCATTATAGATAAGGAATGAATATAATTTTTAAAAATTGAAGATCATTTATCAAATTAAAACATTACTTATGTTAAATCAAGTAAAATTTATGGTCTAGGAAGATTTAGATTAATTTCTTTTATGTCAGTAAATGCCACTGAACAAGCCATTCCAATACATAATATGTACGATGCACTATGCTTAGTTACATAACTTGAAATAAGCAGATATAAAAATACATATAAATATATTCACCTAAGATTAGTCATGGTATAAATTAAACCTTTAACTAAAGAATGGTTAAATGCCTCTTTATTGGTTGCCGTAAGAGATTGCAGGACAACAAATTTGATGTTTCCTTTTTAAAAATAAATAAGACAAGTTTATGTAACAGACTAAATTATTTTATTTTATTCCTAAAATTTTGTGTGTCTTTATTTGGCAAAGATATAATAGACATATCAGCATTACATCTAGAAGACCATGGTTACGACATGAAATAAGGTTCTAAGCCTGTTAATATAGCTTATAATGTATATTGAAAGGTTATAAATACTCTAAGTCCTCTAGAAAAACATTATACTAGAAAAGGTAAGATAACACTTATATAAGAAAATCTTATCAAATTAGATGTACAAATCCCTAGAATTATTAGGTGGTACGAAATTCAACTACTTGAAAAATGAACTTCAAAATTAGCAGCTCCTCTAAAATTTATTCAAAATAAAAAAAATATTAAAAAGTAAAATGGAGATGTGAAAATAATATCTTATACAAATAAAATGTCCAGATTTTAATTATCAAAAATAAATTTTAATAAATCTAGACCATCTAATGTTTCTTATACTGAATACCAAAGATTTAAAACAACCAACCCTTCTATCATAAAATATTCCTCAAAGTAAAAAAAATAACTAAATTGTGAAGGAATTCAAACTCTTCTTAGGACATCCTAGAGGGTATTTATAAATAACAAGAACCTATCGAGTCTGAGATTGATTTTTCAATTTAGGATATACAAAATCCAATCAATACTTTCCCAAAGTCATTCAAAATAGATAAATATGAAATCAATAATGAATTTCTGCAAGAAAAGTATTCAAAATTTAGAAGTGGCATTTCAAAAATTATACTTGTACCCATCTACCAAATCAAAAATATGAATTTTACATATGGATATATATAAATCAAAAATTTATTAAAAAATGGTTCCTCAATCAAACAAAGATGTTTTCCTTAAAAAAACCTTTTATAAATCATGGAAAATAAAAAATAAAGTTATAGTTAAGTCCATATGTCCTCCGTTTGAACCAATAAAATTAGACATACACGATCAAGTCTTAGAGGCAACTGCTTTCTCAATTGCAAAACAAAACAATTATAAAAACCTATACCTTAAAGCTATAGATTATAATCGAATTAGAAATTAAGAAGGAAATCTGAAAGGAATCGAAAGACAAACACCAAACGCAACCTAATAAGAAAACTATAAAATTTGAACTTGGTATAATTAAACCCACTATTTAACTCTCAAAATAATATAGTCTAGGAAACTGAAACAAAGACAAAATGAATTACTTGACCAATGTTCGGATAAACTATCCAAATTAGACATTGAAGATTCAGTAAAAAAACATCCTCCCTATTACAAAAGGTGAAAAATCAATATGAAGACACTTCAGATAATTAATTTTACAATTTAAATTTGATAAATTTTCAAAGTCAACTTCCTAAAATGAAAGGAAAAAACATAAATAAAATATATTTTTGTACAAGTATGAAAAAATCTGCAAGTAACCAAATTTTGATCCTAGAATAGCTCATTTATATATGTTAAATGAATAAGAGTCCATAAATGTTGGAAGTGTTTTCCATGAAAAAATATTTATGAATTAAATGTAGATAATATTTCAGAATACCTAATTGTTACTCAATTATATCACATGTTGATGTATGTTATTGTCTTTAAGGTAACAAGCAACACCGATAAACAAGTTGCTGATTTTATAATTAGAAGATCTTTAGGCCAACTTAGAGATTGGTGGGATTATATTCTTACATAACTTCAAAGAAATAGTATATTAAATGCCAGATAATTTGTAAAAAACTAATCCTTTATGAAAAATGAAAATGGTATAGATCAACAGATCCAACACTTGACTACAATCAAAGACTTGTTATATACTCTCATTCAGACTATAATTCTTCATTTTCTTTGTAGAACTTTAAATATTTTTTGAAAGAAGTAAATATCTTTTGATAAATCTCAAATGTCCTACTCTAACTCATTTTCGTTAGTATAAATATGTCTTCTTATCTAAGGTAATTGGGAGATAGGATGCTAATACAAACTTTTGGAAAGAATTCTTTTCACAAGAATACGTGATGTTTTCTCTTGAAAGGTAAAAATAGAATATCAAATAAACATAGTGGGAAAAATATTCCCTATGAAACCCATAAATTTGATGAATTAATCGTCGAATGCATTGCAGAAGGTCTCACTATCTATGACGAATTAAACCTAAAAGATCAATTGAAAAGTCAAAATTTAACTGGGAGAAAAGAATTAGGAGATTTTTGTGATCAATTCGGTTGCGATATTAGCAATCACTATACATCAACATCTAAAAGAAAGACTAAGGAAAAAAATATTTAAAAAAATCTTTGATAGGAAAAAGAAATCCCTTCAAGACTGAACAAAAATCTCCCCCCAAAATAGAACAGAAAAACATTTACAGGAAAAGATAAAAAAATTAATTACGTGTAATAAATGTAGATTATGTAAAATTTATAAGTAGATTGATCAGTTCTAACCATAAATAATATGATAGTAAAAACAATTAGTAACATTCTAAGCATGACTAGACTAAATAAAAAGATATGAATACAAACAATGCTAAATAAAATAAAGATAATTAAATGGCACATCTATGATACCATTCAATCCATAATGCAGCATGGCTCCAACATAGGAATATATAAATAACTCATATATACCAACATCCAATATCTGAATAAGTCAAATATAAATGAATCTAACAAAAATATAAAAATCTTCCAATACAATCTCTCGCTCATATTTTAATATATAAAAATGAAATCTCAAAGGAAATGATATAATATAAATGAGCTACATGAATAGAAGAATGAAATAGGAAATGAATGCTAGATAAATATCTAATGACGAATACTCAAGCCTGAGGTGGCTTTTGTGGCCTGGATCTTATAAAAACAGCCCCGTAAACAGTTTTAAACCTAATAAATCTAGAATGCATAAGAATATAACAACATTTAGGGCACAATAATAATAATAATACATCTTCCCCCAATATTAAGTTGAATGTAATTTTTCCCAACCCAAACAACCTAAATAAGCACGTCGTTATAATCTCAACCCCGAATGAAGTCCATAATACATAATTCCATAATTCACTTAAGTACTCGTTACTTTAACAGTTTCCAAGTTATAATAACAAACACGTCTCTTGTAATATCATAATATAAAAACAAATATGAATCATAAAATCATATATCCAAGTGAGTATTCCCCACTCACATCCAAATAATATGGGATATACACAACCCGAAATCCAAAGTACCAATGCCTATCCCTCTTGCTTTCAAGGATGGTCGTGACACTATTAGTTATAGTTATAGAACGTCCCAACCCTATAACCTCAAAATAACACCAAAAGAAAATCACCATGCTATCACACAACATGCACGACCCCATTCTCAATGCTATATGATAGTATTAGAACCAATTGTCCAACCTCAGGAGATGGGTGCCTCAACATGTAGGTCGAGATAAAAAGACCTAGGTGAAACTCGTGCACTCACTAAGGTACCCACATGATCACGTCGTATGCACCCCATCAAATCCATACTAAAATAATTCACATAATTCAAGTAAATAAGCAATCAAACCTATATTATAGGTCAACAATGCAACCTTTTTTTATTTTTAATTATTACACACAATAAAAGTTAATCAATTATCTGAGTTTTAAATCAAACACCTTGAGTTTCTAAATAGAGAAAAAAATCTCCAAATCAATTGGTTGACAAGTGTTTTAATATTTTAAAGCATCCCCTAAACTATCGTAGCTTCGATACCCCATGCAAACTCCAAACTAACCCATATTGGGCATGGTCACATTGACAAATCGATTCAACGGATCCGATTGGGTGTCTTTCTTAGTTTTCCCATGCCGAGCATAGCCAAAATTTCTTCAGCCCTAAAACCTCTAATACTAAATATTATTCCTTCCCGTCCATATCTAATCAATATATAAGTGCTAGAAACATGTTTATGTAAGCTTCAAATTATTAATAAAACATTTAAGAGTCTAGTTGATAATACAAGAAATGGTACCACCAAGTCAATATGAGAAGTAAGCTCAAACCAGCACAATAATGGAGTATTAATAAGTATAAAAGAATAAAAAGAGATGAGGCAAAGGAGAAGATAACAGCGGATTTAAATGGTTTAGCCTTTAGAGAGCCTAAGTCCACTATGAGAGTGTGTGAGAACATCCACTAAATATGGACTTTAGTGGCCATAAATATAACCACTCAAAGTTTTTCTCTCTTTTATGTAATTTAACAGCGTAATAGCAAGGTTTTGAATTCTCCCTCTCCTATGGGGAAGAGGAAGCATATTTATAGTGTTTGGGGGGTGTAGTGCGCCCCCAAGCACGTAATTGGCATGTAGGTGAGTGGTCCCAACCAATGAGGTTGAGCCACATGTATTATCACAGGCGTGTAATCATCATCGAATAACCTCCACCATGTGTGGGGTGAGGGTGGGGAGTAATTCAGTTGCAACAGATCTGTACACATGAAACACATATCTTGGGCACTTTATACTACTCGGCCAACTGTAGTATCATCTGAAAAAGTCTTGGCTAGGTCGAGTACGAGGTTGTCGAGTGACAACTTGATCTCATGATAAACCTTGGCAAGTGTAACCTCTTCTGGGATGCCCAGGCTGAGGTCGTTCTGGTAGGAATCCATCAGTGTTGGCTAGTGAGTGGACGACAGATACCATTGGCACTGTAATCCTATTTATAAGGTCTTGGTCAGCTTCCTGGACGAGGTTGCATGTGAGGATGACCTTACTTTCATACGAGTCTTAGGGATGTCCAATGACCCCCAGGAAAAAGCTCGACTGTTGAGGGTCTCCTCTTTGTACGATGTTATATTTGGTCATATTAATCACGCCCTAGCCCCTCAGTCATCTGCGTGAAGAGATGGATGGGGGATATGCATCGGCTCTGTCCAATGAAAGGATGTCATGGATGAGAGTGACATGTGTCAAAATTCTGATTAGCTAGCGTGTCTTCTAAGTCTGACAGGATGGTTGTACGCTTGGGAAATCGTGCCTCCAAATGATGTCTTGCTTTTGGAACTCTTGCCTCATCATTGCTAAAGTATAAAATCCCAAATTTCCTTTCTCTCACCTCTTTACCTTCTGAAAATCTTTTTATCCGCCTCACTCTCTCTCTAACGTTCTACATATTTTGTAAGTGCACCAACAGTTTTTCGACCTCAATCTCTTTAGGTAACCATCTAGACTCTTTTTCCTCCTTTGTTTCCATTGCAATCATCACTTATTTTTTGCTGATAACTAAGAGATCCAATGTTTTTCATTTTTCTGTTAAACTTGGGTTTGTCGGCATGGGGCTTAAATTTTTTGGTTCGATTTAGGGCATTTTAGGGCTATGTTCAGCCTATTATTAGTGAGGTTTGGGGTTTTCTAGGTGGTGGAGTGAGGTGTTAAGAGTTTTTTGTTCATTTTTCCAAGATTCTGCATTTTTCGGGGTGACTTCGGTCACCTTCTCCAATGAGCTTCAAGGCTTTGTTTTTGGAGTTCTTGATCACTAACCCTTAAAATTACCCTTTTGATACTTAGTCAACTTTACTCAACATTTCAATTTGTTTGTTCTTTTCCAGATTTTCTATTCCAAGTCCAACCTCATCCAACTGATGTTGAGGCTCCTATATAAGTTAGCTGAGTAGTTTCCAACCGTATGAGAGAGTTACTTTATTCGTTTTAGAGAAACAGAGATTGCACAGGCCGAGAGATGAAAGTCTAGACTTTCCCTCTTTATCCCATATATCCACCTCCATTGTTTGTCATATACCCCTAAATACTTGAGGCCTATATGACACAGTCTAAGGTCGAGGTACCCACACCTGAGGTTGAGAAAACATTGGAAAAAGTTAAAGTCGAACGTTTGAGGCTGAGGAGGAAACATATGAAGTTGGTGACGCAATGTTTTTGAACTCTCTATCGTCTGCCAACCATATGTCCACCTCTCATGCGGACGAGAGTGTGGACTCTTTCGCAGGGGCCATGGATTATTCTCTGGTGGAGGAGTTTTAGGAAGACGAGGCTTCCTCTCGCATATCGTCCTCAAAGACAACTAAGACTTTGAACCAGTCTGACTCAATTAAAATATTAGAGCCCACCATAGTAGTTAATCCCCCTATGACAGTTGTTCCTCTCTCAAAATTTACAGAGGCTGAGTTTACCCTGAGGTTCCCACAAGGTCGTCGGACTAACTAACCTGGCAATGCTTCGAAAAATAGTAGCGAAGATAGTGAAGTAGATACCTCCATCGTCGAAGGTTATAATAGTAGAGTATCTGATGCCAACCTTATAATATGGAGGCACCTCTATGGGATTGTCCCCTCAATAACTATAAGACGACCTCAAGAGGGGGATAAAGCTTACAATGGTAGACAGGGTGAGGTTTGTGTTTATGAGCAGATGTTTAAGATCGGCTTTCATTTTCTTCCTATTCACCTAACTATCAGGGCTATCTTAACCCTCATAAATCGTGCCCCCTCTCAGCTCTCTCCAAATTCCTGAAGAGTGATCATTGGATCTATCGTCTTGTGGAAATTCATTCATCAAACCGAACTTTCAGTTTCTATTTTCTTGGCTTGTTATACCCTATCTTCTCCAAAGATGCAGCTTAGATACTATCATTTCATAAATAGGAAGTCATAGAAAAAACTTCTGATGGTCACTCAGGCCTCAAACCATAATCGAAAGCCATGTTATTTCCTCATTTATGTAGCTTGGTAATTTGGTTCAAACCATCCATGTGGAACGTCTAAGCCATGAACCCTTCTGAGATGGGGAAAAGTCTCAACATAGGCTAAGATGGATTCGGGGTTGAGTTTGTATGCTTATAAGAAAGTTAACAAACTTCGTAAGAAGGGAGAAAATGACCTTCTTATAAAGTTTAATGATTTACTGAACCCTTACTATCTGGTTAAGGTAGGTTTGGGGGCTAGTCCTCTGATTGAGCTATGTGAGTAACATTTTTATAAACTGCTATCTCGTATTCTTGCCTCCTCAGGTGACTAACTACATGGTCTACTTTTGTAGATCATCCAGAAGGTATCAGACTACCTGTAGAACATGTGGGCCCCTAATTTGAGCAAGCTTGCCAAGAAAAGTTCCAACTGAGCTCCCCCTCCTCCTGCCTAAAAAAATATTATTGGCAGTGGCAGAGTCGACGGTGGTAGGAAGAAGATAAAAATCTAAAAAACTGACCCTTCTACTCGGCCTATAAAATCTCAGCACACCAACCTTGTTATCCCCATTTTAATAGACGGCGTTCTTTCCACCCGTCTATCATAACTCAAAATAAGTGACAATAGTGTCATTGCCCACAGTACGAGGGCTACCGACACTCTTAGTTATATGATCACAGAGGATGACAAGAATTTCCTTCGAGCTATGGACACTCCTCTATTTATCGAGTTTGCTTTACACGATACTGCCCGGGTATCTTACAATCACACCATTTTTCCATGTGTTGTCTCTTTATTCTATTTATCTCATATTTGATGATCTATCTCTTACACTGTAGGGCACGGTCTACATTTATCATTTTTCAAACTGGACCCTTAAGAGGTTCCCCTTGATTCAGAAGGGTCTGAATGTTATGGCCTCCGAGAAGGCATAGCAGGCCAAACTCGACGAGGTTCAGAGTGACTTTCAGAAAGAGAGAGACCAGAACGTTACTCTAAAGGTCGACCATGATAAGGATATGATGGAGAAGGACGACAGTAACAAGGCCACTATTGATGCTAGAGTGAAGGATGCCTTGGCCCAGGCTAAGGATAAGATCATTACTGAATACAAAGAGTCGGATGAGTTTTGTGACTTTGACTTTAAATATGTTGAGAGAGGCGTCAAAGATGCTGGTCGATGGGATGCCATTAAGCATGCTGAGACTGGCAACCTGTGGCTAGATGATTTCGTGGGTCTCGACTTTGGTGATCGTTATCTCGTTGCTGCCCTGGCCGAGGTTGAGGAATTTGATGTTTCCCCTGCTAAGATAAGTGCCTTGGAGGTCACAGAAGATCTTGGGGACAATGTTACACATGATGAAGTTGGGGCGACAGGTGTCAGAAACACTGAGGTTACTCAGACTAGTGATGGGATGGCTTAAGACAAGGATGACGCACAACCTTAAGGCTCTTTATGTGTTTTCCTCTTGTATTTTTGCATGTGCAACCTCTGAAATATTTTATAACTGCCTGACTTTTGATTGAAACTTCTCTTTTCCACAATTCGTCTATCTTATGCTTGTGACTCTGAAGTATAATGTTTGTGATCACAGTTTCATATCATGTTAAGGGTCTGAGATCACCGAACTAATGATGTTTCCTCTTCACTTCCACAAAATTAATGGTATTAAGGGTCTGAGATCACCAAACTAATGATATTTCGTCTCATACTCACCAACTTAATGATGTTGAATTCACCAAATTAATGATGTTAAATTAATAAAACTAATAATGTTAGGGTCTGAGATCACTAAACGAATGATGTTTCATCTCATATTCACCAAATTAATGATGTTAAGTGTCTGAGATCACCAAACTAATGATGTTTCATCTTATATTCACAAAATTAATGATGTTAAATTCATAAACTAATGATGTTAAGGGTCTGAGATCATCAGAATAATTATGTATCATCTCATATTCAACAAATTAATGATGTTAAGTGTCTAAGATCACCAAACGAATAATGTTTCATCTTATCGTTTTGAGAGTGTATGGATGAGGATCGTCTCGTCCATACACTGTCGTCTCGACCGAGAGAGGTCTCTTCTATCAACATAATGATTTTTAATTTAAAGATTATATCTAGATGTCCTTGAAATCCCATAGACGAGGATGTCCCCATTCGAACTGTCATATCACCAAAGACAACTTAATGCTACTTCACCACGACTTATGTTTTATACCCTTGAAGCAAATTAATACATATAAGCAACATTCATGCACACAAATAAATAACATATAAGATAACACTTCATATTTTATTAAACTCCTCTCATCATCTGAGTTTCATCATATACATAGGTACAAACGAAAAGAGATACTAGAAAAATAACTGCTGACTGGTAGTATTTTTTGAGGTGGTCAGCTTTCCATGGGTTAGAAAATCGTTCCCCTTCCATATTCTCCAACATTTACGTTCTTGGAAGAACCTCTTCAATCATTTTTTGGGGCCATGCCAATTCGGGTGAGGTTTGTGAAGCTCTTATACTCTTGAGTCACTTGAGTCTATATTGTATAAGAGTTCATCTAGTTTGGAAATTAAGACAAAATTATGTCTATCCTAGAAACCAAAGAACCTCAGAGATTGGATTGTTATTTCATTCATTTATCTTGTAGTGATCAAGACCAAATTACCAACACTTACACAAAGTAGAAGGCATCATATACATGTCATATTGCATATTAATGTGTGCACATATGTTGAGTATGTTTAAATCCCTAAATTTGATTTTTAAATATTTTTTTTAGGATTTTATAAACATTTTTTAATAAAGGTTTTATTAATTAAAACTTAGTTTTAAAATTTTGTGGGTTCAATCTACAATTATGGTTAAAGGGTTTATTGGCTTAAAGTTGGTTTGGGTAGAAACCAAAAGTGGCAGAGAATTCAGGGTGTGGTTGTAATTACTTTTAGATGCGCGTTTTATATCGCCTTACTGATCAACACATGTTACTTGCTGATTGGTGCATTTTGTGTTTCTTTACTGAGTATATAAACGCGTATGCTTACAACCGTTGGATCAAACCTTATCAACGACCTGCATGCTTTCTTTGGTATTCCCTGGGTATTCCTCTTGAACCAATCAGGTGAATGTTAAACACCGCATGTTGTGAGCCCTTGGATTTAAGTCAATCCAGCTTGACTCAATCCTGACCCTTGTTTTTGAACCTGCTTCTCGATCCTTCTCTTTGTCCTATAAAAGGCACCCTCCTCTCAATCGTCTAAGACTTTTGGCCTGTTCAATCCTGAGAGAGAAAAAAAAGTGAAGAGAGAGAGAGTTAGAAACCCTAACTTTAACCCATGTTCGTCAATCCTCTTTCAAACCAAACATTTATCTAAAACTCCTACATATCCAAAACACTACCCTGATTTTACTTGAGTTTTTAAGAGATATATGTGTTGCTGTAACCTCTTGTTCGTTAGATCTTGTTCCCAACTTAAACTGTTTACTTAGATCTATTTTCTTCTTCATAGAAATTTCAGATCTATGTTCTGCATGTTACATCACACTTAGATTTACATGGTTTATTTCTCATCTTGAGAAATATATTGTTGATTCTTTTCTGAAAATCATTTTTATCTTTAAATCAACAATAAATGTTTTATGTTTCTAGTTCTCTTAAAACTAAACCTTTGACCTAGTTTGGAATCACACTTGGAGGTTTTCAATCTCGAAAATCTTTTCAAAACTCTGAGATTGATTAAGATCTTGACTGTCTTCTAAGCAAGATATCCGTGGATTCTGGGATTGATTTAAAGGTCAAACAGGTTCAAAGTTTTGTGAGAAGAGAGAAAAAGAAAAATCACTAAATATAGCCTTATACGTAATTTGCTAGGACTGTTTGTACTTAATAAGTGTGAGTGTGTGCATGCATGAGTTAGAGAGCACCTCCACAAACACTTTCACCCTACAACACGAAAAGTGTTGATAATAAGATCTTGTGAACACGAGTCGACGTAAAGTGCTGGAACAAATCAGAAGTTAACAAACTGGGAGAACAACATCTACAATCAGAACTGCAGAGAAGTTATAAGGACACCAGAGGGTACATTCCTAAACTTATATAGGTCTGAGTTGTATGCATGTTAGTTATATAGTTTGTAACTGGTAAATTTGTTTTAGTGGATTTTTTTTTATTTTACTCCGTAGAGGGAGGCGTGGATGTTTCCTCAGTTGGTGAGGTTTTACCACGTAAAAAATCGTGAACTTAATATTTCTACATCTCCTCATCTCATTCTTGGTTGTGCTGAGTTTAAAGTTTGTTTAAACTATTTTATAAACCTGTTAGTCAAATCTTGAATAGATCTCGTACATACTGCTTTATTAAACATATCTTATGTTCAATAGGTTTGATTTTTAAGAAAGAGTTTCTTCAAAAAACATCTCGGAGTTACTTATATAGTTTATTTTTAATAAATGGCTTTAGTAACATATTTTCAATTGGTATCATAGCTTGGTAAACTTCTTTTAAAGAGATCCTATGTTTCTGAAATTGTTTCTGAAAATCAAATATAGACGAGAAAAATGAAAGATTTGGTAACTTGACCAGACCTCCTATCTTTGATGGAACCAATTTTGCTTACTGGAAAGTAAGAATGATTTCTTTCATTCAAGGAACTCTGGGAGATGATGCCTGGGACATTATTGAAAATGGTTACACTTTTCCTACAAAACCAGCCACTGAAGGAAGTAATGAGAGGGTTAAGAAAGCATTAAGTGAGTTCACTCAAGAAGAGAAACAAGTTTCTCGAAATAATAACAAAGGAAAGAGTGCCATATTTATGTCCATAAATGAACATGAGTTCAAAAGAATCTCATCTTGTACCACTTCTAAGGAAGCTTGGGACACTTTGGTTACTACTCATAAAGGTGACACTAGAGTTAAGGCTGCTAAAACTCAAATGCTCATTCAACAATATAATTCCCTAATTATGTCTGAGACTGAGTCATTTGATGACTTCTATATGAACCTAACTGATATTGTGACCAAAATGCATGCTAATGAATAACTTATGATAGATAAGAAATTGTATCTAAAATTCTGAGATCATTACCACAGAAATTTGATAACAAAAGATATGATATTGAGGAAATGTGTGATATTAATCTCACTCCTGAACTACTCAGTAGTAAATTAAGAACAGTGGAAATGGAACTAGAATTTAAGAAACAATTGACCCAGTCCCATAGGAAACTGACTAGTTCAAATCTAAGCTTCTCTTCTAAATTGATTAAGCCTGAGTTGAATACTTACAATGATGACTCTCATGAGGAATGCGATATAGAAAGTTTAGACAATCAGATTGCCTTAATGTAAAAACAGTTTAAGAAAATCATTAAGTTTAGAAAGAAAATGGCAAATAAACAAGGCAAGTCAAATTATCCAACTCCCTCTAATCACAGACCTCATGAGAAAAGCCATGACAAAAATCACAAGGACTCTCACATTAGACCTAATAGAGACCTTAAGAAGACTGAATGCTATAGATGTGGTAAACTAGGGCACATTGCATAAGACTGTAGAGTTAACTTGAACACTCAAAAGAAACACAGTAGAGCCAACATTTGCAAAACATGGGATGATTCAAGTGACTCTGAAAATGAGGAACCTGAGTCATCTGATTTTTTTATCCTTGCATGTCTTTCTTTGCCAAGATTATATATAATGATGATATGCCTGTTCTTGTTAGTGAGGATGAATCGAATAACTCTATGTTTGATGTTTTGAATATTGTTGTTACTGGTTTAGATGCTTTGATTACTGAGAATATTGATATCTCCTCTTCGGGGTGTGTGAGTCAAAGGGAAAGCGATAATGACGATGTCAATGGGTGTGTGAGTTCAAATAATGAACACTTAGGGGTCACTTCACACACTACACTTAGTGACTCGGACAATGAAGACCTCCCAGACATTCACACTTTATGCTAAAACTCTCAAGAAAAGTGCTAGACTAGAAAACATTGTGAAAGATCTCACCAAAAAGTTGGAAGATATAAGTCTGATGGTCAAACTGAATGCTGAAGAGTATACTACCCAATGTTTAACTCATGAAAGTGAAATTAAAATGTTTGATGAAAAACTCAGAAATTTGACTGAAACAAATGAAACTCTGGAGAAAAAATACAAAGGGACATTGTTAGAATTGGAACAAACCAAAGAAAAGATAGCAATTGTTTTCAAAAAATTTACAAAATTTGAAAATAATTATAACTGTTTTGATGAATTTGTTGCTGAATCTATAACCAATTTTGATGATCGAACTGGAATAGGGTTTTGTCCCAATTTGAAGACACAAACAAAATCTTTTGAACCTATCAAGTTTGTGTCGGGAGGTAAAAGACCTATTGAAACATGCCCAGATTTTCATTCCCTAAAAACTGAGTTTGATTCAAAACATCAAAATCTTAACATTGGTGAATCAAGTTGCTCTAAACATGAAAGTTCACCTAAGGCTAAATACGTGTGCCCCTTTATTAGAAAGAGTGAATCTACCTTCAAACCTGTACTACCTAGGAATGGAGTTCAACCTCAAAATTCTTCAAAACCTTTGTTTAGAGACTTTCCTAAGGAGACCCCAATTTTGAGCAATCTTTAATGATCCTACTACGACATATACGGTCACTCTTTTGATGGTTGCTATGCTAGGAGACTTGTCAAACCTGTCTGTAATCCTCATATCTATCAGAATTTTAACTATTATAGGAGGAGCTGCAACAATTATGTACTTCCTAGACAACCAGACAAAAACTATAATTATAGGAAGAGAAAGACCAAACCTAAAAGAATATTTCCTAGAAGGATGCCTAAAAATCTCCCTAAACCAAATGCTCAAGTCTTTCACAAAATTCAAAATCATGCGCTGTTTAGGCACATATTCTTCACATTTATCCCCTTAATTTTAGTATTTGTATGATCCCGTGCAGTGTAAGTAGCTTGGATTTGTCTCAAATTTATTCTACTAGCCTTTTTGGCAAGTATTTCTTATTTTGTGTATTTCTCATGTGTTTTACAGGTATTTCACGCAAGTTAGTGCGAAGGAGAACTCAAAACAGTGAAAGAAACCAAGAAATGGAGCGTTGAAGGGCATTTTTGTAATTTTTCAGCCTTAGTCCGGAGGTGGGTCCAACTAGAAAGTTGAAGAGCTCTAAATTACAAGAATACTGGAAAAAACGTCACCTCAATCTGAGCTACGGTGAAGAAGTTACGATATTTTGAAGTTGCGCGATAATGAAGAGTGTGCGGATTTCTGTCATTAATTATGCATTTAATGCAGTGCAACTCTTGGAAAACTTGTTCCACAAGCACTATTGGCTGTCAATTTCGAGATTTTGTGCTATAAAAGCCCATGACCTACATCATTTGAGAGTTGCTAGAGAGAGGCTAGGTTAGGAGTAGGTTAGAAGTGCTAGATTGAATTTTAAGGTTAGATTTTGAGAGCAAATTTTCTATTCCTTCAAGTGTTTTCATGAATCCTATTTTGTAAGAATTTCTGAATCCCAATTCCGTTCTTGTTGCTGAATTCAAGTAATATCATTTCCATTCTCTTGTTTTATTATTTGCAATTTATTTATAATGTCTTGTAGATCCTTAATGTTGTGTATGAATTTGTTTTTTTAATCCAATCATGAGTAGCTAATTTTTCAAGGGTTGGGGTACATGAACTCAATCCAAGGCAAATTATTTGTATGGAAAATTAGAAAATAAATGAAAATGTTGGTTGAATCATGAATGAAAATCATATATGCATTGTCATATCTTTTAATCTCTCTTGCCCTAGGTACTTGGGATGTTTAAGAATGCTTTGTATGTATAATTTGTCGTTCACCGCCTTATATTGATCTTTGATTTCATATGATGCGGGCTTGACCCTCATATATGTAATGCTTAGTGATGATAAGGACTGGATTTAATCAAGAATTTGATTTATAATTCTAGTATTCTAAAGGATAATTTGTTAAGGATTGAGGGATTGTACCCTACCCTAATTTTCTCTAAATTGTTAAACCCAAATTTTGCTGTTAATTTCCATTTGTTTTTTATAAGTAAAGTTTTAGAAATTTTCTCAAAAAATCAATCATCTTTTTAAATTAGGGTAGGGATTGTACCCTACCCTAATTTTCTCTAAATTGTTAAACCCAAATTCTGTTTTATCATGGAGAGATATGCAAAACAAGTTTATCTCTAAATTTTTTCCACAACACAAAACCAATTCTGTTAAAGCCCAAATTCAAGCTTTTCGTCAAAATGAGAATGAGGCTTTTGATAAGTGTTGGGAGAGATATCAGGAGTTAGTTAATGCGTGCCCCCATCATGGTTTTGAAACTCATCATCTGATTTCATTTTTTCATCAAGGCCTTACTGTAGCGTCTAAACAACTAGTTCAAACCATGTGTGAGAGACCTTTTTGGGAGTTAAGTACGAGCGATGCTGAGGCTCATTTGAAATATGTGGCGGAAACTACCCAAGCATGGGATACTTCTGATCCAAATAGTCAAAATAGAAATCGACAAGTGTCCAACTTGCCTGCTGCGTCTGGTATTTATCACGTGGACAAGGACACTTTGTTGGATCTAAAACTTGATCAAATGGAAAAGAACTTTAGAGATATGCTAGATATGCGATTGAGAGATGTGTCTGGACCCGTACATGTCGGGATGGAGAAGGTATGTGCCATTTGTAATGCAGGCCATTCTACCAAAGGATGTCCTACTATTCCTGCATACAAGGCCATGTACACTGAATAGGTTGATGCAATAGGAGGTTATCGAGGTAATTATAATGCTCAGCAAGGGAATGCATATAATCAATCGTGGAGGAATCCCGGGTGCAATTATGGACAACCCCAAGGTGGGATGGTTCCTAACCCACAGATGACTCTACAACAACCCCCTCAATTTCAGCAAGTGGCAAATCCTATGCAAGTACCACCTCCCGGGACTTATGTACCTCCACCTAGGAGATCTCTTGAGGATAATTTCAATCAATTCATCCAATCCCAAAAAGAGAGAGATGCCAAATTTGAGCGAATGTTCGCTGAAATGCATACTAACATCTCTAGGTTGCAGTCTGCCGTGAATACTCAAGAGAAGGGTAAACTTCCAGCCCAAGGCCAAAGACCACCTATTCAAGGTCAAACCACGGTTTGCTCCACATCATTAGATCTTCAAGAACAATGTCAAGCTGTTAGTACTCTTCGTAGTGGCCGCGTAATTAATCTAGCACCTAAATTGCCAAAGGTGAATGATGATGGAGTGGAACCTGAGATTGTGAAGGAATCTGAAATTTCCGAGTCTGAAGAACCTTCCTTAGAAAAGGAATTGAAAGATGCGGAAGTTGAGCCTGATATTGAAGTCAAGTCGCCTACTGCTGCTCCATTTCCTCAACGCTTAGAGTCACCCCAGAAAGGTGCTTCGCGTATCGAGGTGATGGATGTGTTGAAGCAAGTAAAATTGAATTTGCCATTCCTTGATGCTATTCAACAAATTCCAGCATATGCGAAGGTTATTAAAGATCTTTTGACTGTCAAGAGACGTCTTAAGGTGAAGAAAAATGTTTTCTTGGCACAAAATGTGAGCTCAGTTCTTCTCAATGATCTTCCACCCAAATTGAAAGATCCAGGTTCACCTACCATTTCGTGTATCATTGGAGAAATGAGAGTGGAAAGAGCATTGCTTGATTTAGGTGCGAGTGTACACATCCTCCCATACTCCATCTATAAGAAGCTTGATTTAGGTGATTTAAAACCTACCCAAATCACTCTACAGTTAGCGGATAGAATAGTCAAAGTGCCTCGCGGGATTGTAGAAGACGTGATAGTTCAAGTGGATACGTTCTACTTCCCCGTTGATTTTGTTATTTGGGACACCGAGCCTGTTCCCCATACGAGAAATCATGTTACAATTATATTGGGCCGACCGTTCTTAGCTACCGCTAATGCTTTGATCAATACACGGAATGGCCAAATGCAACTCACTTTTGGAAACATGACTCTCGAGAAAAATATTTTCAATGTCGCTAACCAAATGGGTGATGAGGATGAAATTCTTGAAGTGGATCTTATTGAAGACGTGGTGGATGAAAATATTGAAAAAATCTTAGGAGGAGATGCTCTGAAAGTGTGCTTAGGAAAAAGTGATGCTCAAATGAGTGATTATACTGAGTTTGAGAGAGAGGTGGAAGAGTTAAAAATTTGGTTACAAGAGGAAGAGAGTTTTGAGAGCTTGAGAGCGGTTGACTGGATTTCTAGGTATGAAGAATTGCCTCCGAGGGAGACACCCATGGTCCCCTCTGAACATAGATTTCCTAGTCTTGAGTTGAAGAAACTACCTTCCCATGTCAAATATGCGTTTTTAGGTGAGAATGATACATTTCCTTTTGTTGTGTCTTCCCATCTAGAAAAAGGGCAAGAAGGTATGTTGTTAGATGTGTTGAGAAAGCATAGAAGTGCTTTTGGATGGACCATAGCAAATTTGAAGGGTATATGTCCTTTGATTTGTACCCATAAAATCCATCTCGAGGAAGAAGTGAAGCCATCTCGTGAGATGCAAAGGCGGTTAAATCCAACCATGAAAGATGTTGTAAGAGCGGAAATAATCAAATTGCTAGATGCTGGAATTATATATCCCATTTCGGATAGTAAATGGGTGAGCCCAATTCAGGTTGATCCAAAGAAATCGGGGATGACTGTGGTTGAAAATGCTAAGGTAGAATTAATACCTCAACGCACCACCACCGGGTGGCGTGTTTGCATTGACTACCGAAAGCTCAATGCCGGAACTCGAAAGGATCATTTTCCCTTACCATTTATCGATCAAGTTATTGAACGAGTAGCGGGCCATCCGTATTATTGTTTTCTAGATGGGTATTCCGGTTATAATCAGATTGAAGTGGATGTTCTTGATCAAGAAAAGACGACTTTTACATGTCCTTTTGGTACGTTTGCCTATAAACGTATGCCATTTGGGTTATGTAATGCGCCGGCTACTTTTCAGAGGTGCATGTTAAGTCTCTTTAGCGACATGATTGAAAAAGGTCTTGAGGTGTTCATGGACGATTTCAGCGTTTTCGGTTCATCTTTTGACCATTGTTTAGCTAATCTTGAGAGAGTTCTATTCCGATTGTGGAAAAAGACTTAGTCCTCAATTGGGAAAAATGCCATTTCATGGTTACCGAGGGTGTAGTCTTGGGCCACATAGTCTCATCTAGGGGAATTGAAGTTGATAGAGAAAAAATTAAAGTAATAGCTGAGTTACCCCCGCCAAAATCACTTAAAGATTTGAGGTCCTTTCTAGGCCATGCTGGATTTTATAGGAGGTTTATCAAAGACTTTAGCGCCATCGCTAGACCTTTGAGTAATCTTCTCATGAAGGACGCTCCATTTGAGTGGAATAAAGCATGTCAAGAAGCATTTGATAAACTCACAAGCATGCTTATTTCTGCACCTATCATGCAAGCTCCGGATTGGTCGCTTCCTTTTGAGCTTATGTGTGATGCAAGTGATTACGCGCTTGGGGCTGTTCTTGGACAGAGAAGAGACAAGAAAGCTCATGTTATTTACTATGCTAGCCGAACATTATCTGGACCTCAGCTTAATTACTCTACCACAGAGAAAGAGTTACTAGCAGTCGTTTTTGCTCTCGACAAATTTCGCTCTTACATTGTTGGGTCACCTATTGTTTGCTTCACTGATCATTCGGCATTGAAATATATCTTGAGGAAAAAAGATGCCAAACCTCGTTTAATCAGGTGGATCCTACTCCTACAAGAGTTTAATCTCTCGATTCAAGATAAGAAAGGAGTAGAAAACGTCGTTGCTGACCATTTGTCACGACTCTCGTCCGACGTACCTATTGATCCCATTCCCATAGACGAGTATTTTCCGGATGAGAATCTATTTGCTGCCTCTTCTCTCCCTTGGTTTGCGGATATTGTCAATTACCTTGTCACCAGAGTTGTTCCCTCTATTTGGAATCCGCAAGAGAGAAGGAGGTTCATTACTTGGTCACGCATGTTCTTTTATGATGATCCATACATGTTTAAGTATTGTGCTGACCAAATTATCCGGAGATGTGTACCCGATGAGGAAATACAAGGGGTGATTCAATTCTGTCATTCGGAAGCATGTGGCGCTCATTTTTCTAAAAATAAAACTGCTGCGAAAATCCTTCAAAGTGGTCTTTATTGGCCCACAATCTTCCGGGATGTGAATGCTTATTGTAAGACTTGCGATAGATGCCAAAGAATAGGAGTTATTACTCGCCGTGATATGATGCCATTATCCCCTATTTTAGTCTTGGAGTTGTTTGATTGTTGGGGAATTGACTTCATGGGGCCCTTTCCCCCTTCTTTTGGTTTTCTATACATTCTCGTCGCTGTAGATTATGTCTCAAAATGGGTAGAGGCTATAGCTACAAGGACGAATGACAGCAAGGTGGTGATCAAATTTATTCAAGAAAATATACTTTCTCGCTTTGGTATGCCTAAGGCCATAATTAGTGATAATGGAACTCATTTTTGCAATAGGTCGATGGATAAACTAATGCGAAAGTATGGAATTGTCCATAAGGTTAGCACCCCTTATCACCCCCAATCGAATGGCCAAGCCGAGCTTGCTAATATGGAGATCAAGAATATCTTGGAGAAGACAGTTGATCCTAATAGGAAAGACTGGTCTCTTAGGTTGATTGATGCTCTTTGGGCTTATAGAACAGCATACAAGAATCCCCTTGGGATGTCCCCATTTCGATTTGTGTATGGAAAACCTTGTCATCTTCCGGTTGAAATCGAACACAAAGCGTATTGGGCTATCAAAAGGGTGAACTTCAAAATGGATAAAGCCGGTGAAACACGTAAACTTCAGTTGAATGAGTTGGAAGAAATGCGCAATGATGCGTATGAAAGTGCCAAAATCTCCAAGGACCGAATGAAACGAGCTCATGACGGAATCATTCGTAAGAAAGAGTTTCATTTGGGACATAAAGTACTCCTCTACAACTCGAGGTTGCACTTGTTTCCCGGTAAATTGCGGTCTCGATGGTCTGGTCCTTACATTGTGAAAGAAGTGTTTCCCCATGGAGCCGTTGAGCTAATGGATGAAAAAGGAGGAACCACTTTTAAAGTCAATGGGCATCGTCTCAAGCCTTATTTGGAAGCCATGGTTAAAGAAGCCGACACAATCTGGCTGTCGGACCCCATTTATGGGGATTGAATGAACAAAGAGAGGTGAGGTCGTCGCACCCCTGACGCGTATGGGGTGATTTTTGTTGAATTTTTGAGTCATGTATAAGTGTTATATAGTATCTTGTTGCATTTAGAGTAATTAGTTCAAGTATTGTTATTTTTTTGGTATGCTTGGTTCTAACATGTTTTGTAGATTCAATGGACTCGCACTCATCAGGGATCGCTCCATTTGGGTAATATCTTTCGTTTCCTCTCTTTATGTTGTGTTCTTGATTCGCATTGAGGACAATGCAACATTTAAGTTAGGGGGTGTGGGATATTCTTCCCGTTTATTGTTTAGATTCATTGATTCGATCACATGTTCTTTCCAAGTGTGTTTTTTTTTTTTTTAGAAAAAAAAAATTTGAAAAATTTTGAAAAAAAAGCCAAAAATATTTTTCTTAAAAATAAATAAAAATTAGAATTTAAATTTTTCAAAAATATCACCTTTATTCTATTTAAAGTCTCAAATTGTTAACAATCAAAATGCACTAAGCCAAAATTGACCAAAGATGGAAATTGAAAGAAAATTGACGACTTTACGAATAAGTGTGGAGATTGATCAAACCCGGTGAGATTTCGAGCCTTTCAATTTTTTTTATGAGTTTTTAAATCAATCCGAGTTTATGATTAACTCAAAGTTCTTTTCAGCGTTTTAATAAGTCGTTGATGATCTCAATCCTTTGTTTTGATCGGTTATGGAAAATGTGTAAAATGTTGTCTCGAAATTCGTGCTAAATATATCTCTAAACTTAATTAATCTCGAGATGCATATGGTAATGTGATTAGCAATTTGGACAATGAAGTAGGCCCTCGTTTGTTACCCAAAAATATTAGCCATAAAAAGATGTGAAAAATTATCCCTTTGCAACCCACTTTGAGCCTAATAAAATATTTCCCTTTCGTTTGACAACCCGAAAAACCCAAATAGCCCGAAATTGTGAAAATTGAATATTCATCAAGTCCAAATTGTGCAACAAAAAGGGGCAAGAAAAAAAAATAGATATGCTCAACAAAAATAGCAAGAAAAAAAAAAGAAAAAAAAAAAAGAAAAAAAAAGAGCAAAGGCCCGAAAAAGCACAAATGGACATCATAAAGACATTTTCCAATTCCGAACATTACATCCATTCCCATTTTTACCCTTTACACCTTTTAACCCGAAAAAGTCCTAACCGAGTCCAAATTGCAAAATTAATTACTGCGTGGAGAGCTAAGACATGAAAAGATAATATGAGAGATTAAATGGTGTGAATTAGAGGTGATGTTCCCATTTCCTAATAATTGTAATCCGATGATGAGATCTTTTCACCATAAATTTCCTTCTTTTCAATTTTGTATGCATGAATTTGTGTCCATTATATTTACTCTTTATATCATGCATACCGAGAGAAAATAGCCACAATTCGAGTGATTCGTTTGTGAGTGCATCCGTAAGAATTTGAATCAAAACGAATTTTCGAAAAGTAACGTAATGCTCAAACGGTGGAAATTTGAGGTTTAATTTTTGGCTTTACACACACACACTATGGTTTGAGACAGTTGAATATGAGTTGATGGTGATTATTTTTCGAAAATTTTAAATTGTACAAGTTTTAAGTATTTTGATATTTATTTGAGTCAATAAAGAATTTTGTGGGTAAATTCACTGCAAACCCTCACGAGACAAAACTCGTCCTACTAGGGTAACCTAGGGGTTTAAAGGCTTGTTGCATACGCTAAATGCAATCGCGTGCCTGCGAAAGTGTAATTTTATTTTAATAAAGGAATTTTCAAGAGTAGAATTTTGGTTAGTATTCATATACATTGCTCGGGACGCGCAAAGTTCTAAGTTAGGGGGTGTGTTTAGGCACATATTCTTCACATTTATCCCCTTAATTTCAGTATTTTTATGATCTTGTGCAGTATAAGTAGCTTAGATTTGTCTCAAATGTATTCTACTAGCCTTTTTTGGCAAGTATTTCTTGTTTTGTGTACTTCTCATGTGTTTTAAAGGTATTTCACGCAAGTTAGTGCGAAGGAGAACTCAAAACAGTGAAAGAAACCAAGAAATGGAGAGTTGAAGGGAATTTTCGTAATTTTTCAGCCTTAGTCCGGAGGTGGGGCCAACTAGAAAGTTTAAAAGCTCTAAATTACAAGAATACTGGAAAAAACGGCACCTCAATCCGAGCTACGGTGAAGAACTTACGATGTTTTGAAGTTGCGCGATAATGAAGAGTCTGGATGTGCGGATTTCTGTCATTAATTATGCATTTAATGAAGTGCAACTCTTGGAAAACTTGTTCCACAAGCACTATTGGCTGTCAATTTCGAGATTTTGTGCTATAAAAGCCCATGACCTACATCATTTGAGAGTTGCTAGAGAGAGGCTAGGTTAGGAGTAGGTTAGAAGTGCTAGATTGAATTTTAATGTTAGATTTTGAGAGCAAATTTTCTATTCCTTCAAGTGTTTTCATGAATCCTATTTTGTAAGAATTTCTGAATCCCAATTCCGTTCTTGTTGCTGAATTCAAGTAATATCATTTCCATTCTCTTGTTTTATTATTTGCAATTTATTTATAATGTCTTGTAGATCCTTAATGTTGTGTATGAATTTATTTTTTTAATCCAATCATGAGTAGCTAATTTTTCAAGGGTTGGGGTACATGAACTCAATCCAAGGCAAATTATTTGTATCGAAAATTAGAAAATAAATGAAAATATTGGTTGAATCGTGAATGAAAATCATATATGCATTGTCATATCTTTTAATCTCTCTTGCCCTAGGTACTTGGGATGTTTAAGAATGCTTTGTATGTATAATTTGTCATTCACCGCCTTATATTGATCTTTGATTTCATATGATGCGGGCTTGACCCTCATATATGTAATGCTTAGTGATGATAAGGACTGGATTTAATCAAGAATTTGATTTATAATTCTAGTATTCTAAAGGATAATTTGTTAAGGATTGAGGGATTGTACCCTACCCTAATTTTCTCCAATTTGCCAGATCTAATTTCTTTTGCACTTTTCAGTTTGTTTTTCTTAAGTAATTTTTTAATAGAACTTTTCCCAATCATCATCTTTTTCTTTTTTATTTTAGAAGTAATAAATCAATTAAATTCTATAAAACATTCCCTGTGGATTCGATACCCAGACTTACTACTATACTCCATAAAAGTGTAGTTAAAAGTTTTGGTTTTTTTTTTGTATTGAGGTTGGAAGCCGATAACAACGACTAACGTATTACATGGACGCTCGGTTTTTCCACTCGATCATGCGCAAAACATTTTTCAAAAAAAATCCAATGCTCCCAAATTTTATCAATTGAGAGCTAATAAGCGCAAAATGAAAACTAGAGCAGTTTGGGTTAGAAAAGATGATCTATTACCTCAGATGAAGTGTAACATAGTTGTTACTGCTTTAAAAGCTGAACACACATCATCTGGTTGGTATTCAGACTCTGTATGTTCTAAGCACATGACTGGTGATGATACTAAACTTTTAAACAAAACCAACCTTGCTGGTCGTAAAGTCATTTTTGGTGATGGAGTATTAGCCCAGATCATAGGCAAAGGAACTCTCCAAGAAGATGGACTTCCTATTCTTGAAGATGTTCTTCTATTTAAAGGTCTTAAGGCCAATATACTTAGTATCTCGCAATTTTGTGACTCAGATCATACTGTTACCTTTTCAAAGAACAATTGCAAAATTTTAAATGAAAAAGGTGAATGCATAATTACAGGATTCAGGACTCCTGACAATTGTTATACTGTCATGAACAAGTCTGAAATCTGTAATGTTGCCAGAATGGATGACAACGAGATATGGCATAACAGAATGAGCCATATAAATTACGATAATCTTAGTAGACTGGCCTCTCTAGAAATAGTTAGAGGAGTTCCTAAAATCAAACCCATACGTAACATTGTCTGTGGTTCTTGTCAGGAAGGTAAAATTGTTAAGGCACCTTATAAGAAAGTTAATGATATTCTTACCTCTAATCCCTTAGAGCTCATCTATATGGACCTAATGGATCCCTCCCAAACTGTTAGTCTCTGTGGACACAGTTATATTCTAGTTATGGTTGATGACTTCACTAGATTTACTTGGGTAGCCTTTTTAAAACAAAAGTCCGACACTTTTCAAACTTTCCTAAAAATTCTTCTTCGGATTGAAAATGAAAAGGACACTCAAGTAAATAGAATTCTTAGTGATAGAGGTGGTGAATTCAAAGACACTGGTATTATTGAATACTGTGACTATAATGGTTACCAACACGAATTCAGTGCTCCTAAGACTCCTCAACAAAATGGAATTGCTGAGAGAAAGAATCGTACCCTTCAAGAGATGGCACGTGTTATGTTACATGCCAAGAATTTACCTAAATACTTTTGGGTGGAATCTATACGTATTGCATGTCACATCATAAATAGGGTCTATCTTAGAAAGAATTCCAAATAAACTCCTTACGAACTTTGGTATAATAAAAAGCCCAATCTTAAGTACCTTAGAACCTTTGGCAGTACTTGTTATGTATGTAAAGATAGGGAATACTCATCCAAATTTGAGAGTAGGGGAGATAAAGCTATATTTCTAGGATACTCACCTAACAGTAGATCCTATCGAGTGTATAATCTTTGCACTAAAACCTTGATGGGATCCAAAAATGTAATTGTAAGTGAAACTATTGTAGAGAACAAGACTGGCGAATCAACTATTCATGAAGAGCCTACAAACACTTTAGAAAATGACTCTTCTGAAATAGATAATTCTTTACCAATTGAGACACCTGAAGTACCTAACTGGGTTTCTAAAGATCATCCCATTAATAACGTAGTTGGTAACCCTAGTGAGCCAGTGCGTACAAGATCCCAACTAAGAAATTATGCACATTATGCATGTTTTGTTTCCCTCGTGGAACTAAAGAATGTAAATGTGGCATTGAATGACTCTCACTGGATTTCTGCTATGCAGGAAGAACTTCTTCAATTTGTCATTCATGATGTTTGGATTTTTAAAAATAAGACTGATGAAAATGGGATAATAATTAGAAATAAAGCTAGATTAGGTGCTCAAGGATACTCTCAAATTGAAGGAATAGATTTTAATGAGACTTTTGCACCTATTACTCGTTTAGAATATGTTCATCTGCTCTTTGCTATAGCTTGCCAATTGCATTTTACACTTTACCAAATGGATGTCAAATCTTCATTCCTTAATGGAATATTGACTGAAGAGACCTATGTAAAACAACCTAAAGTGTTCATTGACCCTCAATATCCAAATCATGTATTTCGTCTTAAAAAGGCTTTGTATGGCCTTAAACAAGCACCTAGAGCTTGGATTGAGCGTCTTTCCAGTTTCCTCTTAGATAAAGGTTTCAAAAGAGGTGGAAATGATCAAACCCTTTTTGTCAAACATTTTGACAAACACATAATTATTGCTCAAGTTTATGTTGACGATATTATCTTTGGATCAACTTCTCCCTCAGAAGTAAAATCCTTCTCTGAAACTATGCATAAGGAATTTCAAATGTCTCTTATGGGGGAGTTGCAATTCTTCTTAGGCCTTTAAGTCAAACAAAATTCAGAAGGATTATTTGTCTCGCAATCTAAATACGCTTTAGAGATAGTAAAGAAATTTAGCCTAGAGAGTGCTAAAGATGCTAGAACGCCCATGAGTACTACGCTAAAACTTTCTAAAGATGAAAATGGAAAATCCGTAGATCCTACTCTATATCGTAGTATGATAGGAACCTTACTATATCTTACTGCCTCGCGTCCTGATATTATGTATGATGTGTGTGTATGTGCTTGTTATCAAAATAATCCTAAAGAGAGCCATTTGAATTCTATAAAACGTATCATTAAATATGTAAAAGGGACTCTGAATCTAGGACTTTGGTACACTAATGACACACCAAGCACTATAATTAGGTACACTGATGCTGACTGGGTTGGGTGTACTGATGATAGTTAAAGCACATCAGGAGCATGTTGTTATATAGGTAATAACTTGGTAGGATAGAGTAGTAAGAAACAAAACTGCACATCACTCTCGATTGCTGAATCTGAATACATAGCCGCTGGCAGCTGTTGTGCTCAATTATTGTGGCTTAAACAAATGCTAAGTGATTATGGTATTCAAGAAAACCAACTGCATCTCTATTGTGATAATCAAAGTGCGATTAATATTTCTAAAAACCCTGTTCAACACTCGCGAACAAAGCACATAAAAATAAGACATCACTTTATACGCGAATTGGTTGAATCTAAGGAATTAGAAATCAATTATCTTTCTACTGATCTGCAACTCGCAGATATGTTTACCAAACCTCTAGATTATAATAGATTCATTTCTTTGCGGAAATCTATTGGTATGGTTTGTGATGAGTAATATATTTGTTGTTTATCCAAGTTCTTTTCCATTTGTCCATTTGAGACAAAATGGGGGAGAAATTTGAGTCTTTATAAATATTTGTATATATGCTAAACTGCTTGATCTTAGTAATTCATTGTAGATTTTTGTACAATTTTTTTTCTCAACTGGTGTAATAGGGTATTCAATTGTAAATAGTTGAGTTATGTACTTTTGCTTTCTAGGATTTGGGTAGATAGAATCTTTATAGGAATAGGTTGTTCTTATCTTTTTGTCGCCCTACGAGTCCTAGTTGACTCAAAGGAGATTTTGTCTCATATTTCCAAAGGGGGAGATTGTGAAGCTCTTATACTCTTGAGTCACTTGAGTCTATATTGTATAAGAGTTCATCTAGTTTGGAAATTAAGACAAAATTATGTATATCCTAGAAACCAAAGAACCTCAGAGATTGGATTGCTATTTCATTCATTTATCTTGTAGTGATCAAGACCAAATTACCAACACTTACACACAGTAGAAGGCATCATATACATCTCATATTTCATATTAATGTGTGCACATATGTTGAGTATGTTTAAATCCCTAAATTTGATTTTTAAATATTTTTTTGGGATTTTATAAACATTTTTTAATAAAGGTTTTATTAATTAAAACTTAGTTTTAAAATTTTGTGGGTTCAATCTACAATTATGGTTAAAGGGTTTATTGGCTTAAAGTTGGTTTGGGTAGAAACCAAAAGCGGCAGAGAATTCAGGGTGTGGTTGTAATTACTTTTATACGCACGTTTTATATCGCCTTACTGATCAACACCTGTTACTTGCTGATTGGTGCATTTTGTGTTTCTTTACTGAGTATATAAACGCGTATGCTTACAACCGTTGGATCAAACCTTATCAACGACCTGCATGCTTTCTTTGGTAATCCCTGTGTATCCCTCCTGAACCAATCAGGTGAATTTTAATCACCGCATGCTATGAGCCCTTGGATTTAATTCAATCCATCTTAACTCAATCCTGACCCTTATTTTTGAACCTGCTTCTCGATCCTTCTCTTCGTCCTATAAAAGGGACCCTCCTCTCAATCGTCTAAGACTTTTGGCCAGTTCATTCCTGAGAGAAAAAATAAAGAGAGAGAAGAGAGAAAATAGAAAGAGAGAGAGAGAGTTAGAAACCCTAACCCTAACCCCTATTCGTCAATCCTCTTTCAAATCAAACATTTCTCTAAAACTCCTCCATATCCAAAACACTATCCTAATTGTTCTTGAGTTTTTAAGAGATATTTGTGTTGCTGTAGTCTCTTGTTCGTTAGATCTTGTTCCCAACTTAAACTGTTTACTTAGATCAATTTTCTTCTACATAGAAATTTCAGATCTATATTTTGCATGTTACATCACACTTAGATTTACATGGTTTATTTCTCATCTTGAGAAATATATTGTTGATTCTTTTCTGAAAATCGTTTTTATCTTTAAATCAACAATATAAGTTTTCTGTTTCTAGTTCTCTTAAAACTAAACCTTTGTCCTAGTTTGGAATCACACTTGGAGGTTTTCAATTTCGAAAATCTTTTCAAAACTCTGAGATTTATTAAGATCTTGACTGTCTTCTAAGCAAGATATCCGTGGATTCTGGGATTGATTTAAAGGTCAAACATGTTCAAAGTTTTGTGCAAAGAGAGAAAAAGAAAAATCACTGCATATAGCCTTATATGTATTTTTCTAGGATTATTTGTACTTAATATGTGTGAGTGTGTGCATGCATGTGTTAGAGAGCACCTCCACAAACACTTTCACCCTACAACACGAAAAGTGTTGATAATAAGATCTTGTGAACACGAGTCGACGTAAAGTGCTGGAACAAATCAGAAGTTAACAAACTGGGAGAACAACATCTACAATCAGAACTGCAGAGAAGTTATAAGGACACCATAGGGTACACTCCTAAACTTATATAGGTCTGAGTTGTATGCATGTTAGTTATATAGTTTGTAACTGGTAAATTTGTTTTAGTGGAATTTTTTTTTTACTCTGTAGAGGGAGTCGTGGATGTTTCCTCAGTTGGTGAGGTTTTACCACGTAAAAAAATGTGAACTTAATCTTTCTACATCTCCTCATCTCATTCTTGGTTGTGCTGAGTTTAAAGTTTGTTTAAACTGTTTTATAAACCTGTTAGTCAAATCTTGAATAGATCTCGTACATACTGCTTTATTAAACACATCTTGTGTTCAGTAGGTTTGATTTTTAAGAAAAGAGTTTCTTCAAAAAATAGCTCGGAGTTACTTAAATAGTTTATTTTAAATAAACGGCTTTAGTAACATATTTTCAGTTTGTTAGGCTTCTGCCATGTCTTTTTTAGTACCAGGTCTCCTACCTTCAGTGGTCTTGCTTTAACCCTTTTGTTGTTGAATTTTGTCATTCCCTTCTGGCAGGGCACTTGCTTAACCTCTGCGTCTTCTGTATTTTTTACCAAAGGGTCCAAGTTAAGCCTTCTCTCATCGTCATTATTCTCAGGGTCATAGGTCTGAATCCTACGATTAGGCAGACCTATCTCTATTGGCACAACTACCTTTGTACCATAGGCAAGCATGAATGGGGTCTCCCTTATAGGGGTCCTCTCCGTTGTTTTGTAGGCCCATAAGACTGCATACACTTCCTCCACCCATCCTCCTTTAACATCCTCTATCCTCTTCTTGATCCCATCAAGTATCGTTCAATTTCTAACTTTTGTCTGACCGTTGGCATGGGGTCAGCAAGGGGTGGAGAAGAACTGCTTAATTCCGACTCTTTCATAGTACTTCTACAGGGATATGTTTTTGAACTATCGGACATTATCATAAATTTAAGTGTTTAGTAGACCGTACCTACAGATGATGTTCTTCCATATAAACTGGAAGGTCTTCTTATTTATAATTAATATCATCGACTCAGCTTCCACCCATTTTGAGAAATAATCAATTGCTACAATCAAATAACGATAACTATTCACGGCTTTAGGTGGTCGTCCAACAAGGTCAATCCCCCAGAACGCTAAGGGCCAAGGAAAGGTGATGGAAGTAAGAGGTTGGTGAGGCTGCTGGGGTACATTTGAAAACCTTTGGCACTTATCACATTTCCTATCATAGGCTATTGCGTCTTTTTCCATCATCAACCACCAATATCCATGCGCTATGATCTTCTTAGCCAAGGGTCTTCCTCTAATATAGCTGGAATATGACCTTTCATGCACATCTTTCAGGATATATTCTACCTCGGATGGGTGGACACATCTGAGGAGAGGAAGTAAAAATCCCTTTTTGTATAGAATGTCTCCTAAGAGGGAGAATTTAATAGGTTTGTACCTCAGCTTCTTTCTTTCATATTTGGACTTCGATAACTCCCCATCTCTTATATATCATGCTATGGCGTGCATCCATGAGGCTCCTAAGCTCAGACTGATGAGATAAAACTCCATTGTGCTCTCTTTCGCCTCTATTGTTGGCCGATGGAGGACTTTTATAGGTAACGTCCGTCTTAGCTCCATTCTCATTACGAAAACTAATCTTATAAGAGAATCAACATGGCTATTTTCCAGTCAAGGTATCCTCTTCAGCTTTAATTCATCAAACGAATTTAACACTGTCTTCACCCTCACTATGTATTTTGCCATTCTATCATGTTTAGCCTCGTAGGCCCCTAAAATTTCGTTAACAACCAACCTGGAATCACTCTGGATAAGAAGTTGACTAACAATGAGTGCTTTGATAAAGGAGAGGCCTACAAGTAGAGACTCATATTCATACTCATTGTTAGAACCTTTAAAATTAAATCATGGTGCATATTCAATGTCAGTCCTATCTGGGGCCGGCATAATCAACCCCGCTCTGCTTCTACTTTCACATGAGGACTGATTAACGAAGAAACTCCAAACGGTTCCATTCGGCAAGAATTCTCCCTATGGAAGGGTACCTTTCTTGAAGAGGTAACGTTCCTCTTCAATTTTAGACACTCTACTTCTGGATGGACTGGGTGGGGCTTTAGTCGAAAGAGGATGCATTATGCCTTTCGGAATGAACTACTTCTTGAGCATCTCCAATGTCGGCCTCATCCAAGTAAACTCGGCCATAAAATCAGCAAGTGCATAACCCTTAATGGCTATCCTAGGCAGGTAGATGATGTTGAACTCATCCAATTCAATCGCCCAGGCCATCAATTTTCCTAATTTTCCAGGCTTATGAATCATCTGTCTGAGGGGTGAGTTAGTGAGAACGACCATGGTGTGTGCTTGGATGTAAGTCTTCATCTTCCTTGACGTATGGATCAACGCATAGGCCAGCTTCTCCATCTTGGGGTACCTTAGCTCAGCCCCCTAGAGAGCCTTACTATTAAAGTATACCGGGTTTTGGACACCTTCTTCCTCTCTTACAATCTCCCAACTGATGTCCGACTCAGATACAACTAAATAAAGATACAACCTTTCTCCTAAGACAGGTCTAGATAAGAGGAGTGTAGAGTCGAGCTAGGACTTTAAATCCTTGAAAGCTCTCTCATACTCTTCATTCCATTCAAAGTATTTTCTCAAGATTTAAAAGAAAGGAAGGCATTTATCAGCGGCTCTAGAGACAAACCTGTTCAACGCTGCTACTCTTCCAGTAAGCCTTTGCACGTCTTTAATGGTTATTGGGGTCTTTATCTCTAATGAGACCTTAATTTTCTCAATATTGGCTTCTATACCTATCTGATTGACTATGAACCCCAAAACTTTCCTTCCCCCACGCCAAAGACACACTTGGCGAGGTTGAGCTTCATTCGGCATCTATCCATGGTATCAAATGTGCGTTCAAGGTTGGTCACATGAGTATTGGCCTTGAGGCTCTTGGTTAACATATCGTCATTGTATAACTCCATCGTCTTTTTGATTGGGTCTTCAAACATCTTGTTGACTAACCTCTGATGCGTTCCCATCATTTTTTAACCCAAAAGGCATGACCTTATAACAATAGGTCCCTTTGTCAGTAATAAAAGTTGTCTTCTCTTCATTAGCTGGGTCCATGGATATCTAACTGTAATCGGAGTAAGCATCCATGAAGCTCATTATCTTATGGCCGGTCATTGCATCTATTGTTTGATCAATCTTTGGCAAGGGGAAGCTATATTTTGGGTATGCCTTGTTCAACTCCATAAAGTCAATGTATATTCTCCACTTGCCATTGGCCTTAGGGACTATGACAACATCTGCTAACCAACATGGATAGATGACCTCATGAATGAAATCTACTTTTTCTAATTTCTTAACCTCTTCTTTGATAAGGTCATACTTCTCCTGTGAGTGGATTCCTCTTCTCTGACGTGTCGGTTTCACATCCTCAGATACATTCAACTTATGACATAAGATCTCAGGGTTGATGCCTGACATGTCTGCATGACTCCAAGAAAATATGATATGTCTTCTCTTTAATAACTTGATCAGCTCATTTTTGGCCTCCGATTTTAGGGCTTTATCGATCTGGATAGTTTTTTTCGGCTCGTCCTCATTGAGGATGATGGATTCTACCTCTTTCGTGGCTTCACCCTTCTTAGGTTTTATCTCGTCTCTAGGACCAAGGGTGTCAATGTTGTACGTGTTTATTGCTCTCTTATGCAATTATCTTTCCTCAGCTGAGTTGAAGTATCAGAGGCATGACCTTGTCGACAACGCTATATCCGAGCCTCCTCCTGCCATTCTTACACAAATCATGCCAACACAAAAGGAGATCATGTTGTGTCTCTTTACTGGGGAATTATCTTCCTTTGGTGGGAGATCAGAGTTATCGTCATAGCCCGATGAGTCATCCCGCTTGGCAGGAGCATCTTCTCTGTAATTTTCATTCCTCATTTTCTCGGGGTCTACTTGACCTCCCTTGGAAGTTTTCTTATCTACATACTTTCTCAACTTCCATTTCTTCAACATCTTCTCGATCTCTTCCTTCAAGGTGAAACCCTTATCGATCAAATGGCCATGATCTTGGTGAAATTCCCACCACAGATCTTTGTGCCTCTTGTGAGGAGTAGCCCTTAACATCTAGGGACACCTCAGAGATCGACCATTTTTTATTTTATTTAGGATGTGCTCGTAGCTTACTGTTAGAGGAGTGTAGTTTGCGTACTTTTCATACTCTGACCTCTTCTTTCCATATGTAACATTCTTCCGAGACTAACTTCCACTACTCCCCCCTTCTCGTCCTCATATTTTGCCGCCATTACTTCTTTAGCATTCATGACCTTTCCAGCTATTGCTAAAAGCTCAGCTATTGACTACGGAGGGTCTTCAGCCAACTTTTAAAGTAGTTTTCCCTTCTGCAGAAGTAATCCGCCACATATAACTTTTATTTATTGAATTACGTGATGTAGTCTCTTAAGCTCTCACTCTTTCCCTGCTTGGCGTACAGTAGGTGATTAGTCTTCTTCTGAGGTCTTACCCCAGAACAAAAGTTGTGGATGAATCGGTCTAGGAGCTATTTGAAGTTGTCAATAGAGATTTTGAGGAGTCAGGTAAACCACACATGAGCTGCTCCTATCAAAGTACTAGAGAAGGCACGACACCTCATCTCATATGAGACTGAGTAAAAATCTGTAACCGAATGATACATCTCCACATGGTGTATGGGGTTTGTACTTCCATTATAATCGGGAGTCACCAACGGCGGTTTGAACTTTGCGAGCATTGGAAATCTAACTATCTTAGTTGTGAAAGGAGAGCCTTTAGAGTAGCCCCTCAGCCAGGGGTCTAGGCTTTTGATGATATCTCCTATCTTGTCCTCCAATCTTTGGATGGAATCGTTATAAGGTCTATCGACTGCGGCAGCAACGTCATCCTGGTTGATGTTATCATCGGACACTTCCACATGCCTTACTGAGAGTTCTCTCACTATTGTCCTACATCGGTTTCTAACCTCTATCTGACCGCCATCTCGGCCAAGTGGTTGTCTACCCTCTCTGCCAGATCCTTCGACACTTCTTGATTGAGAGAGTCTGTTCCTTAAGTCACCTCCTTGGCCGAGCCTAACAAACCCCAACCTAGTTACTTATAATTAAGTTTAAAAGTCAAATTCAGTCAAACCATGATTAATTTAACCACACCATAAACACGAGTTTTAATTTCAGAGTCATCAACATAAATCCACACTTCTAAAAACTTTTTACAATATTAAAGTAGTTATACATTTACAAAATTCTTGAAGGATAAGTTGACTTAATTACATCATTTACATTAAACAAAATCTTTGTTTCTCCCATTCCTGGATAACCCAACCTGACTTCCTAGATTTTGCAGTGACCTCGCATTACCTGAAAAACATAAATATTGGAATCGTGAGCAACACAACTCAGTGAAGGCACCACTACTACACTATTTCATACATTTTAAATGCAACAATCATATTAGTGTATATATATATATATATATATATATATACGGCTCATTTATAAGAATGAATAACTTTTCTGAATCATGATTCACAAATACTGTCTAAATAGACATTCTCCCCCATTTCAGTAAACCTAAATGAACAATTTTATATTCTTAACATTATGATCATATTCGTAACAGTATACAAATACATCATTCTAGTGAGTACACTGACCTTGGGTTGTCTACTATGTATTTATGTTTCCTTCGGGTGGAGCTGAGCTGGGTTGATTAGACCTTACACCTGTCAATCCAACTAAATTAGTACTGAATCTCAATCATAAGTATTATCCTAACATAATTATTTAACTTTCCATGACAATACAACAACAATATAATTCCACTAAAGTCATATTCCATGAAACATGAGTAAAGACAAAACAATGGTATACATGTTGATAAAGTTATGAACATTCAACCGTAGGAAATACTTCATAAGGGTTTTATAATTAAACCCAAGTAAATATGAAACATACTTCTCAATGTATATACACATGAAACATGTACTCAAAATACTCTTTGGAAAGAGGAGATAATAATATTCTTTCATGGGTATCCAGTATGGCCTTAAATTATTGTCCTACATACTTAACCATCCTATATTCATAAATTGCACAACTACATGTATCCAAGCTTATCAATATGAAATCATATCTGAATATACTTTCCATTACAATTGACCATGTAATTTTTCAAGCTTTCTAGAGAAAGTTATGACCATTTCTTTACAACACAAGAAATCTTCCTTACAAGCTCCTCTATTGTTCTTTCAACTTCCAAGAATTTTCATAATTTTTCTACAACATAACTTTCCATGATTTTCAACCCATTTTCATTACACATACTTAATAGATTATAATTAAATTATCATAATTTTGTGACTTAAATTTCTATGTCAAAAGCTTGACCAAACTCAGGGTATACTGAAATGAAATATAAAAATCGTAATTATGTACCAACTTGAAATAATCATTAAGTCCGAACCACAAGGAGATAAATTCTAATTTTTTTATATGATATGAATATGTGAGTCTAGTTTAATATCCAATTAGAATTTCTCAATTACAAAGCAAAAAAAAATATATTGAAGTTTGAATGCAAGGGGTTTCAATAGAAAGCAATTTTAAGGGTTTGGGCATTCAACTTAACTTAAACTTGCATCTAACCGTACATATATATAAAGGGATAAAATTTTAGTAAAACAATGATAAATTCTATCATATAAATCAGTAATATAAGAAAAATAACAAGATTTACGATTAGGATTACCTTCGAGACTTTTACGTAATTTCTACGGATTTTTCTACACTTTTTCACCTCACTTTTTCTTCCTAAACTCCCTAATTCTATTTCCTCAAGGTAAAACTCTCGCATGGCTGCTTTTTGAAGAAGGATAAGTTTATTTCAAAGGTATAAGGTCGGCCAAACCAGCCTACACCTCCAACCAATTACTTTAAGACACTTGTTGGGTATAAAGGACAAATTACCACTTAAACGGATGGACACATTTTCCCTTGGTTACTAATTTCGGTATAACTTCTTACTCAGACCTCCATTTCACACAGATTTTGTTGGGTTACAACCCTGACTCATCTTTCTACAACTATCTAGTTTTCACCTCAAGTTAATTATAGTGTTATAAGGGTCAATACGAGTCTTAAACAGGAACATTTCTATCGAAAACTTTAAAATTTTATATTTGTAACTAATTCAGTATTTCATGCTTTATGAAGGTAGGATTAGACTAAACATGATGACTTAACATTATTTATACTAATAACATATTATCCATATCACATAATCTAATCATGATTTAAACATAATTTATCATAACTATATTTGGGTTGTCACAACTCACCCCCTTAGAAAATTTCGTCCCCAAAATTTAATATAAAGTTAACTTACCAAACAAATGGGGATACTGTTTCTTCATGCTATCCTCTGTTTCCCAAGTTGCTTCTTTAACTCCATGGCTCATCCACATAAATTTAACTAAGGTAAGAACCTTTATGTCTCAATACCTACTCCTTACGATCAATAATTTCTAATGGTTCCTCATTGTACGATAAGTCTTCCTTCAGTTCAATTGGTTGAGTTTTCAACTGATGAGATGGATCCGCCAAATAGTTACGAAGCATCGATATGTGAAACACATCATGTAAATGGAATAAATCTAGAGGTAATGCTAATTTATATGCCAGGGTCCCAATTCTTTCTAGCACTTCATATGGTCCAATGTATCTTGGACTTGGTTTCCCCCTTTTCCCAAATCTCATGACGCCTTTCCATGGTGAAATACACAGGAATACAAAATCTCCCTTCTGAAATTCCAATGGATACTTACTTTTATCTGCATAAAATTTCTGCCTGCTTTGCGCTATCTTTATCCATTCCCAAATTATTTTAATCTTTTCTGTTGTCATATCTATCCATTCAGAACCCAAGATTTTCCTTTCACCTACTTCATCCCAACACAAAAGCGTTCTACATCTCCTCCCATATAGAACTTCATACGGAGCCATACCAATGGTGGACTAATAACTATTACTATACGAGAATTCCATCAATAGAAAATGATCATCCCAACTACCCTTGAAGTCAAATACACAAGCTCGTAACATGTATTCTAATATTTGAATTATCCTTTCAGATTGCCCATCGATTTGTGGATGAAATGCAGTGCTAAACTTCAAACTTGTGCCCATGGCATTCTGTAAACGAGGCCAAAACTTAGAAGTGAACGTTGAATCTCTATCTGATACAATTGACACTGGTGTGCCATGTAAACGGGTAGTCTCATCAACGTACATATGTGCATACTTATCAACAGTGTAAGTGGTCTTAATTGGGAGAAAATGAGATGATTTCATCAATCGGTCTACAATCACCCAAATAGAATCATGGACCTTTGGTGAACATGGCAATACTGTAACAAAATCCATCGTTATATGTTCCCACTTCCATTTCGAAATAGGCAATGACAGTAATAATCCCTCCATCTTATGATGGTCCGCCTTTACTTACTGACATACTAAACATTTAGCTACGAACAATCTGAAATCTCACATTTCATATTGTTCCACCAGTAATGATCTTTCAAATCTCTGTACATTTTGGTACCTGCCGGATACATAGAGTAAATAGAACTATGTTCCTCTTCCAATATATCCTTATTTAACGGTGGAGCATTCGGTACACAAATCTTGTTTTTATAACACAACGTTTCATCATTCTTAATCTCAAATTCACTCTCTTTGCCATCTAGGACATCTCGTTTCTTCTTCTCAAGGAATGGATTACTGATCTGTAAAATTCTTATGCTTTCTGCCAATAAAGGTCTCACTGTGACATTTTCTAATAAGCCTCTCCTTTTTGAAAACCTTAATTCAGTACCCATCGATGCCAAGTCAAGGATATTTCCCACGCGTGCACACTGTACGCGACCTAGAATCCCTGATGATTTTCGACTCAAAGCATCTGCTACTACATTGGCCTTACCAGGATGATGATGAATGGTACATTCATGGTCTTTAATCATCTCTATCCAATGCCTCTGTCTCAAATTCAGTTATTTTTATGTAAATAAGTATTTCAAGCTTTGATGATTCATATATATCTCACAAGTTTCTCCACACAAGTAATGTCTCCATAACTTCAAATTAAAAACAATAACTGCTAAATCCAAATCATGTATAGGGTAGTTTTGTTCACGTGTTTTAATTGTCTAGAAGCATATGTTATTACCTTCCCATTCCACATAAGAACACATCCAAATCCCTAAAATTAAGCGTCTGTATAGATCACAAAAGACTCATTCCCACATGGAATAGTAAGTATAGGGGTTGAAACTAATCGATTCTTTAATTCTTTAAAACTCCTCTCGCATTCTTCATCCCATACAAACTTCACTTCTTTATGAGTCAACTTTGTCAACGGTAATGCTATTGATGAAAATCCTTTAATAAATCTGCAATAGTAACCTGCCAATCCTAGGAGACTCCTAATATCTGTCACATTCTTAGGACTCTCCCATTCAATAATTTTTTCCACCTTCTTTGGATAAACATATATCCCATTTCCCGAGACAACATGCCCTAAAAACACAATTTCATTCAACCAAAACTCGCACTTGCTGAATTTAGCAAATAATTTCTTCTCTCTTAAAATCTGCAATAAAAGTCTCAAATGTTTCTCGTGTTCCTCCATGCTACGCAAGTAAATCAACACATCGTCTATGAATGCAATCACAAATGAATCAATGAAAGGGTGGAATACCCAGTTCATCACGTCCATAAAAACTGTTGGAGCATTAGTCAATCCAAATGGAATCACCAAAAACTCATAGTTCCCATATTGAGTCCCAAAAGTTGTTTTGGAAATATCATTATCCTTTACTTTCAATTGGTGGTAACCCGATCTCAAATCAATCTTCGAAATACTGTGGCCCCTTGTAATTGATCAAACAGTTCATCAATACGAGGTAGATGGTACTTATTTCTAATGGTCACCTTATTCAATTGTCGATAATCAAAACATAATCGCATTGTCCCATCTTTATTTTTCACAAATAACACTTGGGATCCCCATGGCGAAACACTAGGATGAATAAAACCTCTACTTATCTGATCTTGTAATTTCACTTTTAATTCTTTCAACACTGTCGGTGCCATTCTATATGGAGCAAGCGAAATTGGACCAATACCTCGAATTAATTCAATGGAAAACTCTACTTCCCTATCGGGTGGCAATCCTGGAAATTCCTCTCGGAAGAAATCAGACAATTCTCTAACCACTGGTATATCTTGAATTTTAACTGTCTCTTTACTAGTATTAACAACATAAGCTAAATACCCTGTACAACCTTTACTCAAAAATCTTGTACTCTTAATTGCTGATATAAGTCAATTAGGAACAACATTTCTTTCCCCTGCAAACTGGAACTCCGGTTCACTAAGAAGGTGAAATGTAACTTCTTTTCAAAAATAATCAATGGAAGCATGATACGATTATAACCAATCCATCCCACTAATAGTTAACTTTTCTTTTCAGCATATACGTCACCAAGGTCACTCGTTGATTTTCAAGCAATCTCATTACCCTAAAAATAAGTTCAATCTCTTTAATCCATACTTTCGCCTCTGTTGGATCATCTGCTCCTTCAAATGAGGGTGGATTCATTTTAATAAATTTCTTGTGTGAAGTACTCCTTTCTTACCGATGTATCACCTCCTCAACCCTAGCCAATGCTTGTGCCTCTAGTTACCTGGCTTGTTATTCTTCCATCTGAGCCATAAATCTAGCTTGTTGATCTGCCATTAAAGTCATAACATGTTCCATTTTTTGCATGTCTGTCAATTGTTCCGGGTCGAGTTCTATATTTTCATGAACATGTTGCTCAACCTCCACCTCTCTTGCCATATTTGAAGCATCATCTTCTATTACCACATTCACATTCCCTCCTTCCATTCTTTTATATTTGAAATGGATCAAAGATATAACAACATATATATATATATATATATATATATACATATTTTTCCTAACATAATCGTTAGTATCAGACAAAACATATTTCTTACATTCACTACCAAATCTAGACTCTTCTAACTCCATAACCTCTAAAACCTAGGCTCTGATACCAAAAGCTAACACACCATAACAAAGTTACTTATAATTAAGTTTGAAAGTCAAAGTGAGTCAAACCATGATTAATTTAACCAAACCATAAACACGAGTTTTAATTTCAGAGTCATCAACATAAATCCATACTTCTAAAAACTTTTTACAACATTAAAGTAGTTATGCATTTACAAACTTCTTGAAGGATAAGTTAACTTAATTACATCATTTACATTAAACAAAATATTTATTTCTCCCGTTCCTGGCTAACCTAACCTAACTTCCTAGATTTGGCAGTGACCTCGCATTACCTGAAAACATAAATATTGGAATCGTGAGCAACACAGCTCAGTGAATGCATCACTACTACACTATTGCATAAATTTTAAATGCAACAAATCATATTCCTATTGTGGTAACAAATATATTCAAGACAAAATAACAAATAAAAGCAATCACTAGAATAAATAAAGAATCGAAAACAATGATAAGCACAAACATCACAAGATGTACGTGGTTCGACAAGAAGGCCTACGTCCACGGTGGTGCTCTCTGTATATATTATCTCTTTTTACTCTGGGGAGTGTTTTACAGAAAAATAAGGCATGCCCTTTGCCTCGAGCGGAGGGTTTGTTATATACATATTATTTCGAAGACTGGAGGAGTTAGACTCCTCCACATTATCCCACCATCCCTAAAGAATCTTTGGAGAGAGATTTTAGGAACTGACTGGGTCAAAATATGAACTGGTTGAGGCACGGGGCCTTCAGACTTTGGGTTGTGTATAATTAGGCTACTCATCTGGGCCAAAGTGGTAAATTGAGGTACCCACAATTGCTCCTAAAAATTTTGGGTCAAAATTTAGGCTCAATAATTTTAAATGATTTGCCTTAATGTCACTTTTTTGAATTTTGCAACACTCTTGGGGTTGAAGCGCCTTTCTTGAATTGATTTAGGCGGAAGATAACATCGTTGCCAGTGGATCATGATTAGGAAGGTTTAAATCACTTCGAAACGGCCATTCTCTAAATACCCCTTCAAACTTCTCCATTTTCTCTCAATTTATATAAGGTTTTACTATAGCTCTTCTTACTCCCAGGTCTCGTCTTCCATCTTCAAGCTTTTTTTGCATCTTCCCATAGTCCCTGCTTGTGACTCTGCCTCATCCCAAGCTGACTCTTACTTCGTAAGTCTTTCTCACTTCTTTTCTCTGCTTTTTCTGCTGGAATTTCTTCATATATGTTACTAGGGTTTTTCTTTTTCAATGGTGAAAATAGGCAATATATCGATCACCAAATTTAGGAAATTCTATAACATCCCAAACTGGGTAGACATTGAATGTTCCCCTATTCCTCATAATGTCAGAGATATTGAGGATGACCACTGGATACATATTCTCTTGCTATCCTAGGCGGGTCTCACTTTCCCCCTAAATAACTTGTTTTTGCATTTTTTTGGTTACTTTGATATAGTTCCTGCACAGTGCTCGCCCAATGTTTGGGAAATTGTCAATGGTGTGCATAGAATTAATCAACTCTATGGCACCAATCTAGGGCTTGCTGAAATCTTCTTTTACTACTCTTTTTCTCGAACAAGCTTTGGGTTTTTTTACTCAAGGCCAGGAGTCCTGATAGGGTATTGGTAGTAAATCTACCTAATTCCCATTAGGACTACTGGCATGAGGGGTTTATTGCCAGAAATTGGAAATTCCCTCCCAATACCGAAGGGTCGAGGTCTGGGAGATACGTTATCCTCTTTTATGGGGAGGAGTTTATTGGTAGGCATAGCTCTTGTTATGCTCATTGATCCTCTGTTTGTGTATGATCTTTCTCATGTCTTTCTCTCTCTCTTTTCAGTTAAGACAAAGAACTCGGAGCCTACTTTAAGCGAGGTTCGAGCTGCTGAGTTGGTCAAAGCCTAGAAAATTAGGGAACTCATAGCTGACGATTAACATCCTCGATCAGCGACGTTCCTTATGGAATACAAGAACATTGGGTCAAGTTTCATTGTGCGACCTGTGGATAGCATTCCCGAGCTAGACATCATAGAAGAGGTTGCTACCGACCCCATCCAATTGGAGGAGAAAAAAAGCAGTTCTACTGAGGAGGGCGAAGGTTCTAACAGGGGCGGTGATAAAGGTAGTTCCAATGAGGTGAGATCTGGTAGTGAAGAATCTTCCAGTTTAGAAGAGGGTTCAGAAGTTCAAGAGTCTTCAAGGCATCGAAGTAGTTTCAGTGAGGAAGACATGGCTCCTCCCAAGAAGAATTTAATCCGACATGATGATAATAATGTGCTTCTCTCTCGCCGATTGAAGAAAAAGAAGTCTGGAAGTGAGGATGTTGTTATTGGCTCTCAATCTGCTTCCCACGAGGGGGAGAAAAAGAGGAAGGAGGAGGAGAAGTTGAGAGAGAGGGAGAGAAAGAAAGAAGATGAGAGGAAGAATGTGGAGGAGAGAAAGAGAGCAGAGAAGGAGAGAAAAGAGAAGGAAGAGGATAAGAGGAGAGCGGAGGTAAGGACGAAGACGGGGAAAGCTCTGGTGCCCGTGTCCGCTTTGCCTGAGGGGGCCTCTATTGCCCGTTCTCCTCAGTTGGCTCATGCGCTGCTCGAAAGAGAAATTTTACCTATTGATCATTAGAAGGTGATGGGGATCGACCAGTTAGCTCTAAAGGCAAGTTAGAGTCTAGCCTTGGTAAGTTTGCTTTCGCTTCTCTATTCTCACATTATTTTGTTCAATGCTTCTCTTTCTAACATTTCTCTTCTTTGCAATTTGTGACTGACTTCTTCGTGCTCTACCGCAGTCGCGATGAGGTGGTGAAAAGAAATACCGATCTGGAGAAGAAGAATGTTGAGCTGGAGGCCAGCTTGAAGACTGCCAATGCCGCCCAAAAGTCTTTCAATCTCGCTCTGACTGAAGCCAATTGAATGAAAGAGGAGGTGACCAAGAATATTATTTAGTTGAGGTAGTCCTATGACTTGGTCTGCACGATCAAGATGGTTATGGTGGAGGAGAATAAGGTTCTTACAAAAAAGGTGAAGAATGTGGAATCTGAGGCTGCCACCATTAAGGAGATCTCGTACAATGTCTGGTGGGCTGCTGCGTACGAGGATACTAATGTTCAAATAGGTTATATCAGTCGACTGAACTTCATAAAGGGTTGGAATAAAGCTCTTTTTGCTGCTGAGGTGGACATTAATTCTCCTCTCTTCGACGAGCATAATCCTGGCCCTAAGCCTGTTATGGATGAGGTGCCTCCTCTTCCTACTAATGAGGGTGCCCCTACTGTTCTAACCCCCGCTGCTAAAGTGCCCTTCAACCAGGGAATGTCGATTGCTCCATCTGAGGGAGATACGCCTGGATATGCTGCAGATAAGGGGAAGCAACCAACGACCTCAGAGAAGACTAAGGTTGCCAGGTAGTTTTTCTTAGGAAACTTCTTATATTATTTTCTTTTGTTGTACTTTCCTTTCTTTCGCTGATGTACGGGGAACCTTATTTTTTAATGAAATGAAATCTTTTTCCTTTTTGCATAATGATTTATTTCTTGAATACTTATATCGTCTATGTAGATGGGGCTTGAAGGTAATCCTGAGATTAGGGATAATTCCCTAATTAGCAACAGTGTTTGGGATTAAGCAACCGAGGCAACTCAAGCATGGTAACTCAGTGTGGAAACTCAACGAGGCAGCTTAGCATGGCAACTCATACTTTATCTTGTTGTGTTAGTCTTGTATCTATATTTATATTAATTTGTAAGCTATAACGATTATAATGATGCAACGAGAATAGTAACGAGTTTTAGTGTGAGGTCAAATGGTTCTCGCGAGAGACCAGGCTTGGCAGGGCTTGGGAGAGCTTTCATGCTCTATCAAATGACCTCATCATGGGAATTATAGAGGGACTTGGTTTGGAGGATCGAGAAGTGAGGCACCGTTGGGGCTTGTCCTGACCATCCTAGATACACCTGGTAAAACATCGAAGGACCCTAGCCGTGGAACCTCGGGCGGAGCAGCTTGGAGTTCCATCAGGCATTGAGTTATGAACCAAACAGCCCTCTACTTAATGTCACATCTACTTTATCTGATGTCACTAACTGGCTAGGCAATGTCAGTCCTGTACTTGACTAAACCAATGTGGTATTTGGGACTATCAGGCAGTTGGTGAGCCACCTCTACGACAACAGCCCCCTAACACACAATGGTTAGGCAAAAGTAATGTATTGGCATTTAATGTTTAGGATGTGGAGACAACTAGTGCATCAGGCATTTAATGCTGTAACATAAAGTATGAGGGATGTCTTTCATAGTATTTAATGACCGAGTTGCCTCGGGGATGGTGGGGGGGATATTTAAGGACCCCAATGACCCCTGAGTAGAGGATGATCCTTTGAGAGTTTAAGAAGTTATTGCTAGAGAGAATATACATTCAGAGATAGTTATTAGAAACCAGAGGTTTTACTCACTCACCATTGTCATTTATTACGAAGCTTTTAATACTTGACAGAGATTCTTGAGGGTGTTTGGTGTGTTTACCTTCCTACCAAGGTGTATCTAGGGTGTTTACTTCTCTTTCCCTCTAGCTAAGTTACTTCTAAGTTCTTTACTACCTTCTGAGTTACACACGAGAGATTTGTGAGTTTTAACTGAGTCTATCTTTATTAAGTTTGTGTTTGCATGTCATGTCATTAATCCAAGGTTCTGGATAATTAACTTATCATTATCATACGCAAAAGGGGTTACGCCTCCATCTTATCTAAACTACCCTCTTACATTTGGAGACTCTGCAGGGGAGGAATTCTTATAAGTAAGGAGTACGACGCAAGAGAACATTAATAGGAGGCTCAACTTTGATGACATCCAACACAATAAAGAACAAGCTGCGAGAGAACTGGGATGGGGCTCCTCGAATAGAGGTACCTCCGATTCAGGCGACGACAGGCATTCTAGGGGTGACATAAGCTTCCACAAGTATAGGGTTGGTACCCACTCAGGTGGCACTCCTCAACGGTGTTGGGAGGATTTGAAGCCAAGTCCTTCGTGACACTAGGGGCAGACCCAACGACCCCACTAGGCACAGGTGTAGAGGTAACGGTCCCAGCGAGCATACCCTATGTTGTGAACCCGACAGTGGTAACATCAGGGGTATCAACGCCCCTAACTGTGACAACTGCTCCAGCTGCAATGGGCATTCATCCCATGGTCCTACTTTTTGTTGCCCCAGTAGCATCACCCATGGAGGAAATAAAGAGGGAGATGCACAACAACAAGTGGTGGCATAAAGGAGGAGAGAAGAGAGAAGCAAGGTAAAAGCTTGGTAGACAATGGAGTTCGCACAGAGTTTCTCTTTCTAAGGAAATACAGGATCTTGAAGAAAAAGAAGAAGAAGAAGAAGGAAAGAGAAGGGTTTGAAATAAAAGAGACGTTTGAAAGCTTTTAAACCTGTCTTATGAGTTTCCCACCATCGCACGTGCAAGGCCGCCTATAATCATTTCAAATGAACACATGGCACTGGGGAAGTGTTTTGACAGCTGAAAAGACAGTGCTACGTCATTTACGAAGTGACATCTGGGGAATAAAAAGGGTTGCCTTCCTAATCAAGTTCGAGTTTTGGCTCCAAACTTTTTATCAGACATATACAATAACTCCCAACGGAAAAGATGTCCCAACGGTTTAAAAAATCTACGATGTCCCCTTTCCACAAGTCCAAACATTGTTTAAATTGTGACTCAGTTACATCGAGTAAAATTTCTACTTTTTTTAACATAGCGAAGCATTACAAGGGAGAATTTCACTTATCAAAAGTCCAAACGAGTATTTGAGAAAGTTAGCAGGCCTTTCGGGAGAATTTCAAATAATAAAAAGATAAAACAGTTGAGGTTCAGTATAAGGAAAAAGTGGCGATGTCCCTTTGTCAAAGACCCAATAAGTCGTAGTGCTTTGTCTCAGGTACATCGGGTAGAATTTTACTTTTTCCTGGAAATTATAACACTGCGGTTCTAACGAAGGAAAGGAGGCAATAATTTTTTCACACAGAGTGGGTTCCTCGAATCGAGAAGTTTTTGTACAGAAATTTCTTGTTACCACAATAAATCTCTCCACTAAGGGGCAAATGTATGGGGGCTTGAAGGTAATCCTGAGATTAGGGATAATTCCCTAATTAGCAATAGTGTTTGGGATTAAGCAACTGAGGCAGCTCAAGCCTGGAAACTCAGTGTGGCAACTCATTGAGGCAGCTTAGCGTGGCAACTCATACTTTAGTTTGTCGTGTTAGTCTTGTATCTTTGTTTATATTGACTATAAGCTATAATGGTTTTAATAACATAATGAAATAATAACGAGTTTTAGTGTGAGGTCAAACGGTACTCACGAAAGACCAGACTTGGCAGGGCATGGGAGAGCTTTCATGCTCTATCAAATGACCTCGCAGTGGGAACTTTAGAGGGACTTGGTTTGGAGGATTGAGAAGTGAGGAATCATTGGGGATTTTCCTGACCATCTTAGATACACCTAGTATAACACCGAAGGACCCTAGTCATGGAACCTCGGGCGGAGCAGCTTGGAGTTCCATCGGGCGTTGAGTTAAGAACTAAATAACCCTCTACTTACTGTCACATCTACTTTATCTGATGTCACTAACCAGCTAGGTAATGTCAGACCTGCACTTGAGTAAACCTCCGTGGTATTTGGGGCGGTCAGGCAGTTGGTCAGCCACCTTTACGACAACAGCCCCCTAACACACAGTGGTTAGGCAAAAGGCATGTCTTGGCATTTTATGTTTATGACGTGGAGATAACTAGTGCATCAGGCATTTAATGTTATGACATAAAGTATGAGGGATGTCTTTCATAGTCTTTAATGACTGAGTTGCCTCGAGGATGGTGTGGGGGCTATTTAAGGACCCCAACCACCCCTGAATAGAGGATGATCCTTTGAGAGTTTAATAAGTAATTGCTAGAGAGAATATACATTCAGAGAGAGTTATTGCAAACCAGAGGGTTTACTGGCTCACTATTGTCATTTATTAGGGTGTCTGGTGTGTTTACCTGCCTACCAAGGTGTATCTAGGGTGCTTACTTCTCTCTCACTCTAACTAAGTTACTTCTAAGTTCTTTACTACCTTTTGAGTTATACACGAGAGATTTGTGAGTTTTAACTGAGTCTATCTTCATTAAGTTTGTGTTTGCATGTATTTTCATTAATCCAAGGTTCTGGCTAATTAAATTACCATTACCATACTCAAAAGGGGTTATGCCTCCATCTTATCTAAACTACCCTCTTACACTTTGTAGCTGATTGATGTTGATGAGTACATGCCCTCGTCTTTTCAACTAGGAAGGATTATTGGTCCCAATGCTAGTAACCAAGTTCGCCAAGCCTTTGTAAGGATTTGCAAGTCCCTTAGGTTAAGGAACCAGAGTTTTAAAGACCATCTGAAGCTTATCACCAAACTAAAGGATAGATTTTAGGAGATGGAAGAGGTTGGTGATTTCGTTCAAGAGGAAGTGAATGCTCTGAGAGCTAAAATTTTAGATGCCTCCGAGATCAATCAGGTCAGAGAAGATCTTCAACAAGGGAATGAAGCTCGAAGGAGGGAGGTGTCACCACTTAGAGAGCATGCACTGAGCGTTTCCCCTCAAGTTTTGCGAGGTTCCTCTTCATCGGCTGGTCCTCGAGCTGGTACAGATGATAGGGGTTCAGCTAGGGAGGTTGACGAGCTTAGGGGAGATGTTCATCGAGCATTTGTGATAGTTGTCGGGCTCCAAAGAGATATTACACTACTAAGGCATCTGTTCAAGAAAGATCCTCATCGAGTGTGGACTGATGATTATGATTAGGGTTGGACAAATGCTCCGACGAGGTTGGCAGAGGTCAAAGAGCTATCCTTTATTAGGGGATGGTTAAATGCTCTCAGGGAGCTAAAGGTCCCCAGGAACTCAGTATTGTAGTATTATCATGAGATCCCCCTTCGACTCTGATGCCTAACCCCTTCAGGAGGGATAACTAGTGGGTCCCCATAGATGCTATCCCCGAGCAGCTACTGGAACCAGATGCAAATGAAGTTGAGGAGGAGTTTGCTCCTCACCCAGACGATGGCCGAAGAGCACAAGTAGTTGATTATCTTGCTCGGAGGCCTAATACTCATTAGGATCTATTTAATTCAACCAATGTAACTCTATGATTATGTTTTGGGCGATTTGCCAACTAAACATATGTTTTATATTGTCCACTTCATTGATTTCTTATTTAATTATCTTGGGCTTTTCTTAGCCGACAAGAATTATTTTATTGGGTGAGTATCCTCCCAGTACATTATGCTTATAAGATACCATTATGTCCCACTTTACCATTTAGGTCATCGGCATACTCCCTTAGGCATAAGTGTAGCAATGGCGAGGACACACCTGGTGTTGGATGTTCTATCCGAGAAGGTTTTTTTAGCCAAACATTATTTGGCGACCAATTTTGAGTTGGTTGAGCTTCCTAAGGGTCCCCTATAGGGCTTCATATATTACCAGGGGCAATGCTAAGAGGTTGTTCATGTTAAATGACGAGAACATGAGGAGGTTAATCCCTGCTAATATGTGTTAAGAAGGGATACTGTCACTTGGAAAAGGTGCACAAGTTATAAAGTTTCTGAAAAAGAAATCAACACTTCATAGAATGCCACTGCCAAACTATCTTTGATTAATCAGAAAAGACTTGGAAATTTTGACATTGTAATAAAAGATTAAAATAGAAAACTTTAAAAAGAATTTCTTTAAATTGTCTGCGTTTCAAGCTCAAGGTATCTCCCTTCCCTCCAGCGTTTCTAAGTGATAGGATCCTTTCAGGTTGTCCCTTATCACCTTGAATGGTCCCTCCTAGTTTGGTCCTAGCTTGCCATCTGATGGTTTTACTTTGCTGCTAAGAACTTTCCTTAGGACGTAGTCCCCAACTTAGAATGATCTTGGATTGACCTTCTTGTTATAGAGCTTCGCTAGCTGTTGCTGGTAGCCTGCTAGTTTCACTAGAGCCAGCTCTCTCCATTCCTCAGCTAGGTCAAGTTCATCGAGTAATACAGCATCATTTTGGCCTTGGTCGACTAGGATGGACCTCATGGTGAGGAGTCCAACTTTTAAGAGGATGATTGCCTCCATACCATATGTCAGTACAAATGGGGCTTCCTCGGTTACTCATCGTGGGGTAGTGCGATAAGCCCATAGGATATGTGGTAGCTCGCTCACCCATGCCCCCTTGACTAGCTCCAAACGCTTCTTTAATCCATAAATTATTGTTTTGTTTGAAGCTTTAGCTTGTCCATTTCTCTAGGGGTATGCCACCGAGCTGAATTGGTGCCTAATTTCGTGGTCGTTGCAGAAACTTTGGAAGAGGACACTCTCGAACTGGGTTCCGTTATTAGTCATGATTGTCTTGGGGATCCCAAAGCAGGTGATAATGTTATACCATACGAACCTTATCATATCTGCATCTCTGATGTTTGCCAGTGGATTTGCCTCTATCCATTTGGTTAAGTAGTCTCTTGCAGCCAACAAATACTTGCAGTTATCGGGAGTGGTAGGGAGAGGGCCCACGGTGTCCATTCCCTATTGAACGAAAGGCTAGGGGATGGTAAGTGATTTTAGGTCGCTGGTGAACCATAGGAGCGTGTAGTTGACATTTTTTGCACTTACGAGTATATATCCTAGAATCCTTCTGCATGTATGGCCACGAGTAGCCTTTCTTCATTACTTGGAAGGCTAGCGACCTTCCCCTAATATGACTTCCATAGATTCCCTCATGGAGCTCGTGAAGAACTTGCTCGACGTCCTTTGGGTGAACGCATTGGAGGTAAGGTCCAGTGAAAGACCTCTTATATAATTTGCCTTCAAGAGAGAAGTAAAAGAGAGAAACTTTGACTCTTATCTTATGTGCGGCCTTTTATCATCTGGTAGGTCACCATCCTTCAAATAATCCCTCAGGGGGTCCATCCAATTGGGGGTTGGTTCAATATAGAAAACATGACCTGCATTTTGATACTCGTTGCTCTGGTTAATGCTCGGGTGGGCGAGGAAGTCGATCGAAATTGTCCTTTTCAAGTCAATATTGATCACTGAGCTTAAGGTTTCTAGAGCGTCAGCATGACTATTTGGTCCTCTAGGAAACTATTGGACGTTGACTTGTTCGAAGTTAGACATCAACTTTTTCACTGTGGTGAGGTAGGCCACCATTATCTCATCCCTTGTGTTGAAGTCTCTACTTACCTGATTGGAGACCAACTGTGAGTCATCGAACACCTGAAGTTGTTTTGCACCCAACGCATGTGCCTTCTGCAGGCTTGCTATCAATGCTTCATACTCTAATTCGTTATTGGAGGCTTCAAATCCAATCCTAACTCCTTGCTCAAGGATTGTATCTTCTGGGGTGACCAACACAATGCCCATTCCTTCCCCTTTGGAGTTGGAGGCTCCGTCAATGAACAGTCGCCAAACACCTTGCACTGAATGATCTTCCTTCTGAAAAATGAGTTGATTTTCATTGTGAGGATGTTCTCCTGTGAATTCTATGATGAAGTTGGCAAGGACCTATCCCTTGATTGCATTCCTTGGCTAAAATTGGATGTCAAATCTCCCGAGCATGACTAACCACTTTGATAGTCTACCGAAAAGATCTGGGATAGAGTGAGCTTCGAAGTAGTGCTTCAATTTCCTCGAGGTTACCACTAGTACAAAGGTGAGATTTTCTAGTGGCAGGTATCGTTCTTCGACGTCCAAGAGGGTCTTGCTCTCATAGTAGACTGGGTGCTGGATTCCCGATTTAGCATACCAGTGCAGAACTGACAGCGTGGATGGAAACTACAAGGTATAAGTATAGGGAATCTTTTTCTTGAGGTATTACAAGCAACTTTTTCTTGAGGTACTATGAGCAAGGGTGGTGTGCTGAGATAAGATTTGAGCTCTTCTAATGCTTTTAAGCAGTACTCGTTCCACTCCACAGTTTTGATTTTCTTCAATAGCTGGAAAACTGGCTGGCACTTCTCGGATGACTTCGAGATGAACCGATTCAAGGCGGTGAGCATGCTTGTGAGCTTCTGTACACCTCTTATCGTGCGCGGGGGGTGTACCCTATTGATTGTGTCAATCTAGTCCGGGTTGGCTTTAATGCCTATCTCGCTAACCAAGTACTCGAGAAATTTTCCTGACTGAACACCGAAGGAACACTTACTTGCGTTGAGCTTCATTCAGTATTTCCTAAGGATTTTTAAGGTCCTTGATAGGTATGAGAGGTGGTCTTCTTTATTCTTGCTCTTAACGAGCATGTCATCGATGTAGACCTCCATGGTATCTCCCATTCGTTCTTTAAACATTTTGGTGACCAGCCGTTGGTAGGTTGCCCCTGCATTTTTTATCCCAAAGGGCATAACTTTGTAACAACATAATCTGACGGTGGTGATGAAAGTTGTCTTGTCTTGATTTGGTACGTATAGAGGAATACGGTGGTACCCGGAGTATGCGTCCAGGAAACTCATTCTTTTATGAGATACTGTGGCATCCACCAACTGTTAAGGGAGAGGGAAACTGTCTTTAGGGTACGCCCTATTAAGGTTAGTGAAGTCAATACAAACTCTCCATTTCCCATTTCTCTTTGGAACCACTACTGGGTTGGATTTCCATTTAGGCAATTGAACTTCTCATATGGATCCTGTATCCAGCAGCTTCTCCACTTCTCTCTCTATAGCCCTGGCCTTTGTGACACCCCGCCTAATTAATCCCGGGTGATCAGTCCTAAATCAAGTTAGAACAGGTTTCTCATTTGGTCCATTCTTAGCATCACTGTCGTTTTTATTTAAATTACTAACCACCTAAGTGAGAAAAATAGACTGGTGTCAATTTTTATCTTTCATTAATTAAACAAAAACCCATGCGGAAAATACAACAATAAAACAATCATAGATAATTTAACTAATCATTCCACAAGTAAAATTTATTAACCGAATAAACCATCGGTCCAAATAAAAATCCCATAAAGACAAGAATAAAATCCCAACAAGTCTAAGAAATAAATATATGGAAAGTGAGCGACATGCTTGAATAAATAATAATGAGTCTCTACATTATGAATGAAAGAAAGAGGCGTCTATCAAAGGTCCCGCAACATCCACATATGCTGCAGCAACGGATTTCCTGGAACCGAGTCAAGTCTGGCGTCCCTGTGGCTGGACACCTAAAAGGTTTTTAAAAAGTTTTTATAGCAAGGGTTAGTACCCAAAACATTTGAAAACATTTAGCAAATGATTAACTTGCAGTAATAATAAAAATGCATGCTCTACATATTTTAGTTAGTGACGCACTCTCTTGAGAACTTCCTTGCCCCTCCTCTAATGTGCACCACTAACGCTTTAATTATCACCTAGTTATCTAACTCATGACTAGATAATTATTAAAGTCTCCTTGAATCCCTTCTACTCTAATTTTGAGTAACTGTGATGATGATTTTTAAGTCATTAGCACTATCAACTTAATTAAATCATTTCCCTTTTTAATTCATATAACTACTCCACTCGTTATACGTATACAACAACTCATGCTTGTATTTACTTAGCCCGTATATAATAATTACCTAATTATATACTTAAAATTTATTGCAGCATTCACACACATACTGGAATACATAAAACACTAACATCCACCCGAGTAAAAATACTCCCCGGATAAAATTTCTCTAAAGTGCTAGTACACTAGGTATATTCGCATATCCTAGTTATCCAAGTTAGATTCGCTCACTAACTTGGTTTAGTATACGATTGGAGGCGGTCATATTCCTTCCCGGAAAGTGAGATGCCCCTCACCCCCTGTAACGGACGCTATGACCTGGGAATCTACTCGCCCTACTCCTCAAGCTACGGGATTCATCCACTGCGCGTAACCTCCCCCTATAGCACTAAAGTATAATAATATCTAACCACTGATATTAAGGCATACCCTATATACATATACTATCACACACCGTATATATATATACATACATAAAAATGTTCCAGCTACACCGTGTACTAAACCCGTGACACAAGCCTATTCCATTTTTATTATGAGGTTATTACCCAACTCGAATCATTAATTAATTTGCATTAATAATTTCAGTTACTTTTGATGTTGCCCTCACCCTTTAATTGGACTCCATCTCATAGCCCTAATTAACCTCACCCGAGTCTAAATCCCGACTCTAAATTACTTAGTCCATTACTAAATGAAATAATATACTCCGATATCGCTCAACCAATTTTGACATGACACCCAATTTCTACTTCCATTTTCTAATTTATTTCCCCACAATTAATCAGATTTAAAACATGTATAAATTTTTCTCCATAATTAATCACATAACAATTTTTATATAAATCTCTCCCTATATGATTAAAACAGGGCGAACTGTCAGTTTCTGCCGACCGTCGATCGATCGACTTCGTGGCGTCGATCGATCGATCGAACAGGTACTCGTCTTCTTCGCGAAGACAGACAGCCATGGGCGAAAATCTGCAAGACCTAATTTCCTTCTATACTAAAACTAAATCCCTTTTAGCATTTGTACATATTAGGAAACTCATTAGGGATCTCCAGAATATTCATCAACATAATTAATTCGTCCCTTTACTCCAATTTCTAAATTTGGGGAAAGTTTCATCATAAACCCTAGGTCCATTTATACCCCAAATTTCATCATCAAATTCGTTTTCAAATATGCAGACATCATTCTACCAGATATGCAATAACTCACCATTATCAGATTTTACAAGAATTATCACCCAAATTTCGTAAATCAGAATGGTTGTTTTCAAAATCCTATGTTCATTCCATTAACAACCAAAAACGAATTTCTACTTAATCACTACGCATGAATATGAATCGAATACAGATTTAATGCTATTGCAAGTTATCCACTTGCCTTAAGGTTCGTAGAGTCTGAATTGGAGCTAAATCCCAAGGTTGAAGATGACCTTTGTTGGCTCTCTTTTGATCCCCAATATGGCTTGGCGGCTGCTAGGGTTTCCTAACCCTTTAGTGCCTCTTCTTAATTAAGCACAGCCATCCTAAATCTTCCTTTTATTAACTTAATAATCCAATTCACGTTTTTTGACTAATGGGCCAAGCCCAAGTGACCAAAATGTCCCCGAGTGGGCCCGACTATGTCTAAAAACGTCCCGTGACCCGTTTACTACCCCCGGGTACACTTTTCCGACTATCTCGGCCCATCCGGACTCAACTGTACCCTCAGAATGTGCATCCGAGTTAATTTATAAAAATACTTATCCCCCACCCCTTATAGTCTTATACCGACTTTCGGATGTGGTAAGTGCATACCTCGTCATTAATACTCTAGACGACATCATTACATTATTACTATTCACTCAGTAATTTAATTTGCCTAAATATTAACCATTCACTTTCCGATTAATATTTAAATTATATTTTTACCATAATTAATTCATTAAATCACAACACACTAGTAATTTGAATTTCCGAATTAATTAAATATTAAATGTACCAGAAATACGGGGTGTTACATACTCCCCCCCTTATAAAGGAATTTCATCCCCGAAATTAGATCGTACCTGTGTTGAAAAGTTTTGGATATTGTTCCCGCATATCCTCCTCTCGCTCCCAGGTAGACTCGTCAACATTGTGATGACCCCACTGTACCCTAACCAAAGGAACAACCTTGGATCGTAATTTCCGCTCACTATGATCCAGAATTGCTACCGGCCTCTCCTCATACGAGATGTCTGGCTGTAAGTCGATCTCCTCGAGTGGAATATGCCAAAAGGCTCTCTCGCTCCTTCTATATTTCTTCAGCGATGCCACATGGAATACATCGTGTATCCGCTGAAGATGTTCTGGTAACCCAAGTTTATATGCCACCGGTCCCACCCTCTCAATAATAGGGAAATGTCCTACGTATCGCGGTGCTAACTTACCCTTCTTGCCGAATCTCATCACCCCTTTCATAGGGGATACCCGGACTAAAACCTGGTCCCCAACCTCTAGCTCCACATGTCTTCGAGAAGCATCAGCATAACTCTTCTGCCTGTCCTGAGCTATTCGAATCCTTCCTCGAATCAACTCTATCTTGGCAGATGTCTCCTGGACAATCTCCGGCCCCAAGAGTTTGTTGTCCCCCACCTCTAACCAACAAGCGGGTGAACGACAAGGTCTCCCGTATAGTGCCTCAAACGGTGCCATCCCAATCGTGAATTGGTAAGAGTTGTTATACGCAAACTCTACCAAAGGAAGATATTTCTCACACCCTCCCCCGAAGTCCAAAATGCACATTCTGAGCATGTCCTCTAGCATATGATTAACTCTCTCAGTCTGTCCGTCAGTTTGTGGGTGGTCCGCTGTACTCAAGCGCAACTCCGTGCCCATTGCTTCCTGAAAGCTCTGCCAAAAGTGGGCAACAAAAATTTTATCTCGGTCGGATACGATATTTATCGGTACTCCATGCAGCTTAACAATCTCTGCTATGAATAGCTGTGCATAACGCATCGTCTCAAAGTCTGTGCGTACCGGCAAAAAGTGGGCTACCTTAGTCAACCGATCCACAATAACCCATATGGAGTCGTGACCCTTCTGCGATACCGGTAACCCTGTGATGAAGTCCATGGAGATGCTCTCCCACTTCCACACGGGAATTTCTAACGGCTGTAGCATCCCTGATGGCCTCTGGTGGTCAACTTTCACAAGCTGACACGTGGCACACTTCGAAACAAACTCCGCTATGTCCCGTTTCATCCCTGCCCACCAATACTGCCTCCTCATATCTTGGTACATTTTATCCCCACCGGGATGTACCTCAAATTTCGAACCATGGGATTCTGTCATAACTGCGTGCTTCAAATCCTCATCCTCTGGTACCATTAACCTCCCATTAAAACGTAGGCCTTCTTCTGAGCTAATTGAGTAACCCTCTGCTCCCTCAGCTAACAACTGGCCCACCCTATCCCGAAAAATCTGATCCTCTGCCTGAGCCCTCACCACTCGCATAATGATTTCGGGCGTGATGGATAGAGCTGACATGCAAGCCTTGGCTACGTCATCCTCATATTGAAGCTCTTTCCACTTCGCTTTCCATATCTCCGATGTCTCCCCAGTCGGCCTTCGGCTCAATGCGTTCGCTACCACATTGGCCTTACCAGGATGATACTGAATATCAAACTGGTAGTCCTTCACGAATTCTAGCCACCGCCTCTGCCTCATATTCAGATCCTTCTGTGTGAAGAGATACTGAAGCGACTTGTGATCCGTGAATAGAGTAAACTGCTCTCCTAGAAGATAATGCCTCAATATCCTTAAAGCAAAAACGACCGCTGCCAACTCTAGGTCGTGAGTGGGGTAATTCCTCTCGTGGGGCTTTAGCTTCTTGGAAGCATAAGATATAGCCCTTTCTTCCTGCTGGAGCACACCCCCAAGACCCCGTAAGGATGCGTCTGTGTAAACTCGATACTCTAGCCCTCCTTTTGGCAATGCCAGCACGGGTACAGATGTCAACGTGTCCTTTAGCTCGTCGAACGCAAATTGACAACTATCATCCCACTTGAAAGGTACCCCTTTCCGAGTCAGATTCATCAAAGGTCCTGCAATCTTAGAGAATCCTTTAATGAATCGCCTGTAGTAACCAGCCAAACCCAGAAAACTGCGCACCTCGGTCGGTGTCGTGGGCTGTCCCCACTCCCTCACCGCTGACACCTTATCCGGATCCACTGCAATACCTTGATCTGACACGACGTGACCAAGGAACTGTACCTCCCGTAGCCAGAACCCACACTTCCCGAATTTGGCATAGAGCTGATGATCCCTCAGTGTCTGTAGAACCATGCGTAAATGCTCTGCGTGCTCCTCCTCGGTACGCGAGTAGATTAGGATGTCATCAGTGAACACGATGACAAACTGATCTAGGTACTCCCTGAAAACCCTATTCATGAGGTCCATGAACACTTATGGTGCATTGGTGAGCCCGAAGGGCATCACCCTGAACTCATACGATCCATACCGCGACAGGAAAGCGGTCTTAGGAACATCCACTTCTCGGATACGCAGTTGATGATACCCTGACCTCAAGTCGACTTTGGAGAAGTAAGACGCCCCTCTCAGTTGGTCAAATAAATCATCAATCCGAGGCAACGGATACTTATTCCGTATCGTCACCTTGTTCAGCTCCCTATAATCCACGCACAATCGGAGTGACCCATCTCGTTTCTTCACAAACAACACCGGCGCACCCCACGGCGATGTACTCCGCCGAATAAAACCCTGACCCAGTAGTTGCTGAATCTGCTCCCTCAATTCCCGCATTTCTGAAGGGGCCATTCGGTAAGGTGCCCGAGCAATAGGCCTCGTCCCCGGTGCCAAGTCTATAACAAATTCGATTTCTCTGCTGGGTGGTAATCCTGGTATCTCCTGGAATACATCCTCAAAGTCCCTCACTACAGGGATAGAGTTTAAAGAAACTACTACTTCCTGCGAGGTTTCTTCCTCAATGTAGTATAGATGAGTGGTCGAGCCTCCCTCTGGGCGAGGCATCGTCACAACAAACATCTCCTGTCCCGGAATGGTGAAGATAAGGCTCCCACCGAAGCAATCAATCATGGCTCTATAGTCAGCGAGCCAATCCATACCGATGATCACGTCATGAACATGCATATCTAATACCAACATGTCCGCAGGTAAAACTAAACCGCCAATCTCCACTCCTACTCTCCGACATATAAAGAATATAAGTGACCCATTTCCCAAAGGTGAGTCGACACACGTAACAGTGCTCTCGGCGGTGGCTAACAACCCTAAAGCCTTCGCGAAATGTGTAGCTATAAAGCAATGAGTGGCCCCCGTATCAAATAATACCCGACCCATAGTGCCATGGATAGAGAACGTACCCTCGATCGCGGGCGGCGCCTGCTGTGCTGGAGGATTGGGAACGTCCCGAACGTTATACACATGTCCGTATAGCATCTGCCCCTGCTGCTGTGGGGCGGGTGGTGCTGGTGCTGCTGGTGGCATTTGACCCTGTTTCCCTTGCTGGGCACCCTGCTGCTGGCCTCTGCCCCTCTGCGGGCACTCCCTCTTGAAGTGTCCTGGCTGGCCACAGGAGAAACAGCATTTCTAGTCGTCACCCTGCCGTTGGCCCTGCTGGCCCTGACGTTGCTGGCCCGGTTGGCATCCCCCGTTGTTCCCTTGGCCCTGACGGCCCTAAGGAACCTGCTGTTGCTGATTAGGGCCTGGTTGCCCCTGTCTGAACCCCTGTCCTCCCTGTCGGAACCCACCAGGCTTAAACTTCTTAGCCTGATTCCCTTGGTGAATGATGACCTGCTGCTGTGTGCCACTCGTCTCACTACTAGTGACCGCCTTGCCCTGCTGGCTCGGCTCACCTGCCTTCTTGTTCCCCTTAGTGTGGAAACGATGATCCTGACAATGTATAAGTGCGGCATTAACGACATCTGTATAGGTCACCAATGCCGGGTTTCCAATCAAGTGCTGCCTGATTCTCCAAGCCAGACCATCCATGAACTTGGACTTCTTCCGCTCCTCATCGCTCACCTCGTTTGGCACAAAGTTTGCCAAACGGGTGAACTCCTCCTCATATTCTGCCACTGACCTGTCACCCTGTACCAACTCGCTGAATTTCTTCCTCATCTCAGACTCTACTGCTGGAGGGAAGTACTTACGGTCAAACCGCACCCAGAATTCAGAAATCGGCATCAAATCCCGCTCCTCAGCGGTGGTTACGGACTCCCACCACTATAAGGCTGCCCCTGACAGACGAAAGGTAGCCAGCATCTGTTTCTGCACCTCTGTACCCTCTAACATGCGCAGATGGCGCTGAATGTTCTTCTTCCAGTCACAAGCCTCAACCACATTGGTGCTACCTCGAAACTCGAGTGGGTGACCCTTCTGAAAGGTCTCCCTCACTCGCTGCCAAGATGGTGGCCCCACTGGAGCCTGAACTGCTGGAGCCAATGGAGGCGGTGCCTGGGGCTGTGGAAAATGAGATGCCATAGCTCGCATCGCTGTCTCCACCGCTTGGGCCACTATCACTGCCACCTGAGTGGTAGAATTCAACTCGGGCGGGGGTGGTGGTGGCGGTACCTGTGGCTCCTGGCAAGCCTCCCTCACCTCATCTCTAGCCTCAGCCCTCTCCGCTCTCTGTCTCTTTGGCGTCATCTGAAATAGATTGAATTGTATAAGTACACAATTTATACAAAAATTAATAGCAGGAATACGATATCTCACAAGCGGAAAATATAATCAACAGTCCTAATAATAGGGCTCTATAACAACCGAACGCTACGCTGAAACGTAGAAAGCCGTACAGATCCTAAGGACAACTAGAACCTGATGCTCTGATACCATCTGTGACACCCCGCCTAATTAATCCCGGGTGATCAGTCCAAAATCAAGTTAGAACAGGTTTCTCATTTGGTCCATTCTTAGCATCACTGTCGTTTTTATTTAAATTACTAACCACCTAAGTGAGAAAAATAGACTGGTGTCAATTTCTATCTTTCATTAATTAAACAAAAACCCATGCGGAAAATACAACAATAAAACAATCACAGATAATTTAACTAATCATTCCACAAGTAAAATTTATTAACCGAATAAACCATCGGTCCAAATAAAAATCCCATAAAGACAAGAATAAAATCCCAACAAGTCTAAGAAATAAATATATGGAAAGTGAGCGACATGCTTGAATAAATAATAATGAGTCTCTACATTATGAATGAAAGAAAGAGGCGTCTATCAAAGGTCCCGCAACATCCACATATGCTGCAGCAACGGATTTCCTGGAACCGAGTCAAGTCTGGCGTCCCTGTGGCTGGACACCTAAAAGGTTTTTAAAAAGTTTTTATAGCAAGGGTTAGTACCCAAAACATTTGAAAACATTTAGCAAATGATTAACTTGCAGTAATAATAAAAATGCATGCTCTACATATTTTAGTTAGTGACGCACTCTCTTGAGAACTTCCTTGCCCCTCCTCTAATGTGCACCACTAACGCTTTAATTATCACCTAGTTATCTAACTCATGACTAGATAATTATTAAAGTCTCCTTGAATCCCTTCTACTCTAATTTTGAGTAACTGTGATGATGATTTTTAAGTCATTAGCACTATCAACTTAATTAAATCATTTCCCTTTTTAATTCATATAACTACTCCACTCGTTATACGTATACAACAACTCATGCTTGTATTTATTTAGCCCGTATATAATAATTACCTAATTATATACTTAAAATTTATTGCAGCATTCACACACATACTGGAATACATAAAACACTAACATCCACCCGAGTAAAAATACTCCCCGGATAAAATTTCTCTAAAGTGCTAGTACACTAGGTATATTCGCATATCCTAGTTATCCAAGTTAGATTCGCTCACTAACTTGGTTTAGTATACGATTGGAGGCGGTCATATTCCTTCCCGGAAAGTGAGATGCCCCTCACCCCCTGTAACGGACGCTATGACCTGGGAATCTACTCGCCCTACTCCTCAAGCTACGGGATTCATCCACTGCGCGTAACCTCCCCCTATAGCACTAAAGTATAATAATATCTAACCACTGATATTAAGGCATACACTATATACATATACTATCACACACCGTATATATATATACATACATAAAAATGTTCCAGCTACACCGTGTACTAAACCCGTGACACAAGCCTATTCCATTTTTATTATGAGGTTATTACCCAACTCGAATCATTAATTAATTTGCATTAATAATTTCAGTTACTTTTGATGTTGCCCTCACCCTTTAATTGGACTCCATCTCATAGCCCGAATTAACCTCACCCGAGTCTAAATCCCGACTCTAAATTACTTAGTCCATTACTAAATGAAATAATATACTCCGATATCGCTCAACCAATTTTGACGTGACACCCAATTTCTACTTCCATTTTCTAATTTATTTCCCCACAATTAATCAGATTTAAAACATGTATAAATCTTTCTCCATAATTAATCACATAACAATTTTTATATAAATCTCTCCCTATATGATTAAAACAGGGCGAACTGTCAGTTTCTGCCGACCGTCGATCGATCGACTTCGTGGCGTCGATCGATCGATCGAACAGGTACTCGTCTTCTTCGCGAAGACAGACAGCCATGGGCGAAAATCTGCAAGCCCTAATTTCCTTCTATACTAAAACTAAATCCCTTTTAGCATTTGTACATATTAGGAAACTCATTAGGGATCTCCAGAATATTCATCAACATAAATAATTCGTCCCTTTACTCCAATTTCTAAATTTGGGGAAAGTTTCATCATAAACCCTAGGTCCATTTATACCCCAAATTTCATCATCAAATTCGTTTTCAAATATGCATACATCATTCTACCAGATATGCAATAACTCACCATTATCAGATTTTACAAGAATTATCACCCAAATTTCGTAAATCGGAATGGTTGTTTTCAAAATCCTATGTTCATTCCATTAACAACCAAAAACGAATTTCTACTTAATCACTACGCATGAATATGAATCGAATACAGATTTAATGCTATTGCAAGTTATCCACTTGCCTTAAGGTTCGTAGAGTCTGAATTGGAGCTAAATCCCAAGGTTGAAGATGACCTTTGTTGGCTCTCTTTTGATCCCCAATATGGCTTGGCTGCTGCTAGGGTTTCCTGACCCTTTAGTGCCTCTTCTTAATTAAGCACAGCCATCCTAAATCTTCCTTTTATTAACTTAATAATCCAATTCACGTTTTTTGACTAATGGGCCAAGCCCAAGCGACCAAAATGTCCCCGAGTGGGCCCGACTATGTCTAAAAACGTCCCGTGACCCGTTTACTACCCCCGGGTACACTTTTCCGACTATCTCAGCCCATTCGGACTCAACTGTACCCTCAGAATCTGCATCTGAGTTAATTTATAAAAATACTTATCCCCCACCCCATATAGTCTTATATCGACTTTCGGATGTGGTAAGTGCATACCTCGTCATTAATACTCTAGGCTCCAATCAAGAACATCCTATCTTTTTCGCTGCCACCGGCTGCGACCTCTTCTAGGTTTTCAATGACCTGCTCAGAAGGGAGGATCCTCGTCTCCTCCACTCTAGGCCTTCCATACTTTATCTGTTATTTTGAAGGTATCAAACCTTCCTGTTATTCAACCTTCTCCTTGGACTTCGCGACCTTCTTCTCTTATTTTTAGCGGATGGCTTCTATGAAGCACCTCCTTGCCATCGCTTGATCTCCTTGGATCTCCATCACTCCTTGCTCAGTCACATACTTGAGTTTCTGATGGTAGGTCAAAGGAACGGACTGTATCGCATGCAGCCAACCTCTTTCGAGGAAAGCCTGGTAGGGAGAGTCAATTTTGACTACATGAAACTCGATCATCTTGGAGACACTTCCTTCCCTTACTGCCAGTTCAATCTTTCCCAAAGGGATAGTTACTTTTCTAGTGAAGACAACTAGAGGGACAGTGGCTTCCTTCAATTCGGCGATGCTTAACTTCAATTTTCTGAATAGGTCGAGTTACATTACTTTGGATGAGCTTCCCTGGTTGACGAGCAACTTTTCGATATCATAATTTCCTTTCCTGAGTGTAATGATCAAGGCATCATGATGTGGGGTCCTTACTCCCACTAAATCTTCATCTGTGAACACAATGTGTTTCCTGTAGTCGACATCATCTGCTCACCGATGCTTCCCTATCCGTGTTTTAGCTGGATCGATTTGAAAAGCTTGCATTACTTCCGTAAGCTTTTTAACTTCCATCGGAGCTGAATTTCCTTAAATCTTTCTTCAGGTCTATTTGAGGGATCTCCTCCCATATTTATGGGCCACTTAAAGAATGGCTCGTCCTTGATCTTTGTAAGGATCTTGTAAATTGTTTCTTTAAAGACAATGTTCACTGCCTGAAAAGCTTTTGAAGCATTATTTTTGTTCCCTCTTTTAGAGCTACCCTTTCCCCCATTCTTGCTCCCTTTCTTATGGTTCCCCAATTTATCGCTACCCTTGGCAGCGAAATTAGCTTAACCATTATCCCCTGCATTGAGGTGGGTCACATCCTCAATTTTAGTGTATTTCTCTATGCAAGCCATTAGGTCATGAATGGTTGTGGCCTCCTTCTTAGTTCGGGATTGGTGAGGAGGCAAGAGTTGGGTAGGCCAATCTTAAAATATGCCACAGCGAACTGCTCTGAGCAGTACTCGACCTCGTTGAATAACTCCTAATACCTTTTTGTATAGTCCTGGAGGCTCTCCTAGGGCATTTTCTTTTTTGTCAACAAGGCATCCATCCCTTCGAGTGGAAGCTACTGGTAACGAAGCGAGTTGTGAAGAGCTCTGCCAGGGACTCGAAGCTCCTTATGGATGTGTGAGGGAGTCTCTCGAACCACTTCTGGGCCACATTGTGCATCTCGATGGAAAGATCCGGCACATTAGGATGTCGTTATGGTTCCAGAGGGTCATGGCCTACCTATACTTCCTAACATAGTCGATAGGGTTAGTCTTCCTATCGTATATTTTGAATATAGGAATCGTGAACTTCTTGGGGGATTCTTCTTCTTCTATCTCCCTTGAGAAAGGGGATTTCATCTGGGTCTTGAGAGCTCGCTTGGCTAGCTCTCTGGTAGATCTGGCACCACGATGGGCTGGGTGCTGGTCCATTTCTCTTCGAACCAAATTTTGTATGACATCATCTCCTCAAGCGAGCCTCTTATAACGGCAAGATGGTTACTGTTGCTCGATAAAGTCATCATCTGATATGTGTCCCTCAAGCCTTTAAGATCCACGTCTAGGGCTCCTTCCTTGGCTGCGAGACTTTCTTGCATGAGGGCTAAGAGTTTGGTATTGACGTTGCCTGGTGTCACGATGGAGCTCTCTCTCCATTCTCTCCAATCTTCTTTTGAGACAAGCATTCTCGACTTCTAACTTACGAGTGGCCTCCTCTTGCTCTCCAAGCCTGGCCTCATAGACATCGATTATCCTGGAGACTTGTGTGGACCTGGATAGCCCTTGGCTTTCCTCCGAGGCTTACCGTTTTGGGCGAGCCCTAGGATATGAACATCGAACTTCAGATCTGATCCTGTGAGGGGTAGCATATTCTTGAATATCCCCTGCCTGAGGGGCATTTCTGCTATGACCAGACATTCCAAATTCTTTTTGGTGAAGGCTTTTTACAATGAGAATAAACGTTCCCACAAATGGGCCAATTATGGTGACAAATATGTTCAGCACAAAATAATAAATGAAAGAAATTACCAGAATAAATAAAGAATGACATTCACACACAACACAGGATGTACATGTTTCAGCAAAAAGGCTTACATCCATGGTGGTGCTCTCTGTATATTATTTCTCTTTGCTCCGGGGAGTGTTTTACAGAAAAATAGTGCATGCCCTTCGCCCCGAGCGAAGGGTTTGTTATATACATGTTATTTCAAAGAGTGGAGGAGTGGGACTCCTCCACGTTAGGCCAACATCCCTAAAGTATCTATTGAGAGAGATTTTAGGAACTGATTGGGTCAAAAACTAAATTAGTTGAGGCGCGGGGCCTTCAGACTTTGGGTCGTGTTTAATTGGGCTACTCGTCTGGGACAAAGTGGTGAATCGAGGTACCCACACCTGTATATATATATATATATATATATATATCCGTATCTTTCATAAGAATGACCAACTTTTCCAAATCATGATTCACATATCCTGTCTAAATAAACAATTCCCCCCATTCCTGGTCGAGGAGTAACCCCTTGTCATTAATAGACAAATATCCCCCATTCTGGGTCGGGGAGTAACCTCCCATTTTGGTAAACCGAAATGAACAATTTTATATTCATAACATTATGATCATATTCATAATAGTATACTAATACATCATTCCAGTGAGTACACTCACCCTGGGTTGACTACTATGTATTTATGTTTCCTTCGGGTGGAGCTGAACTGGGTTGATTAGACCTTACACCTAGAAACCCAACTAAATCAGTACTGAATCTCAATCATAAGTATTATCCTAATATAATTATGTAACTTTCCATGACAATACAACAACAATATAATTCCACTTAAGTCATATTCCATGAAACATGAGTAAAGACAAAATAATGGTATACATATTGATAAAGTTATGAACATTCAATTGTAGGAAATACGTCATAAGGGATTTATAAGTAAACCTAAGTAAATATGAAAACATACTTCTCAATGTATATACACATGAAACATGTACTCAAAATACTGTTTGGAAAGAGGAGATAACAATTTTCTTTCATGGGTATCCAGTATGGCCTCGAATTATTGTCCTACATACTTAACCATACTATATTCATAAATTACACAACTACAGGAATCCAAGCTTATCAATATGAAATAATATCTATATATACTTTCCATTAAAAGTAACAATATAATTTTTCAAGCTTTCTAGAGCAAGTTATGACCATTTTTTTACAGCACGAGAAATCTTCCCTACAAGCTCCTCTATTGTTCCTTCAACTTCCAAGAATTTTCATAATTGTTTTACAGCATAACTTTCCATGAATTTCAACCCATTTTCAGTACATATACTTACTAGTACAGAATTAAAGTTTCACAATTTTTTGACTTAATTTTCTATGTCAAAATCTTGACCAAACTCAGGACATACCGAAATGAAACATACAAACAACAATTATCAAACAGCTTGAAATCGTGACTACGTCCTAACCAAAAGGAGATAAATTCTAATTTTCGGATATGATGCGAATATATGAGTCTAGTTTCATATCCAAATGTAATTTCTCAATTACATTAAGCACAAAAAAATATATTCAAGTTTGAATGCAAGGGGTTTCAATACAAAGCAATTTTAAGGGTTTGGGTATTGAACTTAACTTAAACTTGGATCTAACCATATATATATATATATAAAGGGCTGAAATTTTAGTAAAAAAATAATTATTTCTATCATCTAAATTAGTAAAATAAGAAAAATAACAAGATTTGCGATTAGGATTACCTTCGGGACTTTTACGTAATTTCTACGGATTTTTCTACACTTTTTCTCCTCACATTTTCTTCCTAAACTCCCTAATTCTCTTTCCTCAAGGTAAAACTCTTTCATGGCCGCTTTTGGCTGAAGGATAAGGTTATTTCAAAGGTATAAGGTGGTCCAAACCATCCTACACCTCCAACCAATCACTTTAAGACACTTGTTGGGTATAAAAGATAAATTACCACTTAAACGGATGGACACATTTTCCCTTGGTTAGTAAATTTGGTATAACTTCTTACTCGGACCTCCGTTTCACACATCGTTTGTTTGGTTACAACCCTAACTCATCTTTATATAACTATATAGTTTTCAGCTCAAGAAAATTGTAAGGTTATAAGGGTTAAAATGAGTCATAAACAGGAACATTTCTATCGAAAACTTCAAAATTTTATATTTGTAACTAATTCAATATTTCATGCTTTATGAAGGTAGGATTACACTAAACATGATGACTTAACATTATATATACTAATAACATATTATCCATATCACATAAGCTAATCATGATTTAAATATAATTTATCATAATTATATTCGGGTTGTCACAGATCCCTTCAAAGGACGACCTTCTACGCAATCTGTCAAAGGCCGAGCCTCTTCGCTGACCTTCATGTCTTACTCGTATGGGTCGCCTGGTGCCTCTCAAGATCTCATAGGCCTCCCAATAGCTTGTCAGAGCATCTTTAACATCATAATTTTCGTATTGGTCCTCTAGACAAGGTTGTCCTTGCCTCCCCAGGCGTAGACAACTAGGGTCAGCAACGTGCTTCCACCGTTGAGGATGAGGTAGATCCTTGCGAAGTGCCTAGGGTGGTCCCCTAGCCTCTTGGTGATGCTTCATAACTGCCAGAGTAATCATCTCTGGCAAGTCTCCTCCTGGCGTGACCATTACATTCTAGATAAAGGCATCCATCTTCTCCAGTATTACTTGCTCACTAGTCGCCAAGGATGTCAACGCTACCGCCACCTCAGCCATTTCTGACTGTGGATGGGCATGACTAGAATTAGGACCACCAAATGGTGGTGGTGGTTATGGAAATTCAGATGCCATGTTTAAACCCGGTAGATGAGCTGTAATTGAAGATTGAAAAGCTTGATAGCTCAACAGGATGTAATGGCAAAACAGCTCCGTAAGAGGGGAGGACTAGTTCACCACCAGAGACTCCAGTGAGGACAAGTTAAAAAAGAAAAGATGTGATGATTCTCGTTCCCACAGACGATGCCAGATTGATGATACCAGAAATGGTGCCCCCAATCAATATGATAAGTTAGCTTAAACCAGCACAACAATGGATTATTAATAAGTATAAAAGTGTAGAAATAGATGAGGCAAAGGAGAAGATAACACTGGATATAAGTTGTTCAGCCTTTGGAGGGACTATGTCCACTGTAAGAGTGTGTTAGAAAATCCACTAAATATGGTCTCTACTAGCCATAATTACAACCACTCAAGGTTTCTCTCTCTTCTGTGTAATTTAATAGAGTAACAGTAGCGTTTTGAATTCTCCCTTTCCCTATGGGGAAGAGGAAGAATATTTATAGTGTTTGGGGTGTGTAGTACACCCCCAAGCACGCAATGGGCATATAGGTGAGTGGTACCAACTAATTAGGTTGAGCCACATGTCTTATCACATGTGCTTAATCATCATTGAATAACCTCCCCCACATGGGGGGCGATAATTCAGTTGCAACAAATTTGTACATGCGGAATACATCACTTGAGCACTTTATACTGCTTGGCCAACTGTAGTGTCATTTGAAGAAGTCTCGGCTAGGCTGAGTACAAGTTTTCTGAGTGATTTCTTGATCTCATGGTGAACCTTCTCAAGTGTAAGCTCGTCTAGTATGCCCATGCCAAGGTCGTTCAGGTAGGAATCCGTCAGTGTCGGCTGGTAAGTGGACGACATATACCATTGGCGCGACGATCCTCTTCCTAAGGTCTCAGCCAAATTCCTGGCCGAGGTTGCATGTGAGGATGACCTTACTTTCATAAGAGTCTTGGGGGAGTCTAATGACCCCCTGGAGGAAGCTTGGCTGTTGAGGTTCTCGTCTTTGTACGATGTTATATCTGGTCATATCACTAGTTATAGAATTTATAAAAGTAATCCCAAGTTCACGTGCTACATAAGAATGACTCAATTAACCAACTAATTTCAATCAATTAACATGTTAACCTTAGGGGTTTTACTGATTTAAACATATAGGATTCAAATATAATGATTATGAAGTCGGATTACAAGGATTCATGGTTTAATTCATTGATGCATTAACAAAGTTTCTTGAGTTTTTCTACTAAAGACAAGAGTTATTAATTGATTAATTTTAATCATGAAATTGGGTTTTATAATTAACATAGACCAGATTAAAAAATTAAATTTGCATATTTCAACATTTTAATATCATCACAACATAAACCTAATTATGTTATACATACTAGACTTGCTTTAGGGTAATTGTTAGAATCAATCCCCAAAATTCCCAAACCTCTAAAGCCTAGGTTCTTCCTTTTCCTCATTAGCAGCTATGGTTCCTCACAACTTTTGATATGTGCTTTAGGTTAATGTAATTATGCTACTATAATCATTAACCTCGACCCCAAATGACCTCAATCCAAAAGTCCCTAAATAAGCCTCAAATGGCCTAACTCTCGCCCCAAACCACATACTAATTCAACGAACCAATATTCCAGTATTTTAAACCCAAATCAAAATTTCTAAGCTTCCCGAGAACCAATTCGAAACCAAAAAATATTCTATAAGTCAATTATCTTAATAAATTAATTAATTAATTAGGTCATATGCATCGCTTAAGTTTATATATTAATTATTAATTAATTATATGTGTCAAGTTATTATAAGAACTTACCTCACGATCGGTTGGACCCAATACCGATAGAATAATCCAAATAAGGAAACCACGGACATCTATCCCTCACCATTCCATAGTCTCCCGTAATGCTAAGCAATTAAATATTTATCTTAATGAATTCCTGTGTGGTTGCCAATTTCTAAAGGATGAAAATGGAAGCAACATATACAAGAATTGTGTAACACTACTACATAAGGAGTAAAAAACTCACTATTCATGTGACATCATAAGATATTTTATGATGTTATAAGACAAATAAAATCCGGCACTACCTAATTTACCACTCCAAAATTTATTTTCCCCCCAAACCAACATATAATTGTTTTTCCCAATCTACATCAAAATTCGAAACCATGGATAAATGGTATTTTCCCTAAATATATCGTAACATACCGCGCGATACTCTCAGAATATCACACATAACCCATAAAGTCACTCTCACAAGACGTTCTCTCCCTCTCTGTGTGCTCTCCCTCTCTCTGTTCTCTCCCTCTCTCTTCTCTCTCTCTCTCTCTCTCTCACACACACACATACACACACACATACACTTCACCCTGATTAATCAGGGGGAAAGCCCATTGGACATCGATACCTCAAGGGCGACGCCCACTGGCCGATTTCACCCTGATTAATCATCCTCTCTCTCATACCCAGTTATTTTGGTTTTTTTTCCACTACGAATTTTTCTTTTCATATATAACTCGGCACATGTTTTTTTCGCAGATCCAACCCATTTCGAAACAATAGTCTTATTATTTATCATGCATTGAGGGATTAAAATACAAGTTAGGGGGGTTCTATTTTTTTTTCGAAACCCTCAAACACTAAGATGCTAACCCCGAAACCCAATAACTTTATAGATCTGATATTGTTGTTATCTCACTATAAAAGGTACACTCTCCCTCTCTAAAGATTTAATCTATTGTTTTGAGGTTTTTAGATTTTGTTTGTTTGTAATGGTTTTATACCAAATTATATTTTGGATGGTAATTAACTAAAACCATATGTTATGAAAACAAGGAACATATATGACATAGGATCTCACCATGTGTGAACTTTGGTGCATTTGATACTAACAGAAAAAATTATTGAACAGTGGTCCTTTCTTAACATTTATTTTTCTTTTGTTTATTTATTTAACTTCACAATAAAATTTATAGATGTTTATTTTTGCAGGTATTAATTTTATGTTTATTTTTAGAGGTATTAATTTAATCTTTAATTTTGTTTTGTAGGTACTCATTCGATGTTTTTTGTAGTATCTATCTTAGGTATATCCTCGAAATTCTCTGTTGCGTTGATCCTTTTTCATTTTCACATTTTGTGTATCTTTCACGTGTTTTATGTTAGATATTACACCTTGGTTTATACATTTAGGATTTCAAATGACATTTTAATTGGGTTTAATTCATCGGCTATTTTCTTTTGTTCTTGTGTCCTTTTAGGTTTCAGAAGATGACTTTAGAGGACCCCCTGTCAATGCATAAGCCTTTGAGCGGGTTTTAAATCTTTCTTCAGTTTTTTTATTATTTACTTTGTTCTTCTTTACTCCTATGAGGGTTTTATTCTCATGAGCAATTTTTTTAATTTTATCACATGATAGGTTAATGATGCATGCCAAGTGTTTGACACGAAGTTCCAGTGAGTATTATTCTTCTTTATTTTGTATTTATTAGCAAATGACATTTATTATGTGAATGGGCTTTGACAAAAGGCTGCAGAGTAAGATTTTGGTTTTTGGTTTTCCAATTTAGTTTTACTTTTTAAATATGGTAGTGATTATAAACTCAATGTTTTCGATATTGCTTCCTTTAGAATGGATGTTGACAAAAGGCTGCAGAATGGATGTTGCTCCCTTTAGAATTTTAGGTTAAACTCAATGTTTTGTTGCTTCCTTTAGAACTTTGGGTTCAAATGAAAAACTGGGTTTAAATCAAATGTTTATACCTTTTATTTCAATTTGTGCTAATATTTTGGGTATATATGTTGAAACTTAAATTCATATTGTTAGACCCTTTTGAAAGGGGCATGTTATCCCAAAGTAAAATGCTTAGATGATAGGTATGTAAGTTTTGAATGAGTTTATTCTGTACTCGTGTTTATATGGATCCAACTAATATGTAGAACAAAAATGTTATGTTTTGTTGGTGAATCCATAAAAGTTAAGCACTTTACCAGAAATTTTCTTTGAATCATTATATTGGTTTCATTCTTAATAACTAAGTTAGGGTTATCATACTCTTAATTACATTATCTTTTTTATTTTTTCTAAATTTTTTGTCAAGATTTACAAAGTTACTTGAATTTACAAAGATGTTATACAAATTTTTATTTTTTTCTCCGTAGGTTGAGTTGAGTGACTGTTTGTTGATTAAATATTGGTGGGTATGTATACATTATATATTGGATTGATCTGAATATTCATTTTCTTATGTTCTCTTCTTTCTATTTCATTATATTTATCCACCATGCTCACTATTATGTTTTAGTGACATCTTATAGCCACTAGACCATTGATTTGAGTTATTTATTCAATTTATGAATATGCAGGTGCACATTGCTGAATAGTGGTGAAATACTCGAAGCCAGCAGTTGACGAGCCAGAAAACTCGAAGCTAGTATTTGCGAAGCCAAAAACCTAAAAATCAACCATGGGAAAGGTTTACGGGTAGATTTCTCATGCGGGTAAGGTGAGACTATTTCATCACCGCCGATGTTGGTTTCAAAAAGAAAAGAGGGACAAACTTCTTAGAGAAGTAAGGTGGAAGAATGGGTAGTTTCGGAGGAAAATATTTGTGGGTTTTTGGATTATTTGGTATTTTTAAGTTTACAATTCAATTTTTAGTTACCAATATTCACTAATTTTAAGTTTGAGCCAAAAACATTTTTTTTAAAACATGAGTAGCCAAGTTTTCGTCAGAGTAGAAGTGCTCTATGAGAAACTACAAAATGTTTTGATGTCTCGACTTGAGTTGGAATTGAGAATAATACTTCAAAGTGAATTTAACACTATGCCTAAATTTTTTAAATTATTTTCAATTACAATATATAAAATATTTATTTATTTACATTATACACAAACGTATACTTTTTAAACTTATCTACATGTCTTTAGGCACGGGCATACTTTTCCAAATTTTGCCGTTTTTTAATTGCGCAATTTGGAAATTTTTGTCATTTCTTTATTATGTACTTTAGAAAAAAAATTCCGTTTCACGATTACATACTTTAAAAAAAAATGGTGTGCCTTCAGGCACGGACACACACTAGTGTGTGTGTGTGTGTGTACATATAAGGGATACAAGTTTCACAATTCATATGATATCATAAGAGACATATTATATGTCATAAGTTTTTTTTTCTGCAATGCCTCCTTTTCCCCTCATATCTTTGATTTCCCCCTTTCTTTCTACATACCAAAAATACACTTTAATTCAAAATTTGGGGTATTTTGGTGACAAACACTTCATTCTCTACTTCTCTCTTGCTCACACCCTCTCTCATTTCTCATACAAACATAACATTTATCTATTTATCTACATTACTCCCCTTCTCTCATCAACAACCCAAAAAAACCCTACCTCAAACATCCCCGCTGCTTCAGATGCTGCCACTCCTCTGTCAACATCGTCTCTTCTCTCTCCACGCTGACGATTCTCTCTTCAGGCCGTTGCTCCTCTTACGTAAGTTTCAATTAGTTTCAATGTTAGGTTTTGATTTGGTTTGATTTTAGATTTTTGGTTTCATTATTGGTGCATTTGTTTAATTGCTGTAAGAAATTAGGCGTATTGCTTTCAATTTTATCTTTTGATTTTAGGCGTATTGGTTTCGTTTCATTTTAGCTTAGGTGTAGTTGTTGCAATAAATTAGGTTATCACAGTTCAATTTTAGTTGTTTCAATTTGGAATTTCTTCGATTTTATGTTTTGATTGGTTTAAATTTTAGCCTTCGTTTTTTATTTTAGCTTTTGTTTCATTATTAGTACGTTTTATTACTGTATAAATTTGCAATTAGTTTATCGTACATATTTAAGTTTCTATAAGGATAAAATTTTGAATTGAGTATGTTGTATAGTTTTGACTTATTCTCATAACAAAGCATGTTTGAGCCATATGGAGTGGGAAACCCCACTTAATCAAATATCGGGTGATCAGTTCTATACCAAATTAAACATGAATATCATCTGGTTCATTCTTGGCATCACCGTAGAAAAACTTTTTAATTACTAATCACCTACTCTTAAATTAAGTTGATGTGAAATTTCATCTTATGAATGAAATCCAGCCCAACCAATATAATCTGAAACCAATTTAATTAACACAAGAATGAAACTAAACATGCCACAAAACTAGTAAAAGTGTTTGTCAAGACCCAATAGTAAGACTTAGAAAGTCCCTATCTAAATAGAGAATAATACAGGCGTCTAAACAAACATCCCACAGGAATCCACAGATACTGCAGTTGCGGACCCTGTTGGAAAAATTGGGCAGGGCGCCCCTGTGGTAGGGCACCTAAAAGACTTTTGAAAAGGTTTTATAGCAAGGTTTAGAAACCAAAACATTTGAAAATATTTAGCAACTGTATTTAAATGCGAGAAATTAAAATGCAAATGCTCTTCATATTTAAGTTAGCACGTACACTCTCTTGAAAACCTCACCCCTCCACTAATATGCACGCCTAATGAATTAAACACAACTCACCTAGCCACCCTCCCCATAAGTAGCCCTGTCCTAAACATTATACTATTTTCCCCACTACTACAACCCGACTGCCTTTAGCTTAGACATTATAAGTTGTTATGCACATTAACTTATTTGAGCAAATTCTCATTCAATACTATATAACCGTTTCACAAGTTATATTAATTATACATCTACACCATGTATATCTATATCCATATATAATTATGCACTATATATACCTATCACATCACAAAGGAAACGCATAGGAGGCGGTCATATTTTCCCACGGTAGTGAGATTCCATTAAACACCATTCACCTCACTCCTAAACCAAAACACTATGACATGGGGACTATACTCACCCTGCTTTCGCTAGCCAGGGGGTTTTCCCAGATCGCGTAACGTCCCTGATAGCACTAATATTAATATGCTACTGTAAATATTATTTACAAAATTATTTATGTCATATATATACTATAAATCACCGTATATATATATAGAAATCTAGGCTACCGGTGTATTATGCCCGTACACAAAGCCTAAAACATTTAAGTCTATGGTTCGATTTCATTTTAATTAATTATACACTAATTAATTCTCATTCTTTTGGTGTATCCCTACCAAGTATGCCCGGACTCTCTATCTCTTGGACCGAAATTCAATAGTTTCAAACCCTCCTTCAATTTCATGCAATGAAGTCTAATCACTTAAACAACAAGATTACAATATACTAAATCATGAATTTAAAACTTCTGTTCCATTATTCCTCTAATTAATTCAAGGTTAGGTAATCACAAATTAAACCCTACGTCATACTCAATTTCAGAAGTCAGTCATGGTAGGAACTGTGAATCTCTAACATAAGAGGTTTGGCCAGGGGAAAATAGAAATTTGGCAGACGTAACAGGTGGTTCAAACGAAAAGCCCTATCATTCGAACAACAGTGGATCTTATTTGAACAAAATACCAGGTCGTTAGAACGACCCTGATATTTCCCTCTCTCACTCTCCTACTAAAAACCCAATCCGCCATTAACACATTTTCAACCTTTATTCTGTACATACTTCTTCATCAAAACGTCCCCAGATTAATCATAATTCCATACTTGTATCATATTAAATCTAACCCTAACCATTTCATTAATTAGAACATCAATTTCATTAAATCTTAACCCCTTTATAGGTTTATAACTTCAAATAAAAGAAATCCCCAATTTCTAAGGAATACAACCCTAACATTTTTATTGAGTCTCACCTCCGTTAATATGAATAAGTAAATAGACATTAACAATTTGTGAATTAAACCACTTGCCTCAATGTTGATCAAGGTCTTCGGATGAGGGAGATGGATTGAATCGAAGTGTCTCTTCTTCTTCTTGAATCTACCTTTCAAAATCTCCAAATTCTTCTAATAGCATTACTCTCAAGCTCTCCGCACTTTTAATCTTCTAAAATGACTTTAGGTAGTCTTACCCTTACCCAAATAGGCTTAAAAGATTAAATCCCCTTTTTGGGCCTATAGGCCTCCTAAAACGGGTCCAAACTCTCTATTTGGAGATTAAACATGTGTAATTAAGTCCTGAACCCCATTATATACCTATGGCCACTGATTTTGGACTCTTTCGACCCTACTGGACTCAACCGCGCGCTCAAAACTTCCATTCAGATGATATTTTTAAAAATTAAATTCCACTAGTGAATTTATTTAAATATACCAACTTTTAAATATCCCAATTAATTAATTCTCATTAATTTACAACACAAGTAAATTACCAAATTATCAAATTAATTAATAAAGATAAAACCCATAAATTACGTGGTGCTACATACGTCCCCCTTACAAGGGAATTTGGTCCCCAAAATTCGGACGTACCTGTAGTAAACAACACTGGATATTTCCCCCGCATGTCCTCCTCACGCTCCCAAGTGGACTCGTCAGCACTACGATGACCCCACTGAACACAGACAAGTGGTACAACTTTAGATCGTAACTTGCACTCACTGCGATCTAAGATAGCTACTGGTCTCTCCTCATAAGAAATATCGGGCTACTAGTCTATCTACTCAAGTGGGACATGCCAAAGCACTCTCAGGGTCCTTTTATATTTTTTTAATGATGCAACATGGAACACATCGTGGATACGCTGAATATGATCTGGCAAACCCAAATGGTAAGCTACCGGTCCAACTCTCTCAATGATGGGGAAAGGGCCCACATACCTTGGTGCCAACTTCCACTTTTTGGCAAATCTCATCACCCCTTTCATAGGGGATACCCTCATTAATACCTGATCCCCGATATCTAACTCTACATATCTCCTATTTGCATCCACGTAGCTCTTTTGCCTATCTTGGGATAAACGAATATGCCCCCGAATTGAGTCAATCTTGGAGGATGTATCCCGAATCATCTCCGGCCGTAATAGTCTGTTGTCCCCCACCTCCAACCAACAAGATGGTGAGCAATAAGGTCTCCCATACAACGCCTTGAATGGGGCCATGCCAATAGTGAATTGGTATTATTTGTTATACGCGAACTCTACCAATGGAAGTTACTGCTCCCAACCTCCCCCAAAATCAAGGATATACATCCATAGCATATCTTCGAGCATCTGATTCACACACTCTGTTTGCCCATTTGTCGAGGGGTGATAGGCGGTGCTCAACCTCAACTGGGTTCCCATTGCCTCCTAGAGGCTCAGCCAAAAATGCGATACAAAAATCTTATCCCTATTGAATACTATATTGATTGGGACACCGTGTAATCTGACTATCTCCGCAATGAATAGTCTCACATACTGCATAGTCTGTACGAACCCACAAAAATTGGGCCACCTTGGTCAAATGATATACTATGACCCATATAGAATCTTGACCTCTCTGTAAAGCAGGCAACTCCGTCATGAAGTCTATAGAGATGCTCTCCCACTTTCACACCGGGATCTCAAGAGGCTGCAACATCCCTAATGATTTCTGATGATTTACCTTCACAAGTTGACATGTGGCACACTTCGAGATAAACTCCACAATATCTTGTTTCATGCCCGTCCACAAGTACTTTTTCCTCATATCTTGGTACATTTTGTCCCCACCGGGATGTATCGCAAATCTAGAGTCATGAGACTTAGTCATAATGGCGTGTCTAAAGTCCTCACCCACTAGAAAGACCAACCTACCGTTAAATTGTAGCCCACCCTCAGAGCTAATGGAGTAGGACTCTGTACCCTCTATTTCACCATGACCTAGAAAAAAGGATCATCCTCTTGAGCCCTCACCACCCGCATAATAATCTCGGGTGGGACTGTTAGAACCGCCATACATGCCTTGGAAACCTCATCATCGTGCCTAAGTTTGCTCCATTTTGCCTTCCAAACTGTCTCCATATATTCCTTGGGTAGTTGTCTCAACCAATCTACAACTACGTTAGCCTTTCCAGGATGATACTGAATATCAAACTGGCAATCTTTCACAAACTCCAACCACCTCCTTTGCCTCATGTTCAAGTCCTTCTGATTGAACAGATATTATAGTGACTTGTGATCCGTGAATAAGGTGGACTTATCTCTCCCAAGTGGTAATGCCTCTAAATACTCAAAGCAAAGGCTACCGTAGTCAACTCTAGGTCACGACTGGGGTAATTCCTCTCATGGGGGTTTAGCTTCTGGGATGCATAATCTACATCCTACTCCTCTTATTGCAACAAACCTCTGAAGGATGCATCAGTATAAACCCGATAGTCCAACATTATCCTCGATATTTCTAATATAGGGGACCGATGTTAGCTTGTCCTTTAACTATTTGAATGCTAACTGACATGAATCGCTCCATACAAAGGGCAACCCTTTACGGGTCAAATTGGGCAACAACCCATCTATCTTAGAGAACCCTCTGGTGAAATGTTGGTAGCAACCAGCTAACCCCAAAAATCTCCTGATCTCCATCGGTGTTGTGGGCTGACCCCATTCCCTCATCGCTGACACCTTGCCTGGGTTCAGAGCAATTCCCTATTGTGACACAATATGGCCCAAGAACTGCACCTCTTGATGCCAGAACCCAAATTTCTTATACTTGGCATATAACTGGCAATCCGACAACGTCTACAAGACCATATAGAGGTGCTCGGCATGATCCTCCTCCGTGTGTGAATAGATAAAAATGTCTTCTATGAAAACTATAACAAATTGATCGAGAAAATCTCAAAAAACATGATTTATAAGGTCCGTGAATACCGTCGGTGCATTGGTGAGCCTGAATGGCATCACCCGAAACTCATAAGAACCATATCTTGATAGAAAGGCAGTTTTGGGGACGTTTTTCTCTCGGATCATTAACTGATGATACCCCGACCATAAATCAATTTTGGAGAAATATGTTGCCCCTCGCAACTGATCAAAAAGATCATCAATACTAGGCAATGGATACTTGTTTTGGATCATGACCTTATTCAACTCCCGATAATCAACACATAAATGGAGTGATCCATCTATCTTCTTCACTAATAATATGGGAGAACCCCATGGTGATGTGATTTGTCGAATAAATCCTTAACCCAAGAGTTGTTGGATTTGTTCCCTTAACTCACGCATCTCCGAAGGGGCCATGCGGTAAGTTACTCGGGCTATCGTTCTGGTACCCAGCGCTAGGTCGATGACGAACTCAATCTCCCTAATGGGTGGCAACATCGGTATGTCTTAGAATATGTCCTCAAAATCCCTCACTAGTGCAATCGAGTCTATCGAAACCACCACCTCCTGTGAGACTTTTAACGAGTTTCCCTCATAAGAAATTATTGGAGTCATATTGACTAAATTTGAGGAATGCCGATTAGATATAATGGTATATTCTAAGTGGGGAAGCCCACCTTAAGTGGAAATTAATTTAGAGATATTGGATCTTAGGATCCAATCCCAATAGGGATAACTTTAAAGGTTCATAAAATGAATTGAACCTTATTGTGGATGGATAATTATAAATGCTATTTGATGTGCATACGGATATAGAAGTATCTTTAATGATGATTGATCCGGGAGATATCTCAAACGATGAGAAATTCTATAGAAGCGACATGTGAGCTTCAAGCGAGAAATGGTATAATGTATACTAAGTGGGGAAGATGTGTGAGAATTGACGATTAGTATATCAAGAGGGAAATATACTAAACAATGACATAAATTTGGTTGTGCCTAAGGGCGTATAATAAATATGAAAATGATGTGACATGTATACCTTATATGATGGTATATCTTTATATGATGTGATGATGTATGTATACCTTATATGATGGTATATATATATATATATATATATATAGTGAAGTATACCCCCTCCTTGCTATCATTGGGAAGTTGTGTGCGTTGAGGGTGAGCATCCTGGCTCAAAGAGCAGGATGTGGATATTCCCCAAGTCATAGTCATCCATTGTGATTATTATGTGATATATATATGCATTCTTTTGGGGGTGATAAGTCGGGGATATGTGATGTTCTCACTTGCCGATTAGGAGCTATGACCGCTTCCCGGACATTGTGTGTGTGAGTTAATCACGAGGTGGGTGTCGTTGAACCCCACCAGGTGGCCCCAGTTTGCTACGTGGATGGGAAACTGGAAGATGATAGCATGTGAGCCTGCGTCCTCGAGTTATAGCTCGGTTGGATGGTTATTGGTTATTGTGCTTGTACTTGGGTATCGAGGGCATAATGGACCTCAAGGACTAGCATTGCCAGGACTAGTGTATCGGGGGTTCCTTGTTTGGATTTTGCCTCGGCGAGACATCCCACGCACGAACCGCTGTAATATTGGAAGCATGGGAGAATTTAGTCCTAAATGCTCATATTTATATATATATATCACCTATCCCGACAATCGACAGTGCCAGGAGTAGTGTAACGGGGAGGTTCCTTGTTTGGATTTCGCTTCGGCGAGATGTCCCACGCATGAAACGCCGTGTACTGTTGAGAATTGGGAATATTAATTAATTAAAAATGGAATAATAACAATTGGGGTTACATGCATCTTGCATTGAGGGCATAATGAATCTCGAGGATCAGTACTGTCAGGAGTAGTGTAACGGGGGGGTTCCTTGTTTGGATTTTGCCTCGACGAGACGTCCCACACACGAAACGCAGTGCCGTATTGAGAATCGGGAGAAGTTTTGTACTTAACTCTTGATGCTAATAACTCATATAATTAACTATATATATGCTTACATGCCAAATGAGGGCATAACTAGAATATATGAAATTCTAATAAAAGAGAATGTTGATGTATTTGATGAATTTAAATAAGTGTAGATTTAGAGTTAAGTTAGATAATCTTAATCGAACATTTATTTTGGGATCTAGTTAGATTTATTTGCCTAATTAGAATTGGGCATACATTTGGAGATCACGTGCATACGTTTAGTCGCGCCCTCTAGTTGAGAGGTCAGTTGGATTTTCAAGAAGAGTTCGATTCCACCTTAATCATGTAATAATGCATTTATAATTATTATTCATTTTAATACACTAGCTATAAAATGTTTTTGAACTCGGGATCTGACCCGTTTATATTTTCTCCCTCCTATGTATATATTGTATTACTTTAGGTGTTCCTTCGCAAGGACGTCATTGATGGTCATCCTTCCATTATATTCGTGGAGCTGTGGCAGTAGCGGACTGTTGCGGCCCTTTGCTTTACTCGATTCCCATCTTTGTATATCTAGATTAGGATTCAGTTTGTATATTAGGTTTATACTCAAGTGTTGTAGATTCACACTTTTATATTTTATTTCTCAAATTATTGTATTGTCTGTGACCCGACAGCTTATTCGGGTATTTCATTGTAGGGATTTTGTTGTACATTGTATTGTACTCTTTCATATTATTGGAGTTTGCACTTATCACTCATCATAGTTAGATGTGTTTTGTTAATTGTGGTTGCATTATTGGTTTTGTTGTTATTGTTAAATAAAAGTTTTAAATTTTTGACAATTCTCTTTTAATAGTTTTGGGTAGTTAGCCTTATATTATGGTGTATTGTCAGTTGATGTTGAGATTGTGCCATCTGAGATACCTAATTTAATGTAGTATAGGGTTGGCCACCCGTTATTATTTTGAGCGGGTTGTCACAATTTTAATTGAGTCTCACCTCCTTTAATATGAATAAGTAAATACACATTAACAATTTGAAAATTAAACCACTTGCCTCAATGTAGATTGAGGTCTTTGGATGAGGGAGATGGATTGAATCCAAGGGTCTCTTCTTGTTCTTGAGGTACCTTCCAAAATCACCAAATTCTTCTAATGGCCTTCCTCTCAAGATCTCCACACTTTTAATCTTCAAAAATGACTTTAGGTTGTCTTACCCTTACCCAATTAGGGTTAAAAGCTTAAATCCCATTTTTGGGCTAATGGGCCTCCTAGATAGGGTCCAAACTCTCTATTTGGAGCTCAAACGTGTCTAATTAAGTCCCGAAACCCATTCTATACATATGGCCACTCATTTCGGACTATTTTAACCCTACTGGACTCAACCACGAGCTCAAAACCACCATTCGGATGATAATTTTTAAAATTAACTTCCACTAGTCAATTTATTTAAATATACCCACTTTAAAATATCCTAATTAATTAATTCTCATTAATTTATGACACGAGTAAATTACCAAATTATCGAATTAATTAATAAAGATAAACCCTAAAATTATGAGGTGTTACATGGAGATTTTTATTGTAACGATCCCACACAGACTATGACATGTTGAAGTTTAATGAAGAGGTTGTAGAAAAGCTTCAAGGAATTATTTATTCTGAAGGTTTAATTGGTGCAAGTTTATTCATCTTCAAGTTTAATTTCATTCCGAGATCACTCAAGTATGAATGCGTAATATTGATGGGACTCAAAATTAATTTTTATAAGTTTAAGGAAGTTATTTTATTCAGGAAATATTTTTAAAATATTTTGAAAGTGTTTGAAATGGTTTACACTTCGTTTTAATCTGATAATGACAGATTATAGTAATATTTAAGTTGGACTCTAATTCGCGTGTCGTTCAAGAGAGATTTCCATCTCGTTCAAGAAACCTGCCAGTTTCGCTTGAACGAGCTGCCGCATTAAGGAAATTATAAATAACATGTTTTCCATCCGATTCATGTGTGTGCATTTTGCGTCAACAGTTTATAATCTAGAATGTTTTATGCACTTGTTTTCTAAGGTTTTTCAAAGCTTAAAAAATCCTTAGAGTTTCAAAGATCAGAGTTTTCATTACTATATGCTATAGTGACCTTTGGTTGCACTAAGAAGAGTTTGTTCTACACTTAAATATTGGGTTTTGCAGTGAACAAGCGAAGGAGTTCGTGTTCAACATCGTAGACATTACAAACCTTATTGGTGGACACCGAGATATACTTGGAGGCGTGGGTTGTGGACGAGCATCGTGGAAGAAGGAATTTCTGTATGGGCACTGTAGAGGAGTGGTTGAAGATCAGAAGAGGGTCAAGTCTCGTGGGGATCGATTCATTGAGAAATATTTATCTATGCTCCTTATAATTCCACATCATAGTGATTGTTTGTCTTGGGTCATCCGATATTTTTTCCCTTAGTGATTTCCTCGTACATCCGACATTGTGAGTATTCGTTACTTTATTTTGTTTTCTTTAATCACTAGATGCATGTTTAGGATTAATCAAGATAAAATTTGGTTAAGTTAAAATTGGTTCACAATTTGGTGCACATAAAACTTTGAAAAAGAGTTTTTCAAAAAGAAAAAGGTTTTCATCATCCTTAAAGAAAAGTTGATTTGAAAATAGAGTAAGATCTACAGTTTAAAATTAGTTTATTGTGTAATATTCATGGTTGGATTTTGGTGTTTGAATTGTACACTATTTTTAGGTGAGAATTTCTTCTATACCGAATTTCTACACGTGTGTGCGATATCAAGTATCCCGTTTTCATTTACATCATATGTTTGCAGAAGTTTGAAATTGTGAACAACCACCAATGTCTCTTTTCTGAATTTTAGTTTATTTATGTTTTTTATTTGATTGTATGTTTTTATTGGGTTCCACGATAATTTATTTGTGCATTTTTTTCTACAGAAATGGTATGCAATATTCTTCATGACTAGGTACATTGTTTTATCTCTACTATGGGACTGGAATCTCCATGGTGTGGTAACTTCAACTATGTGATATTGCCACATTATTTCTAATTTTTATTTTTTTTCTTGTTTCAAGTTATTAGAGTTTTAGAAATCCGTTGAAATGTGTCTGTCAGTATTTATAATTGTACGTATAAAATAAACATTGAGTGTTGTTTATTTTACTTTTCATTAGGACCATGGACGGGTGAGTCTTGAGGTGTACCAAATTATTTTATTAAGTCATAATAATTACTTTTGTATATTTATTTACATGTATAAATGGAATCCATAGGCTCCTAATAATTGATTTTTAGACCCTAAATTGCAGGACTAAGATTGTTCTTTGGTGAGGTACATCCTTAAGGACTGATTATGAAACTCTTGATGTTAAGTTTACTTTTTCTTCAATGCATAAAATATGTAGTTAAAATTACGCAATTTGAGAAAAATATGTATTTATTCGGAGCATTAGCAGAGATAGTGTTCATACACTATATGGGATTACGATTTAACTAGAGCATCATACAATTTTAGTACACCGTATATTGTTACGGACATACAATGCATGAACATACACTGTATGTTATTGCCGCCCTTCAGACATGTCTTAGTAGTACACTAGGTGTTGATGTAGACTTACCTTGGTTTTAAATTTGTATGCATTATAATGATGACATAGTGTTTGGTATTTTAATCCTAATAACGTTTTCCCCAATAAGTGATTATACTAAGAAGTCATTTTTATATTGGCATCCTAGATGCTTGACAATATACCAATGTGAGAAATTTTAGTTATTTTTACAACCTCTAGCACTAGACTCGAAAGTCCTTTATGATAAAATCAGTAATCATAGTGTTCTCTTTACTAAGTATGATGTATGCCCATTCTTTATTTTTAAGTACGCTACTTTTGGATGTTATGACAACATACAACACCTGAAGTTTATTTTCTTCTTTGGTTGATTTTTCTTAACAGTAAGACATGGTTTATAAAATTGGAACCGATGTATACCAATTCTTCATTTTGAATGAAACTAGATATTTCATTACTTAATATTCATAAGAATAAGGTTAGTACATCATATGAAATTTTAGCTTGAATGTAATCCCCGTAGATGTACATCGCAGTACAAAAGATGGTTCAATGGAAAATGGATCCGAAGAAGGTGGTGATGGTAATTTTAGTTTACCTAGAAAATATTTAGCTGGATAAAATAGGTAAACATTAAATGAAAGAAGATGGTGGTAGGTGAAGTTGATCATCTGAAGGACAATTTGATGATAATGCTGGTGATTGGATACCCATTGTCAGTCGAAGTACTCATAAATGATTGTTCAGAAGAAAATTCGGACGTGAAATGTATGAATCATAGTCGAGGATACTAGATGTCCTGATCTGTCGATGCATGAGAGTTCTGAGGAAACCCATGTTGAAATTGGGAAGATAAAAGATGAAAAAAATGGTGATGGTGATCTTTTAACAATTTTAAATGAAATGAAGATGGAAGAGGACTCAATGAAGTACTATTAAGATGCTAAGGAACTGAATATTTTCGTTAATGGAGTTGAGTCTAACAATTCTACAGTGAAAGATGTTGCATATGATAACCGTGAATATATAGTTAATGAAGAGCACGAGGTTGGAGTAATTAATCAATAGTTAGAGCACTTGGAGATCACAAGCCAAGCTATATTGATTATAGCCGATCTATATTGATAAACTTCATGAATGAACTTTGAATTTATAACAAAACATGTTATCTTCCTGAATTCAATTATCCATGTTCTAACTTTTATGAAGTTATATTATTTTAAATATACAACTAGATTATGCCTTTATCCATTCAAGTAGTTGAACATTACTTTTTGTAGTATTTTTCTAATATTTAAACTTTCAAATTAAGAAGAAGGTAACTTAGTTATTGGTTTTGCATATGTTCTATTTTTTTATCTACGGCTGATTTTTGCATTCGTTTTATTTTCTCAAGTGCTAATCTGATGTCTCTATTTTTTTATTGGCTTGGCTTATTGGTTATCTAAGGTATAACCTCTACAATTTTATGAATTTTATTAATCCCCAAACTATATTGATAAAGTTCATAAATGAATTTTGAATTTGTAATAGAACATACTTGTTCCTGAATAGAATGATCCATGGACTGACTTTCATGAAGTTATATTGTTTTAAATATATAATAAGATTGTGCTTCTATCCATTCAAGTTGTTTAACCTTACACTTATTTATATTGTTGTAAGTTATAGCTATTGTCAAATACTTTAAGCTTCATACTCCATTTACATATCTTAAAAAAGAATTGATTATTGATTTTAATGTTAAATTTTATCACATTCTCTCATTTTATATATTTACTTTTTTCGTGATATTGTATAAAAATGGGATGTAATCATTTTGTTTTTTAAAATAATCTTGATCTAATTCATGTTCTCTTTGGAATTTTACAATTTGGTATGAGACAAATGGAAACATATTGATTATAAGTATAATTGTGCTTAATATGTCATTTTTGAGTTTCTATTTTAAGAACTTATAGCAGTTATTTGTTCATCAACAGGTAGTGCACTATGAATTAGTACCACGTTACCATATCCATGAGCATCAATAATGGGTTGTCAGATCCTTTTGTAAGAAAATCAATAAAAGGGGTAAAGGAAGGGGACCTAGTGATGAAAGAAGCGATTGAACTCATATAGGACCCCCGACACAATTTTTGTCCTAACTGGATGAGGACATATGTGGAAAAAATAACCTTTCAGGAGGTGCAACCCTGCTTATCGACATTAATGGAATAGAGTTGGCCAAGCCTATTAACCTAGATCATCTCAAAAAGTTCTATGTCTAAGAATAAGACATCGAACATCCCAAAAGAATTACTAACTCTTATTAGCTCTTTTAAATCATGAGTAGGGCATCTATCATTTTAGTATAGGAGGTGTTGGCAATCAATCTTGTTGTAAATGACTCGGTCAAATGTTCAATGCCTTTTCGGCTATCCAATGGGTTTATTTTCAAACTATTTTTTAGCCACATCTCTAAGTGTCGAGGGGAAGATGTGGCACATCAACACATTATTATTGTTTCAAAGGGTTATATCTTCGTATTTAATTTGATGATATATGTCAATCTCATATCTTATATATAGATCTAATGGGTTATTCTAACGGACATTGTGGTTATTCTTTTTATGTGAATGATCGTGTATCCACGATTTTATTATGGTCATTAGTAACTCTATTTTTTTTTATCAAATTAAGCATGTTGTGGTAAGACTAAATATTATAATTCTCCCCTATTTGGGGCAAGATATAGGACAAGACCTAGATTTAGCTATATATAATATAACCTCACTCATCAAGGATTGACCAATTGAGAGGACCCGATGGTCACATAATATTTGAATATCTAATCAAGCCCGAAATCCTGCCATTTATCGAAATAAGGTCAGCCCCATTAGAGTCTCTTCGTAAGAATCTCACCTATTTGAAATTTTTCTAACTTTGAAAGGAAGTCACGAGCTCAATCCCGAGGCACACCTCAGATCCATCAATATCATGATCTCAACAACATTCTTTTGCAATCAACGAAGTTCCCTTGTGTGAAATTCCTTTCCATCTTTCATTCCCATCACTTCAATACCAAATTTAACAAAAATCTCTTTCTCTCTCATTCAACATTCATCTCAACTTTCAAGGAAGCTTATCAAGGATCAAGATCAAACCTCAAGTCTCCAAATAAGGTCTTAATACCCGCATGTGTGTGCTTGGAAGTCAACCCAAGCCCACATAAGTCTTCCCTCGTTCAAAGAGTTGGGATACCCCAAGGGCACCAAGACTTTAATCCAAAATGAATTATATTATACTACACCCATTTTTCACATTCTTCTTCTGATGTGGAACAAGGTCTTTAGCCTTAGCACTTGAACCAAGTTCCATGTTTAAAGTGGGTAATTTGAGCGTCGATTTCTCTTTCATTAATTGATAATTTTACGCATGTGAGTATATCACGTTATACTCCTCATAGAGGAGAACGCGTTATCACTTTGAATCGTCTCAAAAGATGTGTGTCTCCTTAATAATTTGACATTAAACTTGACGAATTATACACTTGCTCTCTATTTAACCCTTTGGTTAATGAATCCGCTATATTGTCCTTAAATTGAATATATGTGAGACAAATCACAATTAGAATACTAAACAACTTTGTCCCCTATGTCATCGTTGTGTTATTTGTTTTACTATTGGTTGTGGAAGTTTTATGGTATTTACGATACGATTGCCTTTATTATTTTAAGAATACTTAACACTGATACTAGCTTAAAATTTGGAATTTGTCACAGTTTGCCTATTCACTTTTTTCATTAGTGTTTATGTTCCTTTGATTTAACTATTCATGTTGGTTACTCTTTATTTCCATAATTCTTAATTTTTTGTTTTGATGATTAATTTTAGGGTCAAAATGAAAAGTCAAATGTAGTTTTTTTCAACAGTTACTTCTAACCCAAATTAAGCAATTGTTTCAACTTTTCAGCATTTATTACCTCTAACTAAAATGAAGGGTAAAATTTAGCAGTTATTTCAGTATTACTACCTTCAACAAAAATAGCAGTAGTTGTTTCAATAGTTTCTTTCCATTGACAGTATGTGTATAACAATTGTTTCCCAATAACATTGAACTATCAAATGGAAGTGTTTGCATTTAAAGGCGGTATGGCGAATGTTTGGTTAGTTGGTATGAGTATATCTTTTACAAATGTGATGTATGTTTGGTTAGGCACCTCATGAACTCTATCAGTTGCAAATTTATATCTACAAGTGAGATTGGGTAACATAATTAAGTGGTTCACTAAAAGCTCTGTGAATTTTCTTCCTACGTGTATGTTAATTTGTCGTTGCAACGTCGTAGTCAATGGATTTGTGACACCCCGCCTAATTAAATACCGGGCGATCACTCCTTTATTAAATTAAATCAAGGTGAACAGTTTGGTTCATTCTTAGCATCACTGTCGTAAAAATAAACTTTCCAATTTAACACCCTAAATAATTAAGCTAAGTGTCAAAACCATATTTAAACATTACTTTCCAAATTTTTTATTTAAAGAAAATGATTTATTTATTTATTAACAACATTTCAACAATTAAGAATCACACCACAATAAACCTGGAACACAATCCAATTAATTTAAAACATTCGTCAATCGAATGTCAACATGCGAAATATAAAGTAACACAATTCAAACTGAATAAATCCTATAGTCACAATACTAGAAATAACTGAAATACAAATGTCCCAATAACAATGAAATAATGGAAAGGGCGACACATGCCCAATAAATGAGAATTCTAGAAGTGGAATCAATAAAGGAAGTCGTCTAGGCAAGTGACCTGCAACTCCCACCTAAGCTGCAGCACGTTCCTTTCAAGGGATCCTAAGCAAGATGCCCCTGTGGCTGGGCACCTGAAATATATACATATATATACAAGAGAGAGAGAGAAAAAGAAACGGGTCAGAGCCCGATAGTGTGTTTGATTTAAAATACGTTTAGGAAGTATTTAAATTGATACAGGCCAATGCAACAACATATTAGTGCGATACTCTCTTGAGAAATTCTCACCTCTCTTCTAATGTGCACTCCTATCTCAATAACCCTACTAATGGTTTATCTCATCATATAACACACTATCTTTCCCCAATGATTTAACTTATCTCAGGTATTTCGCAGGATTCAAAATTTAACGATACAATTGTTTGAAAAGAATATTTCAATTAACAACCAAAGTTCTCATTTAAACTTTATTAGTCAATAAAGTTTTCCAGTGTCATATTATACTTTCTCAAAACAAGTATTTACCATTTGAGTCATCAACCATATCCTACATATCAATTCACGGTAGGTAGTTCCAAATTTCAGAATTTCATATATATATTAACTACTCGTATAATATATATATATATATATATATATATATATATATATATATATATATATATATATATATATTATAACAGCACCCCAAATAAACTATGGTGCGGGCATACTCTACTATCCAAAATCCCGTATCACTCATATTAAGGGGAATACAATCAGAATCACTCTCGAATTGTATTAACACATACACAAACAAAATTGAGGCGAAGAATAGATTCCAAGTCTCTAAGAGGATGGCACATGCCTGCGTCTCTTAGGACCGTCTGAACTATCACGTCGATAGCCTGTACCAAGGACATCTATCTTCTAGGGTACAAGTCAATATCCCCCATAAAGGTCCCATCGAGATAAGACTGTCCCAGCGCGATAACCTCGGGGATAGCAAGTAGCGTGGGCATGATTTTCACACATAGATAGCTTATGCATACACAATCATATAACTATACTAATATTTCCATATCCATATTAGGTATATTCTCAAATCCCATAATGACGACTTTTATCCATATTATCATATTTTAGTAAACACTTATAACGGTTCGTTTCTAACCTGGATTCGGTATTATTCCAACGTACCACACAACTCTCATGGCTTTATTCTCTAAATTATAAAATTCAGTAGGAATACACATTTGTCCCAAAGTAACTCTCTTACGTGTCTCTCTCTTTAAATCATAAATTCACCGACCCTTATGTAATTATCCCAAAATACAATCTTAGCCCGTCATCAAGGGTATCAAAATTTATTCACATGTCCTACTGGTCTTCCCTATCTCCCAAAATATTTTATTAAGGATGCCCAAGAATTATCTCACAATAAATTGAATTTAACTCATTTAAAAAGGGAAATAGGAGTCTGCCAGGAGGGGTCGATCGATCGAGGTCTGGGGCTCGATCGATCGAACCTTCGATCGATCGAAGCTCTATGCTCGATCGATCGATCAAGCAGGTATTTCGATTTTTGCAGAATTGCAGTTACGGGTTCTACCACTTTTCTTCATCCAAATCCATATTTTCCAAACCCAAACGTCCCAAAAATTATACTACTAACATTATAACGATATACCAGATGTTTCTAACGTAAGGCATGTACATTTCTATCATTTAAACATGGATTATCAACCCAAAATTTCATCTAATTATCAAGAACCCTAAAATTTCCTTTAACAGGTTTCGAACAAATTTTCTCCCAAATTTCCTTCTTATAATCATCAAATTTCGTGGTTAATTTCCTCTACATGGCAAGGGTTTCCAGACTCATCATATAAACCAATACTACATGGATTTTCCTTTCACAAATTGGGTTTTCTTCCATTACAACTCAACCTAATTACTCCTAAACTAATATGAAAGATGCATTAATGAAATAAGAAAGATAATTACTTGCCTGGGATTTTTGACGTTCTGATTTGCAGACGTTTTTGGTGTGGTTGCATAACCCGTTGCGCGATCTACGCGTTGATGGTGGTGGCGGTGCAAACGGTTGGATTTCGGGCCTTGAATTTGCCTTGAGAGCTCTCTCCTTCCTCTCCTATGGCCGTCACTTGTTTTTAGAGTTTCTAACCCTAGATGACAATCCAGATATCTGATATAACCCTTTGGATTTTCGTGGGTTTAATTACCCATAAATGTGAAATGTCCAAAATGCCCTCCCGAGGTACCACTTAGGCCTAAAAATGCCCCGAGACCCAAACTAAACCCCCGGGTACACTTTTCTGACTATCTCGACCCTTTCGAACGCGTTGGCACACTCAAAACGACCATACGAACGACTTATAAAATATTCACTTTTATTTATCAATATTTAGTCCCGACGCGACACGGGCGCGTACCGATTTAAATTTCCAAAATTGTCATTTTATTCACTCGTGACATTCAATATAATCAATATCATATATTACTTTGCTCATTAGTAATATTCAACAAATTTCCCATAATTACTAACTCTCGTCACGTTAATAATTATAACATAATTAATATCCGGATTTTTATTAAATAATTAACTCACATTAAATTGGATAAATCCCCAAATTAATATATCATAAAAATACGGGGTATTACATACTTCCCCCCTAATAACGGAATTTCGTCCCGAAATTCGGAAAACAAGGCATACCTCGTAAGAACAAATCTGGATATCTCTCGCGCATATCGGCCTCGCGCTCCCAAGTGGGTTCCTCCACATTGTGGTGCTCCCACTGGACCCGTACAAGTGGAACTATCTTTGACCTCAATATCCTTTCACTGTAGTCTAGGATAGCCACAAGTCTCTCCTAGTAAGAGCTGTCAGGTTCTAGGTATATCTCATCTATTGCAATGTGAGTATGGGCCATATCATCCCGAAGATACCGTCTCAATGACGAGATGTGGAATACATCATGAATGCGATGCAAATGTTCTGGCAGTCCCAATCTGTATGCTACCGGCCCAATCCTCTCGATTATGGGAAATGGTCCCACGTACCTCGGAACCAACTTCCCCTTCTTCCCGAACCTCATCACTCCCTTCATAGGAGATACATGTAATAACACTTAGTCCCCCACATTAAACTCTCGGAAAAATCGTTTCGCATCGGCGTAGCTCTTCTGCCTGTCCGGGGCTACCCGAATGCGACTCCTGATCATCTCAATCCTCGCGGAGGTTTCCTGAGTTACCTCCGGTCCTAGCATCTTGTTATCCCCTACCTCGAGCCAACAAGCTGGGGAACGACAAGGCCTGCCATACAAAGCCTCAAATGGAGTCATGCCAATCGTGAACTGATAAGAGTTATTATAAGCAAACTCTACCAGTGGAAGATGTGGCTCCCAACCTCCTCCAAAATCAAGAACACACATGCGTAGAATATCCTCTAACATCTGATTAGTACGCTCTGTCTGTCCATCTGTCTGTGGGTAGTAAGCTGAACTCAACCTCAACTCAGTACCCATAGCCTCCTGAAAGCTTTCCCAAAAATGTGACACGAAAATCTTGTCTCTATCTGACACAATATTCCGGGGCACCCCGTGTAATCTATCAATCTCAACGATGAACAACTGAGCATACTGACCCGTGGTATAATCTGTCCGCACCGGCATAAAATGAGCCACCTTGGTCAAACGGTCTACAATCACTCAGATAGAATCGTGGCCCCGCTGTGATGTAGGCAACCCTGTAATAAAATCCATGGAAATACTCTCCCACTTCCACGCGGGTACTTCCAATGGCTGAAGCAATCCTGACGGTTTCTGGTGGTCCACCTTTACTAGTTGGCAGGTAGAACACTTGGACACGAACTCGGTGATGTCCTTCTTCATCCCACTCCACCAGTATTATCGCCTCATATCCTGGTACATCTTATCGCCTCTTGGATGTACTGCAAATCGGGACCCATGAGAATGAGTCATCACTGCATGACGGAATTCTGCTCCTTCTGGAACCACCAATCTTCCATTAAACCGCAAACCTCCATCAGAACTAACAGAATAGGACTCAGCACCCTCGGCTAAAAGTTGCACAATCTGCTCCTGGCAAAACGTGTCTGTGGTATGTGCCTGTATCACCCTCGTAACAATCTCGAGTGTGACTGACATTACGGATATGAAAGAACGTGATACTGCATCCTGGTGACCCAACTCCTTCCACTTTGCTTTCCAGACGTCTGCTACCTCGTCTACTGGTCAACGACTCAACGCATCAGCAACTACATTGGCCTTCCTTGGATGATACTGTATATCGAACTGGTAGTCCTTCACAAACTCTACCCATCTGCGCTGATGCATATTCAGCTCTCGCTGAGTGAACAGGTACTGCAACGACTTGTGGTCTGTGAACAAATGAAATTTCTCTCCTAACAAATAGTGCCTCCATATCCTCAATGCAAAGACGACTGCTGCTAACTCCAGGTCGTGGGTGGGGTAATTCTTCTCATGCTGCTTAAGCTTGTGAGGCAAAAGCTATAGCCTTCTCTTCCTGCTGAAGTACTCCACCAGTCCCCGTAAAGAGGTGTTGGGGTAAACCAAGTACTCCGCACCCGGCTTTGGTGAAGCAAGAACTGGTGCTGAAGTAATCTTGTTTTTTAGCTCATCGAAAGCAAATTGAAAAGTATCATCCCAAACATATGGTACCCCTTTGCGAGTCAGGTTCGTCAATGGACCCGCTATTTTGGAGAATCCCCGAATGAATCTCCTGTAGTATCCGGCTAACCCCAAGAAACTACGCACTTCCGTCGGTGTCGTGGGCTGTCCCCATTCCCTCACCGCTGACACTTTACTCGGGTCAACTGCTATCCCCTGTTCAGAAACAACATGCCCCAAGAACTGTACCTCTCGCAACCAGAACCCACACTTCTCGTACTTATCATACCACTGATGCTCTCGCAAGGTTTGAAGAACCTGCCTCAAATGCTCGGCATGCTCCTCCTCGGAGTGTGAATATATCAAAATGTCATCTATGAAAATGATGACAAACTGATCCAAGAACTCTCTGAATACTCGGTTCATCAAGTCCATGAAAACGGCTGGAGCATTTGTGAGTCCGAACGGCATCACCCGAAACTCATAAGACCCATATCTCGTGAAGAAAGCAGTCTTCGAAACATCCTGCTCTCTAATACGTAGCTGATGGTACCCCGACCTCAGATCTATTATCGAAAAGAAAGTTACTCCCCTCAGCTGGTCGAACAGATCATCGATTCGAGGCAATGGATATTTATTCCGTATCGTGACCTTGTTCAGCTCCCGGTATTCCACACATAATCTCAGTGAACCATCTCTCTTCTTCACAAACAAAACTGGAGAGCCCCAAGGTGAGGTACTCCTACGAATGAAGCCCTGACCTAACAGTTTCTCTATCTGATCTCGTAGCTCTCGCATCTCTGCCGGAGCCATACGGTACGGTGCGCGTGCTATAGGTCTCGTATCTGGCAATAAATCTATAAGAAAGTCTATCTCTCGACTGGGGGGTAGGCCTGGTATCTCCTAAAACACATCAGAATACTCCCTGACAACTGGGATCGAATCTAAGGGAATCACAACCTCCTTAGAGGTATCCTCCTCTATGTAATACAAATGAGCGATCGAACCTCCCTCTGAGCGAGGCATCGCCACTACAAACATCTCTTACCCCGGAATGGCAAAAATAATGCTCCCACCGAAGCAATCAATAATGGCTCTATAAGCCGTGAGCCAATCCATACCAATAATCACATCATGATCATGCATGTCTAAAACTAACATGTCTGCAGGTAATACCAAGCTACCAATCTCTACCCCCACTCCCCGGCATAAAAAGAAAATAAGGGACCCACTCCCCAGTGGTGAGTCTACACACGTCACTATGCTCTCTGCTGTGGCTAACAACCCTAAGGCTTTTGCAAAATAGGTAGATTATAAAATAGTGCGTTGCCCCAGTATCAAACAAAACTTGACTCATAGAAACATGGATAGAAAAACATACCCTCAATCGCGGGTGGTGCCTGCGGAGCTGCTGCCTGTGGGAAGTTATAGACACGTCCGCCCTGTAGCTTTCTCTGCTGAACTGGGACTGTTGGAAAAGGTGGTACAGTTGGCTTCTGGGGTTCATTGTTAGCACATTCCTGCCGTGGGGCCTTATTCTTCTCTAGGCAATCCTGACGCCTATGGCCATTCCTTCCACATTGGAAACACCTCCCTCGAAACTCCTTCACTTTATTACGGTATTGACTAGTCTCGCTTTTTCCCTGGTCTTGCTGGCCTTAAGGGGAAATCTGCAGAAAAGCTATATCAGGGCGAGGACAATCCATCCACTTGTGACCCGGTTGTACACATTTATAGCAGAGTTTCGAAAATCTTCGCTGGTCAGGTTGTAGTTTATCCCCAGTCTAATTCGGACAAGATTTACGTTTGTGATCATCCATTCCTTAACCGAAACACCTCTTGGTGATTTCATTCTGAACCTGACTTCATTGTCCCTGACACTTTTGTCCCTGTAAATAAATCTCGTTACTTCTGGAACTGACTCGATCTTGATTGTTTTGTTGTCGCAGATTCGGTGCCTTCGCACAATTCTCAACGTTAGTCACATGCATTTGGTTAACCTCTCTAGGTCTTTTTCCTCCTTTAAGTTATAGGCTGCGTTCTTGGTATAGGAACTGCAGTGGTAACTGCTTGTGCCACGTTGCCTACTAACTCGGCGGTTGATATTCTCCCTAGGGATACCTGAGGTGTGAGTCGATCTTGCTCTATGACTCCCTTAACCGTCTTAGCTAGTTCTTCTTGACGATCCATCTGAAAATTTAATTAAATTTGGATGATTTCATCATTCAAATAAACAAATAGCAGAAGTACGAATTTCCAATGTATAGAGATGAACACAACATTCCTAGTATTTAGGGCTCTATATCAAAGAAAGCAACGCTGAAAGCATAATAGGCCGCACAGATTCTAAAGGACACTAGAACCTGATGCTCTGATACCACCTGTGACACCCCGCCTAATTAAATATCGGGCGATGACTCCTTTATTAAATTAAATCAAGGTGAACAGTTTGGTTCATTCTTAGCATCACTGTCGTAAAAATAAACTTTCCAATTTAACACCCTAAATAATTAAGCTAAGTGTCAAAACCATATTTAAACATTACTTTCCAAATTTTTTATTTAAAGAAAATGATTTATTTATTTATTAAGAACATTTCAAGAATTAAGAATCACACCACAATAAACCTGGAACACAATCCAATTAATTTAAAACATTCGTCAATCGAATGTCAACATGCGAAATATAAAGTAACACAATTCAAACTGAATAAATCCCATAGTGAAAATACTAGAAATAACTGAAATACAAATGTCCCAATAACAATGAAATAATGGAAAGGGCGACACATGCCCAATAAATGAGAATTCTAGAAGTGGAGTCAATAAAGGAAGTCGTCTACGCAAGTGACCTCCAACTCCCACCTAAGCTGCAACACGTTCCTTTCAAGGGATCCTAAGCAAGACGCCCCTGTGGCTGGGCACCTGAAATATATACATATATATACAAGAGAGAGAGAGAAAAAGAAACGGGTCAGAGATCGATAGTGTGTTTGATTTAAAATACGTTTAGCAAATATTTAAATTGATACAGGCCAATGCAACAACATATTAGTGCGACACTCTCTTGAGAAATTCTCACCTCTCTTCTAATGTGCACTCCTATCGCACTAACCCTCCTAATGTTTTATCTAATCATATAACACGCTATCTTTCCCCAATGATTTAACTTATCTTAGGTATTTCGCAGGATTTAAAATTTAACGATACAATTGTTTGAAAAGAATATTTCAATTAATAACCAAAGTTCTCATTTTAACTTTATTAGTCAATAAAGTTTTCCAGTTTCATATTATACTTTCTCAAAACAAGTATTTACAATTTCAGTCATCAACCAATTCCTACATATCAATTCACGGTAGGTAGTTCCAAATTTCAGAATTTCATATATATATTAACTACTCGTATAATATATATATTATAACAGCACCCCAAATAAACTATGGTGCGGGCATACTCTACTAACCAAAATCCTATATCACTCATATTAAGGGGAATACAATCAGAATCACTCTCGAACTGTATTAACACATACACAAACAAAATTGAGGCGAAGAATAGATTCCAAGTCTCTAAGAGGATGGCACATGCCTGCGTCTCTTCGGACCGTCTGAACTATCACGTCGATAGCCTGTACCAAGGACATCTATGTTCTAGGGTACAAGTCAATATCCCCCATAATGGTCCCATCGAGATAAGACTGTCCCAGCGCGGTAACCTCAGGGATAGCAAGTAGCGTGGGCATGATTTTCACACATAGATAGCTTATGCATACACAATCATATAACTATACTAATATTACCATATTCATATTAGGTATATTCTCAAATCCCATAATTACGACTTTTATCCATATTATCATATTTTAGTAAACACTTTGAACGGTTCGTTTCTAACCTGGATTCGGTATTATTCTAACGTACCACACAACTCTCATGGCTTTATTCTCTAAATTATAAAATTCAGTAGGTATACATATTTGTCCCAAAGTAACTCTCTTATGTGTCTCTCTCTTTAAATCATAAATTCACCAACCCTTATGTAATTATCCCAAAATACAATCTTAGCCCGTCATCAAGGGTCCCAAAATTTATTCACATGTCCTACTGGTCTTCCCTATCTCCCAAAATATTTTATTAAGGATGCCCAAGAATTATCTCACAATAAATTGAATTTAGCTCATTTAAAAAGAGAAATAGGAGTCTGCCTGGAGGGGTCGATCGATCGAGGTCTGGGGCTCGATCGATCGAACCTTCGATCGATCGAAGCTCTATGCTCGATCGATCGATCAAGCAGGCATTTCGATTTCTACAGAATTGCAGTTACGGGTTCTGCCACTTTTCTTCATCCAAATCCATATTTTCCAAACCCAAACGTCCCAAAAATTCTACTACTAACAGTATAACAATATACCAGATGTTTCTAACGTAAGGCATGTACATTTCTATCATTTAACCATGGATTATCAACCCAAAATTTTATCTAATTCTAAAGAACCCTAAAATTTCCTTAAACAGGTTTCTAACAAATTTTCTCTAGAATTTCCTTCTTATAATCATCAAATTTTGTCGTTAATTTCCTCTACATGGCAAGGGTTTCCAGAATCATCATATAAACCAATACTACATGGATTTTCCTATCACAAATTGGGTTTTCTTCCATTACTACTCAACCTAATTACTCCTAAACTAATATGAAAGATGCATTAACGAAATAAGCAAGATAAACACTTGCCTGGGATTTTTGACGTTCTGATTTGCAGACGTTTTTGGTGTGGTTGCGTAGCCCACTGCGCGATCTATGCGTTGGTGGTGGTGGCGGTGCAAACGGTTGGATTTTGGGCCTTGAATTTGCCTTGAGAGCTCTCTCCTTCCTCTCCTATGGCCATCACTTGTGTTTAGAGTTTCTAACCCTAGATGACAATCCAGATATCTGATATAACCCTTTGGATTTTCGTGGGTTTAATTATCCATAAATGTGAAATGTCCAAAATGCCCTCTCGGGGTACCACTTAGGCCTAAAAACGCCCCGAGACCCAAACTAAACCCCCGGGTACACTTTTCTGACTATCTCGACCCTTCCGGACGCGTTGGCACACTCAAAATGACCATACGAATGACTTATAAAATATTCACTTTTATTTATCAATATTTAGTCCCGACGCGACACGGGCGCGTCCCGATTCAAATTTCCAAAATTGTCATTTTATTCACTCGTGACATTCAATATAATCAATATCATATATTACTTTGCTCATTAGTAATATTCAACAAATTTCCCATAATTACTAACTCTCGTCACATTAAGAATTATAACATAATTAATATCCGGATTTTTATTAAATAATTAACTCACATTAAATTGGATAAATCCCCAAATTAATATATCATAAAAATACGGGGTATTACAGGATCCTTATTCGTTGAATTTCAAACAGTTTCTTCACTATGTATAAGTGCATATGTTATTTTTAGTTTACATTTAGAAGTAACTTAACTCACTTGGAAATTCTAATGTACATATTTGAACTTTCATAGAAGCCCCATACATCACTTGGAAACAATTAAACATATTTTACTATTTTAAAGCCCTAAATTCATTGTAAAACCCACCAACTGTGGGCACTATACGACAATCGATATGTATTGAACGATAGAATACGATATAATAAAATGATAAGTATCGAATGGATAAATTGCAAACAACACTATATTGAAGGCATTTCAATTTGTGTCGTAGTCGTAACAGTATCATAGTCATATTGGTCCACACAATCATGTCTTGAGATTTGTATCATAGTCCTAAAATTATCGACGGATATTTCAATTGACTAACCATATTTTTTATTTTTTATCAGGTCACATTTTGAAAACTACGGTTAATAATTACAGTGGGACAACCTCAATTGATATATATGTGATTTTTTTAAAGAATTTTGTTTCGTTGAAGTTTTTGTTTGATGAATTTGGACTTTTTGAATATTGTATGATTGGTTGTTATCCCTGAAGCAGGGTGGATAGTCTAATAAACAAAGGTGACAATGTCCATTTTTTTTTAATTGACACTTTGTTAATTTGATTTGCAATGTGAATTCAATTGATGAATATTATATATTTCATGTTATATGTGAGTTTATGTGATGAATTTAGACTATTTGAATGTTATTCTACTATTTGTTATTTGTTAAGCATGGTGGATAGTCCTGTAAACAAAGGAGATTATGGCCAATTTTTTTAAATGATGTTTTTTTTTGTCGGGGAACGAAATTTTTGTCTTTTTGCAATTACGTACTTTAAATTTTTTTGTCATTTTGCGATTATTAGCATAACTTTAGGCACGGGAATACCCTTGTGTGTGTGTGTGTGTGTGTGTGTGTGTGTGTGTGTGTGTGTGTATATATATATATATATATATATATATATATATATATATATAGAGAGAGAGAGAGAAAGGTTCCTCTGCACACTCAAGTTCGCACATCATTTTTTTAAAATAGAAAAAAAATTGAGTTGATTTTTTTTATGATATTTAAACATTTCAAGGGACCGATATAAAAAAATAAACTCAAAAAAACATTTTTTGTTATTTTAAAAAAATCAGTCAAATTTTTGCAGCTTTTAAAGGACTTCAAAAGCTGTAAAAATTTGATCAATTTTTTTAAAATAGAAAAAATGTGTTTATGAGTTGATTTTTTATATATGGGTCCCTTGAAATGTATCAATATCACATAAAATATCAATTCAATTTTTTTTAATATTTAAAAAAAATAGGTGTGTGCCAGCAAGTTTGCAAACTTGATGTTCACAAGAGTTTATCTCCCTCTCTCTCTCTCTCTCTCTCTCTCTCTCTCTCTCTCTCTCTCTCTCTCTATATATATATATATATATATATATATATATATATATATATATATATATATATATATATATATATATATATATGACGTATCACATGTCATGAGAATATCTTCTTAACTATAAATTAATAATTAATTTAACATTTAAATAAATTCAATAAATATACAGGTTATTACATTCTTCTCCCTTAAATAATGAATTGGATCCTCGAAATTCGACTTTTATATATCTGACTCGAATATCGCTCTTACATGTCAAACTCTCTCTCTCAAATAGATTTAGCCTCTCTGTAATGTCCCTATTGGACGCGAACAAAATGAGTGACCTTTGATCGTAAAATCTTCTCTGTCTTATCTGTTATACGTTGTGGTCTTTCCTCGTAACTCACATCCAACTGCAACTTAATCCCCTTAAGGTATAATACCTTGTATTTCATGTGATTTTATTTTAAATGGGTATTTAATTATTTTTTTTTTCTGTCGTGACATGTGATGTGTATTGCTATATGATTCGTATATTTGTCAAGTGAAGTCACAGTCTTTGGAAATCGACACAATACACGATAATACACTAATTAAATACTTTAAGTTACTTAGTATTATGGGAGAATGTGAAATGATTAGGGACTAGGTGTCGGGTGTGTCCTTATTTGAATTATTCCCTCGGTATTGGGTCCCAACAATCGTGAAGTTGTTTATTACAAATACGATAATCCAGTTATTAAAATAATCCTTTTTTTCATCGCTTTAATGTATTAAGATAATCAATTTATTAAAATAAGTTCAATTCAGGTTGACTTTTGGGACGCTTAGATTTTTCATTTTTTCTTTAAAAGTGGAATTTAAGTACATTGGGTTGGTATATGGTTAAGGCCAAGTTTCGGGCCATTTGGGGAATATTTTGGGCTCATTGGGTTGAGGCTATTTTTGGAACTAGGATTAATTTGAGGATTATATCCTTTAATTACTTAATTTACAAACCCAAAACACTCATAACACATTAGAGACAAACCCTTATAGCTAAAGAGGTTAAAAGAGCAGCATAGGTTGTAATTAGATTAATTACTTGGTTAAACCTTAATCATATGTTGATGAACTAGAGTAGTTTGATGATGAATCCCTAAATTAAGGAGAAGAAATCATTTAATCTGATTGTAATAACATTAGATCCGAATCATAATAATGATAACTTGTTAAATCCCTCATCTTAAATTGATTATTGAATCGAATTCGAGAACGAACAACTTATCGCTTAAAACTTATAATATGAAATTTAATCATGAATTGTAGTTATAATCACCTAAAACTTGTTAATATAGGTTAGTAATGTTGTTATACACGTTATACTTGTAGGAGAAATGGTATATTGATTATTAAAGGCATCAAACCTATATTCTAAGTAGCTATAGTATTTTTCTACACTATGTGGAAGGAGACATCTGCGATGATCTTGATTGGAAGACATTAGGACTTTGTTCGAACGAGAAAAAAACATCTCGTCATAATGACAAGGCGTTATGTTTCAAAAAGTTTTCTATTTTGGTTCGACTGACTATGGATTCTAGCTCGAACGACTTATAGGGTTTTGTTAGAATGAAATGAGGTTTTTGTTAGAATGACTTCAGACCATTTTGGTAATTTGCTTTTAAATTAATAGATATTAATTAATTGAGATTTAATTCGTTGTTTTGGGGAATCTTTAGAGTACTATGAATTGTCAGGATATGTTTTATGAGTAAGTATACCGAGGAGGTGTGTGTGCTCGTGGGGGTGTACTAGGAGGGATTTGGATAGGGTACGCATGAATTTGACCATACAGGCCTGAAACAAGACCAAAACGCCCTAAAACATGACCTAACCCATATAATACTCCAATAAACCAGTTTTCCACTGTTTTAAAACCAAACGGGACTTTCTAAACGTCCAAAGAACCAATCTTGTAAGAGAGCATATTCTAACACTCAATTCTCTTAGTAAATTAATTACTTAGCTGATACGCGTAGCTTAATTTTGAATCTTAATTGGTCATTAATTAAATATGACTCGGTATTATAAGAACATACTTAACGATTGGTGGAACTAATACAGAGGGAATAATTCAAATAAGTAAATCCCCGACACCTAGCCCCTGACCATTTCATAGTCACCCGTAATATTGGTCACTTAAACATTTAACTTAATTACTTAACATGTATTTGCCAATTTCAAAAGGATTTGAATTCAAGAAGCATATAAAATATTTACATAATACTATTATATAAGTAATATATATATCCTAAATGACATATCACATGTCATAAAAATATCTAATTAACTATCAATTAATAATTAATTTATTAAGGAAATAAATGTAATAAAAGTATAGGGCATTACAAATAGGTCATTACACTAATAGATGTTTTACTAAGAAACCGATAAATATGGTAATAAGTGAAGGTTTAAAAGAGACATTCATGCAAGTTTTTCTTAGTCCTACTGATTCTGAGGAATACTACGCCTATGAGTATGAAGACATTTTAGTACTATAAACAAATGATGATATTTCATCAAGTGAAATAATTTTTTTTGGAAAAGACGACTTCTACTACCGGATGTAAATCTAAAATAGATTATTATAAATTTATTCTTGAAATATATGGTTTAGCTGTAAATGTTTTGACAAAAGATGAAAATATAATCTTAGATCTTATAGACTAAATTGAAGATTCAAAAAATAAAATAAAATATAATATATTGAAATATACATAAAAGAAAATAAAGAGAAACCAACTAGTGAAAATTATTCATGCTTCTCTAATAACGGGACCATATTCCTTAAAGGAAATAATATCTCATTTAGATACTAAAAGCACTATTAAAAAAGAAATAATTATTAATGATTTAAAAAAAAATTACCATCTTAAAATAAAAAATCAAAGAAATAAAATTCTTTTCACCAATTATAAGAAGAACAAAAAAACTAACTCCAAACTCAATATCAATCTACATAGGATAAATAGCAAAAGAATAGTTCCTATTAACTTCTTATAGACGAAATAACTTACGAAAAATGTATGTAAATATAACTATAGTTATAAACAAAGATTTGGCACCTACACAATATTTTGAAAAAACAACTCCGTCCTTAAATACTACTAATGGGTAGAGGATACAAATTATATATAATTTTATACAATGTCCACGTATGAAATATATGAATATGCATTAAATATAATTTTATAATGATAAAATATTTATCTCAATATGTTATCCTTCGAACTCTATTTTTAGGATTAATAGATACTTTCACAATTCATTATAAACCTTTTCACACAACATTAAATGACTAAGTTGTTATTTTTTATTTTATAGAAAATATTCAAATTAAAGAAATGAATGAAATCAAAGAAAATGTCATTTTAAAAAAATAAAATAAATTACTTGCAAAATGATGTTCGAGAATTATCTATATCTTAACAACTAGAATCTCCAAAATTAAATAACTACAAGAATAAATCACCCAAAAAAATGTTCGAAACTACAAAATGTCTTTTGGGATAGATAATAACATATTACTTTCCTTCGTTACAAAATATTTTTTGAAGAAAAGAAAATTCCCACCAAGGTCAGGACAACACAAATGAATCAAGAAATGATTGACTATCTTATGCCTGAAATATAGTCAATAATTGATAAAAAAAATAATTAAAAAGAGTTGATCCCTATGTTAACAAAAATTATAGAAAGAAAGAGGATCATCTCACCATGTTATCAATTATAAACCCGTAAATAATATTTTGCAATGGATTAGATATTCATTACCGAATAAAACTGACATTTTATCATAGTTACAATCAACTTCTAAATATTTTCAAATTTTTATTTAAAGTCTTGATATTCTAATTTTTAAATTACAAAATAAGACTTATACACAACTGCCTTTACAGTACCTTTCGTTTAGTATGAATGGAACCTTATGCTTTGGGGGCTTAAAAAGAACCCTTTTGAATTTCAAAATATTATGAACAATATTTTTATCGCTTATTCAAAATTATCAATTGTAGATAATTATGATATCCTAATTTTTCATAAAATATAAATCATCATTTTAAACATTTTAAACTGTGAGTGAAGAAAAATTCATAATAAAAGAATCAACAAAAACGATTGCAAATGGTAGAAAGTAAATGGAATCGCACAAAATAGCTATGTACGTGGTTTGACAACTTGCCTATATCCACGGAGAGGTTACTTGTTCTTATTAAGTGTCTCTCCAAGTTAAAAGTTTTTCATCCCTTAGCCTTGGGTCTGTTTGTACAATTTATGTGCATGCTATTACAGAGTTTGAGTTCTTTAAGGGACCCAAAGTAAGATGTGGATTAGCCATAAAACACCTGATTATCGCGTCCGAGATTCTTGGTATCTTATTTGACCAAATACAAGAGCATTCTCATACTCCTAAAAGTCTCATGTGGAAATTAAGTCATGATTTGGACCAGGTCAAGTGCTTTAATTTATTAAGACTTGTTCGGCTACTCTCATGGGCTAATAAGAAATTGGGCTCCCACAATTCCCCCTAAAATATTTGGGTCAAGAATCTTTGGGGCCAGTAGAGTTTAATCGAGCTAATAGACTCAATGTCTAAAACAATGATATGGCATTTTTGTTATTTTCGAGAGTTTGTGAGGATGTTCTTGTCTCTGAGGAGAAATTTGAAGAGTTGGGGTCTTTTTGAGGAAGCACGACTACTGATTTGAGTTACTTCGAAAACCGTTCAAGTGCAACTTAATCTCAAGTTCAGTGCGTCTGGTCATTTCCATTGGTATTTTGCCTCCAAGCTCATTATCTTCATCTTCCTTTACAAAAATCAAAGGTTTATTTCTTTAGTGATTTCTCAAAGATTTATCCATGTTAGTAAGTTTTATCTCTAACTCTTCTCTAGTTCTTCTTTTCTGAAACGTTTCTACAGATATAGCCAGGGTTTTGTGTAGAAAATGGCAATGCTTGATAACAAATCTCTTTCTGAATTTAGAAAATGCTATAATATTCCTGATTGGGTAGACATAAACTGTGTTCCCATTCCTCATAACATTCTTACTATAGATGATGACCATTGGTTTTATACCCTGTTAGTCTCTCAAAGGGGATTGGCGTTTCCCCTTAATCAGTTGATTTTACATTTCTTCAAGTACTTCGACATTGTTCCTCCCCAGTTTACTCCATATGTTTAGAAAATTGTAAATGGCATACATAGGATAAATGAGTTGTATGGGACCAACTTAGGGATCCCAAAAATTTATTTTTGTTATGTTTTTTCTCGTATAAAAGGTGGATTCCAGTACTTGAAGGCAAGGAGTGATGACCGAGTTCTTGTTGTAAACTTTTTCGATTGCATAAAGATTACTGGAATGAATGCTTAATTGCTAGGAATTGGGAGTACCAAACCCAATCATAGTGCATTAGGTACAGGGGACCTAGGATCCTAACCTTTGGTGAGGAATATATAAGTTGCTAACACTATCTCCCTATTCCATTATATGCTAGTTATTTTTTCTTATTAGTTTTTCTGATATGTTTGTGCTTTTCTTTTTTTATTCTGATTGTCTTTGCATCCAAGGCAAAGAAGCAGAAACAGGACTCTAGTTATTTTAGTGCCTCTGAACTAAAATCTTGAAGAATTAGGGATTATCTTACTGACGATGAGCATACCTATTAGGCTATTAATCTCATAGATTATAAGAATACTACATGCATCTTCACTACTAGGTCAGTTGACTCCATTATTTGTTAGAGGCTTCAGAGGAGGAGGATGGTGGCCCTTATTAACCCATTATGTTAGAAGAAGAGGAGGAGGAATAGAGTGAAGAGGAGGTAGAGGGTGAAGGAGAATTTAGTGAAGAAGAAACTAACGAAGAAGAAAGAAAAAGAGATAATGGCACCACCAAGAAGAAGGTGTTTGATTAACTATGATGAGGGTGATGATTTATTGTCTGATCATATTAAATCATTAAAGTGGAAGGATTGGAACTCCCCTAATAAAAGTTTCTCCAAATCGAGAGCTAGGGATAGTGATGTAGAGAAGAAGAAGAGGGAAGAGGAATAGAAGAAGAAAGATGAAGAAGAAAGAGGATAAGAGGGAACAAGCCTTAAAGTCTCATATCGTGTCTTCCTCTTTAGCTGCTAAGGGGAGGAGTGTGACTGACTCTCACCTTCTTGCCCCTACACTACTGGAGGGAGTTGTTCCCACTATTGATCGCGAGCGATCCCAGAAAGTGGTTGCCGACTAGTTATCCTTGAAGTCAGATCAAGGGCTTCCATTGGTATGTCACTTTTATCTTAAGTTCCCCAATCTTTTTTCTTAATCCTTTGGTAATTTAACTTGTGTTCTCTAATCTTGTTTGTAGTTTATTTTTTATTTTACCATGCTGCTTCATGGCAGGGCCGACCAGTATAAGAAGTATGCTGAGCTGGAAGAGTCCTTGAAGCATTTTGAAGGGGCCCTAGCCAACACTAAGGCTAAATTTGATTCAAAAAAGTCGAAGACCTTGAAAGAGCTCGCCTAGCTTCGGGAGGCATGCGCCCAAGTGGTCATTGATAAGATGAAGATGGTGGAGGCTAATAAAGAGTTGTCTGAGAAAGTGGAGACGTTGGAGGGAGAAGTCATTATTTCTCTAGCATATAATGAGGTCTAGGAGGGAGCATAAAATGATGCTCAGCATTAAATTGATTATATACGGCGCTTGGGATTCAAGAAAGGTTGCGATCAAGCCTTGGTCGCAGTTGAAGTTTCAACTGATTCCCCTCTATTCTCCCAGCATGATCCAGGTCCAAACCCAATGGAAGTTGGGGAAACTTTGATTGACCAGCCTCTCGTCCAAGCTCGAATTGAACTAGCTAGTCCTATTATTGAAGACTATTATGCTGGCCAAGTTATAGGTAGCTCTAGTGCGATCGTGGTTACTAGTGATCAGACTACTCCAGCTGTCGACAAGGGGAAATGGCCGATTTCTTCTGAGCAGGTGTAGGATTTTTCTGTTAGCCTAGGGCTTCTACTACTTTATTTTTTGCCTATTGTATTTTAGGATTTCGAATTTCATACTTTGGCATTTTTCCCCCACTATAATTAGAATGAAGATAATTTCTTTACAACTTATCGAATTTATCACTTGTGAAAAATTGCTTCTTACTGCTCATGATGACTAAATGTTTGTTTGCCTCTGACTTTGCCATTTTGAGCTTTATATTTGACTAAAGGACATTTGACAGACGCTTATGGTTTTATGTTGTTTTTATTAACAAAAGTGATCTTGACTGGTAAATCTTAGGCTTTAGTGTTAGCTTATACTTAGTTTGAATCGTTTTTGACTTTTTCAGTTGACTAAATGATATTTAAGTACTAATACTCTGCCATTTACGTGTTTGAACATTATCCTAGTCCAATATTCCCAGGCAATATCATTTTATTCGGTTTAACTTTTAGATCGTGTCATCACACTATCTTAGGCCCAAATGAGATGATGGTGAGAATGTACCTCGATAGTGGGAAATCCACCCAAGCAAGATTTTTTTTTAACCAACAGAAACTAGAGTTAGCTTTACTGCCTAAAGATCCCCTTAAGGGATTTTGTTGTTGCCAGGGAAACTCATAGGGCTTCTTGTGTTTACAACAAGGGTCTGAGGGTAATTCAAAATGTACATAGTTAACCTTCTAACCCTGTTCGTTAGGCATTTAGATATGCACAGTGGATTTATCATTGAAAAAGGTGAAAATAAATGAGATATAGTCAAGATAAGTTAAGCACCCAACATAAAATTCGGGAATAGATGGGCCAATTAGGTCTTAATTCATTGCAAATTGTCTTAAGAAGAAAAATAAAACTAAAAATTCTGCTAACTTAAAAGATAAAAAAAGAGATCTAAAAGTAGAATTTTTTGAGATTGGTTGAGTTCCATGCTCTTGGTATCTCCCTGCCCTCCAGCGTTTCCAAATGATATGCTCCTTGAAGATCATCTCTAATTACTTTGAATGGTCCTTCCCAATTTGGTCCCAGTTTGTCATCTAATGGTCTTACAACACTGGCGATGACTTTTCACAGGGCATAGTCCCCTACTAAAAACTTCCTCGGGTTGACCCTCTTGTTGTATTGCTTGGCTAGTTGTTGTTGGTAGGACTCTAACTCGATTAAGGCTACCTCTCATTTGCTAGGTTAAGTTTAGTGCGTAGTGCTTCATTATTGAGGCCTTGGTTAACTATAGTGGTTCTCGTAATGGGGATGCCTACTTCCAGAGGGATGCCAACCTTCATGCCAAAGACATGGCAAATGGTGTTTCCCTAGTTGGTTTTCTGGGAGTTGTGCAATAATCCCATTGAACATGAGGAAGTTCATCCACCCAACCTTCATGCCAAAGACAGGGCAAATGGTGTTTCCCTAGTTGGTTTTCCAATCATTTTTTCATCCCATTGATCATGGTTTTGTTAGAATCTTACGCTTTCCCATTACTTTGGGGATACGCCCCAGAACTAAAGTGTTGCTTGATGTCGTGCTCTTCATAAAAAGCTTGGAATAAACCACTTTTAAATTACGAACTGTTATTATTAATGATGGTGCTTAAGATCCCAAAGCGAGTTATGATGTTCCTCCATATGAACTTGGTCATGTTAGAGTCTCAAATGTTTGCCAATGGTTTTGCCTCTACCTATTTGATGAAGTAGTCAGTGGGGACCAAAAGATACTTACCATTTCCAAATGATGTAGGTAGTGGTGCCACGATGTCTAATCCCCATTGAGTGAAAAGATATGGACTAGTAAGTGATTTTAGGTCGCTGGCGGGCTGGTGAACCATAATGGAGTGTTTTTGGCACTATTCACATTTGCGAACATATGTGCCATCATCTTTACACATGTGAGACCACTAATATCCTTCCTTGATTTCTCGTAAGGTTAGCAATCTTCCCCCTACGTGACTCCCACATATAGCCTCATGAAGTTCACTAAGTACTCGCTAGACTTCTTGTGGGTGAATGCAATGGAGGTAGGGGCCTATCAATGACTTCTTATGAATTTTCCCCTCTAGGATAAGGTTGAAACGAGTAACCTTGACTTTGATTTGGTGGGTCGACCTCTTTTCGTCTGGCAATACATCGCTCTGCAGATAATTAATGATGGGATTCATCCAACTTGAGGCTTTTTCTATAAGGAGGACTTTTTTGGCTACGATTGTATGATCGATATTGGGTTGTATAAGGAACTCAATCTAGAATATCCTCTTCGGATCAGAGTCGATTACTGAGCATAATGCTGCTAAGGCATCAACGTGGCTATTATGTCCTCACGGGAACTATTTAATTTCCACCTATTCAAAATCTCCCATGAGTCCTCTTACTACATGGAGGTATACTGCCATTTGATCGTCTTTGGAGTTGAAGTCTCCACTTACCTTCTTGAGGATTAGTTTGTAATAAGCGAATACATTGAGGAATTTCCCCCCCAGTAGTTTGGCTTTTTGCAAATCGACGATCAGCTCCTCGTACTCTACTTTGTTATTTGAGGCTTTAAATCTCGATCTAATTCCCTACTCAATTATGGTGTCTTCGGGGGGTGATGAAAACAATCCCCAATACTTCCCCCTTGGAATTTTAGGTTTGTCAACATACAATGTCCAATATTTGGACAGTGATTCACATGCGATTAATTTCTCTTCGTTCAGATGATCTTTTGGGAGATTTCTTGTGAACTTATCAATAAAATCTACTCGGATATATCCCTTAATTATTGTTATGGGATAAAAATAGATGTTAAATCTCTTGAGCTCGACTGACCACTTGGAAAGATACCCTGAAAGGTTGACTTTTCGTTGAACAACCTTGAGTGGGTAAGAGGTGATTATTGTTATGGAATGGGCTTCGAAGTGGTGTTTCAACTTTCTTGAAATGATTACTAAGGCATAAACAAGCTTTTCCATAAGTAAGTACCGTTGTTCAGCTTTTAGGAGTGTCTTACTGGCGTAGTAAACTGGATGTTATTCTCCCTCCGTTTCATAAACTAGGGAAGAGCTCAGATCATGGTCTAGTAATGCCAGGTAGAGGTATAATAATTCTTCGTCGTTTGGAATTTCCAAGAGTGGGGGATTGATAAGGTAAGACTTCATTCTTCAGAGCTTGTGAATAGTCATCATTCCATACTAGGCCTTTGCCTTTCTTTAATAGCTGAATGAATGGTCGACAACACTCCAAAGACTTAGATATGAAGCGATTGAGAGCCGCGATCATACCAATAATATTATGAGAATTTCTCAATGTTTAAAGGGGATGGACCCTGGTGATATCATCGATTTGATCTGGATTAGCCTCGATTACCCTTTTGCTCACTAGGTATCCTAAGAATTTTCCTGATCGGACCCTGAATGAACACTCACTTGCAATAAGTTTCATTTGAAACTTGTTGAGGATTTCAAAGGTTATTGCTAGATTATAGAGGTGATAAGCCTTGTTCTTAATTTTAACGAGCATATCTTTGATGTACACTTCCATCGTTTCTCCCATCTTTCTATTAAACATCCTTGTTACCAATCTTTGGTAAGTCGCCCTTGCATTCTTGAGGCCAAATGCCATGACCTTATAGCGGTACAACCCAATCGAGTTTATAAATGAGGTTTTATCCTGGTCGAGACCTTATAGGTGAATCTGATGATATCCTGAATAAACGTCAAGGAATCTCATCCTCGCGTGTGTCACTATGGCATCGACCAACTGATCTATCTTTAGAAAAAGGAAGCTATCTTTCGAACATGCCCATTTAAGGTCGGTAAAATCGATGCACACCCTCCAATTTCCATTTCTTTTAGGTACTACCACTGGGTTGGATGACCATACATGGAACTAAAATTCGTTGATGGATCCTGTATCCAGTAGTTTCCCTACTTCTTTCTCTACTACCTTGGCCTTCTTGAGTGATGGTTGATGAAACTTTTGAGCGATGGACTTAAAAGAGGGATTAACGTGTAGGCGGTGGCATGCCATGCTAGGTTCAATCCTTGGTAACTTGTAAGGCTCCCATGCAAAAACATTTATGTTGCTTATAAGGAGTGCAACCAACTCCCTTTTCTTTTGATCAGTGAGAGCAGATACAATTAAAAACTTCCTTTTTATCAAGTTGTCATCGGCTACAACTTCTTTTAGGCTTTCGATAACCCTATCTAAGGGGTAGACCCTAGTCTCTTCCACCCTTTGTCGGCCATACCGTAGTTGCTGTTTAGAGGGAACAACCCCTTCCCGAGCTTTCTCCTAGGCATTCTCGATCTCTTTATTTTTCTCTTTCTTTAGGCAGATGGCTGCGATAAAACACATTCGAGATGTAGCCTAGTCATCGTGGATCTCGACCACTCCGTGATATTTGATGCATTTCAGCTTTTGATGATAAGGGGATGGAATGGCCTTCTTGGTGTAGATCCAAACTCTGCCCAAAATAGCATGGTATGGGGACTTGATGTCCACAACTAAGTAATCGATTAACTTATTTCATGTCTTACTTGCAAGGTGATCTTTCACAATGCATGATGATCCTTTATGCAAAACTGACCAATGGAATAGTGGCTTCTTTGATGTTAGAGACATTCAATTTCAATTTATGGAATAGGTCCAGATACATCACTTCGGATGAACTGCCCTAATCCATAAGTAGCTTGTCAATATCCCAGTTAGTAATCATGAGCGTGATATCCAATGCATCATTATGTATGGTCCTTACCCCGAACAAATCTTACTCGATGAACACGATGTGCTTTATTTAATCAACGTCCTTTGGTCGTTAACATTTTCCTACCTAAGTTTTGGCAGGATCGATCTGAAAAGCTTCCATTATGACAGTCACCTTCTTGAGTTTCATTTTAAATGCATTGCCCTAAATCCGTTTGAGGTCTAACGCTGCATGAATTAATGGAAACTCGTGTCATTTATCTTCACTGGGGACATTGCCTGGATTTTTGTCGCCATAGGCTACAATCTTTTTTTCTTTCTTTTTAACATACTCACTGAGGTTCCTTTCCTGAACTAGATCTTTCATATGTGACTTCAGATCTTTGAAATTCTCAGTTCTGTGAACACCCTCCTTATGAAATGTGCATCTCAGTGTGTTGTTCCTTTTATTTGGGTCACCACCCATCTTCTTATGCCATTTTATAAATGGTTCATCCTTGATCTTGTCAAGGATTTTATAGATGGGTTCCTTAAATACTGAATTAACATCCTAAAACGCCTTGGAGGGGTCACTATTATTTCCACATTTGGCGTCATTCTTCCCCACATTCTTGTTTCCCTTCTTATGGGTGTCATTATTCTTTATCCCCTTATTCTCTTTTTCTCGCCCATTATCTCCCCCACTAGGTTGGCCCACGTCTTCAAACTTGACCTACTTATTGATATAAGCCATAATATCATCGATACTTATGGCTTCCTTCTTAGTGAGGGATTGGTGAAGTAGAGAGGTGGTCGATAAGACGATTTTGAAGGACGCTATGAAAACCTGCTCTGAAAAATCATCGATCTTATTAAAAACTTCCTTGTATTTCATTGCATAATCCCTGAGGTTCTCCTGTGGCTTCTTATTCATAGTAAGCAATGCATCAATCCGCTTACAATGGGAGATGCTTGTTATGAATCGTGCCGTGAAAGCCTCTACCAGTGCTGCAAAATTCATGATCGAATTATAAGCAAGTCGTTCAGACCACTTCTGCATTACATCGTGTAGGATAGAATGGAATATCATCCACATGAGTGCGTCCTTGTGGTTCCATAAAGTCATTGCCTGTCGATACTACCTTACATGATCCATAGGGTCTGTTTTCCCATCATAGATCTTAAACCTAGGGATAGCGAACTTCTTAGGGGGCTCTTCTTATTCAATTTCCCTTAAGGGGACTTTAACTAAGAGTTGAGGGATATTATGGAGAACTCCCTAGTTGATATGGCTCCTCAGTGTGCCGGGTGTTGGTCTATTTCCCTACGGACTAGGATCCTTAAATACTCACTTTGTCGATGATTATTCTGGTGGCACCTCTCCTTCTAGTCACACTTCGATCGTTCTCTCCTGGTCATGCCTAGTGCTCCTTCCTCAGTTGGAGGACTCTCCCCTGTGTGGGCTAGGAGTCTTGTCTCAATGCCGCCTCGTGTTTCTAGAGCGATCTATTTCCATTCTTTCTAGTCACCTCTTAAGGCGAGCATTCTCTTCTTCTTGGCGGCACCTCACCTCTTCTAGTTCTCAAAGTGTGAATTCATAGGCATCCACTAGCCTAGAAATCTGAGTGGACCTTGGCGGCACATGGTTCTATTCTGAGGGTTGCCTTTCCTGGTGAAACCTTGGGTTTAAATGTTAGCGAATTTCATACCTAACCCTAGGTGGGGATGGGTGGTCTTCCTGAACATCGTCGGCTTGTGGTATGTTGCAGCTTTGGTGAGACATTTCTGGATTTATAGTAATGAATGCTTTCGTAGGAATATAAGTCAAGTCCCACTGACGGCACCAATTAAGAGTGCGAGAAAATTCACAATAAAAGAATCTACAAAAACAATCACAAATGGCAGAAAGTAAATGGAATCACACACAACAATGATGTACATGATCGAAAACTTGCTTACATCCATAGAGAGGTTACCTGTTCATATAAAGTGTCTCTCAAAGTTATAAGTTTTTCATCCCTTTTCCTCGGGTCAGGGTGTACAATTTATATGCATGCTGTTACATTGTTTGATTTCTTTAAGGAACCCAAAGTAATGTGCAGATTGGCCATAAGATACATGATTATGTTGTCCGAGATTCTTGGTACCTAATTTGACCAAATCCACACGCATTTTCATACTACTAAAAGTCTCATGTGAAAATTAAGACATGATTTGGGTGGGGCCAAGTGCTTTCATTTATTGAGACTTATTCGTTTACTCTTATGGGCTAATAGGAAAATGGGATCCTACATAAACATTTAAATATTCTTATTAACATCATAAAAGCAACAGGATTAGCACTATCAACCAAAAATATGAGTACTTTTCAAACATGAATTAGATTTTTGGGTCAAGAAATAACCTATGGGATAATAATACCCATTAATATAGATATAGATTTTGCCAATAAAGAACCTGATGAAATTAAAGTTAGAAAACAATTACAAATATTTTTGAGAAGCTTAAATTATATAGCGGACTACTATAAAATTTTGTCGATTAATAACATTCCTTGCAATACCCGTATTTTCGGTGCATAATTTAATTATAGAAATTAATTATGTGTGTTTGTTGTGATATGTGATGTCATTATTTATTAATATTGTGTAGTTTTTGTGACATCTGATATCACTATTTATATTTATATGTGTTATATTATTTGTATTTAAAATTGAATTTAACATATGACAATTCACTAATATATATTTGGACTCATACCAAATAAAAATTAGTTTGTGTAGTATCAAATCTAGGGAATGGTTTTGGGGGCATGTGGAATGTATGTTTTGAGTTAATATGTTGGGGTTTAATCCTATTGGGTTGTAATTAGGGTGGACTTTTACATCGTTTAAAATGTCATTTAGGCTCATTCGGCGGGGGCTTAGGTTAGCCCAAGACCAATTTCGTGGGAAGTAGGTTTATAATGTTAGAAGACTAATCCTTAAACATATTTGGATCATGGGAGAAACCCCACGAGGTTAAGGAAAGAGGAGACACTCAAAGGGAAGGAGATAATTGGGTATTTGAGGGTTGGATTCTCACATTTTGCCTAATGCAAGTTTATCTAAAAATTTCTTTTTAATGATTTTGTACTAAAATATATCTATTCATTGGATTCTAAATATAATCTAATTAAAAATCTTATTTTTATTCATCTAATTCATAATTTTTTTAATTGGGTTTAAATTGAGAATTTAACCTTGATCATATGTATACACATACATAGAATAATGAAGAAACCCTCGAATTATAACTTAATCTATGTAAATTGATTAAATTAGTGTAAATCTTAATTAGATTGTTTTATTTTTGAAAACCATTAAGTAGTTTCATACTTGAGAAAATTTTGGAGAAAAAATGTTAATTTAGGTTCATAAGTAGTTAGGTTTTGAACATAAAGGGTTTAGATATCATAAAAGGGTTTCCTCGGAGTGTTAGAACCTTGGAATAAGTAATGCATAGATGATTAGGGATGGTAGGTTCAAATCTTGGGACTAGAAGTTGAAGAAAATGCAAGCTGAAAAATATGGGTGTTAGAGTTCGTTCGTACGGACCATTTTCACCATGCAAATGGAATTTGTACGCACGGTTAGAATGTATATTGTTCCCATGGTTGGAAGAAGTAGAATTATATATTTTTTAATTAGAAATGCGTGGGTGATGGTTTTGTATTTTTATTGAATTTATTACAAATATTTTACCAACAGTGCGCATGGCTGAATTATTAAGTTAGTGATTTTGGGTTTGGACTTGGTGTTGTGTTCGGTTAGTTAGGTTTTTGATTGTTGAGTTGGTTTGGGGTTATAGTCTGAGATGTTAGGGTATTAATTCTATAATATTTAGGATTTACATATATGGTTTGTTGAGTACATTGCGTATAGGATCGAGTATGGAGATAACTTATGATATAAATAGATAGATAGTGTTTGTGTAGATCACCTGATAGTTTAGAATGTATTGCTATACTATTGAGTAAGGTAGTAATTTTATTATAATATTAGTGGTAAAGAGTGGGTGTGCAAGATACCATGAGCGGGAAGCCGATGAAGTTTATGAGGAGGGTGGCCGAGAGTGTAAGTGTTTTATAGTGGATAATCAAGGGCAATATCTTATCATTAATAACTCTAACATTCGTGAGTTGGTAGAAGAGGTAGAAGATGAGCCAAAATGTATGACTATTCATGTAAACCAGAAGTAGAAGAGATATAATATATTTACTTAGGTGAGGAGGGAAAATACCTAAGTACCATTGTCATTTCGAAGGATCTAGATGCAGAGAAGGGGAGAGGATTGATTTTTTAGAGTTTATGGATGTCTTTGAATAGAAATATACTAAGATGAAGAGGCTAGATCAAGAAGTAAGATTCCATAAATTAAATATTATGCCTTCATCCATACTCTTAAAGAAAACAACGATCACTTACAAGCTAGAGCTAGATCTAAAGATAAAAGAATATGTGCAATGACTGCTAATGGTGGGGTTCATCAAGGCAATTCAACATCCTATCTGGTTGTCCAGCATTGTACCTATTAGGAAGAAGGATAAAAAATAAATACGCAGATGTGTTGATTTTAGATATCATAATAGGGATTTCTCGAAAGATGAGTTCCATCTACCCTCTATAGAGAGTTTGATAGATGCAACAGCTGAGCATAAGATGTACAACTTCATGGATAGGTATGTGGGATACAATCAAATCAAGATGGATCTAACAGATGCAGAGAAGACAACATTTAGAACTCCATTGGGCTACTTTATGTACAATGTGATGCCTTTTGGGTTGAAGAATGCTGGGCAACATACCAAAGGATAATTATGGCCATTTTCAATGATGTCTTCCATGATATGTTTGAGTTATTTGTGGATGATTTGTTCATCAAATAGAACAAGGAGGAGTCCCATCTGGATAATTTGAGGATGGTCTTCAATAATTGTAAAAATTACAAGTTAAGGATGAAATCATTTAAGTGCACTTTAGGTGTGACAAGTAGGATGTTTTTGGGCTTTGAAGTGGATCACCAATGAGTGCATACGGACCAGGACAAGAAGAAGGAGATTTTTTATATTCCTTGACCAAAGACTGTGAAAGAGATTAAGAGTCTTCTTGGGAAAGTACTACCTAAGGAGATTTATACCAAGGTAACCCAAGATAACTCACCCTTTAGTGGACCTACTGCGCAAGAACACCAAGTTCAAATGGGAGGAGCCTCATCAGGAAGCCTTTAGCAAGATCAAGAAGTTGCTCACTTCTCCATAAAACTTGATTCCTCCAAAATCTAGAATACTGTTGTAACCCTACCTCACTTCAACAACAAGGTCAATCGGTGCCCTTTTCTCATAAGAGATTGATGGGAAAGAGAGACTTATATACTATTTGAGTAGGATTATCCATGGTCCAGAAGCGACATATACCGGCATTGAGAGGCATTGTTTAGCCTATATGTTTGTTGCACCAAAACTTAAACATTATATGATATCTTTCACTATTCATATTGTAAAAATATGTGATCTTATTAAGTTTTTGTTGCAACTAACCATTTTTAATGTGAAGGAATCAAGGTGGTTCTTCCTCCTCCCAGAGTATAACTTGAAGTGTGTGGTTCCTCGAGAAATCAAGAGACAAGCATATGTAGACCTGTTGGTAGTTTTTCCAATTGGGGTATTTGAGACACTAAGAGAAAGCATTCTAGAAGACAACTTGCAGGCCAACCTTCTACATGCCAATTTAGAGGAATGGATAATGGAGTTCGGTGGTTCATTAGCGCAAAGGAAATGGAGAGTGGTAATTATTCTCTCAAAAGTAGGAAGATATTTTCCTATCTTTCAAGTTAGATTTTTATTTCTCTAATAATGAAGTAGAGTATGAAGCGTTGATGACAGGGCTACTGGAGGCCCTTTGAAGGTGTATTCACTCACTCTTCGTCAAGCATGATTTAAACTTGGTGGTTAAGCAGGTGAATAGAGAATATGCTTTGAAGCACCTAAGTTTAGCACCTTATAAAATAGTCATCCATAAGTTGATAACTTAGTTCCATTAAATTAAGGTGAAAAGGCACCCAACAACGTTGAACAGGCATGCTGACGCTTATGCAACCATTGTACAGAAGATAGCCGTGAACATCGATACAATAACCATAGTGATATAATGGAGGACTTCTCCCTCGGTGATACAATTGATATTGTCGATGGAGGATAACTTAAATTTGAGTAGTGAGACCAGAAAGCAACTTGAGTTTGGGGAAGGAAAGATGGAACAAAGGGAGTTGGCCTAGTATTTTGGAAGTCAAGGAAGTTTGTACTTTAGAAATATTAGGAGATGGTTGTAAATATGTGTTGGACCAGAGGAAATAGAGGAAAAGTTAAAGAAGACACACGATGAGCACTATGAGACCACTAAGAACCCTCTATACAAGAGGATCCAAAGAGATGGGTACTATTAGACAATGATGAAGGAAGATGCGGTAGTAGTACAAAGGGAATGCACCAAATTTATTCTCTTTTTATAGACAGTGGAGTGAAAATTTATGGAAGCTCAGGTAGATTGGAGTCAGTCTTACATTGACTTCATCAAATATGGAGTTATTTATTCGAATAAGATTACTTCTATGAAGATTAAAAGGAGGGCCCCATAGTTATATATGCAAGAGGAGTAGCTCTACCGCAGAGGATATTTCCACGAGCCTTCGAGGTGTATTCCCAGAGAAGAAGAAGTAAAAGTCTATAAGCAAGCCCACAAGCTAGATCACATTGGAGGAGCCAAGACGTATGACCAGCTCATGACTTTGGGATATTATTGGCCAACCATAGAGAAAGATTCTACTAAGTTTTATTCGGAAGTGCAAGGCAGGTCAGCTGCATGGGAACATGATCCATACCCCTTCGATGGACCTTCACTCGTTGGCTACTCCTTATCCATTCCATACTTGGGCATTTGACTTGGTAAGGGCAATACACCCTTCTTTAAAAGGAAATAAATAGATACCTGTAGTAACAGAGTGTCTCACAAAGTGGGAAGAGGCAACACCAATGAAGAGAGCAACAATGGGGGTGGTGGGAAATTTCATTAGATAGTATATAATTTACCGTTTCAGGATTCCTAAGGTTATTTTGTCTGATATTGAAACTCCATTTATTAACAAATATGTGAATTTGCTCATACATAAATACTCTATAATACACCACACCTCAATGGTAGCTTACCCAAAAGGGAATGGTCAAGCAGAGGCAACCAATAAGACATTGGTTAATATTTTGGCCAAGATGATGGAAGACTTCCCAGGAGCATTGAATGATAAGATTCCAGTAGTGTTGTGGGTATATCGAATGATCAAGATGAAACAAACAGGTTATACACCTTTCTCACTTATCTATGGAGCTGAAGTCGTATTGCTGGTGGAACTATAAGTCCACTATACCAGGTATGCCTTGTGAAGCAGTATGCTTCCCCAGAGAAGACACGTATAATTGGAGGCATTGGATGAATATAGATACAATGCTATGGATCACTTCTATATGTACATTACGTAACTCTATAGGGCTTATGACAACTTGGTGAGACCAAGGAAGTTTATGGAAGGAGATTCGATATTGAAAGTAGTTGTGAAGAACATCAAAGGGATCTCATTGCTCATGTTTGTTACCAATTAAGAAGGACCATTCATAGTAAAGGAGGCACATAACTCGGGTTATTGCTCAATCTCGAAGATGAAGAAGATAATCCTTTCAAAATTAATAACAAATGGTTGAAGGTTTATCATATTGAAAAATTTATTAGTTTTACTTGAGTCTTATCTTGATGTTACCCATTGTTTCGCTTCATTTTTATTTTCTTAGATTTCTTACTTTTAGTCCCTTTGTTGTTATAAAAAGGGAAACGTTGGAATAGGTTATTGTAAATTATAAAGTAAGGCACAACGATATGAAACATGGCACAATCACGTTCCAATGAAAATTAGATAAATAGAGAAAATTATATATATGTATAGATGTTGGAGTGACAAACATATTATTTCTTTTATATATTTTCATTGAAAACTACAAGTTATTGGGAGCAACTGCCCAAAAATATATAAAAAAAAGAGAGAAAGTACAAAAGGCCTTAGCCAAGGAGGGACCAAAAGTATGGAGAAGAGAAGAAGTCTCCAAGCAAGGAAGAGGAAGCTTAAACACAAGACCATTGAGTAGATATAGATGGTTTAAGACTCGTTTAGACTTGAGTGCATTGAATAAAAGCGCGTCACGTTCACCCAAGGCCTTATCCAAAGCCTCGTCAACAGCCTTAACCTTTCGGTTAACCTCCTCAACCAAAGGATCAGGTTCCCTCAATGCAGCTTCGTCCACATGTTAGGCCTCCACATATTTATGGTAAATCTCCCTTTTACTCTCCCAACGAGCATCCTATAAGAGCTTTAGATGGTTGATCAGCAAGCTAAAGTGAAACATATCATTGGTTAACTCTCCCGGGTTACCCAAGTATTGATTGATGATGTCCCTAATGAGATTGGTAGTTTTACTGTTTATAATTTATTCTATAATGGTTTCCATGACTTGAAGTCTATAAATCATCATGACACTATTGGACCTGATGCATTCGATAGTAAAGGTTTCAAGGTGTTCAGAGACCAATTTTTCTATCACCGTTTGGTGGTAACCTTGAATAAAGGAAGATTGGTGGAGAACTTGAAGGATATACATATGAGGAGCCATAGTAGGCAGAGGGGCCTCACAATCTTATTTGTTGTCCGCTGGAGCATATTTTATAGAACCACAATTATTATCAATAGAATCCTCAATTTGGATAGGCTCTTGAGGAAGTGGATAGGCCACGGGCGAGGGAGCATACTGAGTTTTTTCTTGAGCAGGATTAGGCTCCTTCATAGCCTTCAGAAAATGAAATAATGAGTTAGAAAAAAATCTTAGCAACTGTTTTCATTGCTAAGTCACTAAGCATATGTGAGATTTTGATATAAAAACCTTAGAAAATGTTTTTCATTGCTAGGTCAACAAGCAGGTATGAGATTTTGAGAAAAAAAACCTTAGCAAGTGCTTTCATTGCTAAGTCACTAAGAAGGTGTGAGATTTTAAGAAAAACCTTAGTAAGTGTTTTCGTTGCTATGTCACCAACCAGTTATGAGATTTTTGAGTTAATAAAAAAAACCTCGCAAGTGTTTTTGTTGCTAAGTCACCTATAAGGTGTGAGTTGCTTTTTTTTTGTTATTTTGAGTGCAGGAATATATTTTTTCAACAAAGGAGAAAGAGCTAAAAGAGGATGAAACATACCTCAGGAGATGGAACATTTTCAGAAATGGATTGAAGGAAGCTACCATCCCTAATTTTTCTAACAATCAGAGGGGAATGTATCCAAGAGAAATGCCTAAAGGGGAGTGTCCCTACGAGATTGCATGAAAGGTTCACCACTGATAGGAATAAGTGTCAACCCAAGTGAAGGCTTTCCAGAAGCATCATGGGCTTCGACGGGGCCAGTTACATGAGAGGAAGAAGGACCAACAACCACTAAGGCTAGAGGAACCTTGGTATGTATAACTAAAGGTCCATATTATATAGCTACACAAATAGAAAAATCTAAGTGTAAACAACCAGGGGCAACAGATGGATGGGGCAAATGAAAAATATATGGTTTTAATGTTTACCTTATCAATGGTCGCTTGGGTAATCCATTCCATAATAGTCCTCAGTAAAAGGACTGAAGGAAAAGACTCATTAAGATCCCTAACCAGAGATGCAACAATCACCTGGAGAAATAAACAAAAATAACACTTAAGTCTTATAGAAGCCATACTTGAAGAAATTTGGGGGGAGAAATAGTTACCTCAGGAGAACTTGAAGAATTAAGCACCATGGCCATAGGAAGCTAAGATAAAAGAGGGGACTGTGGATCATTCAAGGGAGTTTCCTCTATCAGTAAAGTGGCCCCATCGGTGCTCACAGAGGAAGAAGAAATACCTTCTCCAAATTCAAGCCTATGAGCAACCTCATATTCACTCCATAAAGGGAGGACGCATAGAATACGCAAGTCCAATCATATAGGAACAGAGAGTAAAAGTTGTTTTGGTAACATGTTCCTCAATGATTGGATTTGTGAGAGGTGATTACCCACTTGATTGGCATTCCTTGGAAGCAAATACAGAAAAATTTGGCTAAGTGTTAATGCAAGATTATTCTAACTTAAAGAGTAAAAAGAGAGTTGCATTAATAGAAAATAATCACCTTTGTGGAAGGAGAAGGAGGAGGCATGGTAACTAAGGGACCTGCCTCAATGGTTGTTTGTTCCTACACATTGTTGTCATCCAAAATAATGGTCTTAGAGGATCCAGGTGGAGGAGGAGATGAACTAGGAGAAGAGGAAAGTGTGGGAAGACCCACTTCATAAGAACATTTTTTCAAAGTCTTGGTTCCCAATGATTTTTTCCCCTGAGAAGGGCCACCACCAGTAGAAGAATTTCTTAAACACCCAGCTCGCGAGTTAACTCCTTTGGGAATTAAGGATGAAGAAACTGAGGGAAATTAAGATACTGGGGGAAGTAGATGGGTAACTTGATGAGCTTATCAAAACAATTGGAAAACACGATTGGCCTCAAGGAGGCACTTCTTAGTATGGTCCTCATGAATAGAAGCAGCATGTTCAGGAGGAATACCAGCAGTAACAGGGGCAACTGAGTTGGACTTGGACTTAGAAGTTTGTCCACGCTTGCTTGCCTTAGATTTCTTTAGGTCTGGTTGGAAAGTCCCCTTGCTTACTGGACCTTCGATTGGAGTAGCAAGTTTTTTTAGGAAGGTACTTTCTCTTTTCCCTTTTAAGTAACATCGCTCATAGGGGCACGAGGCGACATCTCAGTGGGCATCTTTTTGGTGTGGTGCTTAGAGGGAACTTAACCCCTAGAACATAACTTCTTTTGAGGTCAAGATCAAGTGGGGGAAACTCTTGGACCAATCCGTGTGAGTTGCATCAGCCAAAATTTCATTAAAAAGGTGGTGGTAACATCACCTTTCCTCCCAAGGCTGGTAATGGTGAGCTTCCCACTGTGTCGGCCACACAATTCTTAGACGGTTTTGGGGGCGTAACCTGAACAATCTTGAAAAAATGAATCCTCCTTGTGTGAACCTTAAAGAACTGGGCTAGGGGCACCTCGATCAAACCCAAACTGGCGAAGACACCTATCTAGATTATAAGGCTCAGAAGTGCCCCCCCCCCCCCCCCCCCCATTTTGTGAAAGAGTGAAGAATTATGGGAGTTAGAAAGAGCACAATAGTAGTTGAAGGGTCTTCTAAAACCCTCTACTCAATTACAACTTCAACACAACTTGAGTATTGGTGAAAGAAGGACCAAGTGTGGGAAAAATTTTCGTCACCATATTGTCTAGGGACAATTGAGGAGTACTGATCAATCATAGGAAAAATGTCTTTTTGATTTTGGTTTTTATTCCAATGAAGAATATGGTGGGGCCTTACATGGTTAATTGGTAGACGAACCTAATTAGGGGAAATATCAGGGAACCTTGTGTAAAGGAACCCAATAAGATGGAGAGTGTTTGTAAATTTTTCCAGATTGTACCTTCCTACAGATCGTTCCATGCCCAAATGAGTCCTATCTAGACAGGTATAGAGGGAACCCAAGGTCATAGCAGCCAGAGGAAGCTTAAATCCCCTTGCCAATATTATAGAGATGTTGATAAGGTCACCCCTTGGTTGATCGTTGGGTTTCTCCGACAGCAGAAAAAGTGAGAGAACACAGAGTATGAAAGAAGGTAACTCTAAGGAGGGACTCATTTCATTTGCCATAAGTTATCTCAGTTAAGGAGCCTTCTTCCAAGTTAAGTGTGTGGAAAAAATAATTGATCAGAGTGGTGAAGGTATCTTTGTTCAAACTACCAATGTAATTACGACATATTTGGTCCATCTTCGAATGAGCTTTAGTCTCCTCATTGTCCAGAGCTTCATCAGAATAGGGTGAATTACCTATGTGCTCAAGCTCCATCACCTCAGAAACGTCCTCTAGGGTGATAGTGGAACCCCCTTAGGAAGCAATGAAAGTGTGGGAAAAGATGTTCCATCTTAAAGACTAACATTTATAGAGCAGCATTATGTTTGGAAAAGGGTGAGTACCCAAACAGAAGGCCTGATTCAAACCAATCTTGGAAAGCACCTCAGCATGAGTGGCTTAGATGTAGTTAGAACAAGCACAAAAAGAAATCGAATGACATCCTAGACGTTCAAAGTCAATTTGAGAATGGAGAAACTCTCCACAATCAAGACAAAAATGTTGAGTCCCCTCTAAAGATAAGAAACCCCAACTTTCCCTATAAGCTACTTCATCCCCTAAAGTTATGGGGTCCAACTTGGATGACATTTGGCCAAAGGAGGCTTTCCACTCAAGTGAAAACTAGTCCCTTTTGTCAAAAATAGAGGGACAACGATAGAAATAAATTTGTTCGTGACGGGCCACCATTACAGAAGTGATGTCTTGGACAGAAGGGTGGTTGTAAGGATTAATAGGGCTGTTAATCCATGGAAGAGTTTGAAGGAGGAGAAAAGAGGTGTGTGAGCACAATAGAGTAAGGGAAAAGGATGATGGTGGTGAAGAAGTGGCAAAGTAAAGATTTGTAAAGGTTGAAGCTTTGAGGAAGACGGTAATGGCAAAAAAGGAGCACTTTATCTCTCTAGACAAGCTCTCGTGATAATGGTGGAAGGAAATGAGAAATAAGAAGAAAAATGAATAATTAAGGGTTCGAGGTAATAGCCGTTTGAAAAATTCAAATAGGCATTTATAATTTCCACGCTTGGGAAGATGTAAAGGCATGATGACGCTTGGGTTCCTATGTTATCAGCAATCATTTCTAGATTACATGTGGCGCTTTGAGGGTGACTTTGGCAGTTAACAGGACACCACCACGTCATTAATGATGGCACATGTGAAGAAAAAAGAAAAAGAATTCTGAACGAAGCAAAATTTTGGCACCTTTTCCTGAGGGGATTGCTCTCTCAATTAAAGTAGTTAAAATCAATGAAGTTCCCTCACCACAAGCCTTCTTGGTGTTCGATTGGGCTCAGACACACCATAGAAGATTTTGAAGAAGGAAGGTTTATCGGATCGAGAAGTTTTGTACATAAATTTCTTGGTCGCATAACAAATATCTACACGAAGGAGAATATGTAGAGGGGTCTTAAAAGTAATCTCATGGCTAAATATAACTCCACCCCTATAAACAGATGAAGGTTGACAAATAAGTGAGGAAGATCAAGAGATATCCATGAAGAAGGTATAAAAAGGTAGCGAGGAAGCTTGAAGAGGAGTCCCTTCAAGAGAGTTAAGTTATTCCTTCTTTTATTGAACTTGATAATTTTTTATATTTTTATTACATTGTAACTTATAAGCTATAATGATTGAAATATGAGAGTGAGGTCAAACGGTATCCAGGAGGGACCATGTTTGGCACGGCTTAGGAGAGTTTTCATGTTCAATTGGAGGACCTCACCAAGGAAACCTCAGAGAGAACTTGTTTGGACTATTGAGAAAAAAGGAAACATTAAGCCTTGACTTACCCATCTTAGATACACCTGGTAAAATATCAAGAGACCATAACCCAAGGAATTTTACCCAAAATAACCTTGAGTTACATATCACATTGATCCCAGAGCTAAAAAATCCTTTACCAAATGTCACATTTGCTTTGAGTGATGTCGCATGCCACCTACCTACTATCCAATCCAAAATTGAGAAAACCAATACGGTTTGGGGACTGTCAGACTGTTTAGTTGATTACCACTATTGTGATAGCTGCCTGAGACATAATTGGTAGTGTATAAAACACATTATAGGACCCCATAAGTCTCCCCTTAGGTCCCTAGAACCTCTCCATCTCACTGCAAACCTTAGGTCGCACTCTGAGTACCGATCTAGAGGCCATCAGGAGCCCCCAGGACCCATTGGACTCTGATCAACTCTATCGTTAGAAGAAAGATCTTAAAATCTTTAAAGGTATCCGAATACCCTTTCCAACGATCCTCCCTGTGCATGAATCGGCATAACAGTTTGGATGAAAGGGTAATTTTACTATCAAAAATCAATTTAGAGGCCATCGGGAACTCCCGGGCCCCGAATTGACCCCAACCAACTTCACTGTCTGAGAAAAAATCTTTGAATCTTCGAAGGGAACTAAAAACACTTTCTAATGGTCCGCCCCATGCACGAAACAACAGAACTATTCAGACAAACGATTAGTTTTCCCCCAAAAATTGATGCGGAGGCCATCGAGCACTCCCGGGCTCCGTTTGACCAAAATCAACTCTTCAGCTCGAACGAGAATGAATGAATATTCTAAGGGCACTTAATACCCTTTCCAATGGTCCATCCCATGAGATATTCTGGCCTACAGTACTGACGAATGATCCATTTTTACTCCGAGAGGTCCCCGAGCGCTTTCGGGCCCCGATTTACCAATGTCAACCTTCCAAACGGATAGAAACTCTTTCGAATGTCAAATTACATCTCCTAACCTTATCAAGAGTCCACTCCTTTCACGATTCTGACTTACCATATGGATGAATGATTCATTTTCATCCGATGATCTCCCATCCAAAAGATCGATGTGCACTTCCGAGAGATATTTGACCCAGAGTTGACTCCCGAACCTGTGAGAAGTCCGATGACTCTTGAAGGTCTCTGAAGTACCTTTATAACGGTTTGACCCATGCACTATTTGGATCAATGGTTTGCGTTCTACGACCATATTTTCAGAAAGACCTGCACGAGACTACCAATTGGCAGGTTCAGATCCCTGCCTATCGGCATAGTGTCAAGGATCACCTGTCGATAAGTACCCCTGGGGTACGCCAATTGGCACCCCCATGGTCCCTATAAAATGAGGGCATGACCTCACTCCCAGACGCAAGAGAAGAGACCCATCAGCGTCAGTGATCTCAGCAACAATCCCTCGAAATCAGCGAAGTTTCTCATGTGATGTTCCATCCAAGCTTACATTCCCATCCTTTTCATACCCAATTTGTCAAGATATCATTCTCTCTCATCAAAATTCATCAACGCTCAAGGAAATTCATCCAATATCAAATATCAAGCTCTAAAAGATGGTCCAATTCCTTCCCTCTCTCTTTAAATTCCTTGTTTTTGCATAATATACACCAGATTCATAATCTATTCTTACTTTAGTTCAAACGCATTAATATCTACACTTTTATTAGAATATTGCACATACTTTATTTTCTACAAAATATCCAAAAAACAATTAAAAAGGGTTATACACTTAAATTCCAAACGGAATTATTCATCACACATTTTTCCAAAACCAAAAAGCACATTTTCTAGACCTACAAATATAATAAAATTTCGTATGAATCTATTGGATCAACCCCACCCCTATGCTACATTCAAACCATGTGAAGTTTGATTCCTTTATAGGCTACATAAGCGTTTCGGATTAAAATTTTTGACTCGAGTCCAATTCTCCAATTTTCTCAATTTCCCAAACTCCCTAATTTTCTAAAATTTCCCATTTCACACATACACACACACACACACACACACACACACACACACACATATATATATATATATATATATATATATATATATATATATATATATATATATATATATATATATATATATCATGCTTGTTTGCGCTTCATTCCACACATATTATCTTTTCCTAATAATGATCAATATCATGATAAACGCACAAATCATACTTTCTACATATGTTATTTTGGGAACATTCCTATGGATGACATCACTCTACCTTGTCCACGGTATGCATTGAATGATTCTGATCTCCATTATATAAACAAAATCACACACTTCACGGGGATACAAAGGAAAATAATAACATTATCCCATGAGAGACCGAAAGGATAGGATGGGTTCCTAAGACCTTCCCATTCCTTAACTTTTCCCCCGAACCTTCGAACAATTGGTTTCGTATGCAACAATTTGTCCTTGATGACTCTCTCTTGAAGTGGAAACATGTTCCTTTGCCTGTTTTGTGCAAAATAGGCTGTCAACTCCATCTCCTCAAATTTAACCCCACACCGATGACGACCGAAGCACCTTTCAAAGAGGGGTGCAAGACTGCGGCACAGTCTTTTTGAGGGATCTCTCTCCACTCAACGTCTCTTGGGATGGCCATAGTGGCGAATCCGCTGGGGATTTTTTTTAATAGGGCTAGACTCTGTTTGTATAGGTGTTTTATTTTCTTGTTTATCCCCCTATTCCCATGTTCCCCTTATTATTCCCTGTACATATGTACCTCATGCGTATGCCACTGTTCACACGCTTATAGAAATTTTCCATGTACACTACACACAACATGCACCTAGGATCACGTATATCCACATGTTGCGTACACCATGTAGAAATCCATACTTAGGTGTGACTAACACACACCTCTACTTATTCTTATCACACACTCACTTGTAGATAATTACACACCACCCACTCTCACTTGTTATCCTTTCTCTATTATTTATACGTGTACCTCATTCTCGAATGAGCATGATCAAGAAATATACTCTCTCCATAATATACTAGTAAAATAATCATGCACGGGACACACAACATGACCAAAGAGCATTGCTATTGACCAAATTTTGTCCAGTAACTGGAGAGTCACTTTGTGATGGGCACTAATTCAGCAGGTCCTAGTTAGCCTAAGTGATATGACTCTCACCTTCCATTGCCCAAGTACCTTCGACTTATATCGAATGGTTCCCCCGTATCATACCGCTTGACTGAAGTCATAACGGGAGGTATATCGCAGGGAACTAATTCAAATACGTCGAGTATATCGAATTTTCTCTCACACATAGTGTCCCCACGAGGTATATAATGAGGCAATTCACGTACACTCGGGTATATAAAATGCCTTGTCCATACGTACCAATTTTCCTCAAAAGCAAGACGTATATCGTGGAAGTCAAGCCAAAGGGGGAACACTTTCTAATTAACCCAACAACTGCATACCCACATATAGGTGTCAAGACTTGGACATACATACTAGATTTCCGGTTTTGACCCGAAACTCTACCGAAATTCCATGTCGACATGCCGCCCAAATTTTTGTGCAATTTTTGAAACAGGACCCTGCCCGTGAGCCTGGCAACAAGTCCAACCCTAGTTGTTACTTATGTTGCAAACCTAATTTCTCCAGGATCTGGTCCCATCCAACATCTCTTTTTGCATCTAGGAAAATTCAATACAAGTGAGAACCTAATAAACATAATCATCATGCTGAGACCCGTCTCTCGTCTTTTCCTTTCTCTTTCCTAAAGTGTCCAAAGACATTCCTCTTTTATCAAAAATACAAAAAACATTTTCTTTTCCTCCAAAAAAATAACATTTTTGTCCTCATATTTTCCAAGAATGTCAAAGATATTTTCCTTATTTTCTAGAAATAACAAATTCCCCTTCTTTTCTTTTCTTGAAACAAATCCAAATTTTTCTCCTTATCAGGTCGATCATATACCCGTCGCCTGGCTCCCTATTTGTTTTGGTCTTCAGTCAAACCTCCTCGAAGTTCTGCTAATACCCTCACTTCTTCCAACTCCGATATTTAACAACCTTTTATGGAGAACATGAATTAAGTGCCGAATGTATGGCTGGATTTGTTGACGATTCTAGCCCACCTCACTGCCAAAATTGACAACCTTCAAGCCGAGGTTCAAGAAATGCAAAGAAATAGGGTCCCTATATCCGAAGAGACCTAGGTCCTCTTCCCTCGCGCTATGGGTCTGTCAACACCCTAGCATATTTACGTTCCCTAGGAATACCAGCATGCTCCCCATCATCCTCCTACTAATGGGCCACCTTCAGCGTATCTGCCTATGCCAAACCTTTCTCAACCAGGGGCTAACTAACCCATGACTGTCAAAAGGGTAAGAATTAGACAACGTTGAGGAAGGCCTCAAGATGTCAACCAAGAAGTTCGATCAAGTCAGACTGTGTGGGAAATACATGGACAACACCCACATGTCTCCCTATCATAAAGACATGTTACCATAAAAATTCAAGATGCCCAATATCGAGAAATTTAGGGGTAGTTGACCTCTAATCGTTCATCTACACAGTTATCACTGAGCCGTGAATCTCCTAGGGACCTCCAAAGAAATAATAGCCCAGATGTTCCAGCAAACTTTGAAAGATAGAGCTCTCCGTTGGTTCTTATTCCTTGAGGAATCTAAAATTCGTAGTTGGAAAGATGTTTCCCACTAGTTCATGTCACAGTACAAGTACAACGAGGAGCTATAATTTACCCGTCATGACTTAGAGCTACTTAAGAAGAACCCTAAAGAATCAGTCAGCAACTTCATAGCAAGGTGGAGAGATAAATCAACTACCATGACCAATCGGCGTTTCGAAGAGGATTAGGTCAGTATCATAAAGAAGAACTTCTTACCTAATGTCTAACCAATGATGGAAGCACAGTATTGCCCACACTTACGAGCCCTTTGAGATGTAGGAGTGGAGATCAAAGAAAGTTTTGCCAAAACATAATTTGAACCGAATAAAGCCTCTGGACATTTTTCTCCTAGAAAATTTGAAAAACTTACTAGTACCACAGTTTCTACTATCAACAACATCTCTCAACCTGCAGCTTCATGGGCCCCGGAAATTCACTCAAACCCAGTCCAGAAGGAATACACCGAGCTTTACGCTCCATTATCTAAAGTTTACCAGGAGCTATTGAGCCCAAATTCGATCAAACCATTTGACCCTCTTCCGTTACCAAGCCTACTTCCGAAATACTTCAAACGTGATGCCCATTATGACTTTCACCAAACTGTTGGTCATACCACTGACCAATGTTTCCATCTCCAGAATGTTATCCAAGGCTTGATTGAATGGGGTTTCGTCGCCCCACCAGCTAATCCCAAACCAATCACTACCCATAATCCACCCTCGAATCATGCAAATGACATCTTCCTAGAAGAAGACCAAAAATTTATCCCATCCACCCAAATCATGCCGAGTAAATCACCATTCATAACCATATACTCCCCTAAACCTTTCCCAACATCCCCTTATTTTATCTTACACCCTATCAACTTTGCCGAACAAGCCTTATACCTTTTAACTCGAGCATGCATCACTGACTGCACCCATTTTGGAGGTAAAGATAAGGAACTGTCAGAAGTGCTGAACAAACTCTTAGATTTTTGGCTGAAATTGCCATCCCAGATGACCATCAACTATCATAGATTCAGTGGGTTATTCTTAAAATCTCAAAAATGGGTCGAAGAGTCAGACAACTCGGGGTTGATGACCGACGAAGTCAATCTAGATGAAATGGTCATAATCATGGCAGATTTATTTTAACAGACTAGTGATACTTGTGGTGTATCCAAGCTACTTGATGCTTTGAAATTAAAAGGGCGCCTGGTCCCTTCAGTTCTGCATTTCCCCATTGAATGGGAGGAATTATACAAATAGGTCATGGAAGTTGTGGAGTGCATTGACTTTGCATGGAAACACAATACACTAGATGAGGGGACGGTTTTGAAGATTTTGATGAAGAGCAAGATTCAGAATAGACTAATTTGATAACTAACATATGTGGGATGATATCATTCGAGGAGCTGCCAAGAGAAATCATTAAGGTGACTGAACAACCCAATATCGATGAGGAAATATGATTTTTATTTTTCCCTTCTTCTGTAAACCACATGACCAGGTCAGAAAGACATTACCAAATTCCAAGTCTATAACCATCATCAAGCAATAAAGGGAAGGGTGTTAAGAATCTTCGTATGCCATAAATGACCATCGAACAAAGGTTAATGGACAACACCAAGAATGCAATCACCAGTAATTCGATACTTGAGATACAATATGGGGTGAACGATGTGCGGCTATCAGGACTACAAGTTGAACCACTCCTACTCCCAGTAAGGGATGACTTTAAAGACAAGGTTTGTTCGGAATATGACCCCCATGGAAATGTGAATGTAATCCAGATGTTCAAGAACATGTATTTTGTGCCTAGACTCGGGCTAGGGCAAAGACAACAAGGGATAATTGAACCCATTGTGTTAAAGGAGGCATTTCCTCCCTATGGTTTGGGCTATCAACCGTTAGAAGAAGAACTCAGATTGATCCATTAGCCTCAACTAAAAAGGAGGATAGAATGTGCCAGAATTGTCAGGTAGATTCCCTAAATTGAAGATTCATCATAGAGGGTGAGTATTTCCCCATCTGCGTCTTCCCTAAACCTTGGTATGACCATATAGATAAGAGGATAAAACCAGGAATGGAGATATTCTTTCAAGACAGCTACCTATGTAATGAGGGTTCCCAACACCATATACGACCACTCACTGAAGAGACCATGGATGATACCAGGGATTCTACGAGTAGTGAATCGAAGGATTCTTTCAATTTATAGACACTGGGGTTGACACTCTGCATGATCCACTCAGGGGGTAGATCGTCGAATCGATCTTGCCTCATCAAAGATACTGATGCACCTCTTCTCAACTAGCATGCTGAACTTGTGCCACTTGCTAATGTTTATCCTAACCCCGATATTTACCCCATTTCTCCTTTAGTTGTTTCCCCCTCACTCTGATGTAATCGAAACCTCCTTTGACTAGGTTCTCAATGTTATTTTTCCTATCAATGAAATAAATGAAGATTTTGAGTATCTTTTTGTGCCTTACATTAGTTATCTTGATTCTAATCAAACTCTTGATGATCATGATTGTGCAAATGAACAATTCTTAACTGGTCTAAATAAGGTTAATAACAAACAACATAATTGCGTTCAAGTTAATGAAGATGAAATTATTATTGTTAATCTCAGTTTTAGTAGCCAAATGCGCGAGATCAGGATAGGGGCCACCCTTAGTGAGCATGAACGTGCGCAAGTCAAAGGACTACTAAAGGAATTCGTGGATGTCTTAGCATTGTATTATGATGATATACCCGACATTGACCGTGAGATAGCATAACATGAGATTCCAACCCTCCCGGAATGCAAATCGGTCAAACTAAAATAGTAAAAGTTCCATACCGAATGGTCACTCAAGGTTAAAGAAGAAGTAGTTAAGCAACTAAATGTAGGCTTCATTCGTGTGATCGAATAACCCACATGGATAAACAATATCGTACCCATGCCAAAATTAGGAAGGAAGATTCTCATGTGTGTAAACTATCGACACTTGAACAAGGCCTCTCTGAAGGATGATTAACCACTACCCAACATCGACATGATTGTGGAAAATACGACTAGTCACGCTCTTATGTCATTCGTTGACTGGTTTACCCGATATAATCAGATCAAGATGCACCCAGATCACCAAGAGAAAACCACATTCATCACCCCTTGGGGAACCTTTTGCTACACTGTCATGCCATTTGGTCTAAAAAATGAATGGACTGCCTACCATAGGGCTTCCACAACCATAATGCATGATATGATACACAAGGAAGTCGAGGTCTTTGTAGAAGACATGATTATCAAGTCCAAGACTAGGGAATGCCATGTTCCCTCTCTTCGAAAGTTCTTCGAATGACTACGACAGTACCAGATGCGGCTTAACCCACAAATATGTGTCTTTGACATTACTAAAGGAAAACTCTTCGCATTCATGGTTAGTGAGAAAATAATAGAAGAAGATCCAGCTAAGATAAAAGTCATACTTGAAAAGACACCACCTCAAACGAAGAAGTAAGCCCATGGGTTCCTTAGGAAATTATAGTACATTAGCCGATTCATCATCTAATTGACTTCAATATGTGAATCCATCTTCAAAATCCTCCAAAAAGATTCAACCAAAGTCTCGAACGAAGCTTGCCAAGAAGTCTTCAACAAAATCAAGCAATACCTAACCCAACCTTCAGTACTTATGTCATCTCAGCCTGATCTTCCCTTACTCCTATACCTAACCGTAACTGATACTGCAGATGGGATTTTACTATCCCAATACTTAAAAGAAACCCACAAAGACAGAACCATCTACTATGCCAGTCGAAAGTTGATCGGGTACGAAGTTAAGTACATAACCTTGGAAAAAGCATACGTCGCTCTTATCTGGGTTACTCAAAAGTTGCGGCACTACATGCTCGTCTTCCCCATAAATCTTGTATCCTAAATTGAGCCCATTAATTACCTACATGAGAATCCCACCCTATCCATTTGAATGGCTCGCTGGTTGATGCTCCTAGACGTATTCGATATTACCTATGTCACACATAAATCCATGAAAGGAATATTCATTTCTGACTACCTTGGTGACTACCCTATGGAAGAGGCTGACGTCAGGATCTCCGAGTTCCCTGATGAGAATATCCTTTATGCCTCCCAAGAAGACCTTCGATGGAAAATGTTCTTTGATGGCGCTGCCAACAAAAAAGGGTATGGCATTAGGATATTCCTAATTTACCCTGATGACTCTCACACTCCCATTGCTATCAAGATGGATTTTCCTTGAACTAACAACATGATTGAATACGAGGCGTGCACGGTAGGCCTCAAAGTTGCCCTCAAAAAAGGAATTTGATACCTTGATGTCTAGAGGGATTCAACCCTTATCATCGATCATGTACTTAGAAAAAATAAAGTCAATGATGAGAAACTCTTACCCTTCCATTCCCACCTAGAAGAGATGGCATCCCAATTCTAAGAAATCACCTTACACTACCTTCTATGAGCAAATAATAAACCTAGTCTACGCCCTTTCTACCTTAGCCTCCATGATTGGCATGCCTAAAAGAATAAACATGGCTCTTTTCCTTATCTAAAAAGAAGATAAACCAACCCACTGCTAACACATTGAGCTGGGCACGGAAAAAGATCCCGAGATAGCCGAGTGCTAGTACAATGATATTTGGTGCCTCCTCAAACATGGTAGCTATCCCCAAAGATTCAATAAGAAAGACCGAGCAACTCTCCGCATAATGGATTCCCAGTACATTGTCTGTAATAAAGCACTATTTAAGAGAAACTTCGATGGAACCCATTTGTACTGCATCGCAGGGGATGATATTGAATAAATGATGTAAAAATTCCACAGCGGGGAATGCGTACCCCACATGAATGGCCCTATGCTTGCCAAGAAGATCATCCTACAGGGTTACTACTGGACTACCATGGTTCAAGATTGCACAGTTTACGTTCGAAGATGCCTTAAATGCCAATAATTTTCCAACCTACAACACTTACCCATGAGAATTGTACAATATGACTTCTCCCTGTCCGTTCTCCACATATGGGGCATTGACATCATAGGGAAAGTTACACGAAAGACTCTAATGGTCATGATTTTATCCTAGTCTTCATTGACTACTTCACAAAATGGGTCATAGACGAGTTATATGCAGTTAAGAATGATAAGAAAGTGACCAAGTTCATGAAGAAAAACATCATTTGCCAATATGGGGTCTTGTACAAGCTGGTATCAGACAACGGGTTACACTTAGAGGTAGAAGTTACAGAAGTGGTCGATAAGTATGGAATTCAGAGACACAAATCTTCTCCATACCGACCTCAAACCAATCGCGCAATCAAAGCAGCCAATAAGAATCTTAAAGCCATTATTAGTAAGATGATCGAGAGATGTCGATATTGGTCTGACAGGATCCCTTACGCCATCTGGGGATACCTCACTTCAGTTCGAACCATTAATGGGGCTACCTCTTACTCTCTAGTCTATAGCATGGAAGGAGTCCTACCCTTGGAGATATAAATCCTTTTGCTATGTGTCATGCTTGAAAGCAAAGTCAGTGAGGAAGACTGGCACCAAATTCGTCTTGACAAGTTGTCCCTTTTCGATGAAAGAATGTTGAGAGCTCTATATAACATACAAGGGTACCATCGCCATATAGCGTGATCATTCAACAAGAGTCAAGGAACTCGGTGTTTGAGAAGAGGACTTAGCCTTACAGAAAGAGTAGATCCCATTTGGGACCCCGGAGGGAAATTCAAGCCCAATTGGAGCGTCCCATACATCGTAAAATAGATCATGTCGGACGTCTCCACTGTGTTAACTTAACTAGATAGAGAAGAAATGGCAAGTCTAGTCAACCTGGAAAGTCTCAAGAAATTCTATCCCTATTCCAAAATCTCGATGCACTGTGACTCTTCACACCTCCCTTCGATTCAAAAAATAATTCATTCTTCATTTCCCCTAATCAGAACTACGTGGGGCCTGATCCTCTAAAAATAATTTTCAAATTGATTTTCAAAACCCTTAGAGGTACGTAAGAAACTCGTCTGTTTACATGATCATGGCCCCCTTCTTTTTCATAAAATTATATTCTTTTCTTATCCTCGAGAACGATAATTAATTTTTACATATACATGGACAAAATGTTTATGTATGCCTTAGAGATCGGTATAGATAATTCAAAATACAAAACTCATTAAGAGGAACAACTAGATAATCTAAAATTTATTTATTTCATTATTCAAAATTTCAGTACAAATTACATTGGCATAGGAAGTCAAACAACTTCCATTTTCAGCTTACTCCTACCAGCCTAAAACCAAAATAAAAACAAGCCCCACTACTCCCAAAATAACCCTCAAATTATTTTTAAAACATAGAACCACACCCATTACAAAAGCTTCACATATGCTATCCGCAGCTGCTAGAGGAACCAACCCCATCATCACCCATATCATGGGGTCCCAAAACCTCTCCCTGCCTGAATGGAGTGTTGCAGACGCTCTATATAGCGATAAGCCCAGACTAGCTTGGGCAAAACCACAACACCTTCCTCCATAGTTTCAGTTATGACAAACCACCTTTGCCCAGTCTCCATAGCCATCATCTTGTCCACTACCTTCTTCCACAACCACTTCATGTAGTCCCCAGAGATGTGTCAGACTCTACCTACATATTGGGAAGGACGGTTCGACAGACGATTCTCCCATAAAGAACCAAGCCGTATGATCATATGTTATGTCAGGTCCTCCACGATAAAAAAATCCAGTGCCCGCGGTGGCACGATTTTCTCCCAACCATATTGGCACAGAAGCTGTTAGGGAAAGTAGAAAAAGGTCTTCCTTAGGCCTACCAACCAGACATCTTGGTACTCTCCTAGTTATAGAATGGGAAATAGCTCCCCCCACCAAGGCACTGACTAGCGCAAGACTCGAGCCCCATGCTCTACAAACCAGTTCCCCCAACTCTTAATGTCCAGGTCTATGCTAATGAAATAGTGAGAGAAGAAGTTTGGAATCATCGACAAAGGACACTTTGGTGGGGCCGCCATATGGAACCACTCGAACAACCACATGCACAGCATTATAGGTCTACCTCACAGAAATTCGAAACAATCTTCCCGCCAAGAATCCAAACCATTCAAAGTCTCCTCCAGTATCACCGTCGCATGATTACGACGATACGACATCCAAGAAACAATACCTGCATGCTGAGGATCCACCAGTACTTCCTCAGTCACCAATAACAGTTTTGAAACCAGGCCTAGAATAATGTCCCCGTCATAGCTCGTATCCTGCAAATGCACAAACCACAGCACCTCCGGAAGAGAAATCATTCCACCTGTAACCAATGACCAAGATGTCGAAGGTAAGATATGGAGAAGTCCAGCCAATAATTCCTTAGGAGAACGAGAAAAATCAGGCAAAGACACAACAATGCTGGTATTTATCCCCAACATGGCAAAAAATACCTCATAGATAAGACAAATTTCATCAAACCTGAAGCAAAAGATATGATCCTTGGGATACTAGAACTCAATTACCTCCATCAACATATTTCACTCCATGGGCCGGTTACACCACAAGGAAACTCTCCGCATGCGAAAAGCATAATAATCAACATCGTAAGAACACATCGCCCCCAAGGCTTCGAGTTAGTTGGCGAACTCAATGCTACTAGGGAGAGATATCTTGCAAAACAAAGAGATAATAAGCAAGTCAGAATGTGAGAAAGAAAGGAAATGAAAGTGTGAGGTGAAAAGGCCCATTCGCACCCCTATTTATACTTAAAAACTCTCAATCAAAGATAAGAATCCCTGCGAAAATCGAAGGGAAACTTGCCCCACCCAAGTACCAAGCAATTGAAGAAAGTGCAATCAAAGCCTTGGGTTGATTGGACTGGACTGATATGCCAAAAACAGGACAGGGGTCATGCCAATCGCCAACCATCTATTTTGGGAAAATTCCCTTTTTCCTTTTTTGTCAAAATGAAAAAACCAAATAAAAATAATTTTTATCTTAAGGGAATTTCGAATTTCCTTATGCTTTTACTTATCCCATTTTAATATAAAACCCTGCTCAAATCAATTTTCAAATTCTTTCTACGGTTTCAGTAGCAAAGTAAAAAGAGCATGGGCATTAATCATAAAAAAGGAAATTAACAAAAAAGGTCCACTCCATTTGCATATATTTTTGTTTTATTACATTAATATCTTGCAGGAAAAATAAAAAAAATAATGGGACGTAGCCAGAACCCATTTTCCTTCTCTCTGTCTCTCTGTCTCTCTCTCTCTCTCTCTCTCTCTCTCTCTCTCTCTCTCTCTCTCACACACCCACATTTTCTCTCTATCTCCACCTACAAATTCTCTTCCTCTCTCTCTCTCTCTCTCTCTCTCTCCATAAGAGCCTCCATCCCTGCAGCACGCCCTCTTCCGCCTGCGGCGAGACGATGTGCCACCACTTCCAGAGCTCGACCCTTCCCCGGATGAGGCAGAAGAAACCAAATAAGAAGGAGCCATAATTGAGTCCTTAATATGGTCAGTTGCCAAAGATATCCAATCCCTAATATCCCTCATCCAAGTGGTGGAGACCCGAATGTGCTACAAAAGAAAATAGAAAAGAGAAAATCAATCAGTATGAGGCAAAGGATGAAATTAGTAAATCAAAAGAGAGAGAGGCAAAAAGAATACCGCGGGTCGAAGGACCTCCTCCATCGAGCCCAACTCCCCTGGGTCCATCGCATTAGGATGGTGTAGCATACGCACCGACCCTTTATCATCTCAAAGTATGTTATAACTGGGAAAATGTAGCAGCACAAAAGGATCCTCTGAAAATGCCGCCATCGCTGATGTCGTCGCACCGCCTGCACTGTGGGAGGACCCCACCTGCCCACTCGAACCCGCCCGAGGAAGAGGCATCACATCGTATATACTAGGAGGCATCAACCAACTCGACACGAAATCCATATAGTCATACATCACAGTCGTGTCGGTATATAACGAGTAAGCCTCAACCATCATTACCACCACCTGGGCATTGTGGCCATACCCGATCCTCACGGCGGGTGGGAGAGTGAGGATCCTAGGTCTCGTGCGTCCCTCTCGGGAGCGCTTCAATCGGCGTCGTTATTGAGGTGAAAAATGTAGAGAGATGGAGTCGCCATTCTATTTTACTCAAAACAGACAAAAGAAAGGGAGGCATCCCGAAGGACATCATCCAAAGACATACTGATGCATACGAAACCAAAATGATTCTAAAAGGGTCTCGAGGCTAAGTTACGAAATGGGAAGGTGTTAGGCACCCATACCGCCCTTACGGTCTCTCATGGGTTTTTGCTATTTTCCTCTATTTTCCTCGTGATATGTGTGCATGTGTATATATATTGGAGATATGAATCCTTGACTATGGAATAGATAAAGCGAGGCATCCGTAGGAAGGTTCATAAAACTAATATTAGAAAATAGGATTTATGCGATTATCCATGCGTTGATCATTATAATGGAACGATAACGTATGTGGAATAATACGCCACTAAGATCAAATATGTATATATGTAAATGTAAAGAATCTAAGAGAATTGAACTTAAGTGAAAATAGAAAAAGAGAGAAAAAGTGATAATAGGACTCGAGTCTCAGGTTTTACCCCGAGACGCCTACGTAGCCTATAGAGGCATCAAATTCCACGTAGTTCGCATGACAAATGAGGGATTGGGGTTTACACCATAAATCCAACCGGGACTTATCTTATTTGTGTGTGTGTGTGTGTGTGTGTAAAAAGTGTTTTAGTTGTGAGAAAAGTGTAAGAAAAATGTGAGAATTCCCGTTTGGAATTTATGAGCAAACCCTCTGTTTCTTATTTTTTTGGTTTTTTATTTGTATGAAAATAAGAGATATGCAATATTACTAAATAAAAAGTATGTTAGGATATGTTAGATGAGAGAATAAAAGTGCTAAGTAATAAAACAAGTTAATGCGAATTTATGAGAATTTAAGGAGAGAATTGAGAAAATTGGACCTTCTTGAAGATCTTGATCTTGAGTGTTTGAGAGCAGGCCTTGCACTTGGATGATGATGGAGGGTAGTTAATTCACCAAGGATGATGAAAAGTGAAGGTTGGAAAGGGATTTGGATGTGGAAATCACGCTGACTTCGAGAGAGGTTTTCTGGATTTGCTGGGAGTGATGTCTATCAGATCAAGGCTCCCGTTGCAATGAGGCCATGCCCTCCTGTTTATGGGCCTAGGGCATTGCCAATTGGCATAGCCCTGGTCCTTCCAATTGGAAGGTGAATTTAGGCACATTGCCAATAGGCAGGGTCTGGGACCTACTGTTTGGTAGTGTCTTTCAGGCCTTTTTGGAAAATCGGTCGCTGAGCGCAAACCGTTGATCCGAATCGTGCATGGGGTAGACCATTGGAAATGTAATTTAGGGACTCTAAAGTCCTTTGGACTGCTCTTGGGTTCAGGAGTTGACATTGGGTAAAATGTGGCTCGAAAGCGCTTGTCGGTCCTTTGGATGGGAAAACTTCAGACGCGAATGGATCGTTCGTCCACATGGTGAGTCAGAATCATGCATGGGGCAGACCATTGTAAAGGTTAGGAGATGCACTTTGACATTCCAAAGAGTTTGATCCGATTCAGGGAGTTGACTTTGGTCAACCGGGCCCTTGAAGCATTCGGTGAGCTCTTGGAGTAAAATGAATCGTTCATCAGTACTGTAAGTTCAAATTGCGCATGGAGTGGCCATTGGAAATGGGTTTCAATGGCCTTTGAAGATTCATTCAGTCTCGGTCGAGCTGACTTGGTCAAACGGAGCTCGAGAGCGCCCGGTGGCCTTCTAATCGAGTTTTGGAGGAAAACAGTTCGTTCGTCCGCATGGTAAGTCAGAATCACGCACGGGATAGACCATTGGAAAGGGGATTCAGTGCCTTTCAAAGATTCATTCAGTTTCAATCGAGCTGAAGATTTTGACTTTTGGTCAAACAGAGCTTGGGAGCGTTCGATGGTCTCTAGGTCAGTACTCGGGGTATGACTTGGGTTTGTAGTGATGAAGGGAGGTGCTAGGGACCCTAAGGAGAGTTTAGGGGGTAATAAAATGGGGTGTCTAAAGATCCCCCCGATGGGTGAGTTTGGAATAAACGATAGCTGTCAAATAGACATCGCATGATGGATTTGAGAGATGATGACCAATTCAGAGGGTCGAGGCCGATTCTGAGGACCTAAGGGAGCGAGGATGACCAATTCAGAGGGTCAAGGTTGATTTTGAGGACCTAAGGAGCATGCTGGGGATAACCAATTCTATGGGTCGAAGTCCATTCTAAGGAGAAAAGGATGACCAATTCTGAGGGTCGAAGCCAATTCGGAGGTCTTAAGGAAACGAGGATGACAATTCTGAGGGTCGAAGCCAATTTCATGGGCTTAAGTTAAGATGACCAATTCTGTGGGTCAGAGTCAATTCTACGGGCTTAAGTGGAGATGACCAATTTTGTGGGTCAAAGTTAATTCTGCGGGCTTATATTGAGATGACCAATTCTGCGGGTCAAAGCCAATTTTGTGGGTTTAAAGATGAGATTACTAATTCTGTGGGCTTATATTGAGATGACCAATTCTGCGGGTCGAAGCCAATTCTACGAGCTTAAGTGGAGATGACCAATCCTGCAGGTCGAAGCCAATTTTGTGGGCTTATGTTGAGATGAACAATTCTGCGGGTTGAAGCCAATTCTGCGGGCTTATGTTAAGATGACCAATTCTGTGGGCTTAAAGATGAGATGACCAATTCTGCGAGTCAAAACCCATTCTGCGGGCTTAAGGTGACGATCTAAGACCAAGGTGAATTCTAACCTAAGAGACGTGATGACTAAGGACTGAGGTCAATTCTGACCTAACTAAGGTGATGATCCAAGATCGAGGTCAGTTTTGACATAAGAGAGGTGACGACCAAGGACCAAGGTCAATTCTTACCTAACTAAGGTGACGATCCAAGACCGAGGTCAATTCTGACATAAGAGAGGTGACTACCGAGGACCGAGGTCAATTCTGACCTAACTAAGGTAACGATCCAAGACCGAGGTCAATTCTAACCTAAGAGAGGTAACGATCGAGGACCGAGGTCAATTCAGACCTAACTAAGGTGACGATCCAAGACCGAGGTCAATTCTGACATAAGAGAGGTGACGACCGAGGATCGAGTTCAATTCTGACATAACTAAGGTGACGATCTGAGATCGAGGTCAATTCTGACCTAAGAAAGGTGACGACCGAGGACCGAGGTCAATTCTGACCTAACTAAGGTGTATATTTCCTTCGGGAAAATCAAGAATTTTACTGGGGATAGAGATTGGAATTTGGGCTCCACTGGGGAATAGCGAATGAGCTGGGGAAAATTTGGAGCGTCCTTTGGAGACATTGATGAATAAAATGATTTTCTGGAGTTTTGTTGGGGAAATTACCTCGCAATGTTGTTTTCGAGCTGGAGAGATTATTACTGGGGAAATCCTTGTGTCTTTTGGTGACTTTACGAAGGAAAGGTAAATTTGATGATGTGAACTCCACTGGGGAAGTGATTAGGTGGTCTAGCTATTGGACGTATTGCTCGAGGAGGTTTGAGACCTTTTGGGTATAGGAGGCGATCATTAGAGATCCTCTGGGGACGTTGTCGGGAGAAGATTTACTTGGCTTTTGAGAGTTCCGCTGGGGAAATAGGGTTTTCTCTTAAGGGAATGTGAAATTTTTTTGGTGAGAAATGTTCTAAATCTTTCTCGGGAATTTTAGGATTTTTTTAAGGATTTTTTGGGGATTTCTGGTATTTTTTAGGAGTTTTTGTACGAAATTTAAAGGGGGTACCGGTCGGCATGGTGTGGAGGTTGCCATTCGGCAGTGGCACGGACTTTTGGACTGCTTTGGGAAGGCACAAGGGTGGTGCCAATCGTTAGGGTTGGGGTCAGTGCCGATCGGCATGACCTTTGGCATCCTATATAAAGTGGGCGAATTCCAGTCATTTTTCACAGCTTCTTGCTTTCTCTCTTTCTGCAATTTTCTTCTTCGAAGCGTCTAGCATTCCGATCTCTAAAGAATGGTTGCTTTTGTGAGCACTGCAGCCCATAGGAAATGCTTGACTGTTGATGACTGGGCGAACGTGGAGTGGAGGGCTAGGGAGCCTCTTGATTTGGGGAATGAGAATTCTTTTGATGCGTTCGAGCCGGTTATGGATGAGAGGACCTTGCTACGGGAGTCATCGCGTCATCGCTCTTCGAGGGTGGTGAACCCCGGTTGTTATGTAAGTAACCTAACTTTTAGCATTCTTCTCTTTTTGGTGATTTTCCTTTCTCCTTGATTTTGATAAGATTTTTCCTTTTGACACTCTGATATGTCTTTGAAGAACATGCGTGCCCACAGGACGAAGGGGCTTAAGGATGTCTGGGAGCATCTTCCACCTATGGTGCGTTGGGTGGTATCATCAGCGAGTTTTGGGAGGTTGGCGTCTGCGTTGGATGAGATATCTCGTTCGACAGCGGTCTTGTGCACTCTGGGGGAGAGATAGTGGGACACTACCCACACCTTCCATTTTGGCTTTGGGGAGATGATCGTGACTCCCATAGATGTGCAGTAGCTACTAGGGCTAGATTATGATGGGGAGCAGATAGAGGTGGATCTCTCTTTGTGGGTGAGGCTAGAAGCGGTGCGGGCAGCGCTCGGTGATGTGGGGAGGATAGTGTCTGGGGATTCTATCCGACTGTCCTTTCTTAAGGATATTTTACTGAGTAGGGTGGTTGATGTGGAGGATGGGCTGCAGGTGAGGCAGATGGCCCAGTTGTTTATCTTACTCGTGCTAGGGGGCTTCATGATGGCGTCGAGAGGCGTCGTCGTCCATTTGTGGTTCTTGTCGTACTTGAGGGTGTTTTCGAACATTCCCTTCTATGATTTGGGGAGCCTGACTTTGGCGACCCTTTATTTTTCATAAGATGCATTCAGTCGGTGGTATCGACAAACTTTTACTGGAGCCATTCATCTCCTTGAGGTATTCTTTAATTTATGCCTTTTCCTTTCATGCATTCGCACTTTCCTTATGCGTATCTTTTTTATTGCGAATTCTTATCTTTGGCAGACGTGGCTCTATGAGGTGATTGGGTGCAATACCCAGCTTATCACTCTGAAGGATGAGACTATTTGGAACTTTTACCGGTTGTACCGGTGGCGAAAGGCCAATCGACGGTCGAAGGGATCTCTTTGTCTGGAGGCAGTGCGTCGGGTCTTGAATGGCCTGACCAGTGGTAGGGTAAGACTTTTTTCTTTTCATTCTTAGTCTTTGTATGCTCTAATTCTTCATTGAATTATAACTATTGGGGATTTTTAGGTGACCTTTTACTCTTAGGGGACGACCATCCAGGACACGGGGTTGACTTGGGTGAACGCACAGTTACGACGCTTACTGGCGCATGAGTTTGGCCACTCTTGGTATCTCGAGGAGAGGGTGGTCCGACAGATTACTGAGGAAGTGGTGGTGCCACCTGCGAGGCCTCCTATGTCTATGAGGTGGGAGAAACTGCTATCGGAGGAAGCGAGGATTGCGGTGATGATCGGTGAGTCCTACTTGTTGTATACTGATACGGTTGCATTGTATGATTACATGGACTTTGTGACAAGCTGGGTGATGGCGCCCAGCATATATGATGCCTTGCCTTTCCCTCCTGTGGGTTTGAGTCGGGCAGTGGGGTCCTCCCATAGCGACGGGGGTCCATCGACGTCTGTGGCGGTGGTGACTTCTGAGGTTCCTTTGGTGCGGTTTCATACTCCTTCGTACAACATCCGGACGGCTGATGGAGGGATGGTGCCTATGCTGCATCGTCATCATGCGATGGATCCGGATGAGCTGGGTTTGACAAAGGAGGTCCTTCATCATGTGGTATACCTTTTCCTATTCCTCTCTTTCTTTCCTTTTGATTTATTTTCTGTTTTGGTACTAATTTTGGCTTTTACTTGCAGCAAGTCAGGGTGTCGAGCACTTCGCTGAGGGACATCAGAAACTCGATATCTTTGGTGACTACCCATATTCGGGATGCGGTTCCTATTCCCTCTTGCTTGGTGTCGTATGCTATGTCTGAGGAAGAGTCCGGCTCAGGTAGTGGTGGTGCGTCGTCTCGTCGCAGGGGAAAGAGAGCGTGTCGCAGGGGTGGAAGCTCTTAGGATAGAGGGAGAGAGAGAGATAATGTGGGTTCGGGTTGTGTCCCGTTGTTTTTACTTTTCTTTATTTCCTGCAAAATTGATGTAACACAGAAAAACATATATATGCAATGCAATGGAGTTTTTTATTATCTTTTGTTAATGGTGAATGAATGTATGCACATGCGCTTTTTACTTTGCTGCTGAGGCCGTAAGAAGAGATATTTTTATTCAAAATGAGAATTTATATAAAGATGAAAAGGGGATTTTTGAAATTCAGTTGAGAATATCAATTTATTTTGAGTTTTCTGAATTTTGACAAAAGAGGAAAAAGGAAAATTTCCAAAAGCAGGGAGTTGCCGATCGACAATACCCTTGTCCTACCTATCGGCAGTCAAGTCCAGTACTATCAATTCAAAGTTTTAATTAGTGCCTTCTTCAGCCTTTTGTACTTTGTTGGGTAGGATTCCCTCTAATTTCTGCAGGGGTTATGTCTTTTGTGAGGGTTTTCCAAGAATAAAAAGGGGTAAGGGTGGAGTGTTTTCATCACACCTTCACATTCTTGCTTACTTGCTTACTATCTCTTAGTCTTTTAAGATGGAACTCCCAAGTAGCATTGAGTTTACTAACTACCTCGTAACCCTGGAAATAGTGTGATCTTATAATGTCGACTACGATGCTTTCAACATGCGTTGAGTCTCTTTGTGGAGCAACCGTCCCATAAAATAGAACATGTTAATGGCGGTGGTACAATTTTGGTACCTCGAAGATCATGTATTTCGCTTTGGCTTAGAGTAAGTCTATCCTACCTACGAGGAATTTTCTTCCATATTTGGGATAAATCCTGGTGTTGCTACAGCTCTTCTAGAGTTTTTTCGTTCTCCCAAGGATTTGTTGGTCGGGCTTCTTCGTATTTTGCCTTCGACTGTTAGACCACTGGTTCCTGGAGGAATGATCTTTCTTTCAGCGGTGTTACAATCCGTGCATTTGCAGGAGGTTGGCGATGTTGGATACACAGGAGCCATTTTTCTGGTCTTGGTTTCAAAATTATTGTTGGTGACTAGGAACTGCTGGCGAACCCACAACTTGCAGCCATTACCTCTTGGATTCCATACCGTCATAATCCTGTGACGATGATATTGGTGGAGACTTTAAATGGCCTAGATGCCTGGCAAGAAGGTCGTTCTGAGGGGTATCCCTGTGATGTTGTTTATGTGGTTGTCTGAAAGACTCCTCCTGGTGACTCCTCCAGAGTATCCTTTGTCGGCTATACCCAACTTCTTTTCGCGCCACTTCATTAGCGTTGGCTTGGATATTGAGAGCTGGGAGAACTGGTTTATGGAGCATGGGGCTCTAAATCTGTATTGGTCAGTGCCTCGGTGGGGACAATTGTTGCCTATGCTGGAACTAGGAGAATACCCGTATGTTCAGCTAGTTAACCTCAGACAGACCTCTTTTTATTTCCCTAGGCGTCTTCTGCGTCAATTTGGCTGGGAGCAGGTCGTGCCACCTTAGACACTAGATTTCTTTTCGATAGAAGATTTGACTGAGTATCTGTGCATGCGGCTTGGATCTTTATGGGAGAGTCGGCGTCCGTCGAACCATCCCTTTCTGTCTATTGGGAGAGTTTGGCATATCCCTGGGGATTATAAGAAGTGGTTGTGGAGGAGAGTAGTCAGCAAGATGTTGGCGGTGGAGACTAGACAAAGGTGACTTGTATTTTTTAATACCATGAAGGGAGGTGTTGTGGTTTTTCAAAAGTTGGTTCGAGCTTATCGGTCCATGGAGCGTTTGCGACACTCTATTCTGGCAGGGGAAGCTTGGGGACCCCAAGATGTAGATGATGATGATGATGGAGCGGGCTCCTCTGGTAGCCGTGGATAGGACTCTTGGAGAGTTTATTTTGTAATGGGGAATACATGTGGGGATTTTATTCGGCTTTTTAGGAAAGTAGGGGGCAAGAGTTATCTGTTCTTTTTCTTATATAATTTGTACCGTAATTTCTCAATAGTGAAATAAACAAGTTTTTGATCATCCAGTTGTGCCTTTTGATGAGTTTTGTATTTTTGAATTATCTATACCGATCGTTAAGTCATACATAATCCTTTTCTTCAAGTATATGTTAGGATGAACTATCATTCTCGGAGATAATAAAAGAATAGATTTTTATGAAAAATAAGGGTTGTGCTCATGTAAGATGTATGAGCTACCTACCTACCTCTCGGGTTTTTGAAAATTTCACTTTGTTTGAAAATGTGTTTTTTTTGCATAGGATCAGGCCCACATAGTTCTGGGTAGAGGGAAATGAAGATTTTTTTCTAGAATAGAAGGGAGATGAGAAGAGTCGTAGCGCGCTGAGATTTTGGATTAGGGGTAGAACTTCTTGAGATGGTCCAGGTTGACCGGACGAGCCATCTCCTCCCCATCTAAGTCGGTGAGTATGGCGGCACCACCGGACAAGATCTTCTTGACAATGTAGGGGCTGCTCCAATTAGGCTTGAATTTCCCTCTAGGGTCCGAGATGGGTTCTATAATCTCTTTAAGGGATAAATCCCCTTCTCGGACACCGCTATCCTTGAATCTCTTGTTAAATGAACGCACTATTCAACGATGGTACCCTTGTATGTGGTATAGAGCTTTAAATCTCTTTTCATCTAGGAGGGCCATCTCATCAAGACGACTTTGGCACAAGTCTTCTTCATTGATTTCGCTTTCAAGCATGACGTGTAGCGAGGTTATTTCCAGCTCCACGGGTAGGACTGCTTCCATACCGTGACTAGAGAGTACGTGGTATCCCCAGTAGAGGTTTGGATTGAGGTTTATCATCCCCAATGGGCGTAAGGAATTCGGTCAGAACAATCTCGACAACTTTTGGTCATCTTACTGATGATGCCTTTGAGGTTCTTGTTGGTGGCTTTGACTGCATCATTGGTTTGACGTCGGTAGGGAGAAGATTTGAGTCTCTGAATCCCATATTCGTTGACCACTTCTGTGACTTCTGCCTTCAAATGCAAGCCATTATCTCACACTAACTTTTGCGGGAACCCATACCTGCAGATGATGTTTTTCTTCATGAATTTGGCTACTTTCTTGGCATTTAGCACTGCGTATAACTTAGCTTCGACCCCTTTGGTGAAGTAATCAATGAAAACTAGGATGAACTCATGTCCATTGGAAGCCCTCGGTGTAACCTTCCATATGATATTGATGCCCCATGTGGAGAACGGTCAGGGAGAGGTCATATTGTATAATTCTTGTGGAGGCAGATGCTGAAGGTTGGAGAACTGTTGGCATTTGAGGCATCTCTGGTCATTGGTCGTGCAATCCTGGGTCATGGTGGTCCAGTAGTAGCCTTGTAGGATGATTTTCATGGCAAGCATGTGACCGTTCATGTGGGGACCGCATTCCCCGCTGTGGATTTTCTGCATTATCTTTTCAATGTCAGCCTCTACGATACCGTGTAGATGAGTTCCATCGAAGTTCCTTTTGAGCAGTGCTTAGTGATAGATGATGTACTGGGCGACCAGTCTTCGAAGGGTTGCTCGGTGTTTCTTATTGGAACCCTCGGGATACCTACTATGCTTGAGGAGGTTCCAGATAGGGGTGTGCACGAACCCGAATAGACCGAACGGACCGAAAAACCCGAATCAGACCGGACCTACTTTTGCGGGTTTTTTTAAATTCGGTTTTAATTCGGTCTAAAAATATATAGGACCGAATAATTCGGTTCGGTTTCGTTCTGGGGTTGTAAAAAGCGAGTTTGGACCGGACCGGACCGCTTTTATTATTTTATATATATATATATATATATATATATATATATATATATATATATAAGCTAATAACTAACGAACGCAGCCCACAAACATAACCCTAAAATCCCCCCAAATTCCATTCATATTTTCTCCTCTCTCTCTCTACATACAAACTCTACGCTGGCGCACGCCCGGTTCTCTTCCGACTCATCTCCTCTGGCTCCGGGAGCAAACCCCTCATCTCGTTCCACTATAATACACCCGTAGGACTAAAGAGTTGAAGTTATACTTAGAACTAACAAAGATTTTTAACAAATTTCAATAAGATGTGCAAAGAAAGTGGGTCTTGTATTTCTACTGCTTCAATGAGTTTCAGAGGTGCAAAGAAAGTGGATTCCTTCACTTCGTCAAATACCATGGTCTCTGCACGACTTCATCTTGGTAAAGAAAAAATTAAGCAAATAAATCCAAAACATTTATGTGCAATTGCAAAGAAATTGTAGGATGGTAAATCCAAAACATTCCTATGCAATCACACATGACTAAATTTATAATTTTTTGTGTGAATCTGTTATTTTTTTTGTGAATCTGTTATATATTTTTGCTCTATTTTTTTTTTTGCTGAATACTATTAATTGTTAAATGCTTTTACCAGTAATATTTTCTACCTGTTAGAAATAAAAGTCAAAACTGGTTCCCAAATCAGTTTTATGGTTAGAATGCAAACTTGTTACCTATAAAGGAGACTTCCAAACCAGTCACCGAAATTTAAGAAGATGAACACTTGTAAATTAGTTCTATGGATACCTGTTAGCTGTTAAAAAATTAAGAAGACTTCCAAACATTTTTTATATGGATACCTGTTGATGTTAGCTATTTATGGACCGAATAGGACCGAGACCGAGACCGGACTGCCTGAAAACCGAATAGGACCGAGACCGATTATTCCGTTTCGATCTCGGTCCGTAATTTTATAGGACCGATTAATGCGGTCCGGTCCTAAAAATACCTCAAAACTGGACCGGACCGGATCGGACCGCGAACACCCCTAGTTTCAGATATGATAGTACCAATAATTGCCTAGTTCAGGATCTTCTGTGGTGACGAGCTCAGTGTGGTAGTAATGGGTTGGTTTGTCTTACTATTGCATTTAGAAGGGGGTCATTGTTATTCCTTCGGAAATGTCGACCATTTAGGCTAAGGTAGCAAGGGCATCGGTTAGGTTTTTCTTTGCTCGAAAATGGAAGGTGATATCTTGGAATTGGGAGGCTAGTTCCTCTGAGTAGGCATGGAAGGGTTGGAGCTTCTCGTCCTTGACTCTCCATTTTCAGAGCACTTGATCGATGATGAGGGTGAAATCCCCATAGACATATAGGCATTGAATACCTTTCTTTAGAGAAACTTTGAGTCCTATCGTGCATGCCTCATATTCAGTCATGTTGTTGGTGCAAGGGAAATCCAATTTGTTGGCGATGGGAGTGTGGGAGTCATGTGGGGCAATCAGAAGTATCCCAATGCCATATTCCTTTTTGTTGGTAGTGTCGTTAAAGATTATTTGCCACCAGAGATTATCCTGGGCAGTGCAGAGGATGTTTTCATCTGGGAATTCGTAGATCCATACATTAGCTTCATCCATGGGGTAATCAGTGAGGTAGTCAGAGATGGATCTTTCTTTCATGGCTTTCTGTGTGACGTACACAATATCGAACTCTACTAGGAGCATCAACCAGTGGGCCATTCGGCTGGATAAGGCGGGTTTCTCAAGCATATATTTGATGGGGTCCATTAGAGATACAAGTTTGATGGGGAAGGTGATCATGTAGTGTCGTAACTTTTGGGTGACCTAGACAAGCGCGACACATGCCTTTTCCAAAGCAGTGTAGTTGACCTCGTACCCAGTCAATTTACGACTGCCATAATAGATGGATCTTTCTTTCCGAGAATCTTTAAGATATTGGGCTAGCAAAGCCCCAGCTACAGTGTCGGTTATGGTTAGGTATAGGAGCAAAGGGAGACCAGGTTATGGTGGCATGAGTATTGGAGGTTGGATCAGATATTGTTTGATTCGGTAAAAAGCTTCTTGGCAGGCCTCGTTAGAAATCTTGGTTGAATCCTTTCGGAGTAGTTGGAAAATAGGTTTGAAAATAGTTTCGCAAATAGATGTTAGCTGGCTGATGAACCGGTTGATGTATTTCAATTTCCCAAGAAAACCTAAGACTTATTCCTTTGTTCGGGGAGTGGCATCTCAAGTATGGATTTTAACTTGGCAGTATCTGCTTCTATCCCTTTCTCACTGACCTTGAATCCTAAGGGTTTTCCCTTTGTAACGCCGAAGATACATTTCTGTGAATTGAGTCTCATTTAATATCGTCGCAGTTGTTCGAAGAACTTTCAGAAAGAGGGAACATGACCTTCTCTAGTTTTGGATTTGATAATCATATCATCCACATAGACCTCAACTTCTTTGTGAATCAGATCGTACAGGATTGTTGTAGTAGCCCTCTGGTAGGTAGCCTCAGGATTTTTTAGACCAAATGGCATAACAGTGTATCAAAAGGTTCCCCATGAAGTGATGAATGCTTTTTTTCTTGGTGATCTGGGTTTATATTAATTTGATTGTATCTGGAAAACTCGTCGACGAATGACTTAAGAGCATGACTGGCTGTGTTGTCCATGATCATGTCAATATTGTGTAGCAGATACTCATCCTTTGGAGGGGCTTTGTTCTAATCCCGGTAGTCTACTCACATCTGAACCTTCCCTCCTGATTTTGGCACATGCACTATGTTGGCTAGCCACATGGGATATTCGATCACAAGAATGAAGCCTATGTTCAACTATTTGACCACCTCGTCTTTGAATTTGAGTGACCATTCGGTGTGGAGCTTTCTCAACTTTTGTTTGACTGGCTTGTAATCTGTAAGAGTGGGGATCTCATACTGAGCTATTTCAGGATCAATGACGGGTATGTCATCATAGGACCATGCGAAGACATCTAAAAATTCTTTTATCAATTCTTCGATTTGTGCATGCTCATGCTTATCAAGGGTAGCCCCTATCCTAATCTCGCGCAGTTGGCTACTAGAACCGAGGTTAACAACAACAGTCTCTTATTCATTAACTTGAACGTGGTTATGTTGTTTATTATTAACCTTATTTAGATCAGTTAAGAATTGTTCATTTTCAAAATCATCATCATCAAAAGTTTGATTAGAATCCAAACATTTAATGTAAGGCACAACAAGATACTCAAAATCTTCGTTTATTTCATTAATAGGAAAAACAATATTGAGAACCTCATCAAAGGAGGTCTCGATTACATTTGAGCAAGGATAGACAATAGAAGAATAAATGGGGTAAACATTGGGATTAGGGGAGATTTCAACAGGTAGAACTGACATAGCATGCCAATTGAGGAGACGTGTATCAGCATGTTTAATCATGTGGGATGGATCTAGTGATGTATTTCCTGAGTGAACCATGAAGAGTGTCATCCCTAGTGTTTGTAAGTTGAATGAGTCCTCGGAGTTACTTTCCTCAGAATCTTCGATATCTTTGATGAGCGATTGTGCATGGTGTTGGGAACTTTCAGCCCATGGGTAGCTGTCATGTAAAATGATCTCCATTCCAGGTTTCATCTTCTTGTTTGTATGGTCATACGATGGTTCCAAAAATTCGGAAAAGGGGAAGTCTTAGCTTTCTTTAATGAATCGTCCATTCAAGGAGTCACCTGGGATAGTCTGGATGCAGTCTAGTCTCCTCTTTGGTCGACACTGGTGGATCATTCTGAGCTCTTGTTATGATGGTTGATACCCTAAACCACAAGGATGGAAAGCTTTCTTCAGTTCAATGGGCTCAAGTATCCCTTGTTGTCTTTTCCCTAGCCCCAGTTCGAGCATGAAGTGTATGTTTATGAACATCTGAATCACATTGACGTTGCCATGAGGGTCGTACTCTAGAAAAACCCTTTCTTTGAAGTCTTCCCCTGCCGAGAGTAGAAGTGGTTCAACTCGAAATCCTAATAGGAGCATATCATTTTACCCGTGTTGTATCTCAAGGATCGGAGTGCTAGCACTTACACCCTCGGTATTATCTTCATCGCTCAAAATGGTGATGACTCGTTCGTTGGCAAAGAACTTCAATCTCTGGTGGAGTGAGGAAGACACACCCTTGATACTGTGGAGCCAAGGTCGTCTTAGTAACAGGTTGAAATAAGACGGGATATCAATAACTTAGAATTCGACGATAGGGTTTATAGGACCTGCACCTATTACAAGCTTTATGGATCCCATCATCTCCCGATGGGTATTATCGTAGGCACGTACAGCAGCGGAGGTTGGACCGATGTCACTTTCTTTCAGGCCTAAACATTTGAAGGTTGTTATTGGACAAACATTCAAAGAGGATCCATTATCGACAAGAGAGAGTTGTACGACCTTCCCCATAACTTCGATGGAGATATTGAGTGCATGATTGTGGTTTGGCCCAATTTTGGGGATTTTTTCTTCTGAAAAGGATAGCATTCGGGTAGAGGTCAAAGATTCAACCAAATTTACCACTTTTTCTAGTGTGGTAGAGGGAGGAACTGTGGGTCTAGTGAGCAACTTGATCAGAGAATTTATGTGCAGCTGAGAAGACATAAAAAGCCCTCATAGAGTGATGTTAGCTTGAGTTTTCTTTAGTTAATCGAGGATGCTTCTTTCCTCGATGGTCATTTCTGGCATAGGAATGTTTTCAATGCCCTTCCCTTTATCAATAGCTGGTAGTGAGCTTGGGATATGGTAATGCCTCCCTGATCTGGTCATGTGATTTACTGAAGAAGGGAAGAACATGAATCCCGTTTCCTCATCAATCTCGAGTTGTTCTACCACTTTGTTTATTTATCCAAGGATCTCCTCAAATGATATCATCCCACACATGTCAGCTATCAGGCTAATTTTCTCGAAAGCTTGTTCTTCATTTGAATCTTCGAATTCTTCCCCCCATTCGGTGGCAACAACTCTGTCTTTCCATGTAAAGTCGATGTATTCCACAACTTCAATGGATTTTTCATACAGGTCTTCCCATTCTGTGGGGATATGCGAGGGTGAAGGGACCAGGCTCCTTTATGGCTTCAGAGTATCGAGTAACTTGGTCATACTACAAATACCATTGATTTGCCTAAATAATTCTTCTATGATTTGGACAACATCATCCAAGATGACTTTATCGATCGGTACTACCCAACTGTCTAACTCTCGAGCCCATTTTCGTGCTTCCAAGAACAGCGTACTGAAACTCTAGCAATCAATGATCATCTGTGAGGGAAATTTCAGTCTGAACTCTAGGAGTTGGTTTTACACTTCTGATAATTCCATACCTTCATTTTCAGAACGGGTATGGACACCGATGAATGCTCTGGTAAGGAGTGAAAATGCCTGATCAGCGAGGCTAGTAGGGTGTAAGAGGAAATATGGGCAGGTTTGGAGAGGTTTAGGAGAGTATATGGGTGTGATTTGGGTTGAGGGATCAAATTCTGGGTTTTCTTTTAAGAAGATGGCATTGGCATGATTTGAGAGTGGGTTGTGAGTAGTGTTTGGCTTAGGATTAGCAGGTGGGGCAATGGTACCCCGATCAATAAGACCTTGGATTATATTTCGAAGGTGAAATCATTGGTCGATGGTATGGCCAGCTGTTTGGTGAAAGGTGCAATGCGCATCTGTCTTGAAATTTCTTGGGAGCGTATTAGGCAAAGAACGGGGATCCAAGGATTTGATAAGGTTGCGATTCAACAAGGCTTGATAAACTTTGGAGAGGGGAGCATGGATCTCGGTGTATTCCTTTCGGACTGGGATATGGATGAGTTCTGGTTCCCATGATGTGGTCGATTGAGAGATGTTATTGATGGTTGAGACCGTAGCAGTAGCAGGCTTATCATATTTTCTGGGGGTGAACTGCCCGGACACTTTCTTTGGTTCAACCTCTATTTTTGCAAGACCTTCCTCGATTTCTAATCCTACTTCTCTGAGAGCTCGGAAGTGGGGATAGTATTTTCCTCCCATCGTTGCTCGGACATGGGGTTAGAAATTCTTCTTCACTATGATGACTTGTTCTTCCTCAAAAGGCCGATTGGTCATGGTAGCTGCTTTTTCCCTCCATCGAGCTATGAAGTTACTGATTGATTCCCTAGAGTTCTATTTGAGTAGCTCTAAATCACGATGGGTGACCTCAAGCTCTTTGATTTATTTGTACTGCGACATGAATTCTTGGGCTACATCCTCCCAGCTACGGATTCTGGACTCTTCGAGAGACAAAAACCATCGGAGGGCGCTATCCTTTAAAGTTTGCTGAAACAATTGGGCCATAACTTCTTCAGAAGCCCCTAGGAGAGTTATAGGATGGTGATAACTGCGAAGATGAACAATCGGGGGTCCACTTCCTCCGAATTTCACGATATTTGGCATCTTGAACTTCTCAGGTAACCTCGCTTTAGGATAATGAGACATGTGGGTATAATCCATGTAATTCCCAGAGATTCTGACTTGGTCAAACTTCTTAGTGAGCATCTTGAGGTCTTCTTGGACCTTGTTCAACTCCTCCTCTTTAGGATCAATGATCATAGGAAAGTTGGCCCCATACTGGGCAAGGTTAGACATTGGAAGTTGGGCAAGAGGCGGACCATTAGCAGGAGGGGCACGTGGAGCGTGTTGATATTCTTTGAGAACCCAGATAGGCTCGGGTGGACCCATAACATGAGGAAATAGGGCCTCGGGTTCTTCAGGAACAGGAACCTGGTTTCATTACATCTCTTGAACCTCAATTTGGAGGTTGTCATTCTTGGACACGAGCTGAGTTAGGACTACCATCAGATCCGGTTGCACGATGGGTACTTGATATGTGTTCTCCATGGAAAGCGGATGGATTCTGGATTTAGAAGAAGTAGTAAGGGAACGGACAGAACTCCGAGGTCATTTGACTGAAGATCGAAGCCAATAAGGAGCCGGGCCAAAGGCTTGCGATCGACCTAAGAAGGCACAAAATGGGATTTATTTTTGGGAAAAAGGAAGAAAATTTTTTTGACATTTTTTATTAGATTGGAAGACAAAATATTTTTAGCTTTTTGATAAAGAGAGGAGAAATATTTTTGGATTTTTTTGATAAGGAAAGGAGAAATGTTTTTGGGAGACGATCTCAGCATGATTATTATAATTATTATGTTCTCACTTATATTAAATTATCCTAAATGTAAAATGAAATGTCGGACGGAACCCGAGCTTGGAACAATTGGGTTTGTAACATATGCAAAGCTATGGCTGGACTTGTAACTAGGCTCAAGGGCAGGGTACGGTTTTAAAAATGCATGAAAATTTGGGTGGCAGGCCGACTCAGAATTTCAACAAAGTTTCAGGTTGAAACCGTCAATCTAACATGTGTGACCTAGGCTTAACACCTATATACGGGTATGCAGTTGGTTGGGTGAGTCGAAAAGGGTTCCCCCCTTTGGAGTGACTTCCACGATATGTGTCTTGCTCTTGTGGGTAATCGATACGTGTGGACAAGCCATTTGATATACGTGAGTGTACGTGAATTTCCTCACTAAATACCTCATGGGGACGGTACGTGTGAGAGAGAATTCGATATACTCGGCATACGTGAACGAGTTCCCTGCGATATACCTCCCGTCATGACTTCGGTCAAGCGGTACGATGTGGGGGAATCGTTCGATATACATCGAAGGTACTTGGCCAATGGAAGGTGATAGTCATATCTCTTAGGCTAACTGCTCCCTGCCGGACCAATGCCCATCACGAAGTGACCCTCCACTTACTGGATAAATTTTGGTCAATAACAATGCTCTTTGGTGATATCGTGTGAATCATGCATGATCCTCTTATTAGTATCTTATGATGAGAGTGTCTTTCTTGATCATGCCCAGTGGGGAGCAAAGTATGAGTACCAATGGTATACCAAGTATGATGCGTGCAACATGAGGATATATGTGATCCTAGGTGCACGTGGTGTGAAGTGTACATGGAGAATTTTCTGCAAGTGTGTGAATATAAGCATAAGCATGAGGTACACATGAATAGTAAAGGGGAACATGATAATAAGGGGATATATAAGAATATAAAACACCCATGTAAATAGAGTCTATCCCTCAAAAATCATGTCCCCAATGGAGTCACCACTATGGCCATTCTCGATCCTCACGGCAGGTGGGAGAGTGAGGATCCTAGGTCCCGCGCGTCCCTCTCGGGAGTGCTTCGGCCGGCGTCGTTTATGAAGTGAAAAATGTAGAGAGATGGATTCGCTAGTCTATTTTACTCAAAACAGACAAAAGAAAGGGAGCCATCCCGAAGGATAGCATCCAAATACATACTGATGCATACGAAACCAAAATGATTCGAAAAGGGTCCGGAGAATATGTTACGAAATGGGAAGGTGTTAGGCACCAATTCCGCCCTTACAGTTTCTCATGGGTTTTTGCATTTTTCCTTTATTTTCCCCGTGATATGTGTCCATGTGTATATATAGTGGAGATAGGAATCCTTGACTTGTATCATGGAAGGGATAAAGCGAGTCATCCGTAGGAAGGTTCATACAAATAATATTAGAAAGTAGGATTTACGCGATTATCCTTGCGTTGATCGTTATAATGGAATGATAACGTATGTGGAATAATACGCCACTAAGATCAAATATATAAATATGTAAATGTATATAATCTAAGAGAATTGAACTTAGTGAAAATAAAAAATGAGAGAAAAAGTGAGAATAGGACTCGAGTCTCGGGTTTTACCCTGAGACGCCTACGTATCCTATAGAGGCATCAAAGTCCACGTAGTTCGCATGCAAAATAAGGGGGTGGGGTTTATCCCTTAAATCCAACCGGGAACTTCTCTTATTTGTGTGTGTGTGTGTGTGTGTATGTAATAAAGTGTTTTAGTTGTGAGAAAAGTATGAGAATTCCCGTTTGGAATTTATGAGCAAACCCTTTTTTTCTTGTTTTTCTGGTTTTTTATTTGAATGAAAATAAGAGGTGTGCAATAATACTAAATAAAAAGTATATTAGGATATGTCAGATGAGAGAATAAAAGTGCTAAGTAATAAAACAAGTTAATGCGAATTTATGAGAATTTAAGGAGAGAATTGAGAAAATTGGGCCTTCTTGAAGATCTTGAGCTTGATCTTGAGTGTTGGAGAGCATACCTTGCAATTGGATGATGATGGAGGGTAGTTAATTCACCAAGTTTGATGAAAAGGATGATGAAAAGTGAAGGTTGGAAAGGGATTTGGATATGGAAATCACGCTAAATTCGAGAGAGGTTTTCTAAATTTGCTTGGAGTGATGTCTATAAGATCTCGGCTCCCTTTACAATAAGGCCACGCCCTCCTTTTCATAGGCCCAAGGCATTACCTATCGGCATAGCCCTGGTCCTGCCAATCGGCAGGTGCGTTAGGCACACTACCGATAGGCAGGGTCTGGGACCTGCCGTTTGGCAGTGTATTTTAGGCCTTTTTGGAAAATCGGTCGCTGAGCACAAACCATTGATCCGAATCTCACATGGGGCAGACCTTTGGAAAGGTAATTTAGAGACCTTCAAAATTCCTTGGGACTGCTCCCAGGTTCGAGATTTGACTTTGGGTTAAATGTGGCTTGGAAGTGCTCGTCAGTCCTTTGGACGGGAAAACTTCGGACGCAAATGGATCGTTCGTCCGTATGGTGAGTCAGAATCGCGCACGGGGTGGATCTTTGGAAAGGTTAGGAGATGCACTTAGACATTCCAAGGAGTTTGATCCGGTTCGGGGAGTTGACTTTAGTCAACTGAGCCCTGAAAGCATTTGGTGACCTCTCGTAGTAAAACGGATCGTTCGTCCGTACCGTAAGTCAGAATCGAACACGGAGCAGACCATTGGAAAGGGGTTTCAGTTCCCTCTAAATATTCATTCAGTCTCGGTCGAGTTGAAGAGTTGAATTAGGTAAAATGGAGCCCAGGAGCGCCTGGTGGCCTCCTAATCGAGTTTCGGGGGAAAACGGGTCGTTCGTCCGCATGGTAAGTCGAAATCGCGCACAGGATAGACTGTTGGAAAGGGGATTCAGTGCCCTTCAAAGATTCATTTAGTCTTAATCGAGCTGAAGAGTTTGACTTTTGTTCACACGGAGCTTGGGAGCGTTCGATGGCCTCTACTCGGGGTTTGACCTGGGTTTGCAGTGATGAAGGGAGGTGTTAGGGACATAAGGAGAGTTTAGGGGGAAATAAAATGGGGTGTCTGCAGGCATCTTCTGATATCTCCCGAACTCGCCTCATTAATATATGGGGCTTTATCAAAGGCACCGTAACCTCGTCCTCTAAGATCTGTTAGACTACCCTCTCTTCGAGGTAGCAAAAGTTACCAAACTCATGTGCCAGCAGACGCCGCATCTGTGCATGTCCCCCAATCACCCCAGTGTGTTGAATGGCCATCCCCCAAGGATAAATGGTCGCCTACAAATCCTCAGTAAGACCAAAATATCGATATTAATAAAATATCATTAAAGGAAAGGATAATCCCATAATAAAAGAAGGCTTACCCTCTCGCTCCTCAGGCCATTAAAGACTTAACGCACCGCCTCCAGAGAGAGGGACTTCTTCGACTGTCGGTTGGGCCTCCGTCACCGGTACATCTGGAAGAAGACCCCAACAGAGTTATCCGTCATATATATTACCTATTTATTTAACCCAATGACCTCATGAAACCACGTCTCTAAAGGACAACATTTAAGAAATCAAGAATAAAGCGCATGTAGGAAAATGCGAAAAATAAAGGAAAATGCGAAAAATAAAGAATACCTTTAGAAGATATGCGGCTCTAGTAAAATACTATCGACAGCATCCATTTAAATGCATCAAGTGAATAATAAAGGGTATCCAAAGTCAGGCTCCCTCAATCATAAAGACAGATGTCCGAGAACACCCTCAAAAATGGCAAAAATCACAAGTGAACGACGTCGCCACCAGAAAACCTCCCAACACCAACGGAATGAACAGATGAGCCATCTGATGCACTTACTACCTATCACTCTCATCGATCCTCCTCCTCAATAACATATCCCTCGATAAAGAGAAATGAATAGAGTCCTCAAAGACTACCCTCTCCATGTCACCCAGCGTCGCCGTCATCGCCTCCGGTGTCACCCTCAGTGCCTTATCCAACTCAATCTGCGTACCCCCACAATCCAGCCCCAGAAGCTACTGCACATCTATGGGAGTCATCGTAATCTCCCCAAAGCCAATATGGAAAGTGTGGGTAGTATCCCACCACCTCTCCCCCAAAGCGCATAAAACAACCGTGCAACGGGACGTCTCGTCCAAAATAGACGCAAGCCTCTTGAAGTCGGCTGATGACACCATCCAGTGCACCACAGGTGGAAGGTGATACCAAACATCCCTAAGCCTCTTCGTCCCTTGGGTACGTATAGTCGACATGGAGACGTCATACTATCGAAGAAACAGAGAAAACCATTGTTAAATTCAAGAAATAAATCATTCTCATCAAGAAAAAAGGTAAAATAATAATACCAAAGGTCATTCAATACTTACGTAGCCACCATAGTTCACCACCCTAGAAGAATGATGATGTAAAGGCTCACACGGAAGAGTCCGATCATCCACCACCGGCTCAAACGAGTTAAATGAGTTCTCGCTTCCTAGTGCAAGGGGCAACCTCTCCCTTCACTCTAAGCCTACCCAATCTTCGACATTAAGACATTCCATGTGAGTAGCGCTGATTGAGAAATTGGACATTTTAGACGTTAGAACAATTTGTAGATGTTAATTGCCAAAGAAGGGAAGTCCGAAAATTATGAAAAATGAGGAGAACCTTCCCCTTTATATAGGAGGCTAAGGGCATGGCGATCGACATCTCCCTACCACCCACTAATCGTCACAGACCCTCCACCTGCTCGAGGAACCCCAAAAGACCGTTCCACTGCTGTTTGGCACCCCTCCATCTATGTCGGTCAGCACCCCCTTTAAAATTTCATACAAAAAGTCCAAAAAAATATCAGAAAATCCCGAAAAATCCTCAAAAAATTCCTAAGATTACCAAATTAATTTTAGAACCTTTTTGCCAAGAAAAACATTTTTTTACATCCTCAGCGGAATTCCAGACAATAATTCTCCCCAACAATGTCTACAGATGACACTCCAAAATTCCAAAAATTCCCCAGCTAAAAAAGTCATTGGATGCGAAACTTGAAATCAAATGCTTCCCAAATCCCCAAGAGAAAGATTACACATCCCCAGTGCAGTCCCCAAATAAGCCCTTACAATTAGCTTCGACCCATAGAATTGTTCACCCCTAAATAAGCCCACAGAATTGGCTTTGACTCGTAGAATTGGTCACCCCTAACTTAAGCCCTAAGAATTGGCTTTGACTCGTAGAATTGGTCAGCCCTAAATACGCCCTCAGAATTGGCTTCGACGCACATAATTGGTCGCTTCTACTTAAGCCAACAGAATTGTCTTTAACCCACAAAATTGGTCACCTCTATCTTAAGATCTCAGAATTTCCTTCGACCATCAGAATTGGTCTCTTCTACTTAAGCCCGCATAATTGACTTTGACATGCACAATTGGTCACCTCTATCTTAAGCCTTCAAAATTGGCTTTGACCCTCAGAATTTATCATTTCTACTTAAGCCCAAAGAATTGTCTTTGACCCGAAGAATTGATCACCTCTATCTTAAGCCCTCAGAATTGGCTTCGACCTTCAGAATTGGTCGCTTTTACTTAAGACCGCAGAATTGGTTGGCTCTATCTTAACCCCATAGAATTGGTCACCCCTCTCTTAAGATCTCATAATTGGATTTGACCCGCAGAATTAGTCACCCCTAAAATAGTCCTCAAAATTGTCTTCGACCTTCCGAATTGGTCGCTTCTACTTAAGCCCGCAGAATTTGCTTCAATCCTCAAAATTGTCTTCGACCCTCTAAATTGGCCACTTCTACTTAAGCCCACAAAATTGGCTTTCACCCACGGAATTGGCCACCTCTATCTTAAGCCCGTAAAATTGGCTTTGAACTGCAAAGTTGGTCACCCCTAAATAAGCCCTCAGAATTTTCTTCGACCCTCAGAATTGGTCGCTTCTACTTAAGCCTTAAGAATTGGCTTCGACCCTCAGAATTGCTCATCTCTACTTAAGCCTGCATAATTGTCTTTGACCCGTAGAATTGGTCACCTCTATCTTAAGACCTCATAATGTTATTTGACCCGCATAATTGTTCACCTCGGAATAATCCCTCAAAATTGGCTTCGACCCTCAGAATTGGTCATTTCTACTTAAGCCCACAGAATTGGCTTCGACCCTCAGGATTGGTCGCTTCTACATAAGCCTGTAGAATTTGTCGCTTCTACTTAAGCCCTCAGAATTGGCTTCGACCCGCAGAATTGGTTGCTTCTACATAAGCCCTCAGAATTGATTTTGACCCACAAAATTGGTCACCCCTATAATAAGCCCGTAGAATTAGCTTTGTCCCACATATTTGGTCATCTTTATCATAAGCCCTCAGAATTGGCTTCCACCCTCAGAACTGGTCACCCCTAACTTAATACCAAAGAGTTAACTTTAATCCTCAAAACTAACCTCGTCCCGTAGAATTTATCTCCCCCCCAATTCCTCACCTATTATAGGTCCTTAGAATTAGTCTCCCCAGCATCACCTTAGGTCCTCTAACAACAACCTCGACCCTCTGAATCGGTCATCCTCATAACTTAGGTCCACATAACCAACCTCTATCATGTGGTATCTGTTCGATGGCTATCACTTATTCCAAGATCTCATGTCGAGGGGTTGGGTAGACACCACATTCCAGGACCCCCTAAGTCTCCCATTAGGTACCTAGCATCTCCCTATATCACTGCAAACCCTAGGTCGCACTCTGAGTACCGATCTGTAGGCCATCAGGCGCCGTCGGGCCCCATTTGACTCCGATCAACTCTATTGTCATAGATAAAATATCTTTTAATCTTTGAAGGGCACTGAATACCCTTTCCAACAGTCTGCCCCGTATGCGAATCGACATAACAGTTCGGACCAATGGACCATTTTACTATCGAAAATTAATTTGGAGGCCACTGGGCACTCCCAAGACCCACCCCAAATTAACCCCAACCAACTTCACCATAAGAGAAAAAGATATTTGAATCTTCAAAAGTCACTAAAACCCCTTTTCAATGGTCCACCCTGTGCATGAAATAACATAGCCTTTTGGACGAACGATCAATTTTCCACTAAAAATTAATTTGGAGGCCACCGTACGCTCTCGATCTCCATTTGACCAAAGTCAACTCTTAAACTTGAATGAGAATGAATGAATCTTCAAAGTTCACTAAATACCCTTTTCCAACGGTCCATCCCATGCGCGATTCTGACCTTCGGGACGGACGAACGATCTGTTTTACTCTGAGACATCCTCGGGCGATTTCGGGCCCTGGTTGACCAAGGTCAACCTTCCAAACTGAGCGATACTCTTTGGAATGTCAAATTTCATCTCCTGACCTTTCCAAAAGTCCACCCCGTACGCTATTTTGACTTACCATGCAGATGAACAATCTATTTTCGTCCGACGATCTCCTGTCCAAAAGATCGGCGTGCGCTTCTGAGCCACATTCGACCCATAGTTGACTCCCAAACCCAGGAGAGGTCCAAAGGACTCTTCAAGGTCTCTGAAGTACCTTTCTAATGGTATGCCCCATTCATGATTCGGATCAATGATTTGCTTTCTACGACCATTTTTCCAAAACAAATACATGAGACTGCCAATTGACGGGTCCAGATCGCTGCCTATCGGCACATCATCAAGGATCACCTGCCGATAGGCACTCCCTCGGGTAGGCCAATTGGAATACCTTGGTCCTTATAAACGAGGTCATTAATTCACTCCTAGACACAATATAAGATATCCATCAGCATTAAATATCTCAATAACTTTCCCTCGAAATTAGCGAAGTTCCTTATACGATGTTCCATACAAGCTTACATTCCCTTCATTTTCATACCCAATTTGGAAAGATATCATTCTATCTCATCAACATTAATCAACACTCAAGGAAATTCATCCAAGATCAAAGATCAAGCTCCCAAAAAAGTTCCAATTCCTTCCCTCTCTCTTTAAATTCCTTGTTTTTGCATAATATACATTAGATTCATAATATAGTTCGTACTTTAGTTCATAGGCATTACTGTCTACATTTTTATTAGTATATTGCACATACTTTATTTTCTAAAAAAATCTAAAAAACAAATAAAAGTGGGTTATACCCTTAAATTCCGAACGAAATTATCCGTCACACCTTTTTCCAAAACTAAAAACCACATATTCTACACATAGACATATAATAAAATTTCGTTAGAATCTATGGGATAAACCCCACCCCTATGCTACATTCGAAGTACATGGACTTTGATGCCTTTATAGGCTACGTTGGCATTTTAGATTAAAATTCGAGACTCGAGTCCAATTCTCCAATTTTTCAATTTTCTCAATTTCCCAAATTCCCTAATTTTCTAAAATCTCCCACTGTCATACATATATATATATATATATATATATATATATATATATATATATATATATATATATATATATATCATGCTTGTTTGATTTTCATCCCACACATATTATCGTTTCCTAATAACGATCAATATCGTGATAAACGCACAAATAATACTTTCTACATATGTTACTTTGGGAACATTCCTATGGATGACCTCACGCTACCTTGTCCATGGTATGAGTTGAATGAATCCGATATCCATTATATAAACACTAGCCCATGAGAGACTGAAAGGGAGGGATGGGTGCCTAACACCTTCCCATTCTGTAACTTAGCCCTCAAACCTTCGAACCATTGGTTTCGTATGCATCAATTTGTCCTTGATGTTTCTCTTCGAAGTGGCAACATTTTTTTACTGTTTTATGCAAAATAGGTTGGCGACTCCATCTCCTCACATTTACCCCCACACCGACGATGGCCAAAGGACCTTCAAAGAGGGCTGTGAGACCGCGATGCATTCTTCTCGAGGGATCTCTCTCCCACCGACGCCGCCTAAGATGGCAACAGGTAGCCAGAAGTATAGGTTGGCATTTAATTCTTATGTCGTAGAGTATGCTAACCGATCTCGTGATTTAATGCATATGACATAAAGGTATGAGGAGAATGCCTTTCACATTTATTGAGACTGTGACATCTCGGGAGTGGTTGATGGCTACATAAATAGCGCAGCCACTTCAGAGAAAGGGGGTTCTTTTTTAGATGAGAGAGAGAAGAAAAAGATTGTCACACCCCAAACCCAATATCCATACTAATCATTTATTATTAGAATAATTAAATCATAATCTAGAGCCCATTGGAAATATAATTCATCTATCCATATTTTACTGTATAATGCGCATAATCAACATAATATTATTATTGTGCCATAACGAAATCAATATCAGAGTCATAATTTAAGCGGACATACAATACTATGATTAACTACGATAAAATTTCACGATCATCAACTCAATCCATGCTAACGCAAAATATACAATGTGTGAGTAAATTAAAATCTTCAGTGTGACAATGATAAAATCCCCACATTTAAACCCCGGCTCCTTCCAACGGTGCAACTCTCAAAGTTACCGGTCATATGGTATTCTAGTTGGCAGCATAGAAACCTGAAATTGTTAAAATATAACTGTAAGCATTAAGCTTAGTGAGGTACTCCTTCCCTACAATGTAATAACAATTCTATATAGAATAAGTGGATATAAAATCCGAACAATCCTGCCCATTGGCAATAACAAATCCTGGAACATAAGTTCCAACAAATCATTGGATCTTTGTCCAATTCCAATCCTGGATATTTTAATATCCAAACAAATCCTGAATACCGAAGTATTCAAACAAATCCGCTCTTAGAGCTATATTCATATTTATATATGAAACAAATCATAAGTACACTCACCTTGACAGTTTAACTGGATTTTCCTTTGCCTTTATCATGTACTTGTTCAATCAGCTCTCCTTCCCTTCCTATCATTCTCACAATATTAGTATCATCATAAGAATATTAATAGTCCAAAGAATAACTTCAATCATAACTCAATTCATAAGCATCATATTATTCAATTCAAATCATTCATTAAAATGAAGTCCCATCTAGACTCAGGTTCTGATATCTAACATATTCAAATTACAGCCCAAACCCTTTTTAATTATTCTTGGTAATCCAATCCTTATTATATCATGTTTCCAAAACAAAAGACGGCACATCATTCCGAGTTTCCTAGAGCAAAATAAGCCTATTTCTTCACTACATAGCAAATCTGCCCTATAGGCTCTTTTATCGTTCATTCAACTTCCAGGAATTTTCATGATTTTTCTACATCATAAATTTCTATGATCTTTCACCCAACATCATTAAACACATTGAAAAATATAAGATTAAAGTTTCATAATTTTTAAGGTTCGTTTGCTATGTCAAGCAAAACACCGAACACATGGCGGGCATATTTTCACCCTTAGGGCAGATTTCTTACCCGAACTTCAAACCCTCACCAAGGACTCATTTGTTGGTATTTTCACATGATTTTCGGATATGTCATACATATATGAGTCCATGTTAATATCCAATTGGAAGAAATCGATTCCAGTAACTATACAAAAATATATGGAAGTTTGAATAAACAAAGTTTCTAAACAAAGCAATCTTAGGGTTTTGTACATTCAACTTAACTTAAACTTGCATATATCCATACATATGCACCCAAACATGAAAGTTCAATAAAAATCAAGGATTTATATCATATAAATCGTAAATGAAAGAAAAAAATAGCAAGATTCATGGTTGGAATTACCTTAGGGGCTTTTTCGTAATTTTCTATGAATTTTCTTCAATTTTCTCCTCACTTTTTCTTCCTAACTTCCAACTTCTCTTTCCTTAGGCTTAAAATCTCTCATGGCTGCATTTTGGCTGAATAAAGAGGTAATTCTAAGGGTTTTAGGTCGGCCAAAGCCACCACCCTTCCCAACCAATGAGAATAAAACATTTGTTGCCATATTAAGACAAAATACTACTTAATGGATGGACTACTTTGCCCTTGTTTCGTAATTTTGGTATAACTTCTCACTCGAACCTCCGTTTCATTCACCGTTTGTTGTGTTACAACCATAACTCACTTGTCTACAATTATGTAGTTTTCACCTCAAGTCAATTGTTATGTCATAAAGGTCAAAACTAGCCTTAAACATGAACATTCCTATCGAAACTTTCAAATTTTGTATTTGTAACTAATTCGACATTTCATGCTTTTTGGAGGTAGGATTAGACTAAACATAATAAATTAACATCACATATATTAATAACACACTAATCATATCACACAAGCTAGGCATGATTTACGTATAATTAATCATAATTATATTCGGGTTGTCACAATTCTCCCCCTGTTAGGAAATTTCGTCCTCGAAATTGACATACCTTGGTTGTCCGAATCAAACAAATAGGGATAACGCATTTTCATGCTATCCTCACTCTCCCATGTAGCTTCTTCCATGGAATGCCTTCTCCACACAACTTTCACAAGTGGGATCACCTTTGATCTTAATATTTGTTCTTTCCTATCAACGATAGCAAGCGGTTCTTCCACGTAGCTCAAATCTTCCTTCAACTCAATAGGTTGTTCCACCAATACATGTGAAGGGTCTGCTACATACTTTCTCAACATAGAAACATGGAAAACATCATGTAACCGAGATAATTCTGGTGGTAACGCTAACTTGTAGGCAACCATCCCGACTTTCTCAAGGATTTCATAAGGTCCAATGTAGCGTGGACTTAATTTCCCTTTCTTTCCAAACCTCATAACTCCTTTCCATGGAGATATCCGAAGAAACACATAATCCCCTTTCTGGAATTCCAAATCTTTTCGTCGTTTATCCGCATAACTTTTCTGTCTGCTTTGAGCTATTCTCATTCTATCTTGAATAATCTTCACTTTTTCAGTGGTGACTTCAATTAATTCTGGACCCTCTATCTTCCTTTCACCAACTTCACCCCAACATATCGGTGTACGACATCGTCTACCATACAAGGCTTCATATGGAGCCATACCAATAGTAGACTGAAAACTATTGTTATATGCAAATTCTATCAAAGGCAAATATTCATCCCAATTACCTTTGAAATCAAGCACACAAGCTCTAAGCATATCTTCCAAAATCTGTATTGTCCTTTCAGACTGCCTATCTGTCTGGGGGTGAAAAGCCGTACTAAACTTCAAGTTAGTACCCATAGCATACTGCAAGCTATCCCAAAATCTGGATGTAAAAGTAGGGTCCCTATCTGAAACAATAGATACCGGTGCTCCATGCAATCGAATAATTTCATTAACATACAATCTAGCATACCTATCAACTGTATACGTAGTCTTGACTGCTAGAAAGTGAGCGGACTTTGTCAATCTATCCACCACTACCCAAATCGAATCTGACCCCTTCTGAGATCGAGGAAGCCCAACCACAAAATCCATCGTTACATGATCCCATTTCCATTCCGGTATCGGCAATGGCTGAAGCAGACCAGTAGGTTTCTGATGCTCCACTTTCACTTGCTGACATATAAGGCACCTCGCAACAAAATCAGCTATTTCCTTCTTCATATTATTCCACCAATAATGCTCCTTTAAATCCCTATACATTTTAGTGCTACCAGGATGCATAGTATAAATGGAATTATGAGCCTCATCTAAAATTTCCTCTTTCAATCCACACACATTAGGCACACACAACCGATGCTTATACAATAAAGTGCCATCATTCACAATACAAAAATCTTCAGACTTACCATCTCGGAGATCTTGTCGTTTCTTCTCAAGGAAAGGATCTTGACTTTGCAAATCATGAATACGGGTAGCTAACAAAGGCCTCACGCTTACATGAGCAAAGAATCTGTCCCCATCTGCTAGCTGCAATTCCACTCCCATCAATCTCAACTCCATAATATGAGCAACTCTAGCACATCGAATACACGATAACCTGCCTGAAGCCTTTCTACTCAAAGCGTCTGCAACTACATTTGCCTTTCCTGGGTGGTAGTGAATTGTACAATCATAATCTTTAATTAACTCCATCCACCGCCTCTGCCTCAAATTCAACTCCTTCTGAGTAAACAAATACTTAAGGCTTTGATGGTCAGTAAAAATTTCACATACCTCACCATATAGATAATGACGCCATAATTTCAAAGCAAATACAATAGCAGCAAGTTCCAAATCATGTGTAGGATAATTACGTTCATGTGTACGCAACTGCCTAGAAGCATAGGCAATAACTTTACCATGCTGCATAAAAACACAACCCAACCCCTGATGTGAAGCATCAGTATAAACAACAAAACCATCTCCACCATGCGGAATAGTAAGAACAGGTGCGGTTACCAACCTCTTTTTCAATTCATCAAAACTATTTTCGCAATCAGAATTCCATTCAAACTTAACATCTTTCCGAGTCAGTTTAGTCATTGGTAAGGCAATCGAAGAAAATCCCTTAATAAACCTTCTATAATACCCAGCTAAACCCAGAAAACTCCTCACCTCAGTCACATTATCGGGTCTCTCCCATTTCACAATAGCCTCTACCTTTTTAGGATCAACACATATACCATCTCCAGAAATAACATGGCCTAAAAATGCAACTTGTGATAGCCAAAATTCACACTTGCTAAACTTGGCATACAACTTCTTATCTTTCAACAGATTCAAAATAGTTGTGAGATGTTTTTCATGTTCAACCATATCATGGGAATAAATAAGAATATCATCAATAAAAACTATCACAAATGAATCAACAAAAGGATGCAGTACCCGGTTCATAAGATCCATAAATACAGCTGGAGCATTAGTCACCCCAAAAGGCATCACAAGAAATTCAAAATGACCATACCGAGTACGGAAAGCGGTTTTAGAAATATCACTTTCCTTCACCCTCACCTGATGATAACCCGATCGCAAGTCTATCTTTGAAAACACTTTAGCACCCTGCAACTGATCAAACAAATCATCTATACGAGGTAAAGGATACTTGTTCTTAATTGTAGCTTTATTCAGTTGCCTATAATCAATACACAAACGCATGGTACCATCTTTCTTTTTCACAAATAAAACTGGCGCACCCCATGGAGATACGCTAGGTTGTATGAACCCCCTATCAAGTAAATCTTGCAATTGAATCTTGAGATCTTTCAACTCAGCAGGTGCCATTCTATACGGTGCCATAGAAATAGGGGTTGTCCCTGGTGCTAATTCAATACTAAATTCAACTTCTCTTTCTGGAGGTAACCCTGGCAACTCACTAGGAAACACTTCAGAAAAATCCCGTACAATAGGAACATCGACTAATTGTAAAGCCCCCTTCCTAGTGTCAAGAACATATGCAATAAAACCCTCACAACCCTTACTCAATAATTTCCTCGTCTGAATAGCAGAAATGATGCAACTGGGAACAATTTTCCTTTCCCCCACAAATTTAAATTCAGGCTCACCAGGCATATTAAAAACAACTTCCTTACGGAAACAATCCATGGATGCATGATATTTGGATAGCCAATCCATTCCCAGAATTATATCAAAATCAGAAATATCCAATGGAAGTAGATCTATAACTGTATCTCTAGACCCCACAGTCAAAACACAATCATGAAAAACATATTCAGTTACAACCATATCCCCCATAGGCATATAAATACCCAACCCCACATCTAAACGAGCACACGGTATATTCAAGTATATGGCAAAAGCATAGGACACAAAAGAATGTGTGGAACCAGGATCAACCAAAACATAAGCACTTCTATCACTAACAGAAAGTGTACCTGTCACCACATCTGGCGTAATCTGAGCTTCTTTCATCGTAAAGACTCGTCCACCTGGCCTGGAACCACTAGCTTGTCCTCTACCCACACTCTTCACTGTACTGCCTGGAGATAACATTCTGCTTGCTACTTCACTATGTGCTGCTGGAGTCTGTGCCAATTGCGGACAATTCTTCTTAATATGCCCCACTTGATGACAATGATAGCATTCCAATCCCTTAAGCTTAGGACACTCAGATTTATAATGTCCTTCCTCTTTACAAAAGAAACATGTAACACCTCCTATTGGGGCCTCACCTCTCCCTGACTTTTCGGCTGAACCAAAAGATCCTCCACCCCTGGTATCTCTACCAAACCTCCCCTGACCTCTACCACTATCTCCACCACCTCTCTGAAATTTATGAGGTTCCACCTTAACACTTCCACTCTCACCTCCCCTATACTGAGATGCATCGAATCTACTTTTCTTAAAACTCTCTCTGCTCGCCACCCCTTGGTTCATTTGCCTTTCTGCTATCATGGCTTTGTTTACCAGAGAAGCATAATCTTCTAACTCATAAGTGGCTACTCTATTTTGAATAGGCAAAATCAGTCCATCTTGAAACTTACTACATTTATCTTCTTCCTCCTGCACATACTTAGTAGCAAATCTAGACAAAGCAGTAAATTTTGCATCATACTCCCTCACAGACATGTTCCCTTGGGTCAAATTTATAAACTCCCTCAGTTTCTCCCTCCTATAGACCTTAGGGAAATACTTAACATACAAAGCTTTAATAAATTCAGCCCAAGTAATAACATCAGTACCTTCCATCCTGGGCACCAAATGGTTGCTGGCTTCCCACCAATATTTCGCCTCTCCTTTGAGCTTAAACACAGCTAGATTCACTTTCTGGTTATCTGGAACCTTCATAACTGCAAAGATAGTTTCTAGATCCCTGACCCACATCTCAGCTTCCGTAGGTTCAACTGACCCTGAATATTCTGGAGGATTCAACTTCAAAAACTTCTCATGCATGGAATCTTTCATTTCCTTCCTTGCCTCTTTCTCAATCCTGGCCACAGTCTTGGATTCTAGATATCTAGCCTGTTGTTCTGCCATTTGCGCCATATTTCTTTCTTGTTGCTCTGCCATCCTCATCATTGCCTGCGCCATTATTTGCATCTCTGTAGGCTGCTCTTGCTCTCTAGCCCTTCCAGCAACACTTTGCTCCACTTCAGTATTCTCTGTACGAGAAGCGACTCCCTCTTCTCTAGGTTGTCCATTCCCAGGTTCCATCTGGAATTATCTGTAATACAATAAAATTCTAACAACCAATATAAACAGTTTACAGTACTAAACTATTTGTTAGTATATAAACAATTCAATAATATCAAATCAATCAATAACTGCCATCTAATCGTCACACACGTCCAGAATTAATAACCTAGACGCTCTGATACCACTAATTGTCACACCCCAAACCCAATATCCATACTAATCATTTATTATTAGAATAATTAAATCATAATCTAGAGCCCATTGGAAATATAATTCATCTATCCATATTTTACTGTATAATGCGCATAATCAACATAATATTATTATTGTGCCATAACGAAATCAATATCAGAGTCATAATTTAAGCGGACATACAATACTATGATTAACTACGATAAAATTTCACGATCATCAACTCAATCCATACTAACGCAAAATATACAATGTGTGAGTAAATTAAAATCTTCAGTGTGACAATGATAAAATCCCCACATTTAAACCCCGGCTCCTTCCAACGGTGCAACTCTCAAAGTTACCGGTCATATGGTATTCTAGTTGGCAGCATAGAAACCTGAAATTGTTAAAATATAACTGTAAGCATTAAGCTTAGTGAGGTACTCCTTCCCTACAATGTAATAACAATTCTATATAGAATAAGTGGATATAAAATCCGAACAATCCTGCCCATTGGCAATAACAAATCCTGGAACATAAGTTCCAACAAATCATTGGATCTTTGTCCAATTCCAATCCTGGATCATAAGACCCAACCAATCCTGGATATTTTAATATCCAAACAAATCCTGAATACCGAAGTATTCAAACAAATCCGCTCTTAGAGCTATATTCATATTTATATATGAAACAAATCATAAGTACACTCACCTTGACAGTTTAACTGGATTTTCCTTTGCCTTTATCATGTACTTGTTCAATCAGCTCTCCTTCCCTTCCTATCATTCTCACAATATTAGTATCATCATAAGAATATTAATAGTCCAAAGAATAACTTCAATCATAACTCAATTCATAAGCATCATATTATTCAATTCAAATCATTCATTAAAATGAAGTCCCATCTAGACTCAGGTTCTGATATCTAACATATTCAAATTACAGCCCAAACCCTTTTTAATTATTCTTGGTAATCCAATCCTTATTATATCATGTTTCCAAAACAAAAGACGGCACATCATTCCGAGTTTCCTAGAGCAAAATAAGCCTATTTCTTCACTACATAGCAAATCTGCCCTATAGGCTCTTTTATCGTTCATTCAACTTCCAGGAATTTTCATGATTTTTCTACATCATAAATTTCTATGATCTTTCACCCAACATCATTAAACACATTGAAAAATATAAGATTAAAGTTTCATAATTTTTAAGGTTCGTTTGCTATGTCAAGCAAAACACCGAACACATGGCGGGCATATTTTCACCCTTAGGGCAAATTTCTTACCCGAACTTCAAACCCTCACCAAGGACTCATTTGTTGATATTTTCACATGATTTTCGGATATGTCATACATATATGAGTCCATGTTAATATCCAATTGGAAGCAATCGATTCCAGTAACTATACAAAAATATATGGAAGTTTGAATAAACAAAGTTTCTAAACAAAGCAATCTTAGGGTTTTGTACATTCAACTTAACTTAAACTTGCATATATCCATACATATGCACCCAAACATGAAAGTTCAATAAAAATCAAGGATTTATATCATATAAATCGTAAATGAAAGAAAAAAATAGCAAGATTCATGGTTGGAATTACCTTAGGGGCTTTTTCGTAATTTTCTATGAATTTTCTTCAATTTTCTCCTCACTTTTTCTTCCTAACTTCCAACTTCTCTTTCCTTAGGCTTAAAATCTCTCATGGCTGCATTTTGGCTGAATAAAGAGGTAATTCTAAGGGTTTGAGGTCGGCCAAAGCCACCACCCTTCCCAACCAATGAGAATAAAACATTTGTTGCCATATTAAGACAAAATACTACTTAATGGATGGACTACTTTGCCCTTGTTTCGTAATTTTGGTATAACTTCTCACTCGAACCTCCGTTTCATTCACCGTTTGTTGTGTTACAACCATAAATCACTTGTCTACAATTATGTAGTTTTCACCTCAAGTCAATTGTTATGTCATAAAGGTCAAAACTAGCCTTAAACATGGACATTCCTATCGAAACCTTCAAATTTTGTATTTGTAACTAATTCGACATTTCATGCTTTTTGGAGGTAGGATTAGACTAAACATAATAAATTAACATCACATATATTAATAACACACTAATCATATCACACAAGCTAGGCATGATTTACGTATAATTAATCATAATTATATTCGGGTTGTCACAAAGATATTGTCTAAAGACATAGTTATGAAAAAACAGAGCATTTAAGCACCCACCATTGGATAGTTATTACCAAGCTTTTATTACCAAGTGATAGATATTTATTACGATGGCCCTTATATGTGGGATCTTGGTGCTTGAGCTGCCTACCAACAGTGTATCTCAAGTGCTTGTTTTTCTCTCCCTGTGATTGATTTGCTTCAAAGGTTCATTTTTTGATGATTTTGAGTCATACACAAGTTCTTTTGTGAGTTTAATCCAAAGTGTTTTCCATATATATATATATATATATATATATATATATATATATATATATATATATATATATATATATATATATATATATATCGTGTGTTCATCTTGTCACTATTGATAACATGTTGTTTAGTGATTTATTCCTATAACAATAGGAGTTACACCTTCGTTTGTATTATAACAACAGCAACCCCAAGAGGACTCCCCTCTTATATACATTTACCCGGACCATTTACTAAATGAGTTAAAGGAACTATGGTTTCAAGGTGTAATTGAGTATGAATCTTATACGGAAACTAATTTTTCTTTGAGAGCGATGTTGTTATGGTCAATCCATAATTTTCTTGCATATGGAACTTTATCGGGTTACACGGTTCATGGTTATAAGTTATTCTATGTATGTGCAAAATAAGTAGACTTTTAATGACTTATGAGTAGTAGGAAAATATATTATCATGGTCATAGAAGATTCCTTGCTCGTCATCACAAGTTAAGGGAAGACAAACACAATTTCAACAACAAGTTTAAACATCGTAAAGCTCCACAAAGGTTATATGGTTCTGAAGTAAAGCTGAAGGTGGAATCCATCAATATGAAAATTAGTAAACACATTTTTAGAATAAAAAAATTGTAAAGGGGGTAAGAATGGGGTCTGTGATGTTATGACTCTGTGGTATCGGAGGTTTATTTTATTTCATTTGCCCTATTCGAAAGAGCATACTGTTAGTCATAATCTAGATTTGATGCACATCAAGAAAAGCATCACTAGTCATCTTTTGTCAACCATTCAAGACGTCAAAGACAAAACCAAAGATGGAGAAAAGGCACATAAAGATATGGAGACCATGGTGATTAAGAAAAATATATGGAGTGCAATAAAGGAAAGTTCGGGAAAAAATGTGAAACCAGTGGCTGCATTCATTCCAAATAAAAAAGAAAAGAATGGTTCTTTTGTACTTTGAAGGAGCTAAATAGTCCAAGAGGTTTTTGTTTTAACATGAGTAATTTTGTGAGTTTACAACAACTTGGATTGAAGGGGTCAAGTAACAAGACTATCATGTAATAATGCAATATCTTTTGTCATTGATGCTTAAAAATGCTCATCCAAAACACAAGGACTTGCGAATATCCATTCATTGGTTAAGAATACTTTTCAATGGGCCATGTTCCAAAGTGATCAAGAGGGATGTTTTGGAGTCTACAAGGAAAGTATTGTTTGAGGCTATGTATGCTTTGGAGAAATATTTTCTCCTTGGATTTTTGTTATTACCGTCTACCAAATTATACACTTAGCGGAGGAAGTGTTGATTTGGGTTCAGTAAGATATTGACGGATGTATCCTTATGAGAGGTAATTAAATAGTAAATGATTTTCCAAACATTTTTATTTTGACAAACTTTTGGCTTCCTTGTAATTGATATATTTTTTATGTGTAGGTTGATGAAATATTACAAGAAATGTGCTAATAATAAGAGGTATGTTGATGGGAGCATTTTAGAGAAATACATCATGGAAGAATCAACTATCTATTGCATGGAGTACATGTCAAACCCTAATGAAAGAAATCATAAATATACTTGTTAATATTTTCTCAATGAGGATGGGGATGATAAATGTTCAGGAGAGGGTCCTTTAGTACAAGGGAAGTCTGTGGAGTTAATCCCATTATAATTTGCACAAGCACGTAAGTGGGTATTACACCAATCATATGAAGTGGAGGAATGTCAGAAGTAAGTGTATCAATATGATTTGAGATTTTTTAATTGGAAAATACCTCGTGTGTAGATTGTTGCATGAAGTAGGTTGCCTAATTGTGTGTATTGAATTGGTGTAGAAAATATGATCTTTATTGGGAATCTACACCTGGGCGTAATCGGAGAGCGACTACACCGAAGGAAAAGACTGAGGGTTTTATCCCATGGCTAATTAAGGAGGTTCTCTCTTAATTCGACTACATAATAATTTTTTACATATACAATGGTGTTTTTAGTGTTCAACAAAAAAATGGGATAGTTTTGGTTGAGATGAGTGCCACGTTGTTACATGTTTTCTCAAAATAGAGCGCTGAGATCCTCTTTTTTTTTTGTGGAATAATGATATGAGTATAAAAATCTCCCTCAAAATTTGATGTGGATTCCACTTACTCTCTCATGTGTCTATTAAGTATTACCTTGTGTTATGAAATTCTATCAAAACACCATATTAATTACTTTTAAAAGTTTTTTGAAAAAATTATTTCAGACTCATAACACTACTCTTTTTTTTCGTGACACTTCTCTCCTTTTTTTTTTTTTGCGACACTTCTCTCTCTCTCTCTCGGTACCCACGCGTTAATTAAAAACTCTTCACACCAACCTGGAGCTATTCACTTTAATTCGAGTGTATCTCACCCACCTTACACTTTAATTTCAACCCTTTATTGTTTCTGTCTTTTTAAGTTTCAAATATTCTTCAAAACCTTTCTCTCTCTCACTTTGAATGCAGTTTCCTCTCTTCTAAACTACCAGGCAGAGGGACCTTAATCCAAGCTTGCTGCCGTAACAACTTACATCCTCAAGGTGAGGGTTATGGGTTTGTGCGTGCGTGCGTGCGTAGCAGCAGGTGCAAGGGGGTGCATACTACTGGGTAGACGGTGCACGTGGGGATATATCTCGGTTGGAGAGTGGTAGGGGAAGTAACAGGTGGGATAACTGTAGTGGGTTGGGTATGTTGTTTGGTGTGTGCGTGTGCTGGGGTCAGAAGTTTAGGATCAGAGGTAAGGAATTGGGTGGGTGTAGAGTGATTTGGGTGGGGGTGCGTGTTACAAATCTCTTAGGGTTTAGATCAAAGGTGGGAAAAGCATAATCTCGTAGGGTTTACAAAAGTCTTAATTTTATATATAATTTTTTTTTGTTGTTTAGTGCAGATGTCTCAAACTTGATCGTCTTATGTTTTTTGATATTGCAGGGTTATAAGGTGAGAAAACCATAATTATCTAAGTAATGTTTTGTACCTTTTTCCTCTCCTAAAAATGTCCTATCTTCTTCTTATATGATTGTTGAGATAGTTTAAGTGAACCAAGAGAAAACAGATGTGGGTTGAAACTGTTCACTTTTATCGTTTTCCCTTTGTTTTGTCGCAGACGAAAAGAAACTCATGTTCACATTCACATCTCTCTTTGTTTTTTGTGAATGTTTTTGTGAATAGATGTGAATGTTAAAAGTATCTTTTTGTATGTTTCGTTTTCAGGGTGTGAAGCTTTGAACAGGTAAGTCTGTTATAATTTTGGTATTAATTTATTCATATTAATATTATCAAACCCAGTTCTAAACTTTAACTTTGCATTTTCTTGGCACTCCTTAAGAAATCGTTTATATTAGTTTATATAATTTTGATACTAGTTTTTTTGTACTATATAAACGTTTTAACATCTCTCTCTCTAAACCATTTTTCACAGGTCCGTGATGCATGTTTCAACACCCGCTTTTGCCTCAGTGTTTGAAATAAGAGTAAGAAATCTTGAAAACAAAATTACAGCTGGGGTAGTAGTGAGAAATTAAGTGGGTGTACAAATACCAGTTACTTCATCAAAAAAAAAAAAACTTGAAAGTATAACAAAATTATGGAAAAACTTACAGATTATGGAAGGTAGCCTACGGGAAAAATTGTTGTAAAAAAAGTTTTTAAGAAACATTTTATAAAACGTTATAAAAAAAATTCATAAAAAAATGTTATTTTATTTATAAAAAATGTTTCAGAAGTTTTTTCTAATTCTTTTTATTTATAAAAAATTCACAACTTTTAAGTTTTTTCTTTAAAAATATATAAAAAGTATGTGAAATAAAATAGCTTCCACAAACAAACTCGTAGAAGTAAGGTATTGCTAAGAGCATCCACAATGGTGGAGCAAATTGACAAGAAAAAAGGCAAATTTACAAACTGGTAAGCTCACACCGGTGGCTGAGAGACAACAGATTTTATAACAGAAATGGTAGCGGTTCTCTAAATTTACGGAATGGCTAGAGAATTTGTAAGGACTTCCTACGAACTTCATTTGTTCGTAATAATTCCTACGAACAAATGAAGTTCGTAAGAAATATAAATACTCACTTTTATTATATTTATTGGTTCCTACGAACAACTGAAATCCGTATTATTTCCTACGAACTAATGATGTTCGTAAGAAATGGGTTTCATATTTCCTACGAACATCATTAGTTCGTAGGAATATAACTTTGCAAATTCTGATACTACACCAGTGTAAAAGTAAGTTCAAGTGAAAGCTAAACTCTTTTTCCATTCTCTATATTTACTTTTCGTACGAGCCCACCATTACACATGCTCTAACCCATGCAAAGGTCACATCCGGTCCTCAAAGTACTAATTTTTTTGTCTAACCCATAGAAGATAGTAGACTTGACAGACTAAAAGCAGCCTTTTAGTACACACGGCCAAAATTTAAGTATTCCAAGGCCTAGGGCGGGGCCTAAAAGCATCCACGGTGGTGAAAAATTTTAACAAAAAAATTTACAAAGTTACAAATTGTGAGAGATATACCGGTGGGTGTTAGTTGCCAAATTTAATAGAGGAAAAGGAAGAGAATTTGCAAAGTTATCGAATGGATATTGAATCAGTAAAAAATTTCTACGAACTTGTGTAGTTCGTAGAAACTTCTTACGAACTTTTTTTGTTCGTAAGAAGTTCCTACGAACTTCAGAAGTTCGTACCAAATATAAATATTTATTTTTTGATTTTCTACGAACAACATTTGTCCGTAATATTTTCTTACGAACAAATATTGTTCGTAAGAAATGTCATTTTTATTCCTACGAACAAAACTTGTTCGTAAGAACTTTCACCATTGTGAGACTCACCCATGATAAAAGGGCAAAACTTCTTTTTGATTTGTAAATTTACCCATCGTGACTTTCCCCGGTACGGATGCTCTAAGACAGAGATTACAAGATTCAAAAAAGGATGGACAAGACGAGCAGTCAGAAAGAGTTTCAGTATAATTATGATAATATAGTATTTGTCCAAGACAATTAGCGGCATTTAAAGGTTTATATTTATACAAACTCTCGATTGGACAAATAATACGACAATTATATAATTTCATATTACTAAGGTTTAAATACAGGACTCAAAGCTGAACGAGATGCTGGGTTCCTAACCATGATTTTGAAAGGAAAAGTCTTAAAAAATATAATGTGAACTTTATTTTTTTGTTAGTGATGGGACTACGATGTCTCACTTTTGAGGACATCATATCTGTTTGTGTCAATCTTGTATTTTGATAGCAGGTGAAATATGAGCACATGAACAAAATGTATAGGACCTGCTTTATTACCTTCTCTGTACTTTATTACATGCTTTGTTCTTGATATCTCCTTTTTTGGTTCATGAAGAAAACGTATTTTAAAAAAAAAGAACATTTTAAAACCTTTTAGAATTTTAATGATGTGACCTTTACATTTTTTTAATCCACTTGATTTTATACTAGATCTTATGCAATGCTTATGATTTGACCCATTGTACCCTTATATTTGATGTAATCGAGATTCATTAGTTACTAGACATGTTAGAAGTCTTTTTCCATTAGACATTTAAAAAGTGTATGTTGTTTAAAAGATTTAGAAACAAAGAAATTCACATCACAATAAAATATTATCAAATGACACGAGTAAAATTATGAATTAATTTTGTCATATTAATATTAGGTGAGAAATGTGATTCCTAATGACACAATTAATTCGTCGAGTTTTTATTACAAAAATGATGTCAAATATTTTTCCTTTAGTATAAGTAACGTCAAATTTTTTTTGGATAAAATAACATCCAATTTTTAAAATAAGTAACGAAAGTGTTTTTTTATTAACATCCATTTTAATTAAAAAATAATATAAAGCTTTATGGAGATTGACCTAGTTTGTAAGTTTGTATTTATGTTTGGGTAATAGAGTTGTCTTTAATGGATTGCCCCATGTTCTTAATTATTTTTAAAATATTTAATTTTCGTACTTCCTTTTCATAATAATCACAAAATTTTGATTTATTTAAAATACTAATTCTTTTACATCAATAACACAAGTCAAAATTTTGAAACGAACATAATACGTTCATGAAAGTAAATTTCGACATAGTATAGTTGTTATTTTTATTCTTAAAAAGGGTGGATTGTCTCATAAACAAAGGAATTATTGCCCAATTTTTTTAATCTAATAGGTTCGTACCATAAGTTATCTAAAGAATTATTTATTTGTTGCGAACTAAATACGACGTATGGTTCTACCAATGATGTACACTTTTGAAAATTAGCATCGTGCTTTCAGGCACGGGCATATATATATATACTCATCTTTTGAAATCTTTTTGTATTTATTAAAAGTGGGATTAGCTGATATCGTATTCTGGCGGCTAGCAAATAGGTCGTTATATGATGTGCAATCATATAAGAGGTATCAAATAAATGGGTATAAATTTTTGACACGTGAGTATGATGAGTCAAGGGTGACACAAAATAGTATTGTGTTAATGACGGCCATCACCAAGTTGGGTCAAGCAGAAAATATATGAATTATAAGCAAGCAGAGATAACATACTTTATCATTGTTCTTAGAATATTTGAGTGGGATTATATATCATTAAAAATAATTGTGTTTTACTGTGATTGGGTTAGAGTTGACGACAGGAGAAATGGTTTCAAAGTTGATCCTGACTTGAGCTTAATGATGGTAAACTTAATTAAGTTAAAGAGTAAGGATAGAATCGATGAGTAGTCACTAATTCTTGCATCTGAAGCATCTTAAGTGTTTTACTCAAAGGATTTTGAAGGCATTGGTTGGTCTATCATTTTGCATGCACTATAGATATTAACAAGTGTTGACAAAATTGAGGTTCCTACAATGTATAAGTTTATTCTTAAGTACAATCCCAATGTGAAGAATCTGCTTTAGCACTTCTAGTTAAAGCTAATGTTGATTTTTATGATATTTGCTTAATATTTACTACTTTAATGCTTCACTTATTATGTATAAGAATTTTAGACATCTCTTCAAGATTTTGTTTCGTGTGATCTATTATGTTTATGCATTACTTTAATGCTTCGCTTATATTAAAACATGCGACGAATGGACCAATTCTTAGTAAATTTTGACAGATTATGTAGTTGGATAGATTATCAATGCATTTGGACATATTATTCATTTGAAAAGATTATTAATTCTTTGTAAATTTTGACATAATTTGCGAATAATTCAATCAGACAGATTATTAATGCAGATTATTATACTGTAATGATATTTATGTAGATTATTATGCATTCGGACACAATAATTGCGGTTGAAATTAATCAACATAATCATGTAGTAGGTAGTGAGAAAGTTCGATTCATCTCTTGACTTGGTAAAATGGTCCAGACTCAGGTCTCAATATCATATACAAATTGGCGCAAGTTCCAAAAACATACAAGGAGGTTGTTTGGAAAGAAATGTAAGTAAAACTTCTTACGTATCATTAATTTGTTTATTATCTTTTCTTTCGTATAAATTTACAAATTTTTTATAATTTTAAAATACCAATTGTCTAGTTAGTTTAAAATGTGGACTCCCAAAATGTTACAACATTAATTGCTACTTTAAGTATAGGTAGCCTACTTAAAGCATAAAAATACACGTTACGAAAGAGCTATTGTGATAGGTATTCAACGGGTGCTGACCAATGTACCTCCAAGTGTTAAGACGTAGCAGGGGAAAATAATATGGGAAAGACCCAAGTCGATTATAATATGGTACGTATAACTATTATGTTTTACTTATTTATTTGATTACTATTACCTTAACCTTCAATATAATTGTAAGGACAAATTTCCCATTTATTCAATTTGTAGTATTGACTATTTTCGTTGGACAAAACATTTAGGGTCATTTAGTGTCATTTTACTCTTCACGATGAAGAATTTGAGCATTCGGGATTTCACCATTCCAAAAGACTTCACATCATCATCCAATTGATCTTTTACCAAAGGTATATGACCCGATTCTTTAATATGTTATTGGAGACATTTTTTATTGTTGCATGGTGGAACTTTTCAAAACATATTTTCATATTTAAAGTTAAATTTAATTTTCTAAAATTATGCAGGTCGTTCAAATGATTTCGTTTGAATGTGCATGTTTGAACGACTTAGAACGAGTTCCTAACGGGTATCAACTACAATGTCATTTGAAATCTCATTCAAATGACCTTACGATCATAGTCGTTTAAACAACTATTATCATGTCGTTCGAACGACCCATTTAAATTTTGAAAAATTCAGCTTTAATGCAGTTTTCCCCTTCAACCTCCTTTGTCCACTACTTTCTGTTTTGAAACTATTTTGGGGCACATGAAAACATTTGAAATGTGTTCTTTAACTTTGAAAGAAAAACTATATTTCTCTTTGCAAAAAGTCTCCAACATTTATGTGATCTTTTGGATCATTTTTACGAACAAAAATCCCTAAAATCATCCTTGCATACATTCATTCATGTTTCGATGTGGTGGACCTCTGCACAAGTTGTTTTGGAGACAGCGTTTCTATTTCGATGGATATCGAGACACACGAGGTGTCGTAAAGTGTGTTGAATCTACACGTACTACAAACGAAGGTGTTGAACACGACATCAGTGAGTCTTATTGTGTCAAGTATGTATGACTTTTGTGTCTCTTGTAAAAACCATATTTGTAGTGGATTTTGTCTAGGACTGGCTGTAGACACCACATTCTACGACCCCTAAGCATCTTCTTAGGTCTCAAGCACTTACTCCTTCACCATAAACCCTAGGTCATACTCCAAGCCCCATTTGACTACCGGTCAAATATCTCACCTAAGCAAAAGCTTAATAAATCTTCGAAGGGATCTAAATCTCCTTTCTAACGGTCCACCCCATGCATGAACCGACCCTTTCGGTCTAAGCGAACAATCTATTTTACTATTAAAAATCGATCTGGAGGCCACTGAGTGATCTCAGGCTCCATTTTGACCCCAAAAAACTTACTCAATTGAGAATAATCCCAATGAATATTTGAAGGGCCCCTAATACCCTTTGTAATGGTTTGCCCCGTTCATGAATCGGCCTTAGGGTTTGAACAAACGGACCATTTTATCCCAAAAATTGATCCCGAGACCACTAAGTGCTCCCGAGCTCCATTTTACTCCCATCAACTCTTCAGATTGAATGAGACTGAATGAATCTTCGAAAGGGATCTAAATATCCTTTCCAATGATCTACCCCATGCACCAATCCGCCTTAAGGCATGGACGAACGACACGTTTTACTCTAAAAGGCCATTGGGCGTTTTCGGTCCCCATTCAACCAAGGTCAACTCTCCGAACAAAGAAAAGCTCTTTGGAACATCAAAGAGCCGTGCATATACTTTCTAACGGTTCACATCGTGCATAAATTGGCCTTACAATTCGAACGAACAATCCGTTTTCCTCTTGTCCAAAAGATTATTGGACGCTTTCGAGCCCCACTTGACTATAGTCAATTCTCGAACTCGGGAGCATCCCAATGGATTCTTAAAGGGTTATGTATTCCATTTCCAATGGTTCATCCAGTGAACGATTATGACTTATGGATTGTGTTTTACGATAATTTTCTAGAAAATATGCATGAGACTATCGAATAGCAAACCCATTTCCCTACCTATCGGCAATATGTATGGGGTTGTATGCCGATAATCATGTCAAGGACAATGCTGATCAACACACCCATGATCCTATATAATGGGAGCACGAGCTCACTTCGAAAGGACTCTCATAAACATCCCTCTAAGTGATCTCAGAAACATTCTCTCGAAGTCAGCGTGGTTTCCATATTGAAACCTCCCCCTCCCCCCACATTCCATTTCCATCCTTTCCTTGCCCAATTTAGAAAATTCCATTCCCTCTCCTCTTTCCACCTTCATCCACTTACAAGAGTAACCCTTCAACAATTAAGATCAACCTTAAAGCTTCCGAAGAAGGTCCAAATCTTTCACTCTCTCTTTAAATTCTCTTATTTTCACATTAGTTATTTAATTCTTACTTTAGCATTTCATCTTTATTAGATCACACATACTAATATCCAACTTTTTTATTAGTGGTATTGCACATATTATATTTCTTTTATAAAAAAACAAAAACAAGAAAGGAAAAAGAGGGTTTTCTCGTAAATTCCAAACGGTAATTTCTCACTATATTTTCTCATACAAAAGCATCATTTGTCAACATACACACATATATTAAAGTCCCCAGTTGGATTTATGGGATAAACCCACCCCCGTGTTTCATGCAAACTACGTGGACTTTGATGCCTTTTTAGTCTATGTAGGAATCTCGGGTAAAATCTTAGATTCGAGTCATCGTTTCCTATATTTGTTCATATATTATTTCCACATATTATATTTGTGATTCAATCTTATGTTTTGTCCAACCTATGACCTGACAAACACATACATTATATTTTTAATTACTATTTTGGGAACACTCCTAAGGATGACCACACTCCGCTTTTATCCATAACGCAAGTCAAGTAATTCCGCTCTCCATTTATATCTACACGCACACACTTCACAGAGTTGTTAAGGAGAAGAATAACGCATGCCCATGAGAGATCGAAAGGTTGGGATGGGATACTAACACCTTCCCATTCCGTAACCTAGCCACCGAATCGTTGAACTAATTGGTTTTGCAAGGCTCAATATGTATTTGATGTCGTCATCTAAAGGATGCAACATTTCTTGTGCCTGTTTTATGGAAAATAGGCTGGCGACTCTATCTCAATACATCACCCCAATTGACGACGACCGAAGCGTCTAGTGGAAGGGCACAAGACCCCATCACATGTTCTCATCGATCGAGATAGGATGGCCACAGTGGAGACTCTGCTGGGGACTTTATTTTCCATAAGAGGGCTAAACTCTATTCGTACATTGGTGTTATTATTTTTCGCATGTGTGCGTATAAACCTACATGTATGTTCCCTTTTCAATCTATTACTTATTGTATATCTACCTCATGTTTATATCATTTCTCATTCACTTTTTAGTTTACGCAGTTGTTAATACCCTCCATGTACACCTCACACTACTTACACTTAGACGTAGGATCACTTATACCCATGTGTTTCATTCACCAAAAATATCCATGCTTAGGTTTCCCTAGAAAACACCTCCACTTATCACACTTGTACATATCCATGCTCACTTGCACATATCACACAACCCTTGTAGTTTATCTATGCTTAGGTTCACTACCATACACTCACTTGAAAATATTCACATATCACTCACTCATATGTATCCATGCTTAATTTAGTCTTAATGCTCCATGATAGATTTACTTTTCATGATACTTGTACATTATTCCTTATTAGTATAGTGCTTCTTTTACTCATCATTCTTCCCTATTGATCAAAATTGTTTGTCCCGTACTGGGGGGTCACTTTGTGATGGTCGCTGGTCAATCAGTTCATAGTTAACCTAAGAAATATGACTCTCACCTTCCCTTAGCCTAGTACCTTCAACGTATATCAAACGGTTCTCCCCGCATTGTACCACTTAACCTAACTCACGAAAGGAGGCATATATCAGGGAACTCATTCACGTACATCGAGTATATCGAATTCTCTCTCACACGTACTATCCCCACGAGGTATATAGTGAGGAAATTAACGTACACTCAAGTATATCAAATGGCTTGTCCACACGTACTAATTGCCCTCAAAATCATTAAGTATATCGCGAAAGTCATGCCAAAAGGGAAACCCTTACACTAACCCAGCAACTACAAACCTCCTATAGGCGTCAAACCTAGGGAACTCGTATTTAGTTTGTTAGTTTCCACATGAAACTCTGGCAAAATGTCGGGTTCGCATGCTACCCAAATTTTCACGCTGTTTCGTCATTTTTCAAAATACTTTTGTGTTCATGAGCTTGGCAACAAGTCAAACCATAAAAATATTCCCAGGCTCGGGTCTTGTTCGACATTTCTTTTGCATTTAGGTAAACCTAATATAAGTGAAAACATAATAATAATCATGTTGAGACTCTTCTCTCATTTTTCCTCCTCTTTCTTAAAAAATCGAAATACCAAAACATATTTTCCTCCTTTTATCAAAATGTCAAATTTTTTTTCCTACTTTTACCAAAATATCAAAAAAAAATCATCCTTTTTATCAAAAATGCCAAAAACAATTTTGCTCTTTTTAAAAAATACAAAAAGAAAATTTCTTCCCTCTTTCGAAAATAAATTCGAACCATTTTTTCCTCCTAAGGTCTATCATATACCTGATTCTTGTCCTAGCTCACTATTAGCTTCGGTCTTCCATCAAACCGCCCTGAAGCTCCACCAATTCCTCTTCTACTTCATCCCAGTCCAGATTATATCTTCACTAACTCATCATGGAAAATACCAACCATGCACTAGACGTTCAGCCTGATCTGAGGGCAATTCTAACCTAACTCAGTGCCAAGATTGATAACCTTCAAACTGAGGTCCATGAGATACAGTGAAACTAGGTCCAAGTTCCCTAAGAAACGACGGTCCTCTTTCCTCGTTCCATGGTTTCACTACCTCCTGAGCCTCTTTAGGTCCTAGAAGAATATTTGCATGCTCCGCATGCCTTTCCTGTCAATGGGTCGCTGCGAGCTTACCTCCCTATGCCAAACCATGCCCATCCAGGGGCCAACATGCTAGTACCCATTGATCCCAAGGAGGGAGAACTGAATAAGATCAAGGAAGACCCCAAATCACTGTCCAAGAAATTTGACCAAATCAAGATATTCAGGAACTACATGGACTACACACATATGTATTCCTACCCCAAAGCAAGATTCTTGAAGAAGTTCAAGATGCCATCCATTGAGAAGTTCATGGGAAGCGGGATCCCTACTTATGCCCCTTCACAGTTATCACCAAGCCATGACCCTTCTTATCACCTTTGAAGAGATAATGGGCTAGATGTTTTAATAAACTTTGAAGGACAATGCATTTTGATGGTTCCTATCCCTCGAAGAATCCCGAATCCGTAGTTAGGAAGATGTCGCTCAGGAATTCATGTCACAGTACAAGTACAACGAAGAGTTAAAGGTTACACACCGTGATCTAGAGCTTCTCAAGCAGAATCCTGGAGAAATCGTTAGTAGCTTCATAGCAAGGTGGAGAGAGAAAGCTTCCACCAAGACCAACTGGCCCTCCAAAGAAGAACATGTCAGAATCATGATGAAGAATTTCCTTCCCCATATCCGAATAACTATCAGAGGTTAATATTATCCACAATATCGAGCTCTCCAAGAAGCGGGTGTAAAAATTGAAAAAAAGTGTCACCAAGGTAGAAGTCGAGCCGAAAAAGATGATCGGACAGTTCATTCCCAAAAGATAAGAGAAGACTAATAGTACTACATTCTTAAATAACAATAATATCTTCCAGATGATTGGGTAGTACCCGTTAATGAAGTCAATTTAGACTATGTATTACAGATCATGGAAGGCATGCTTCAACATACCAACGAGATCTGTAGCATTTCCGATTTACTCACTACTTTCAAGCTACATAGGAGATTGGTCCCTTCATGCCTGCACCTCCTCGATGAGTGGGAAGACTTATATAAATAAGTTATTGAGGTCATGGAATGCATCAATTTCTCTTGGCAAGAAGACATTATTTCCACTAGATGGGAACGAATTTGACCGATTCGATGATGAATTGAGAAGGAAAAAGTCAGTCCGGTAGTTAGCATGTGCGGAATGATATCTTTTGAGGACCTATTGGGGAAATTAACAAAGTAGCCATTCATCCAAAAATAAATGAAGAGACGGGGTTCTTGTTCTTCCTCGCCACCATAAACCACACGGACAGATCAAGAAGACACTATCAATATCCGAAACCTCCTTCATCAAGAATAGATAAGTGAAAGGGAGTTTTCGAGGAACTTCTCATGCCAAAAATGACCATCAAAGAAAGAAAAATCCTCGACCAACTCAAGAAGACCTAAGCTAACATCACCTTATAGGGACTATTCATCAATTCCCAATTACACCGAAATGCTCTAATAAAGCTTCTCATCGGGCCCACAGTCCTTCCTTCCACCACTCCAGAAGAATTTATAAACCTGGATGGATCCCTATCCACCACTAGACTCATTTCCTTCTTCAAAGAGGAAATTCCAAAGTTTGTCCTTGATCACAACTATGCCCTCAACATCTCCATTAAAGTGATGGGAAAGACAATCCTGCTCTTACTCGTTAATAACGGATCCGCCCTCAATGTTTTTCCACTAAGAACATTAAATTTCTTGAGGTTTAAAGTAAGTGACCTCACTCCTACTTTTGCCGTAGCGCATGCTTGTGATAATACTCGTCCAGGGGTGATAGGGTCCATAACACTCATAATAGGGGTTGTCCCTATCAATACCATCACTGAGTTTTAAGTTATTAACATTCCCACGTTCTTCATTCTGCTTATTGGTCGACAATGGCTTCATAACATTCGTAAGGTATGCTCCTCCCTTCATTAGAAGTTGAAATTCTTCGCCAAAGTGCAAGTCATCACCATTTTGAGGGACGATGATGGTACAGAAAATGCCAACACAAGCATCCTGATACTAAAAACACAGCATGGAACGATTGGCATTCTTCTCTCCGGCTTCAGGGTTGATCCACTTCCCCTTCCAATAGGGGATAATTTTAAAGACCGAATCTATCCAGATCATAGCCCTCACCGTAATGTCAGCATGGTACAAATGTTCAGGAATATGCATTTCATGCCCGGATTGGGGTTAGGATGACATCAACAAGGGATCATTGATCCCATACTCTGGAAAAAGTCCTTTCCCTCATATTTCCTGGGTTATCAACCTTCACCAATAAAACTTAAAGCTCTCCACCAACATCGACTGAAAAGGAGTTTAGAAGATGCTAAGACTATTTCAAGGGATTCTCTGAATGAGGGATTCGCTTAGAAGGGTGAAGAATTCCCCTTATGTGGCTCTCTTGAACCGTAGTATGAACATATAAATAAGAAGATGAAGTTGTGGATGGAAATGTTTTTTCAAGAAAACTACTCATGGGCCAAAGACGGCCAGCATAAAGTGAACTTCCCACTGAGAAAAACGTATCCGTTGTCGAGGTCTCTGAGGAAAGTGATTATGAAGACTAGTTCAACCTCTAGACACTAGGGCTAACCCCCTCTATATCATCGAACCTGTATGAAATTCATCGATCGATCGATGAAACATAATCTTCCTTGGGCTGAAGATAGTGTCGGATTTGACCATTTATCGATTGATCGACGAATTTCATCGGTCGATCGATCAACCCAGATTTCAGGCAATTTGAGATATTTTAATTTCTTTTCTTTTTCTTTTTCTTTTTAATCACTTTATTGTAACACCCCGTAATCTTAAAACCTTAAATAGCGCGTTTTAAATTAAAAGTCGAAAAGGTATTATATATTTTAAAACTTTTGACAATTAATAGGTGGACTATTTAAATTAAAAGATTTGCTGGGTCAAAATTTGATTAAATATAAAATATAAAATATTTAATGGGGACTCAAAATTTTTTATAATTTAATGCACATTAAAAAATTCCTAATTTTATAAATTTTGTATATTCAAACAATTAATTTTGGCATGCTGAAGAGATGATTTTTTAAAAAAAAATATAAGTTTAGTTGCATATAAATTATTATTATTATCTTCTTTTAACCCTAATGAGGTGAGAGAGAGAGAGAGAGAGAGAGAGAGAGAAAGAGGCATTAAGCCTCTTGTTATTTACTTGTGTGATGATGGCTCCCAGGTGTTGGGAGGGGATAACATTCTTTTATTCATTATTTATCCCTTAGTTGCTTTAGGTGTTAGATTTTTTTTCCTTTATGCGCATGGCTACTTATTAGGGGCAAAGTTTTTTTTAGTTAATTGCTTTGGACTTGATGATATCAGGCAAGTGGTTATCTCCAATTGTGGTTGGGATGCGCACGACAGGTGTGAGAATTGGCTGAAGTTTTCGGGACATGCGTCGGACTGTTACTATCTATAGTTTTAATTAAATCTTTTGATAGTTGAAAATTGTTGGGAGTATTTTATCACACCTTATAAAAAAAGGACTTTGACTAACTTTTTTCTAAAATTTACGCACCTTTTTGTTCTCAGGCTCTATTCTCCCTACATAAAGCAGATTTACGCAGACCTTTATATGTCAACTTCAAACCTCCATTAAACAAAACTTTAATCATATTTTGAGAGGTCTAAACTACATATTTTCAAGAAGATCCAAGAACCAAACTTGCTTATTTTTGCGAGACGAACGCAACCGAGTATTCAAAATTTTCAATCGACGATTTTCCAGGCATGAATACTCTATTCCTTTCCTTTAGTATTATGCATTTTAAGTGTGGTGTAAACCCTTACTCACGTGTTTTTGATTAAAATAAATTAGTAACTTAATTACAGAAATTGGGCACTAAATTTTGAGACTATTTTTATGGAAATTTTAAATATGATTTAATCTTTGAAACCCTTGGGTGCGTAGGTTAGATTTTTGGATTTTTATGGTTTGGGTGTAGGTTCTCATGTAGAATTTTATGGGGGTTATTTTCATGGTTATTAGGACGCGCTCACACTTTTAAAAATTAGATGACTAATAAAAGAGAACGACTATGACGTATTGAATATTATTGCATGTTAATAAATTTATCATTTTTTAACGTAAATAATTATGTTGAAAATGACGACGGTGTTATTCATTGAATTATATTGAATTGGGACTTTTATTATTACATGTTATGTTATTCTTATGAATTGTGTATTGTGTGATTTATTTCATTCACGTTTGCTATCATGGGGAAGAGGGGCTTTTTGGTTAGTATATTTCTCAACCCAATTTTTAGGATGCGTACTAGGTATGGGACTAGTGGGTAGGCCTTGGTGATAATTAATTCTTGCTATGTTTGGGACTATTTAGTGTAAATTCGTGGAAATTTAATATTTTGGGGTGGGCAGATTTTTACGTCATATCGTCTTTTCGTTAGCCTAGGCATGAGACTAGGACGTGTTTTGCATTGGTGATTCATCCTATATGTAGGATAGGATGTACGTGTACTTCGAGACCCTTAGGTATGGGACTAAGGGGTATTTTGAGGATCTCACATCGATTAAAAGAATGGGAAAATAATGCCTAAGATAAAAATGGGTATTAAAATTTGTGGCGACATAATGTGCGGGGGTTGACAGGTTAAACAGTCTAGCTGGTGATTTATGTCGTGTTGTGTGTGGAACCTTCTCAAATTTTGACGGATCAACAGTTTAAACGGATTCGGCTGGCATTTTGGCAAGGGTAAGTCTTAAACTTTTGTGGAAATTATCACCCGGGACTGGATGACTGCCATAATAAAAAGTGAGAATAATAATATTTTGGGTTAATTTAATTAAATTAACATCTCGGGGCTGTGGGTTAATTAAAATGATCTTGGTTTGATTTTTATAAGAATCTTTGGGGGTGGTTAGAGATTTATCCTTCTCGCGTTTAATTATCTCGTATTATTTAAAATACTTTATTGAGATTTTTATTGCGTATAATGATATTGTCTGGATTCACGGATCCCATTTGAAGGGAGTAGTGTGTATTCATGCTCGGGGCTCTGACCTCGTGTGTTGACTAACATTTTCAGGTATTAGTGCTAGAGTAGCTGCATAAGATTTATTGGATATCGCTTGGAGGTTCAGCAGGTCATACTTTATTTACTTTAGATTTTCCTTTTCGTCGCGTTTCATTATGAGACTCCATTTGGGTTTTATTGGGCCATTCGGTTCCAAAGTTGTTTGAGGATTTTAGTAGGAATATTTACAGTTGGTTATTATTAAGATTTTTAAATAAATTATTATTTTGGAGATTGGTTTAAATTGGAGTTTATCATGTGATAGTTTTATAGTACAACTATTCATTCGGATTGATTATTATTCACCTTGTGGAGTGATTTTATATGTCTCATATTTGTCGCAAGCTAAGAATGGTATTTTATTTACTCGCACCGACTTAGTTTTGGTGGCGGCTGACGCTAGAATTAAGCGGGGTGACTTTTATACATACATACATACATACATACATATATATATATATATATATATATATATATATATATATATATATATATATATATATATATATATATATAAGTTACAAGGGTGTTTTCACTGTTCAATAAGATGATAACACATTGAAGGGTTGAGATTAAGGCCACCTAAGGAGGCAATGAAGGGTTGAGATTGAATACTCTCTCTTTAATCTCTGATATATCAAAACAATCTCAACTAAAGATTTTTATTGTCATAAGACGGCACAAGGACAATTCACAGGTCTAAAAAAATTCAATATTGTCTTACATTTTATGCTTTCCACCCAACTCTAATATTCAGTCCCTCCCGTACACGCAACTCTCTCTCTCTCTACGAACTTCTTTCACATGGATGTTCTGTGTTGGAATTGTTTTTTATTTTGCTCTGATGCTTTATATATGTCATGTGTTGGTTCGTTCAAATATTAGAATCGATTTGTTTGTTCGGATTGAAATCACTTTTTTTGGAAAATATGAATCGATTTATTTGCTTCATTTATTTGTCTCTCAAATCCCAACAGTTTACAAAGATTCTCTACTTCTAACAGCGGAAACGAAGGTATTTCTCATTCTACATCCATATCTCTCTCTATAATGTTTATCTTATGGTTGATTCCTTACCGGGTCTTTAATTTTTAGGGTTTGTTGTGGAGACTGTTAATGTCGGAGCTGTATTGTGGGTGGAGACTCTTAATGTCGAAGTTGTGTTGTGGGTGGAGACTATTAATGTCGGAGCTGTGTTGTGGGTGGAGACTGTTAATGTCGGATCTGTGTTGTGTGTTGTGAGGTCCACGAAGTGGGTTGTTCCCTCTATCACAAAATCATGAGCAATATAATTTCTATCACTTTTCTCAGATCTGATCTCTCTCTTTAGGGATTTACTTTTCTCAGATTTGATTAGGCTGTGAGTCGGATTAAGGAGTTGATCAACTATGGAGGAGAGAAGATATCAGCAACAGATGGGTGGTTCCTTAATAGATGTTTAAGTTCCTTAATCTTAGATATATGTTCCTCATTAATCAATAATGGAGGAGATAAGATACCTGTTCCAAGAACTTCTACAAGCTAAATCAAACGGATGAGGAGAGAAGATATATGTTCCAAGAACTTCTACAAGACAAATCCAACGGATGGTTTTTTCTTTTCCGTAGTTTATTACATCGTTTCCCCTATTTTTCTATAGAAAAGAAGTAGGGGAAGAAGATAGACATGGAATGTCTATATGGGGCAGCTGCGTATAATTTCATATAAGAATCGTTAAACCACAAATCTTCTTTACAATCGTAGAGTTTTTTTGTGTGCATCATGGTGGACAGGTACCTCTGTCTTCTCTCTCATATTATAATGGTTTTTGCTAAAATTACTCCTTATGTCAAACCTTCTTCTTTCAGACATGAGCATTTTTTTAATATCATGTTTTGGGGTCTATTAACTTGAATTATGCTTATTGTATGATATTAATTGATACAGGCTAATTCAGAGTAGGTACCGCGAAAATCACCACGGATAGATCATCTCTCACTCTATCTTGCCCAAACAATTTTTCAGTTTATATTAAGTTTTTTCCCATTTCTAAAACTTTTTTTTTCTGCAGATCTAATTCAGTATTTAAGTTTTGTTTTGCAGGCCCAACCCTATCAAAATCAAATATACTCTTCATTCTCTTCTTTTATTTTCTCTGTAATTTACGAAGTGTTTTCTCCATGATCTGAAAATTATTTATTTTCATTTTGTACGGTTTGGAGTAAGACCTCACGGAACTGGAATCCAGAGAAGGTATATATTTTATTAAGCTGATTATAGGAATCTATTTGATACAAAATAATTCAGAGCAAATATATATTTATGTTACAAATGAGGTTTGAATTAATATCATGAAACTTCCATTATGGACTTCTATTATTGTTGTATTACTAATGTAAATCAGGGTTGAATTTTTGTGTATTACTAATGTAAATGAGATTTAGCAAACATATTTGTTATTATCGAGATTTGATGCTCCACACTTGCAATTAGATTATGTTTTTTATTAGTTGAACACAATACAATAATATGTTTTTTTTATTGAGATGGTGTTCAACATCTCTCTTACTTTTGTCAAGTTTTGATAGTGGGCTTTGTAGTGGGGGATTTATTATCCGTGCATTTTCAGGTATTTAAATTCCATCAGTGATATATGTTTTTATTTGTCCATTTATGGTAAATAGGAAAAGAATGTTTCGAGGGACTCGAGTCAGCTTTCAAAAGCCGTCAATATTTATAAGATCCCATAGTATTTTTGTAACTGGCATCAAATTTTGTATTTGTAAATAGGAAGATAAATTGTTTTTGTTTGTTATTCTGTATGTTGTTAGAGGCTTCGAATTTTGATGAGTTCATGGTTTGTGTTTTATTGTGATAGTTTTAGTTCGGTAATTTTAATAAAGATAATTGATTGTTTATTACTTTGAAAATCTACATGTTTCCAAAGCATAAACTATAGGAAGTTATTGGGGAACCTAGATTTTCTTCTATTGGCATTAACAAGGGTGTTTTCAATGTTCAATAAGATGATAACACATTTAAGGGTTGAGATTAAGGACACCTAAGCAGGAAATGAAGGACCGAGATTGAATACTCTCTCTCGAATCTCTGATATATCAAAACAATCTCAACTAAAGATTTCTGTTGTCATAAGATGGCACGAGGACAGTTCACAGGTAAAAAAAAATGCATTACAGAATGACAATTTATGCTTTCCACCCAACTCTAAAAAAGAAAATAATCTCTCTAATAGAGCAAAGAATACACGCATAAACCCAACTCTAATATTTAGTCCCCCGTACACGTTGCTCTCTCTCTCTCTCCTTCGAATTTCTTTCACATGGATGTTCTTTGTTGGAATTGTTTTTTAGTTTGTTCTCTACTTTATATATGTCATATGTTGGTTCAATCAATGTTTATTAATATTTGAATCGATTTTTTTGTTCAGATTGAAATCATTTTTTTGGCAGATATGAATCAATTTATTTTATTTATTTATTTCTCTCTGAAATCCCAACAGTTTATAAAGATTCACTACTTCTAACAGGGGAAATGAAGGTTTTTATTTTTCTACATCCATATCTCTCTCTATTATGTTTATCTTATGGTTGATTCATTACTGGGTCTTTAATTTTTAGGGTTTGTTTTGGAGACCGTTAATGTCGGAGCTGTGTATTAGGTGGAGACTGTTAATGTTGAAGTTGTGTTGTGGGTGGAGACTATTAATGTCGAAGCTGTGTTGTGGGTGGAGACTGTTAACGTCGGAAATGTGTTGTGTGTTGTGAGGTCCCCGAAGTGGGTTGTTCCCTATATCATGAAATCATGAGCAATATAATTTCTATCACTTTTCTCAGATCTGAAATCTCTCTTTAGGGATTTACTTTTCTCAGATTTCATTAGGTTGTGAGTCGCATGAAGGAGTTGATCAACTTTGGAGGAGGGAAGATATCAGCAATAGATGGGTGGTTCCTTAATAGATCTTTAAGTTCCTTAATCTGAGATATATGTTCCTCATTAATCAATCGTGGAGGAGAGAAGATATCTGTTCCAAGAACTTCTACAAGCTAAATCCAACGAAGGAGGAGAGAAGATATTTGTTCCAAGAACTGCTACAAGCCAAATTTCACGGATGGTTTTTTCTTTTCCATAGTTTATTACATCGTTTCCCTTTTTTTTCTATAGAAAAGAAGTAGGGGAAGAAGATAGACATGGAATGTCTATATGGGGCATCTACATATAACCACGGTGCTTCTTCAAAACTCTCCTCTAGTGGATTAATTGCATATAAGAATCTTTGAACCACAAAGCTTCTTTATAATCATATAGTTTTTTTTGTGTGCATCATGGTGGATAGGTACCCATGTCTCCCCTCTCATATTATAATGGTTTTAGCTAAAATTACTCCTTATGTGACATATACTTCTTTTAGACATGAGCATTTGCTTTTAGTATCGTGTTTTGGGGCGTATTAACTTGGATTATGCTTATTGTAGGATATTAATTGATACAAGCTAATTTAGAGCAGGTACCGCGAAAATCACCACCAGTAGATCATCTCTCATTTTATCTTGCCGAAACAGTTTTTTCAGTTTATATTAAGTTTTTTCCCATTTCCAAATCTTTGTTTTTCTGCAGATCTAATTAAGTATTTAGGTTTTGTTTTGCAGCCCCAACCCAGTAAAAATCAGATATACTCTTCATTCTCTTCTTTTATTTTCTCTGTAATTTACGATGTGTTTTCTCCATGATCTTTATATTATTTATTTCCGTTTTGTAGGGTTTGGAGTTAGACATCACGAAACTTGAATCCAGAGCAGGTATATATTTTATTATGCTTATTATAGGATACTATTTGATACAAAATAATTCAGAGCAGATATATATTTATGTTACAAATGAGTTTTGAATTAATATCATGAAACTTCCATTATGGACAACTTCTATTATTATTGTATTACTAATGTAATTGAGGTTTGAATTTTTGTGTATTAGTAATAGAAATGAGATTTAGGAAACAAATTTGTTTTTATTGAGATTTGATGCTCCACACCGATAATTGGATTCTGTTTTTTATTAGTTGAGCACAATGCAATAATATGTTTTTTTTTCTTGAGATGGTGTTTAACATGTCTCTTACTTTTGTCAAGTTTTGATAGTGGGGTTTGTAGTGGTGGATTTATTATCCGTGCATTTTTAGGTATTTGAATTTTGTCCGTGATATATGTTTTTGTTTGTACATTTATGGCAAATAGGAAAAGAATGTGTCGACGGACTCGGGTCAGCTTTCAGAAGACGTCAATATTTATAAGATCCCATAGTATTTTTGTAACAAGAATCAAATTTTGTATTTGTAAATAGGAAGATAAATTGTTTTTGTTTGTTATTTTGTACGTTGACGAGGCTTCGAATTTTGATGAGTTCAAGGTTTATGTTTTATTGTGATAGTTTTGGTTCGGTAATTTTAATAAAGATAATTTATTGTTTATTACTTTGAAATTCTACATTTTTCCAAAGCATAAACAATAGGCAATTATTGGGGAACTTGGATTTTCTTCTATGGACATTAACTATGATGTCATTTTACTGATGTGTACAAAGAGATTAACTTTAGTTGTTGATTATCTCGATGATAATTATAATTTTTACTCCGAATTACTATTTGTATTGTGGTTGGAGTATTCTTTAATTTCTTAAACTGGGTGTATAGTCCTATAAACAAATGAAATTTCGCCCATTTTTCTAAATTGTTTAAGCTATTTGAATGTTGTTCGACTATTTGTTATTGGTTCACCAGAGTGGATAGTCATATAAACAAAGAAGATTATAAATAATTTTTTTAAATTACACTTTGTTTTATTGGGGAACCAAATTTTTTCCGTTTTGAAATTATATTCTTTGAAAATTTTCGCCGTTTTGCGATTACATACTTTTTGAAAATTTTCCCCGTGCCTTCAGGGACGAGCATACCCTATATATGTTTCAAATTAGGTTTGAATTAATATTATGCAACTTCCATTATTTACAACTTCTACTATTGTTGTATTACTAATGTAAATGAGGTTTGAATTTTTCTGTATTACTAATGCAAATCAGATTTAGCAAACATATTTGTTTTTATTGAGATTTGATGCTCCATACCTATAATTGGATTCTCTTTTTTATTAGTTGAACACAATGTAATAATATGTTTTTTTTTATTGAGACGGTGTTTAACATTTCTCTTACTTTTGTCAAGTTTTGATAGTGGGGTTTGTAGTGGTGGATTTATTGTCTGTTCATTTTCAGGTATTTGAATTTTGTTCGTGATATATGTTTTTGTTTGTCCATTTATGGTAAATACTAAAAGAATGTGTCGAAGGACTCGGGTCAGCATTCGGAAGCCATAAATATTGATTAGATCCCATAGTATTTTTGTATCAGGCATCAAATTTTTTATTTGTAAATAGGATGATAAATTGTTTTTGTTTGTTATATGTTGTAAGAGGCTTAGAATTTTGATGAGTTCAAGGTTTGTGATTTATTGTGATAGGTTTGGTTTGGTAATTTTAATAAATATAATTGATTGTTTATTACTTTGAAATTCTACATGTTTGCAAAGCATAAACTATAGGCAATTATTGGGGTACCTGGATTTTCTTCTATGGACATTAAGTACGATGTAATTTTATCGTTGTGTACAAACAGATTAACTTTAGTTGTTGATTATCTCGATGATAATTATATTTTTTACTCTTAATTACTATTTACATTGTGGTTGGAGTATTATTTTATTTCTTAAACAGGGTGTATTGTCCTATAAACATATGAAATTTTTGCCCATTTTTCTAAAATGTTTACTCTATTTGAATGTTGTTGGACTATTTGTTATTAGTTAACCATGGTGGATAGTCATATAAACAAAGAGGATTATGACCAATTTTTTTAAATTACATTTTGTTTTGTTGGGGAACAAAATTTTTTTCGTTTTGAAATTACATACTTTGAAATTTTTCGACGTTTTGCGATTACATACTTCTTGAAAATTTTCGTCGTGCCTTCAGGCACGTGCATACCCTATTTATGTTACAATGTAAATGAGGTCTGAATTAAAAAAAATTATGTTATTAGGGTAAATCCGTATCTGAAGGCACGACGAAAATTTTCAAAAGGTATGTAATCGTAAAAAGGCAAAAAATTTCAAAGTACGTAATTTCAAAACGGAAAAATTTTTGTTCCCCAACAAAACAAAGTGTAATTTAAAAAAAAATCATAATCTTCTTTGTTTATATGACTATCCACCCTGGTGAACCAATAACGTATAGTCCAACAACATTCAAATAGAGTAAACAGTTTAGAAAAATGGGCAAAATTTCATTTGTTTATAGGACTATACACCCTCTTTAAGAAATAAAAGAACACTATAACCACAATACAAATAATAATTAAGAGAAAAATATAATTATCATTGAGATAATCAACAAATAAAGTTAATCTCTTTGTAAACATCAGTAAAATGACATCGAAGTTAATGGCCTTAGAAGAAAATCCAGGTTCCCCAATAACTGCCTATAGTTTATGCTTTGGAAACATGTAGAATTTCAAAGTAATAAACAATCAATTATCTTTATTAAAATTTCCGAATTCAAACTATCACAATAAAAAAAACCTTGAACTCCTTAAAATTCGAAGCCTCTTACAACATACAAAATAACAAAAAAATAATAATTTATCTTCCTATTTACAAATACAAAATTTGATGCTTGTTACAAAATACTATGGGATCCTATAAATGTTGACGGCTTCTGAAAGCTGGCCTGAGTCCCTCGTCACATTCTTTTCCTATTTACCATAAATGGATGAACAAAAACATATATCACGAAAAAAATTCAAATACCTGAAAATGCACAGACAATTAATCCACCACTACAAACCCCACTATCAAAACTTGACAAAAGTAAGAGACATGTTAAACATCATCTCAATAAAAAAAAACATATTATTGCATTGTGATCAACTAATAAAATACATAATCCAATTACAGGTGTGAAGCATCAAATCTCATTAAAAACAAATCTGTTTGCTAAATCTCATTTGTATTAGTAATACCGAAAAATTCAAACCTCATTTACATTAGTAATACAACAATAATAGAAGTTGTCCATAATGGAAGTTTCATGATATTAATTCAAACCTCATTTGTAACATAAATATATTTCTCCTCTTAATTAGTTTGTATCAAATAGTATCCTACAATAAGCTTAATAAAATATATATCTGCTCTGGATTCCAGTTCGGTGAGGTCTAACTCCAAACCCTACAAAATGAAAATAAATAATTTTAAGATCATGGAGAAAACACATCCTAAATTACAGAGAAAATCGAAGAAGAGAATGAAGAGTATATCTAATTTTGATAGGGTTGGGCCTGTAAAACAAAACCTAAATATTGAATTAATCTGCAGAAAAACAAAGATTTAGAAATGGGAAAAAACTTAATATAAACTAAAAAAACTGTTTGGGCAAGATAGAGTGAGAGATAATCTACCGATGGTGATTTTCGCGGTACCTTCTCTGAATTAGCTTGTATCAATTAATATCCTACAATAAGCATAATTCAAGTTAATACACCCCAAAACACCATATTAAAAGCAAATTCTCATGTCTAAAAGAAGTAGATTTGATATGAGGAATAATTTTAGCTAAAACCATTGCAATATGAGAAAGGAGACAGAGGTACCTGTCCACCATGATGCACAAAAAAAACTCTATGATTATAAAGAAGCTCTGTGGTTCAAAGATTCTTATATGCAATTAATCCACCAAAGGAGAGTTTTGAAGAAGCTTCGTGGTTATACGCAGCTACCCCATATAGACATTCCATGTCTATCTTCTTCCCCTGCTTATTTTCTATAGAAAAATAACGGAAACGATGTAATAAACTATGGGAAAAAAAAACCATCCCTGGAATTTGGCTTGTAGCAGTTCTTGGAACATATATCTTCTCTCCTTCTTCGTTGGATTTATCTTGTAGAAGTTCTTGGAAGATATATCTTCTCTCCTCCACGATTGATTAATGAGGAATATATATCTCAGATTAAGGAACTTAAACATCTATTAAGGTACCACCCATCTATTGCTGATATCTTCTCTCCTCCAAAGTTGATCAACTCCTTAATGCGACTCACAACCTGATCAAATCTGAGAAAAGTAAATCCCTAAAGAGAGATATCAGATCTGAGAAAAGTGATAGAAATTATATTGCTCATGATTTCATGATATAGGTAACAACCCACTTCGTGGACCTCACAACACACAACACATCTCCGACGTTAACAGTCTCCACCCACAACACAACTTCGACATTAATAGTTTCCACCAACAACACAACTCCGACATTAACAGTCTCCACAACAAACCCTAAAAATTAAAGACCCAGTAACGAATCAACCATAAGATAAACCTAATAGAGAGAGATATGGATGTAGAATGAGAAAAACCTCCATTTCCCCTGTTAGAAATCTTTGTAAACTATTGGGATTTGAGAGACAAATATATAAAGCAAATAAATCGATTCATATCTACCAAAAAAGTGATTTCAATCCGAACAAACAAATCGATTAAAATATTAACACACATTGATTGAACCAACACATGACATATATAAAGCACCAGAGAAAATCTCAACCCTTAAATGTGTTATCATCTTATTGAACAGTGAAATCACCCTTGTAACTTATTATTTCTCTCTCTCTCTCTCTCTCTCTATATATATATATATATATATATATATATATATATATATATATATATATATATATATGTGTGTGTAAGTTGGTTTTTATTCGAGATTTTTAGTTTTTATTAGGTTCTAGGTTAGTTTTGGCTTGGGAGATCATCTATTTCTCTCTCTAAGGGTTCCATTCCATTTTTGTAGTAAGTACACTATTCATTTTCTTCCTCCCCTAATTTAAGTTTCCATTACTTTTTCAATCTTTATCAATTAGTTGTCTTTATTTATTTCTTACTTTATTTACTTATTTGCATCCAATACATACTTTCAATGCTTTCTTTCTAAATTAGCTTAGGTTAAGATTGATTGAACTCATCTTGGATAATATAGTTGCTTTGCTTTGGTGATGAATTAGACTAGTTTAAATGGGTTAGGCTCTTCTTGATTTTATTCCTAGGAGATTTAATGGTTTATATCATGTATGTGTCGTATTTACGACCTTGCGTGTGTGATTTTCGGGAGATTTATTGACGCCAAAATAAAATTAGGATTCTATGATAATTTAGGGAGTGACAACTCAATGTTTGATTAATTAACGAAAGGTTATTTAATCTTTAAACACTTTTCTTACCATGTAACCATTTATGCTAATTATCCTGAGGTGAGGTATATTATTATCAACTATAGTTTGTACTCATTTTATTAATCTTAGTTTAAATACATGACTTTGTTAATCTTTTGTTAAAGCCATTAGCTTTTACAATCTTATTCCTGAAGTAATAAATCAATTTAGATCTAATAATCATTCTTCGTGGATTCGATACCCGAATAAGGAAATATACTCACTTAAAGAGTGTAGTAATAGCTTAGGTTTCTGCATTGTGGTGGGAGACAAAAAAGACTTGTGCAGTAATACGTACGCCCTATTTTCCCCTATCTATCAAATGGCGTCGTTACCTGGGAATTTCTTATTTTAGAATTTAATTGATTTATTATTTCGTAACATTTTTCTTTCTATTTGTATTCTTTGTTAACTAGTTTTGTAGGACTTCTACATTTGAGTGCCAAGAAATGCTTGAATCTATCGGATGCACATCACTTTATGAAATTTGCCATCTTAAGCTTGTTGGGGTAAGAATATTTTGTTCTAATGTTTTCCATAATTATAACAATAATTCTCAAAATCCCCCTAAACCTATTATTTTCGATCAATACTCTCAAAGTCAAAAGCTTGATACATCTAAAAAGTCTTTGGGTGAGTATTACAAAAGTCAAGTAAAGGGTTATGGGACTTTTAAGAATGATCGTTCTGATAAAAGTCCACAACATCAGTATAATAAGAATGGTGAAACTAATTGTAATAGATTTCTGTGACACCCAACCCAATAAAATATAGGGTGATCAGTTCTTTACAAAATTTAAAACATAATGTTCAGTTGGTTCATTCTTAGCATCACTGTCAAAAAACTTATAAACATATTAATCACCTCATATAGAATTAAGCTAGGCGTCAAAACGTTTTTCATTTTTACATATAACCAAATAAAACCATTTCTCTATTTAATTATGAAAATGTAAACCATTATCATACACATGAATATACTAAACATGGATCAAACACTAGCATAAATAAGAGTGGGTAAAAACCTCCTAGTTCAAAACTCCAAATTTACATACTCATATTAAGATTCCATCCAACTAAAATAACTAAAAAATAAATTGAATAATAACTCTGATAAAAACTAGGAATAGGCGACACATGCCCCAACTGAGATGTCTAGATAACTGAATGGAAATGATGGAGGCGTCTACTGCAAAGACCTACAACTTCCACAATACCTACAACACGCAAAACAATCCAACTCTCTAGTTCTGGTATCCCTGTGGCTGATCACCTAATATGATACATATATATAGAAAAAGAGAGAAGATATGTAAGAGACGGGTGAGAGCCCGATGTTTTGAAAATATTTAGCAAGTATTTAAAACTGTAATGAAGCAAGTGTTATGTGCATGTTAGATATCGCACTCACATGAGATCCTCACCTCTCATCTATTGTGCACGCCTAACGTACATCTAACCCACACTAGCTAAGCTACCCGACCTAACTAGTTCAAAATCATATATCATCATCTACAATCTTCAGTAGTATACTCATACCGTCCATATAATATACAAAAGAAATAGTTTATCTCACATAACTAAAAGTTCCATTATTCACCGTTCGAATGGTTAACCTTTTACGCACTAAGATTATTTTATTTCTCATTTATACAAAATCTACTAATTTCACAAAGTAGAATGTTCCCAATTATTTTCATAAATATATATAGTCACATCACCCCTATATATATACATATCAATCCTGCACCTTTAGGTTAGCACCACTTGGCGCAAAGAATATTATTATTATTATTATCACTATATCTACCAGTTTCACACCGTAGAAATATTTACAAGTTCTTATATACATATATACATATAGTCACATCATCCCTATACATATATATACTGTTTCTGCACCCCCGGGATAAGACCCATTAGTGCCCCTAACCATAATAAACATGCACCCTCGGGTTAGCTCCCATTAGAGCACTTAATAACAATATCATATAATAGGTATACACACATCCTGTTAAAATTTCATAGGTATTCACCCAACCTAAATTATATACATCTCATACGTATTTTATTCTCATCATTACGTATGGTATTTTTAAATGCAATTACCATCACTCAAGTAATTCTTGTACCCCCGAGTTATCACCCATTAGTACACTTAGCAATAATATTCTTATACCCTCGGGTTATCACCCATTAGTACACTTAACAATTACATTCTTGTACCCCCGGGTTATCACCCATTAGTACAATTAACAATAATATTCTTGTACCCTCGGGCTATCACCCATTAGTACATTTAACAATAATATTCTTGTAACCCTGGGTTATCACCCATTAGTACACTTAACAATCATAGTATATAATAGGCATACACACATCCTATTAAAATTCATAAGCATTTACCCACCTAATTATATACTTCTCATACGTATTTTAATCTCATCACTACGTATGGTATATTTAATTCGATTACTATCGCTCATGTAATCTCCAAGGCCAACATACCGTTCCAATTATTTAATATATTATCACCCAAATACTTCCCAAAAATTCTGCACTAGACTAAGTCCATCGTATAGCAGCTTTCCCACCCAAATTTATTGCGTAACTTAATCTGGGGGTAAAATGGAAATTTCTAGAAATTTGAACATGTCGCTCGAACCCGAATGGGCTGTCGCTTGAACGAATGCCACGTGTCATTTGAACGACTTCGCGCGAGATCCTTATCTCGCGCGAACGACCAATACCCAACTTCGCGCGAGATTCTCTATCTCGTCTGCTTCCCCAACATTTCAGCGTTTTTCCACCATTTGAAACACCCTAAATCTTTGACTTACTTAAGTCTATATTATCTAGGCGTTTCAAATAATTTGGATATTGTGTCAAAACATATTTTTTAGTGCAAGCCTTTTCCTTGGTACACCTTACGACGTTACTCGACGACTCAACATGCCTCGACTCTACTCAACGACATATCTGATAAAGGTATTCACGTGTTTTGCACATTTGCACTTGACACATTAGGCACACATGCATATTTCTTTATCTATGATTTTTATTGTGTGACTAATTAATTGTGAGCCTAAATTTGTTAAAAGTGAGATTACATTATTTTTTTTCTGAAAATAATTTTTTTTAAATAAAATTGGTGTAAGTTTTGTTTAAAAAGAAACTCTTATTTTTGAAATCATTTTCGAAATTTAATTTAGTGATTAAAAATAATTTTTGATTTTGAAAAATATTTCTCCCTGATAAAATAATTTTTTAACGATATATTTTTGAAATATGCGTGGCGTTTTCTTGTTAGCTAATAGAACTAGTCGGATATGACCAACTAAATTAGATAGATTTTGTCGTACACCTGTTAGGATATTAGCAGTCCAATGGACTTTGTTTTGACCGATTAGACGCCTTGTTTTGACCGAGGTATACTTATACCTGCTACTTTCTGTGTAGCCTTATAACTTTCGGCCATAAACTTAGCTGACCGTCTTATACCTGCTAGTGTATATTTCTTATACCTGCTATGAGAAGATTAGATTTTCGGCCATAGGTGTAGTACCTGTTTTCGTACAGGAATGACTACACTTGCTTAACATTTAGACCTGCAAACTTTCTTTCATCCTTTTAGTTGTTATGATGTTGACCGATGGTCAATTGAGTTGGACGATATAGACCCTTTGGTTCAAATAGGTGTTTTCGGATTTACATACTTTAAGCCTTAGAGCGAATAGGACATGCTATATGTCATTTCTTTTATGACCTTACTTGTAGCAGCGAGCGTGTCATAGCCTTATGTGAATTTGTTTTAACCATTGGGATATTAGGAGAGATATGAGTTGTTGACCGTTGGTTTGGAGAGTTTTCCACCTGTCATTATTAGATCCATTGGAGTTTGTTAGAACTAAAACCCTATACCAGTCTGGATTGTATCTATTAGTGGTTTTAGCATCTTGAGTTGTTTTTATAACAAACTTAATTTGTTAAGTTGTTAAAATCTGTTAATTAGTTTTAACTCGAATTAATCACAACCCTAGATTAATATCTTTTAATCTGAACCCTTGATTTAAAAGTTTCTAGAATAATTTTTTCTCACCTATATAAACCTCATTGAAGAGTTTATTGGAGTTAGATTTTTTGAGAGACTTTTTCAGTCATATCTTCTAGAGTGAGAAACACAAGAGGTTTTAATATTTTTAGAGAAAAATATAGAGAATTAGAGAGAGATATCTAAGAGAGAAGAAAGTATTATTTTACACACATTGTGTTCATTCTACTTCATCTTTATTCTGTTTTTGTTTTTAAATTCTAAATGATCTTGCACATCATCCCATAACTTTAGAGATTGAAATATTATGTTACTGTAGAGAGAATTTAAGTGCTTTCATGCTGAAATATTTTTTTACAAAAACTAGAATTCCTTAGATTTTTAGATCCGAATTTTATTGAATATTTTTATGATCTAAATATTCTGATTTTATGCTATATGATGTTTAAATCAGAATTTCTCCGGATCTTAGGCTTTTATTGAAAATCTTTTTAAAGATCTGTTTTCTCATATTTGTGAAATAATTTGAAAAACACTTTCCTCATAAAATTGAAAATAAATTTTTGAGAGATTGAGAACACATTTTAAATGATTGAATAAATCTTGTTGTGTGTTCATGATAAGTGTTGTATGTATTTCTTATAAAGAATGTTTATAAGATTTATGATTGAAAATTTATTTTGTAAGTTTTTGTAGAAAACTTAATTGGTTTTAATTGAAAATGATTTTTTCTTAAGTTTTTATAGAAAACTTATTTTCTTGATTACAAATGTATTTTTGTTAAGTTTTTGAAGAAAACTTATATTCTTGAGATTTGAATTAAGTTCTTGCATTGTTGCATTGAGAACCTATTCACTTACACGTTTTGCACAACTAGTATGTTGTTGAGAGATCAGTTTTGACTGAGTTGGAATTTGCTAAACAAGAAGAACGGAGTTACGAAGTTGAGAGAACGACTACAACAATCAGAACTGCAGAGAAGTTATAAGGATACCAGAGGGTACATTCCTAAACTGGTATAGGTCTGTTTGTGTGTTTATTTTGTTATATAGCTTGTAACCGATAACTCTTTTTAGTGGAATTTTTGTTTTACTCCGTAGAGGGAGTCGTGGATGTTTTCCCTAGTTTGGGTTTTTACCACGTTAAAAAATCATACTTGTTATTCTTCTTATCCTCATCTTATTCTATGTATGATTTAGAATTAAAATTGTTACATGATTTAATTTCTTGAATTGGAATAATTCTTCATATGAGAGATATTGGATTGTAACGTAATAAATCACATTGTTATTAATTTGACTTTTAGTTAAATCAGATTTAATTGATTTTAATTTTCGCATGTATTAAAATCTGATTAGTTAGATAATAAAGTTTTTCTTGATTTGATTAGATATATGTTATTAGAAAAACTTGTATGAAATCAGAGTATGTTTATGTGTGCGTATGGAGATTGTTTCATGGGTGCATCTCAAGAAATGTTTCCCTCATCCATCCCTTAAGGAAATTTTCACCATTTTCTCCTCTAAAACCTATATTTTTCAATCCCAAACGCCCAAACAAAAAATTCAATTGATGCTCTAATATATTTAGATGATTTCTAACAACCTAGAATAATTAAATCCTCACCATACATCAATTAATTTTGAAATCCCCAAATTAAACCAATAAAACCCTTGTTCTTCAAATTTCAATTGAAGAACCATTTTAATCGAGATTTGTTCGTGGAAAATTATCATAAATCAGTTAATGTAATACTATCTACATGAAGGAATTTATTCTCTTAAAATTTCAGTCCCAAAATAAATCAAATCATCAAATTTCCATCAATTTATTTATCATAAATTTGAGGGGTTATCACCTACTCTAACATGAACACAATTATTACTAAAACACGCAAGTAATAAACACTTGCCTCGAATATAATGGTCTGATCCGTTGTTGATGTTGGAATAGATGCGTTCCTCTCTTCGCGATCTACATGTTGGTGGAATTTACTGTGTAAAAGCTTGAGCCTTTCTCCAAGAACACTTATCGAGTCCTTCTTCTCCCTCTTAGGTTTTCCTTCTTTCTCACTTAGGTTTAGAATCTGATGGGAAATGTCTTACCCATGTACCTTCCATGTTTAATTACTAATTTTCGTCATTAATTAAACCCCAAATAATCCAAATTACAAAACTACTCCTACGGGGTGCCGGTTTGGCCTAAAATATTTTAGAGTCCAAATAAAATACCCGAGTAGTGTTTTCTGACTATTTCAACCCTCCCGGACTCAACGGCGCAATGGAAGTGACCATATGAGTTAATAAAAATAAATTTTCTTTTTATCCCAATCAATTAGTCCCGACACGACTCACACGCATGTGAGACTTAAATTACCGAACTGCCATATATTTCACCCTCAAAAAATTATCAAATTTCATAATTTCATATTACACATCACAGAGTAATATTCAATAATTCTCAACAATAAGTATTAACCTTTGGCACGCTAGTTAATAATTATTTTAATCCGGATTAATAAAAAAATAATTTCTCACATTTTAATTTAATTAGTCCAACAACAATAATTAATCACATACTTATTCCCACAATAATAATTAATCACATAATTATTTAAATCATAAAAAATATGGGGTGTTACACTTTCAAAATTCTTAGTGTAACGATTTTGATAAAAACTTCAATGCCGTTATCAAGAAGAAAATCATTGTTGGGAACAAGAGTTGGATACATTATTCGAATCCAACGATGATCTTCGGAGAATTTTGAAGTTAAGGAATGTCTTGAACCAAATGAGGAATCGATGCCTACTTTAGAACAAACCGTTCTTCTCTTATCCCATGTCATAATAAAGAATGAAAGTGAGGAAGAAATGGATGTACTATCCATTTTCAATGAAATAATTTCTTATTTGGAAAACAAAGAGGAGGTTGAGATGTATGTTTCACCTCAAACAATTTTGGAAGGACATTTCATTAAAAAAGAATCCTTCTACTTGGGATTCAATCTTCAAGAGATGATGAGTCGTCTCTTGAGATTGAATTCATTTCCTCCCCATCTTCATTCTACATTATCAAACAGTTACAAGTATCCTATGAATCAGTTCTAAACATTAAAATGTTCAACCCTTTCACCCATGAGGATTACTTACTAGAGTCTCTTTCCATGAAGGCAATTGTGCCTCTATGTGTGCTACCTCCCATTCCAATCATAAAATCCTTGGAGGAAATTTTGTTTTTTCTCAAATCCCAACTATATTAATCACACATTCAATCCAAACCCCCCATCATCCCCCAAAAACATTTAATTGGTGATGGTTCCTTTATTCCTCCTTACACATACCTTTCTTTGCTCAAACGTAATTCTTATTTTCCAGAAGGTATGCATGGAAATAAGGTAGCATTATTAATCCTTCTAAGTCAAATTTTATTTTAAGTGGACCGTAAAAAATTTCAACTTCTACTGTATAGTGAGTTAGAAGTTAAAAGTGTAGGTTGTATATATTAAGTTTATTTTTTCTTTTTACTTTTTGTCTAGTGTAATTACTTAAAATTTTATTATTCTTTTTTGTTATGATTGGTACTAACATGTTTTGTATAAACTTTGGACTTGTACAATCCAAATATTTCTCCATTTTTTGTAATATCACTTTTTTCCGTCACTTTAACTTGGTTCTTGATTTACATTGAGGACAGTGCAAGGTTTAAGTTAGGGGTGTGGGATATGATTCCCATTTATTTTTTAGTTCCATTTATTAATTATATTCTCTTATCAAGCATGCTTTTGTTAAAAATTTGAAGATTTTCAAAAACATTTTCTTTCTTTTTTCTCCTTTGTTTGGCATTTTGCCTTTGTTTTCGTTGATAAATTTCAAAAAATTCCCAATCCAATATATAATTCAATGATGCATGTTATCAATTGTAGAAGTTATTAGACTTTAGTCCTTCAATCATCAATATTAAGAATAACTTCTTGATTTAACTTCAAACACATGAGCACATGCATTTTTCTTATTTAAATGATTTGGTTTAAGATTTTTATAACTCGATAATCTTTTGTTGCATTTGTATATACTTACACCAAGCGAGGTTTTCACTTTTCTTCATTTGTGAGTGTTTACAAATTACTCTTTTCTCCTTTGAAACGTTAAATTCATTAGTAATCTCATGATTGTTTCATTTAGCGTTCATTAATAGCGTTAATAATGAAACGTGTTACTTGAGCATGATTTTCAAAGTTGTTTTTACTCAATAATTGCAAAAAAATTAGGAAAAGTTAATAAGCCATCTTTGTTATTAGAACCATATAAACCTTGACCTCACTTTATATGTTTCCCGTCATCAAACCCTTTGATCCTAAATTTAGCCTTTCATTTCATAACCTAAAATTCCATAACCAACTTTAAAATGGAGTTTTAAACCATACATATCATCTTCCATACCTAAGTTTGGAATGATATTTGGGGTTGAATGATGTTCTTATTATCTAGTTGTAATAAAAGTATTTGAGAGTGAGAAGAAAGAAAAAATGAAAAAGAGAAATGAGAAGAAAACAAAACAAAAGAGAACAAAAAAAAAGAAGAGAAAAAAATAAAAATAAAGAGAAAGTATTTCCATATTGTACATGGTGTTCAATAATATTGTTACTCTCCATTGTTATATCCAATGCTTGATATGGAAATCATATTCCAATTTTGAAATGGCAACAACAATTTTCAATTAAATCTAGTGTTTCATCCCCAAACACCTTTGAACCTGTACATATTTCCTCCATTTCATAACCTTAACCCCAAACCTTCATTATAACCCATGCAAGTCATGTGTGATCCCGAGGTAAATGTAATTCAAAAGTTTAAATAATATGATAATCTGTTAAAAAGAATTTCTCCTCATTTAATGACTATAACTTTCATTGAGATTAATGTTATCGTCAAAAAATGGAATTTGATTTCGTTTCTCAGCTATATGAAAACCAACTTATAGATAACAAACAAAGTATCCATAATAGATATAAAAAATGGATGAGGATAAGAGGATTGAGAATAAGATATAATTAGTTCAGCCTTAAGAATGGATTACATCCACTGGGGACTTGCTATGCTTGGAATTATCTCAAGATATACAATCGCATCTAGGGTTTGAATGTACTCGGGTATTTTTGTATGAAAGTTACAAACTTTGATGTAGAATCAACTATGTTTATACCTAAAATTAGTTAGTTTCTCCTTCTAAATGGAGGGATTCCTCCATTTATAGTACCTTGGTAGAGGGAATGAGTGTGAAGGCTAGCATGGGCCAAGTAGGTACCTCCTAGGTTAGTGGAGAACTCTTTGATTAATTTAATGGTCTTTCCCACCATGTGGGGGAGTTTGTCACATGCTAATCAAATGTAAATCCAGATGAAATGTTTCTTGACTAGACATCAAAGTCCTAGGAAATTGTTTTGACTTGTTGTCATCTAGCTAAGCAAGTGATATGGATGCAATTTATCTGGTCGATCTCATGTATTGGCCTCACTTCGGCCAGGTCCGAGCTCTTTTAAGTAGTAAAAAAACCTTTATACAAATATGGTATAACAAGATCCCCATATACTTTTCTTGCAACCTATAAGTAGTAAGTGAAGTTTTTCTTCATCCTTAGTACTGAACAATATTTATTGGTTCTCTGTAGAGTTAAACTGTTCAGCCGATCGAGCTAACTACCTTGAAAAATTATTTCATGTATACTTAAACTTTACACGTGTCATTCATTTGCCCAAGTTCTAAAAATAAATTTCGCGCGTGCATACGAATCCGCATGTATAAAAGCGGGCAAAACCAATTTTTTTATTTATTTCAAAAACTAAACTACTCTAGCTTCTATAGAGAGAGAGATATTTTAACCGTTCGACTTCTAATCCATGTTCACGTCCATTCCTTCAAGAAATACATCCTTCTTTTCAAGTCATTTTAGGTACTTTTGCCCATATTTCTCTCACTTTATTTTTAAGTATCTCCTCCTTATTGGTGGCGATTTGTTTTTTCTTTCATTATAGCTTTCTTCGATCGTTAGTGGTTTCATTAGAATTTCTTGGGATTTATTTTCACTGTCGTGAAGGTTAATGAGGGTGTTTTTGGTCTTTGGTTAAGGTTTCTTATGTAGCCTTAGCGGTTCCCTGTATGAGTAAGTCGTCTAGGATTTGGAGACACATCTATGAACTTCATCGAATATACCGTGGGCCTTTGTCTGGTAGGCTCCCCCTCCATTGAAAACTCTTATCCTGAAAGACGATCCTAAAAACCCCAATTTAACCCCTACATTAGCCTCAACTAATTATTCATCCCCAAAACATCCAAGTGTTGAATATAGTACCTCTAAATTCCATACCTCAAAGACTTTAGATACTGCAAACATCAGAGTAGCAGGGAAAAATTATGCAAATACAAGTGATACCACTATTTTGTTATGGTTAACTTCGAAGGAAAGAGTTTTTCTTGAAAAAAAACCCTACCACATCTCTAGTAGTGATTTTGCTTATAGTCGAGGAGATAGATTTGGATGATGCCTCTATCCCTTCCTTTGACCCAGACACCTCGGACGCTAAGTGGTACAGGAGTGATATACGAGTAGAAGACTTGTCGATCTGAGGATCTTATACTCCATTACCAACGAAGTCTCTAGTAGGATTCTTGACATACAGGAGAGATTATGATAGGAAAAATAGTAACAAAATTTTTTACCCTCTCTCGGCTCTCCAGGTAGGAGTTTGTCTTCCACTCCATCCTTCACTTAGATCTACTCTGAAAGTCTTTGTCATGTCCCTCACCCAGCTCCCCAAAATGATTATAGAACTATGGTAGGATCGAGGATCTTTTGAAAGAAGTATGGGGGTTTTCACATTAATTAGGAAATTTTTAGATTTGTGTATGGATTGAAGGAGAACCATAGCACCCCAGGGTACGATTATTTCTCTCCTAGGAATTCAAACATCAAGATGGTCCAAGTCTCCCAGACTAGAAATCACAATTGGAAGACTAAGTATGTCTTTATCTCTGGTTCTTGGGAGTTCCTCCCAAATGATCCAAAAAGGGGAATAAGTTTGTCCAGGGATTGGATTCATTCCGATTGGATTAACAAGAATGCCCTCTCCTTGGATAAAAGGTTACTGAAGTTTATAAAAAAAGGTTTGCACATCGGACCCTATGTATTTCGAGGATATATATATATATATATATACACATCAAAGAGGTTTGCGAGAATGACAAACTACCTGGACTTCAACACAATTGACCTCAACACCTACAAGCCTCCCGAGCCTCCTGAAAGTGAAGAAGAGAGTTCTAAAGAGGAAGAAGTGGTTGAGGTGGATGTCGGCGATGTTGGTGAGGACAGTGAGGCCGAGCAGGAGGTCGAAGAATTTATATTTTTTATAAATGTTAGATCTTCCTAATAATAGACGATATTTGTCTTTTTGTACTTATCATTTTTTATCAATCTGCTAACTTTTGTGTTGCCTCGGTCTTTTTTGTAGTCTCTAGTCCTCATTCTAGTTCTCCCTTGATGGCCCCACCAACCATCTATCGCGAACGTATTAAAAAAATTAAGGTGAATCAATTACAAGAGATCAAGAGAAGAAGCATGCACTAAACAGCGCAATGATGACCCCCCTATGACCAATACTGAGGCCGCACTGTTGGCTGCTGAGGAAGGAAAAAAAATGTTGATAAGGGAAAAGGTAAAGTCTCCAGGTCTAGAAGGTTTCCAAGAAAATTCTAGTTGAGGATCCTTGCCTTAAGGATCCTAAGGTGTCTAGGTCAATAGCTCGGTGATTGGTGAAGCTAGCAGATTCTTCCTCTCCATAAGGCCATGTCGAGACCTTCAAGATGGATCCCCCAATTGATAAAAATGAGATGACAATAGATCCTAACTCTATCTTACTTAATGTGGCTAACATTACTATTTTCTTAGTTTATATGGGTTACTATCCTGACTTTAGCTTTATGCGGAGTTTAGCTGTGGACACCTTTTGGAAATTTACCTCCCGTAAGTCTTACACAGTCAGTTAGCTCATCCTGTTTGTTATGTTCTTTTAAGCGACCTTATTTTCTTTGATTAAACTCTCTTTTTTTTTCAAAGTAACCTGGTTGGTACTATCTTTAGGGAAAAAGTAAAATATACTGAGAATACACTGTTGATCACCTCAAGGCTGCCAAAGAGGAGATCGATAACAAGATGAAAATTCTTGAAGCCGATCTAACCAAAGCCCAAAATAAACTTTAAGAGTGTGAAGAGCTAATTATGCACCAGGTTGAGGATCTAAACAAGTTAGGGAGTAATCTAAAAATCACCCAAGAAGGTATCAAGGCTTCTAAGGACGAGCTTAATATTTTGAAGGTAAAACTCACTCAGGCTTTGGTATGTGCATCTATAGAAAAGGAGAAAGTTATGAAAAAGTTCAAGTCCTTTTAGAAGTAAATTATTGACACCACCATTACCTTCCTAATGGGGTATGACGAATTTAAGAAGAGGGTGGCCAAGCACTACCCTGAGATTACTGCAACCGCCACATCATGGGAGGGTGATGATGATGATGAGGCCAAAGACATGGAAGAGGAATAAGAATCTTCTAGACGAGATGCTAAGTGTGCATCTAAAAAGGATCCGTGAGTGGTTCAAGTGGTGGGGGGTGAATCTGCAGCTGGAGAGTCAAGGGTTGCTCCCAATGAAACTATTGATCAAGACACTATAAAGGATATTGGAGTCGCTTCCTAGCCTTGTCCCCTTTACTCTTTAGTTTTATCAGTTGTAATTTGAGTATCCTTACTATGAACATATGTAGCTGTATTTATTTAATTTTTCAATGCAATGGCCCATATGAAGTCTGTAATATTTATCTTTATTTGTTGTGTTCTTGTGGATGTTACTCATATCTATTGCTCTGTCAATTATTTCCTTTACTCTAGTATTTCTTAGCATAGAGCTTTACTACTTAATTTGATAATTGGGTGCAGTCAAAGGTGTACACTAAATCACTTGGGTTGGCTGCAACCGACCTTATCTACTAGCCGAATCAATTGGGTTTGCTAAAGCCTACCTGATCTAGTTGTTAGATCAATTGGGTTAGCTGATGCCGACCTGATCTATCTATTTGGCGCAGCCAAAGATGTACATTTCCAAAGATAAGGAAGGTGTGTGATTGGATCTTATCGATACACCCTGTCCAAAATATGATTTTGTGTAGTCCAAAAGTTTCATTAGATCAATTGGGTTGGGTGAATCTGACCTGACCTATAGAAATAAATAATAATTGGAATAAGACTTAAAAAATTATTTCATATAATGAATCTTTTTGTTCATATAACTTTGATGAGCTTTGCTAGTAGACATTAATAATAATATTTTTTGAGGTGATTTGAATTCCATGGGTTCTTGAAGACTCCCCTTCCAATGTTTTAATAAGATAGGTTCCAGGTCGTAGTACGTCGTCCATACGATATGGACCATGGCAATTGGATTACAACTTGTTTGATTTTTGTGTGACTTTCTTCAAGATATTGTCTCCTTCTTTAATTATGCTTGGGTTGAATCTTTTGTTGTAGAATTTAGCAGTGAATTATTGAAATGCTGCCACCCTTAGTGTTGTTGCTTTTGCGACTTCATCTACAAAATTTAAGTCTAGTCTTCTTGCAAAATAACTTTTAGGAGAGTCAACGTTTGGCACTCTAGAATTCGTCATTGTCAAATTGAGTCACATGATCATCGATGAAAGTGTGCGGGATTCCTTACCTAGTTATCACATTCTTCCATATGAACTGGAAAACTTTTGCATTGGTCATCTCAGTAAGGGGCTTGGCCTTCACCCATTAAGTAAAGTAGTCTACTGCTATAACCAAGTACCTGGATCTTCCTTTGGCCTTTGGTAGACGGATTACTAGATCCATAACTCAAAAGGTAAAAGGCCAAGGTGATGTGATTGGTACTAGCTCGGCACCAGGTCTTTTGTGCACTACTTCGAAATTCGGGCACTTTTTTCACTTTTGCATGTATTCTTCGTAATCTTTCTTCATTATTGACCATTAATATCCCTAAATGGCTATTCTTTTAACCAAAGTTCATCATGATGTATGAGCTTCGCACGATCCTTCATGAATCTCTTTAATTATATTTTGTACCTCCATGGGAATACACACCTCATCAGTTAGACCATGAATCCTCTTTTGTACATGACCCCTTTATCTATTTCATACTTGAGAGCTTTATATTAGAATCTTTTCTCTTCCTTCTTGTTGGCTATTAGGATGCTTTCCGCCAAGTATTTGATAATTGGATCTATCCACGACGGTCTCATGGTGAGTTCAATGAGTTTTACTTCTTTAACATCTATACTCGTATGTGTCAATATCTCTAGAGGGATAATTCTTCTCATCTCGGCTCTTATGTCTGAAGCTAGCTGAGCTAAAACATATACCTAGGTATTCTCAGCTCTTAGTATCCTGACCATCCGGATTGCCTTTAGCTTGGGGATCATAAGTTTGACTTTAGCTACGTACTTAATAATATTCCCCTCCCTTACTTCGTATTCTTTCAACACTTGATTCACAATAAAGTGTGAGTCACTGTGAGCCTTAATTTGTTTACCCCCAGTGATATATCTAACTCCAGTCTAGCGAGTAAGGCTTCATATTCTGCCTCTTTATTAGATGCTTTAAATTTGAAATGCAGGGCATATTTTGCATCATCACCAATAGGCATGTTGACTATTAAACCATCTCCACTACCATTGACACATGACGATTCATCTACAAACACCTTCCATACTGGGAAATCGTTACTAAAATATCCTTTAGTCAGAGAACCATTTATGAATAGGTTAGTGATAATACGCAAATATTGCGTATTTTATCGCTCGAACCTACGCATTTTAGCCCCCTCGGGTATCTTATTCCCTATATTTATGCTCGTTAACCAAACAACCTTGGATTTTTATGTTATCATGTTTTGCAGGGGTTAATTGAGGTTTTATAGGTATTTGGATGCTAAGTGTGATGTTCAGACGCATTCCGGCTAATTTCAGTACGCAACCGCATGTTCAAGGGCATTTTAGTCTTTCCAAATTTTGGGCACTGGCCCAACATCTTCACGGAAGTTGTATTCCTCCTCGTAAGCTTCCCGTGCCCGTTAAAGGTGCACGATTCGGAGTTCGTATGAAGAAGTTTCGACAATTTTAGCGGAAGAGAAAAATAATCCAACCAAAAATAGGAGGAATAGCTGCTGAACTGCTATGGTCGATCGATCGATCAAAATGATCAATCGATCGATCCTTCAGAGTTTGGCCATCATGGGGAGACATTGGTCTAAGTTTTCAACCATAGATCGATCGATCAAAGGGATCGATCGTTCGATCCCCTATTTTCTGCAGATATTTTGCCTTTTCTTTTCTAATTTAATTCCACTTACTATATTAACCAATTTTGTTGTAAATATCATATATAATTATATTTTTGATAGTTTAGGTTCGGGTTTGGGGGTTTGAGATCTCATTCTTCATTTCTTCTTGGTTTGACACCCAATTGGGTTTGTAAGTGGACTATTCATCTTCCCTACCAATTAATATAGTTTGTATTTCCTTAATTATTTCTTTCTAATTTAGTTTACATGCTTTATTTACATGATTTCATTTAGTTGCTTTCTAGTGTAGATTTATCGCATTTATTTACCGCTTTCATTTACCGAGTTTTTAATATGCTTTTTAGCTAAGTTAGTTTAGGTTGTGTCGGATTGAACTCATTCCGGGTTGACATGTTTCTTTGCTTTGGTGATAGAGTTTATGGGTCTATTTCAGGTGCGTTGTCGTAGTTATTACGCCTAGGGGATTTGATGGGGAAGATCATGTATGTTCCGTGCTTACGACCTTGCGTGTAATTTCTGGGGTATTTGTTGACTCCAAAATTGTATTAGGCTTTTATGAGGATTTAGGGGCGTGACAACCCTTGATTCAATTAGCTGTCAAAACGAGACGCATTTGTAATAACTCGTTGACCCATGTAACCATTTTAAACTTATTAACTCGGGTGAGGGATATTCGACGCAACTTATAGTTGTTACCCACTTTCTTAATCTAGTTTTAATACACTCGCCTAGATTAAATATTTCCCTTTTATGTATCTTTTCCCTTTTTATTTATAATCATCTCTTACACTTTTATTTAGGAATATTAAATCCTATAAATTCTAGCAACTCGTCTCTGTGGATTTTTGATACCCGACTTATCGCTACACTTGTATCGCAAGGGAAGTTGTAATTTAGGTTTTTGTATTGAGGCGTTGAACAGAAAACAACGATTAGCATTTTGACTACGCGCTACTTATCACCCTTAATCAAAATGGCGCCATTGTCGGGGACTAGTTTTCTTTAGACTTTATTTGATTTAGTATTTCGTAGTATTTTGTTTCTATTTGTATTTTTTGCCTAACATTTTTGTAGGACTTCTACATTTGAGCGCCAAGAAATGCTGGAATTTTTCCCGCGCGCATATAATTTTGTGGAATTCGCCACTTCAAGCCATTTTTGGGGTAAGCATGTCTTATTCCAGTTCTTTCGGTAATCATTATGATAATTCTCAAAATTCTCACAAACGTTTGACTTTGGGTGAATACTTAGAATCCCCAAAAATTGCAACATCTAAAATGACTTTGGGTGAGTATTACAAAAGTCAAGCTTTGGAGTGCATGTATTTTGTGGAGGATGATAATGATTTTGGGCCTTTACCTCCTTATAATAGGAATTTTGAAACGAATTACAATAGTTTTCAAAATTCCTATGATAATGAGTTTAAGTTTAAGTCTGATGGTAATTTTCAAAGTTCCCATTTTAGAGTATCCGCACCTCGGCCTATGAATTTTGGCGAGGGCTTGCGTATGCTTGAAAATGAGAAAATTAAAAATCGTTATCGGGAAGAAAATCTTTGTTGGGAACATGAATTGGATTTATTATTTGAATCCGACGACGATTTTGCTTCCGAGACTTTTGAAGTCAAAGAATGTTTTGAACCAAATGAGGACTTTGTGCCTACTTTGGAACAAACCATTGTTGACTTTTCCCATTGCATAATAGATATTGAAAGTGAGGATGAAAATGTCATAATATCTATTTGCAATGAAATGATTTCTTCTTTGCCCCCCAAAGAAGAACATTTCATTGAAAATGATCTTAGTTCATTCGAAACTCAATCTTCAAGCGATGATGATTCATCTCTTGAGTTTGAATTTCTTTACTCCCCATTTTGATTCTCTGTTATCACACCGTCACAAGTACCCGATGAATCGGTTTCAAACTTTAATGTGGTAAACCTTTTCACCAATGAGGAGTACCTGCTCGAGTCACTTTCCACGATCACATCTTTGCCTTCGTGTGCGCCACCTCCCATTCCAATTTCAAAATCCTTGGGAGAATATTCCGCTTTTCTCGGTCCCCACATGTTTTTGTCACCCGTTCAATCCAAATTCCCCATAGTCCTTCCTAAACTTTTAATTGACAATGGTTCATTTCTTACGCCTTACACATGCCTTCCGTTTTTCAAACAGAATTCATATTTTTCGGAAGGGATGCTTGAGAGTGAGGGTACACCAATTATCCTCCAAAGTCAAATCGTTTTTGTGGTGGACCCTCAACTATTTAGACTTCTAGTGTATAGTTAGTGTGAAACCTAAATAGTAGGTTGTATATAGTTAGCTTTTTATTATTTCTTTCTTTTAATTTAGTCTAGTGTAATTAGTTAACTTTCTGTTATTTTTTTTCTATGCTCGGTACTTACTTGTTTTGTAGATTCTTTGAACTTGTTCTTATGGGGATCGCTCCAATTTTGGGTAATAACGCTCTTTTCCTCTCTTTAAATTGGTTCTTAATTCACATTGAGGACAATGTTAGGTTTAAGTTAGGGGGTATGGGATATTCTATCCATTTCTTTGTTTAGTCCATGTTTTTGCTCACATGTTAGTTACTTAGTATGCTTTTCTTAGAAAAATTCAAAAATTTTAAAAAGATTTTCTTTCTTTTTTCTCCTTTTTTGGGCATTTGGCCATTGTTTTCGATGATAAATTTCAATAATTACCCGATTCAATAGACAAACCAATGATGCATGTTCTCGATTTTAGAAGTTATTAGACTTTAGTCCTCTAATCAGTGATATTATGAACCAATTCATGAATTAAACTTTAATCCCATGAGCACATGAACTTTTCTTGTTCTCTTGACTTGGTTTAAGATTTTTATAACTCGGTAATCTTTTGTTGCATTCTATATCCTTACACCGAGTAAGCTTTGTACCTTCGTTGTATGTGAGTGTTATACACTATTCTTTCCTCTTTGAAAACGTTGAATTCGTTGGTAGTCTCTCTATTCTTCCATTTGATCGTTCATTAATGAGTTTATATCTTGAAATGTGTTACTTGATCATGATTTTTATATTTTGTTTTGACTCGAGAATTGCGTAAACTTTGTGAAATGATCATAGGCCCTCTTTGTTATATCACCCATATTAGCCTTGACCTCACCTTTTATACGTTCCCTCGTTAACCCCTTTGAGCCTAAATATTAGCCTTTCGTTTCATAACCCCAATCCCATAACCAACTCCAAATTGGAGTTTTAAACCATACATACACCTTTCCTACCTTTCCTTGGAATGGGATTGAATGATGTTGTTGTGTTGCGGTTGAAATTTAGTCATATGAGAGTGAGAAAAGTAAAGAAAAGAAACAAGTGAAAAAAATGAAGAAAAAGAGAAAGCCAAAAGCAAAAGAAAACATGAGAAAAAGAAGAAAAGAAAAGAAAGAGAAAGTTCTAAATGTTGTATATAGTTCAATAAGCTTTGATTACTCTCCCCGATGTTATATCTAATGCTCATTTGGAACTTGTTTTCCAATTTTGATATTGCCCGCATTTTCCCATTATCCCGAGTTTTCATTCCGAACACTTTGAATTTGTACATACATTCCTTTCATTTCGTACCCTAGCCTAGCCTACATCATAATCCTATTAAAGTCCTATGTGATCTTAGGTTGATTTAATTTAAAAGTCAAAATAGTTTTGATAATCTGTGAAAATACATTTTGCCTCCCTTAATGTGCCGTATCTTTCATTGAGATTACAATTTTTCATTTTACATATAGTGTTCTTCATTTGTGACATGTGTGCGACCTAGTTTCCATTTACATTTCCTCTTTATGCCCGCATGTTCCGTGTGTTACCTCCCTATTTCGAGTGAATTCACTTGATGAGTACAATGCCTGTGAGGATTGAATATATGCTTTCTTTATTTAGTATCCGGTTTATATAAGTTTTTGCCAAATTACACTTTTCATGTTCTCTCCCCCCTCCCAAATTTTTAGGTTTCGATTCTATGAGGTGCATTCTATAATGTTAATGATTTGGACTTTTGTTTGAATTCATTCATTTCGCTAATAATTCATATAAAATCTTGTTCGCTATTGTTGGGATTGTCACATGTTGGTTTGGGATTATTTTGAGGAAACCATGTGATGTTTGTGGGTATTATCCCTGAAAACCCTCACAAGACGACACTCATCCAATAGGATAACCTATGGGTTTAACGGCTTATTGCATATGCTAAATGCAATCGAATCGCCCGTGAAAGTGGCTTTATGCTTTTATACCATACTTTTGTACTATCTCTTGCTTTTGGTTTGCTTGTAGTTCTTGTTGCATCCTATTTCATTGCTAGGGACTAGCAATGTGTAAGTTAGGGGGCGTGATAATACGCAAATATTGCGTATTTAATCTCTCGAACCTACGCATTTTAGTCCTCTCGGGTATCTTATTCCCTATATTTATGCTCGTTAACCGAACAACCTCGGATTCCTATGTTAACATGTATTGAAGGGGTTAATTAAGATTTTATAGGTATTTGGATGCTAAGTCTGAAGTTCGAACGCATTCTGGCTATTTTTCGTACGTAGACACACGTTCAACGACATTTCAGTCTTTACAAATTTTGGTCCCATGGCCCAACATCTTCACAGAAGTTGTATCCCTCCTCGCAAGCTTCACGTGGCCCCAAACGGTGCGCGATTCCGAGTTCGTATGAAGAAGTTATGGCGATTTTGGTAGAAGAGAAAAACAATCCAACCAAAAATAGGAGGAATAGCTACTGAAGTGCTATGGTCGATCGATCGATCCTTCAGAGTTGGGACATCGTGGGGAGACAGTGGTATAAGTTTTTAACCATTGATCGATCGATCGATAGATCCCCTGTTTTCTACAGATATTTTTCCTTTTCTTTTCCTTTTCTAATTTAATTCCCCTTACTATATAAACCAATTTTGTTGTAAATATCATATATAATTAGATTTTTGATAGTTTAGGTTAGGGTTTGGGGGTTTGAGAGCTCATTCTTCATTTCTTCATGGTTTGACACCCAATTGGGTTTGTAAGTGGACTATTCATCTTCCTTACCAATTAATATAGTTTATATTTCCTTAATTCTTGCTTTCTAATTTAGTTTACATGCTTTATTTACATGCTTTCATTTAGTTTCTTTCTAGTGTAGATTTATCGCGTTTATTTACCGCTTTTATTTACCGCATTTTTAATATGCTTTCTAGCGAAGTTAGTCTAGTTTGTGTCGGATTGAACTCATTCCGGTGTGACATGTTGATTTGATTTGGTGATGGAGTTTACGGGTCTATATCGGGTGCGTTGTCCTAGTTATTACGCCTAGGCTACTTGACCAGGTATATCATGTATGTTCTGTACTTACGACCTTGCGTGCGTAATTTTCGGGGTATTTGTTGACACCAAAATCGTATTAGGCTTTTATGCGAATTTAGGAGCCTGAAAATCCTTGATTCAATTAACTGTCGAAATGAGACGCATTTTTAATAACTCGTCGACCCATGTAACCATTTTATACTAATTAACTCGAGTGAAGGATATTCGACGCAACCTATAGTTTTTACTCGCTTTCTTAATCTAGTTTCAATACACTCGCCTAGATTAAATATTTCCCTTTTATGCATATTTTCCCTTTTTTGTGTATAATCATCTTTTACACTTTTATTTAGGAATATTAAATCCTATAAATTCTAGAAACTCGTCTATGTGGATTTTTGATACCCGACTTATCGCTACACTTGTATCGCAGGTGCATTCGTAATTTAGGTTTTTGTATTGAGGCGGTGAAGAGAAAACAACGATTAGCATTTTCACTACGCCCTACTTTTCACCCTTAATCAGTTAGGGATAGATTTGATGATATCTATTGGGCTGTCCTCAAGGGAAGATTCTCTACAGTTATGACTATATTATTTCATCTTTATTAGCTCTATTGTGCTCTTGGCATGTTCGACGAGAATTGTAGATGTTTCCCTTATGGGTTGATCTTCTTCGTAAATGAATTATGTAATGAAATATGCTACATCTTGCCCTTTGATTACGGTTTTTATCTTGTAGGAAAATTCGTATTCCCCCAGCTCTATGGCCCATGTTATTAACCTTCCTAATTTTTCAGCTTTATGGATGGTTTGCCGAAGTGGGAGATCAGTGTAGACCATTATGGAGTGAGCTTGGAAATATTATTTCATCTTTATGGATGTTACTATCAGAGCTAAGTTAAGTTTATCCATTTTTTAATATCTCACTTCTTCTCCAGCAAAGGCTTTTCTTGTGTAATATTGTACTTTATGGGTTCCCTCATCATTTCTAAATGAGGCCCAACAGATAGCTGATTCAGGTACAACCAGGTATATGTTCAACTTTTCTCCCAGGATTGGCCTTGATAGCAATGGGCCCTTTCCTTTAGGGTATCTCTTTATGTCTAAAAAACTCATCGGGCATTCTTCTGTCCAATCAAAAGAGTTTTTGATAAGTTTAAATAATGGAAGGCATTTATTTGTGGCTTTGAATATAAACCTGTTTAGAGATTCTACATGGCCTGTTAAATGTTTCATTTCTTTCTTATTTCGGGGGAGGTTCATGTTGATCAACGACTAGCTCTTGTCAGGGTTAGCCTCTATGCCCCTTTGATTCACAATCAAACCCAAAAACTTTCCAACTTTGACCCCGAACAGCCATTTAGCTGGGTTGAGCTTCATTTAGAATTTTTCCATCTCGTCGATTGTCTGGACGAGGTATTTTATTTGGTCCTCTACCTTAATGCTTTTGGTTAGCATATCATCCGCGTAGACTTCCATGTTTTTTCGCTCCTCTTCTCGAATACTTTGTTCACCGACCTCTGGTATGTGGCACCTGCATTTTTTAGTCCGAAAGGCATTACATTATATAAAATGCACCTCGGCTAGTGATGAATGATGTCTTCTCCTTATCTTCTAGTTTCATTTTTATTAAGTTATAGTCGAATATACATCCATAAATCTCAATATATCGTGTCCAACAGTTGCATCCACCAATAAATATATTTGAGGTAAAGGATAGTAGTCCTTATGACATGCTATGTTCAGATTTTTGAAGTCCATGCGCATCCTCCATGTGTCATTGTTTTTTGGTACCATGACGACATTTTCCAGCCACCTCTATACATCACGTCTTCAATGAACACAACTTTCTTTAATTTTCCCACTTCCTCTTGTACTTCCATACTCTTCTCTTATGAAGAAACTCACCTTTTTCTTTTGATCGATTTGGTGTCTTTAATTATGTTATGTTCATGGCCGGATCTATTCCGGGCATATCCTCATGACTCCAAGCAAGTACACTTTTTTTAGTTCGAAGGATGTCCACTAGATGCTTGTTGAGGACTGAATCTAAGGAGAAGCCAATCTGGGTTGTCCTTTTAGGGTGTTCATCATCTATTATCACTAGCTTGGTTGCCTCAATAGATTACAAAACTATTATCCTATCTTCATCTCGAGGATCTAATATCTAAATTTCATAGGTTTGGGTTAATTTCTTCCATTCTTCTTCATCTGTCGAGGTGAATTAGCATTTGCATTCCTCTACCTGGTTCCCTTTCACTACGCTGACACCATAGTTAGTAGGCAATTTGAGGCATTGGTGAACTATAAAGGCTACGTCCTTAAATTTCTTCAAACCAACTCTTCCAAAGATTATATGATAAGTCGATGTGATATTCTTATTAAGGACAAAAATCTCATTTTCTCTGTTCTGCAGATCGTCTAGGTTCCTATCATGACTTCCAACTCAATGGTACCTAGTGGGTATGCTTTTCTCCTAAAAATTCGATCATAAGACAATGATAGGCATCTAGTTTTCTGTCAGATGGGTTCAATCTTTCAAAAATATTATTGAAGATGACATCGGCTGGGCTCCTATTGTCTACTAAAAAAAATTCACATTTTTACAACGTATCATCATGGTAGTTACTAGTGGATCATCAAGAGGATACAACAACCTTGATAGGTTATCTCTAGAGAATCTTATGATCACTCTTTCTTTAGTGACCTTGTGAGGACGTTTGTTCACCACTGTTGACATGTTAACATATTTATTGTTGCAACAAGCTCTCACCTCATTATAGTAAGTGTCACCCCCTAACCCCATTAGGATATAATTAACTAGATAGTTTACAAACCACAATTATAATTTAATTATTATTTAGGAAATACATATTTAAACAACTTGAAGGTTAAAATGCGGAATATTAAAAAAATCCAATCGTTTTAAGGAGACATAATTTCAACATAACCCACATATCATTTAAGTTAATTACAACTAGTGCAGTTTATAAAACAAACTAACAAGACGCTACTTCTATGTACTCAACCTCCTAGACCCGGCAGTGGCAGCTGGAAAACCTGAAAATGTAAACATATAAAACCATGAGTTTAAAAACTCAGTGAATGTATTACAGCTATCTATAGTAAAAGTACTATATTAACATATCAACACAACAATATATACATATCTGTGCCAAATTAGGCCATTTACATATCCGGAGTTAATAAACCCCACATCTCCTGCCCGTAGGCAATGATCATATCCATAGGTTTTAAAAACCTAACATCTCCTGAATTGCATAGCAACTCAACATATCTTGACTTTTATAAAGCCATAACATCTCAACATCTCTTGGCTTTTAAATAAGCCATAACATCTCAACATCTCTTGGCTTTTAAATAAGCCATAACATATAAACATCTCATGACTTTTAAATAAGCCATATCATGTCAACATATGCTATATATATGTCATATCCAAAATCAACTCAGTAAGTACACTCACCTTGTGTTGTCAACTATGTATTCACGTTTCCCTTGTGTGGAGCTGAACTTGGTTGATTTGACCTTACACCTGTTAATCCAACTAAATCAGTATTGAAACTCAATCATAAGTATTATCTTAATATAATTATTTAACTTTAAATAATTACACAACCACAATATGATTCTACTCAAGTCATATTCCATGAAACACATGTAAAGACGAAACGATGGTATATATGTTGATAAGGTCATGAACATTCAACCCTAGAAACTACCTCGTAAGGAATTTATAACTAAACTCAAGTAAACATAAAAGTATACTTCTGAATATATATATATACACATGAAACATGTACTCCAAATACCCTTAGTAAGGAGTAGATACAAACATTCTTTCATGGGGTATCCAATATGGCGTCAAATCATTGTCCTCCATACTTAACCATCCCATATTCATAAATAGTACACATAAAGGTGTTAAAGCTTATCAATCTGGAAACACATCTGAATATACTTTCCGTTACAAGTGACGGTGTAATTTTTCAAGCTTCCTAGGTCAAGTTATGGCCATTTCTTTACAACACAAGAAATCTGTCCTACAAACTCCTATATTGTTCCTTTGACTTCCAAGAATTTTCATAATTTTTATACAGTATAACTTTCCATGATTTTGGACACACTTTCAGTAGACATACTCAATAGTACATAATTAAAGTTTCATAATATTTGGCCTTCATTTTCTATCTCAAAAGCTTGACCAAACTCAGGGCATACCGAAATGAAATATTCAAACTGCAACTATATACCAACTTGCAACCATCCCTAAGACCTAACCATAAGGAGTTAAATTATGATTTTCGGATATGATGAACATATAAGTCTACTTTCATATCCAATTGGAATTTCTGAATTCCAGTAAGCACACAGAGAGATATGCAAGTTTTAATACAAAGGGTTTCAATACAAAGCAATATGACCTATAACACCACTTATCTCACATATGAACCAATACATATTCTCACAAAGGAGGATGGAATTTGGATCAATAATTCACGATTTATATACTTTGAAATAAGTGTAATAGAAGATTAAAACAATATTAACACATAATATTACCTTGGAAACACCTTAAGGATTTTCTTGGAATTGTTTTCCTAGATTTTCCTTGTAACCCTTTCTTTCTTAACTTCTACCTCTCTTTCCTCAAGCTAATATCACCTCAAACTGAACCTAGGGACTTATTTGCTGAAGAAATAAGGTTAAGGGAGATTTTTAAGTCGGCCAAGGCTGCCTCCCAATCCATCCAATCAAATTAAAACATTTGGTTTAATAAAAGACAATTTACCACTTAAGGGAATTGACAGATTCGCCCCTTCTCGTAATTTCGACCTAACTTCTTACTCGAACATCCGTTTGATGCACCGTTTGTTGTGTTACAACCCTAACTCACATATCTACAACTATGTACTTTTCACCTCAAGTCAATTGTAATTTTACAAGGGTCAAAACTAGTCTTAAACATGAACATTTCTATAAAAAATAACCAAATCTTGTGTTCGTAAATAATTCGACAATTCATGATTTATGAAAGTAGAATTATACTAACCATAATCACTTAACATTAGATATACTAATAACACATTATTCATATCACATAGGATAATTATGATTTAAATATAATTTATCATAATCATATACGGGTTGTCACAACCTCCCCCCCTTAGAAAATTTCGTCCCCGAAATTTAATACGAATAAGCCAAACAAATGGGGATACTGTTTCTTCATGCTATCCTCCGTTTCCCAAGTTGCTTCTTTAATTCCATGGCTCATCCACATAACTTTAACTAAGGGAATAACCTTATTCCTCAATACTTGCTCCTTACGATCAAGAATTTCCACCGGTTCCTCGATGTACGACAAGTCTTCTTTCAGTTCAATAGGTTGGGTTTTCAGTTGATGAGATGGATCTGCCAAATACTTACGAAGCATTGATACATGAAACACATCTTGTAAACGATATAACTCTGGAGGTAATGCCAATCTATATGACAGGGTCCCAATTCTTTCCAACACTTTATATGGTCCAATGTATCTTGGACTTAGTTTCCCCTTCTTTCCAAATCTCATAACACCTTTCCATGGTGAAATACGTAGGAATACAAAATCCCCCTTCTGAAATTCCAATGGATACTTCCTCTTATCTGCATAAAAATTTTGCCTGCTTTGCGCTATCTTTATCCGTTCCCGAATCATTTTGATCTTCTCAGTTGTCATATCTATCAGTTCAGGACCCAAAACTTTCCTTTCACCCACTTCATCCCAACATAATGGCGTTCTACATCTCCTCCCATATAAAGCTTCATAAGGAGCCATACCAATGGTGGACTGATAACTATTATTATACGCAAATTCCATCAATGGCAAATGATCATCCCAACTGCCCTTGAAGTCAAATACACAAGCTCGTAACATGTCTTCTAATATTTGAATCGTCTTCTCAGATTTCCCATCGGTTTGTGGATGAAATGCAGTGCTGAACTTCAAACTTGTGCCCATGGAATTCTGTAAACGAGGCCAAAACTTAGAAGTGAACGTTGGATCTCTATCTGATACAATTGACACTGGTGCCCCATGTAAACGGATAATCTCATCAACGTACATACGTGCATACTTGTCAACCGTGTAGGTGGTCTTAACTGGAAGAAAATGAGCTGACTTTGTCAATCGATCTACAATCACCCAAATAGAATCATTCCCCTTTGGTGATCGTGGCAATCCTACAACAAAATCCATCGTTATATGCTCCCACTTCCATTACGGAATAGGCAATGACTGCAATAATCCTGCCGGCTTCTGATGCTCCGCTTTCACTTGTTGACATACTAAACATTTAGCTACAAATTCGGCAATCTCACGTTTCATCTTGTTCCACCAGTAATACTCTTTCAAATCTCTATACATTTTGGTACCTCCCGGATGCATAGAGTAAATAGAACTATGTGCCTCTTCTAATATATCCTTCTTTAAGGACGGATCATTCGGTACACAAATTCTATTTTTATAACACAATGATTCGTCTTTCTTAATTTCAAAGTCACTTTCTTTACCATCTAGGATTTCCAGTTTCTTCTTTTCAAGGAATGGATCACTGACTTGCAAATTTCGTATGCGTTCTGCCAGTAAAGGTCTCACTGTAACGTGTGCAAATAACGCCCCCATTTTAGATAAGTTCAACTCGACTCCCATCAGTCTTAATTCCATAATATTGCCAACCTGTTCACATTGAATACAAGATAACCTCCCCAATGACTTTCGACTCAGAGCATCAGCAACAACATTGGCCCTCCCGGGATGATGGTGAATGGTACAATCATAATCTTTAATTAACTCCATCCAATGTCTTTGTCTCAAATTCAAGTCTCTCTGAGTAAATAAATACTTCAAACTTTGATGGTCAGTGAAAATTTCACACGTCTCTCCATATAAATGATGTCTCTATAATTTCAAGGCAAAAACAATAGCCGCAAGTTCTAAATCATGTGTAGGATAATTACGTTCATGCGTCTTCAACTGTCTAGATGCATACGAAATTACCTTTCCATGTTGCATGAAAACACAACCCCAGGCCCTGATGTGAAGCGTTAGTATAAATCACAAAACCTTCTCCACTGGATGGAACAGTGAGAACTGGAGTTGATACTAGCCTATTTTTCAACATTTCAAAGCTTTCTGGCATTCATCACTCCACACAAATTTCACTTCCTTTCGGGTCAATTTAGTCAACGACAAGGCTATAGATGAAAATCCCTTTATGAATCTTCTATAATATCCAGCCAATCCTAGGAAACTCCTTATCTCCGTTACATTCCTCGGTCTTTCCCATTGCACAATTGCCTCTACCTTCTTAGGGTCAACATAAATTCCATCTCTCGAAACAACATGCCCCAGAAATACTACCTGATTTAACCAAAACTCACATTTGCTAAATTTCGCAAACAATTGACTATCTCGCAAAACTTGCAATACAACTCTTAGATGCTTCTCATGTTCCTCTTGGCTAGGTGAGTATATCAAAACATCATCGATAAAGACAATCACAAACGAATCTATGAAAGGATGAAATACTCAATTCATTAAATCCATAAACACCGCAGGAACATTCGTTAACCCAAATGGCATTACCAAAAATTCATAATGACCATAGCGAGAACGAAAAGCTATCTTAGAAATGTCACAATCTCTCACCCTTAATTGATGATAACCCGATCTCAAACCAATTTTTGAAAACACTTTAGCACCCTGTAATTGATCAAACAAATCATCAATACGAGGCAATGGATATTTATTTCGAATAGTCACCTTGTTCAACTGTCGATAATCAATGCAGAGTCGCATGGTGCCATCTTTCTTCTTCACAAATAATACTGGAGCGCCCCATGGTGATACACTGGGTCGAATAAAACCTCTATCTAGCAAATCTTGCAGTTGAACCTTTAACTCCTTTAGTTCCACAGGTGCCATTCTATATGGAGAAATAGAAACTGGAGCTGTACTAGGCACTAAATCGATAGCAAACTCTACCTCTCTGCTAGGTGGCAATCCTGGTAATTCATCTGGGAACACATCTGCAAAATCCTTAACGACTGGGATATCTTCTAATTTTTGCAATTCCCTGTTTGTATCCACAATATATGCTAGAAAGCCTTGACAACCCTTATTTAACAATTTCCTCGCCCGAAGGGCTGAAATAAGACAGTTCGGAACCACATTTCTTTCCCCAGTAAATTTGAATTCTTCCTCCCCCGGCATATTAAATGTAACCTCCTTACGAAAACAGTCAATTGATGCATGGTAGGAAGATAGCCAGTCCATACCCAAGATAATATCAAAATCTCGAATATCTAGGGGAATTAAATCAATGGTCCACTCCCTCTCCCTCATATACAATACACAATTTTTATACACAAGCTCCACTAGAATCACATCCCCCATAGGTGTAGAAATATATAAACCACAATCTAGATAAGAACATGGTCTACCCAAATGCATGGTAAATGACAGTGCTACAAATGAATGAGTAGAACCTGGATCAATAAGCACGTAAGCATGTTTGTTCATGACAGAAAATGTACCTGTCACCACCTCTGGAGTAGCCTGAGCATCCTGTAAAGTCATAGCAAATATCCTTCCCGGAGCCCTGGATCCACTAGCCTGTCCTCTACCTCCTCCTCTCCCTGTGCCTCCAGGTGATGAGCCTCGACTAGTAGTAGCTGATTGAATCCCTCCCACTAGCATAGGACAGTTCTTTTTGGTATGACCAATTTGATGGCAGTGATAACACTCTACCCCCTTTAACTTGGGACAATCTGGACTAATATGGCCCTCAGCTTTGCAAAAATAGCATGTAACAGGCTTGGACTGCCTATTGTCATTCTCCTGCTGTCTATTCTGTTGGACCATCGATCCTGCACCCCTAAAACTACTTGGTGTCCTACTCTGAACATAATTTCCAGTCCCTCTACCGCGCTGAAATCTTTGACTCCCTTGTTTCGAGTATTCTACATTGCCTTCCTTTTGCTGAGATGAATCAAATCTACTCCTCTTTCCCCTTTGTTCCCTATTCTTTATTGCATCATTAACATCTCCTTCAACCATCATAGCTTTGTTAACTAAGGAAGAATAATCTACCATCTCAAGTGCAGTGAGTCTAGACTTGATAACCAAATTCAACCCATCCTGAAATCTGGTGCATTTATCCTCCTCATCACGTAAGAAATGTAATGAAAATCGAGACAAAGATGTGAATTTAGTTTCATACTCCCTGACCGACATATTCCCCTGAGTCAATGATAAAAATTCTCTCTCCTTTTGCTTCCGGTACATGCGAGGAAAATACTTTTCATATAAGACTTTAATAAAGGAATCCCAAGTAATTACCTCACCTCCCTCCGGAGTAAGCAATAAATGTTTGGAAGACTCCCACCAATATTTAGCTTCTCCCTTTAACATGAAAGTAGCCAAAATCACCTTCTGCGCGCCAGGTACATTCATCACCCCAAAGATAGTTTCTGTGTCTCTAACCCAAGTCTCAACTTCTAAAGGATCTACAGAACCTGAGAATGCTGGAGGGTTCAATTTGATGAACTTCTCGTACAAAGTATTCTTCTCCTCTCGTTGTATTTCTCTTTATCTTCTTGCCAAAGTCTGCTCCTCCAAGTACTTGGCTTGTTGCTCTGCTATTTGCATCATAAACATGTTTTGTTGTTCTGCCATTAAAGTCATGGCACGAGCCATCTTCTGCATATCTGTAAGTTGTTCAGGAGCCCCCTCTACATTATTTTGATTTTGCTGGTTTACTGTATTTGAAGACTCCTCATCCACCCTCTCATGAACATTTGCTCCTTCCATAGCTTACTATCTGTCATAAACCACAATTATAGAAACAAGAATACAACATTTATTTCTAACTCAATGGTTAGTATTTCTCACAAATTAATATAAAAGACCCACACAACGCTATTTCTGCCACTGCCATATCTAGACTCTCTAACCCCAGAATATAAAAACCTAAAGCTCTGATACCAAGTTGTCACCCCCTAACCCCATTAGGATATAATTAACTAGATAGTTTACAAACCACAATTATAATTTAATTATTATTTAGGAAATACATATTTAAACAACTTGAAGGTTAAAATGCGGAATATTAAAAAAATCCAATCGTTTTAAGGAGACATAATTTCAACATAACCCACATATCATTTAAGTTAATTACAACTAGTGCAGTTTATAAAACAAACTAACAAGACGCTACTTCTATGTACTCAACCTCCTAGACCTGGCAGTGGCAGCTAGAAAACCTGAAAATGTAAACATATAAAACCATGAGTTTAAAAACTCAGTGAATGTACTACAGCTATCTATAGTAAAAGTACTATATTAACATATCAACACAACAATATATACATCTCTGTGCCAAATTAGGCCATATACATATCCGGAGTTAATAAACCCCACATCTCCTGCCCGTAGGCAATGATCATATCCATAGGTTTTAAAAACCTAACATCTCCTGAATTGCATAGCAACTCAACATATCTTGACTTTTATAAAGCCATAACATCTCAACATCTCTCTGCTTTTAAATAAGCCATAACATCTCAACATCTCTTGGCTTTTAAATAAGCCATAACGTATAAACATCTCATGACTTTTAAATAAGCCATATCATGTCAACATATGCTATATATATGTCATATCCAAAATCAACTCAGTAAGTACACTCACCTTGTGTTGTCAACTATGTATTCACGTTTCCCTCGTGTGGAGATGAACTTGGTTGATTTGACCTTACACCTGTTAATCCAACTAATCAGTATTGAAACTCAATCATAAGTATTATCTTAATATAATTATTTAACTTTAAATAATTACACAACCACAATATGATTCTACTCAAGTCATATTCCATGAAACATATGTAAAGACGAAACGATGGTATATATGTTGATAAGGCCGTGAACATTCAACCATAGAAACTACCTCGTAAGGAATTTATAACTAAACTCAAGTAAACATAAAAGTATACTTCTGAATATATATATATACACATGAAACATGTACTCCAAATACCCTTGGGAAGGAGTAGATACAAACATTCTTTCATGGGGTATCCAATATGGCGTCAAATCATTGTCCTCCATACTTAACCATCCCATATTCATAAATAGTACACATACAGTTGTTAAAGCTTATCAATCTGGAAACACATCTGAATATACTTTCCGTTACAAGCGACGGTGTAATTTTTCAAGCTTCCTAGGTCAAGTTATGGCCATTTCTTTACAACACAAGAAATCTGTCCTACAAACTCCTCTATTGTTCCTTTGACTACCAAGAATTTTCATAATTTTTATGCAGTATAACTTTCCATGATTTTGGACACACTTTCAGTAGACATACTGAATAGTACATAATTAAAGTTTCATAATATTTGGACTTCATTTGCTATCTCAAAAGCTTGACCAAACTCAGGGCATACCGAAATGAAATATTCAAACAGCAACTATATACCAACTTGCAACCATCCCTAAGACCTAACCATAAGGAGTTAAATTCTGATTTTCGGATATGATATGAACATATACGTATACTTTCATATCCAATTGGAATTTATGAATTCCAGTAAGTACACAGAGAGATATGCAAGTTTTAATACAAAGGGTTTCAATACAAAGCAATATGACCTATAACACCACTTATCTCACATATGAACCAATACATATTCTCACAAAGGAGGATGGAATTTGGATCAATAATTCACGATTTATATACTTTTAAATAAGTGTAATATAAGATTAAAACAATATTAACACATAATATTACCTTGGAAACACCTTAAGGATTTTCTTGGAATTGTTTTCCTAGATTTTCCTTGTAACCCTTTCTTTCTTAACTTCTACCTCTCTTTCCTCAAGCTAATATCTCCTCAAACTGAACCTTGGGACTTATTTACTGAAGAAATAAGGTTAAGGGAGAGTTTTAAGTCGGCCAAGGCTGCCTCCAAATCCTTCCAATCAAATTAAAACATTTGGTTTAATAAAAGACAATTTACCACTTAAGGGAATTGACAGATTCGCCCCTTCTCGTAATTTCGACCTAACTTCTTACTCGAACATCCGTTTGATGCACCGTTTGTTGTGTTACAACCCTAACTCACATATCTACAACTATGTACTTTTCACCTCAAGTTAATTGTAATTTTACAAGGGTCAAAACTAGTCTTAAACAGGAACATTTCTATCGAAAATAACCAAATCTTGTGTTCGTAAATAATTCGACAATTCATGATTTATGAAAGTAGAATTATACTAACCATAATCACTTAACATTAGATATACTGATAACACATTATTCATATCACATAGGATAATTATGATTTAAATATAATTTATCATAATCATATACGGGTTGTCACAGTAATCTTTTCTTTCGGTTAGTTCATTGCCTTCGTAAGCATCCCCTCCCACAATAAAATGGTATCCAAAAGATATCATGTGAAACTCTTCCATAGGTTCAGTGGGTCAAGGTGGGAAGTGAGGATCCTCCTCATCTTGTTTTTCCCGTGATCTCTTTTGGTCTTTTTCCTTGGTGCGAGGTGATCTCGATCTCCTTTTGGACTTCCAATCCCCAGAAGATTGTGATGGTTTACCATTTTTATCCACATATTTATTGAGCTTCCCCCTTTTGATAAAGGTCTCGATTTCATCTTTTAAGGACAAGAAATCCTTGGAATCATGTCCATGATCCTTATGGAATTTATATAACTTACTCTTGTCCATTCTTCTTCTATGAGTTTTCAGCTTCACAGGCCAAATTAGCTCACCATTTCCTCAGATCTCATCAAGGAAATAGTTCAACCCTATGGTTAATGGATTGTATTCATCAAACTTTTAGAATGGCCTCCGTTTGTTCTTCCCCTTTGGGACTTATGTGTATTTCTTTGCTGAGTTGATATTTTCTTCGAACTTTTATGACTGAACTCTTTCGCCGCAATAGCCTCTTTTGCTTTCATGATCTTCCTTGCCTTGTCCAAGAGTTTAGCCATGTGGTTCGAAAGATCTTTATCTAGTGTCCAGAATAATTTTCCAAGTAATGTGCCACTCATGATAGTTGTCGTGGCCACCTGTTCATTATAGTCCACTGCCTCTAGTTTCTTAGCGTTTAACTTTGTAATGTACTCCCTTATCGTTTCAGCCTCACATTGTCAGTACCTTAACAAGTGAGCCATCATTTTTCTAGGTTTTTCTCCGAAGAATAAATTGTTTATGAAGAGGTTTGCCATCTATTTAAATTCTAAAATTTCTTCTCTGGGTAAACCATTGTAGTATATTTTAGTAGGGCCAATGATAGTTCTCGAAAAAGTCCTGCAACACATCTCATCAGCTATGGAGAATATGTCACATTCATCTTGGTATTGCTCACGGTGCATAATAGGTTTTGATTTCCATTCATATTCGGGGGTAATCACTGACAGATGAAATTTTGCAAGAGTGGGATAACTAACCACATGGGATGTTAATGGAGACCCTTCAATAAAACTTATTTTTGGTTTTTATGAGATCTCCCAGACGATCTTCTATTCTTTTAATAAATCCCTTCCAAGGTTGACTTCCTCAGTCGCAATGTTAGGTTATCTATGGATCTCTGTTGAACATTTTTCCCTTGGACGGACTCGCTCATGTTGGTTTCATAACATGGAATGACCCCTTGAGCTTCCTCCTCATTTATGATCTGTCCTCCGGTATTCTACTCCTCTTGTGTCTTTATGGGTGTGCGGATATGCACACACCCATCTTCTCCCTAATCTATCAAATATCGACACCTTTCTACGTATTTTAAAGGCACTTATACATTCTTCCAAATGCGTCGGGTCATCATCATCGTCAGTTGTTCGTAGGTTAGAGGTCCTACCAGGCTGGTAAGATGACTCCTCTAGTGCAGACTCTCCTAGTTGAACAGATATGTTCATCTCAGATACCATGTCTAATCTTCCAGTATTTTCCAAGGCTTTACCTCGACTTTCTTATCTCCTATCCCTGTTGTGTTCATACCTTTGACTTTCCTTCGTCTCAGGGGTCGACGCTCGAACGTACAGTTTGGAGAGGGAAAGAAGGTCTCGCGCCCTTTCTAGGAGCGTTCGACCGTCATCGATGTGGGGTAATGTAAAAAGATGGAGTCGCCGGACTATTTTTCACAAAACATGCAGAAGAACATGTCACCACCTCGAGAGAGCGGCATCAAAAACAAACTGATGCTTACAAAACCAATAGTTCAGAGGTTCAGGGGCTAAGTTATAGAATGGGAAGGTGTTAGGAACCCATCCCGCCAATTCTGTCTCTCATGGGATTATGTTACTATTTTCCTTAATTTCTCCGTGAAGTGTGTATGCGTGTATATATTAGTTGAGATCGGAATCGCTTGACTCATATCATGAAAAATATAGAGTGAGGTCATCCAAAGGAATGTTTCCAAAATAATAATTAGAAAATATGATCTATGAGTTTATCAAGACATTGATCGTTATGATGAAACGATAATATGTGTTAGATAAGACGTATAAGTATGAATCACAAGAATGATATATATATATATATGGATAAATAAAAGAGATGAAAATAGCAAAATAGGAAAATAGGACTAAAGCCTCAACCTTTAGTCTGAGATGCCAACATAGCCTATAAAGGCATCAAAGTCCACGTAGTTCACGTGCGATGCAAGGGTGGGGTTTATCCTATATATTTAAATGGGAATTTATGATATGTGTATGTGCAGAAAATGTATTTTTATTTTTGAGAAAATGCGATGAAAAATTAAATCAGAATTTATAGGCTAACCCTCTTTTTCTTATTTTTTTTTATAGAAAATAGATTATGTGCAATATAACTAATAATTGATGCGATATTAATGTGTATGATCTAAAGTAAAGCTAAATTGAGAATTTATATAACTAATGCAAAAATAACGAATTTAAAGAGAGAAAAATGTTTGGACCTTCTTGGTAGACTTGAAGCTTTATCCTGATGCTTGATGAGTTTCCTTGCAAGTTGGTATGAGTTTTGGATGAGTGAGAAGGAGATTTTCACAAAATTGGGTATGAGAGTGATGGTAAGTAATTTCATACAAGGAAACTTCGCTGATTGTAGAATAATGCTACTGAGATCACTGATATTGATGGATCTTAGGTGTTCCTAGAAGTGAACTCATTCCCTCCTTATATAGGGTTATGGGAATATCGATCGGTATATCCATAGACCTACCAATTGGTAGGTGACCCTAGACACACTATCGATAGGCAAAGAAATGGACATACCAATCGGTAGTCTCGTTCAGATTTTTTTGGACAAATGGTCTTAGAACGCAATCCATAAATACAAATCGTGCATGAGGCATACCATTAGAAAGGTAATTTAAAGACCTTCAAGAGTCCTTTGGTCCTCTTCAAGGTTGGAGAATTGACTTTGGGCCAAATGGGGATCGAAAGCACCCATCGGTCCTTTGGATAAAAGATCATCAGATGGTAATGGATCGTTCATTTAAATTGTAAGTCCAAATTACGCACAAGGTAGATCTTTGGAAAGGTTATTCGAAGCAATTCGACCTTCCAAAGAGCTTCACCTAGTTTGGAGAGTTGACTTTGGTCAAGTGGGGCTCAAAAGATCCCGGTGACCTTTTATTTTAAAATGGATCATTATTTCATACGGTATGGGTGATTTGGGCATGAGGTGGACCATTGGAAAGGGTATTTACTGCCCTTCGAAGGTTTATTCTGTCGCATTTGAGTTGAAGAGTTGACTTTGGTCAAATGGTGCTTGGGAGCCCACGGTGACCTCCAGATCAGTTTTTGGGGGAAAACGGGTCATTGGTCCGAATGGTTATGTTGTTTTACGTATGGGGCTCATAGTTTGAAAGGGGATTTAGATCCCTTCAAAGATTCATTGAGCTTTCTCTCTAACGATGAAGTTGACCAGAGTCAGCGTCTGATGGTCTCCAGATCGGTACTCTTGGAGTATGACCTAGGGTTTGTGTTGAGTTGGGGAGCTGCTAGTGATCTAAGGATAGATTTAGTAAGAACCTAGAATGCAATGTCTACACCTATAGGGGCATATGGAGGAATTTTTTATGTTTTCCAGTGCTTCTTTCCAGAGACGGGGTGATTGGAGGAGAATATGCTCGTCTCTGTGAGGCCATTACATTTGTGTGGGTTCCTCAAGTTCTCTTCCATATCTTCTTGGCTTTTGACCAATCCTTGCATGAATCTATCCAGGTCTCCTATTCCAATAGGAGTGGATGGAGGTGTGTTTTCTTTTTTCCTGCTGCTTTCTAGGTGTTCAATCATTGTTTTAATGAGTGTCCATAAAAATAGAGTATGTCATAAAAAAATAGAGCACATCGAGATTTTGAGATTTTGGGTTACAGAGGATTATTTTGACGGAGTTTTACACAGAACTTGTACGTGACACTGAAATATAAGGATTTTTGACAACAAATTTTATCTTGGTAGAGAAATTGAAAATGGGTATGGGATTTTAATTGGTAATTTTACTCTTAAGCAATTAAAAGATGGAGTTTGGTTGAGAAATAACTAGGATTTTTAGGCATTTCCCATAGACAACGTCGTTCTATTATCATTTAAAAATGGAATTCGATTTGGTATCTCAGCTCGAGGAAAATCAACTTAAAGACAACAAGCAAAGTGTAGATAATAAATATCAGAAGGGGATGAGGATAAGAGGACTAACAATAAGATATAAGTGGTTCATCCTAAAAAATGGCTTACATACACTGGGGACTTGCTATGCTTAGAATTATCTCAAGGAATACAATCGCATCTGGGGTTTGAATGTACTGGTATTTGTATATGTAAGTTACAAGCTTTGATGTAGAATAAACTATGTCTCTTCTAGACCTTCTGAATGGAGGTATTCCTCCATTTATAGTACCTTGGTAGAGGGAATAAGTGTGCTGGGCAACATAGGCCAAGTAGGGACCTCCTAGGTTAATGGAGCACTCTTTGAGTAATTTAAGTGTCTTGCTCATCAAGTGGGAGACTTTGGCACATGACCATATGGAACGTTTCTTGACTAGACACCAGGGTCCCAAGAAATTGTTTTTCCTTGTTGTCATCCAGTTAAGCAAGTGAGGTGGACGCGATTTATGTGCCCGAGCTCATGTACTGGCCTCACTTCGACCAGGGCCGAGCTATTTTAAGTAGTGAAAAATCTTTATACAAATATGGTATACCAATTGAAATTTTTTAATTTATTTATATCATTATTCATTGATGTCATATGCACAACCTAGTTTCCATTTTTAATTACTCTTTATTCCCGCATGTCACGTGTGTATTATACCCCATTTCATAGTGATTTCATTTGTTAAGTGTAAACACCGGAGAGGTTTAATATCATGATATGCTTTAGTATTTACTTGGTTTATAAAAGTTTTTCCAGATCATATTTTTTTCTTATGCTCGCTCTTCCTCCCACACCCGGTTTCAATTCTATGAAGTTCATTCTATAATATTGATAACTACAGACTTTTGAATGAATTCATTCAATATGCTAATAACATGTTGAAATCAATTTTATTATTTTTGAGCATGCCTTGTATTATTGTTTGGGCGTACTTGTTTAGGAAACTTTAATGTTTATGGGTTTCATCCCTAAGAACCCTCCCGAGACAACACTCATCGAATAGGGTAACTTAGGGGTTTAATGGGTTATTGCATATGTTAAATGCAATCGTTCGGCCGTAAAAGTGGTATTTCTCACCATTGTACATATGTCACCTCTTATGGTGCTAGTTGTAATCTTATTTCTTTGCATTTCCTCGCTAGGTACTAGCAATGTCTAAGTTGAGAGGTGTGATTCATCTTGAATATAGAACTTATTTTCCCTTTATACTAATGCATTTTAGCTCCCTATGGTACTTTAATTCCGATATTTATTCACATTGATCATACCATCTCTAGTTTACATGTTTAAATACATTGTGAGGTATAATTGAGCTTGTGTAGGTATTAAGGTTCTAAGCGTGAAGTTTGATTGCATTTCGAGAAAGTTTCGTCATTATATTCTCATTTAGGGCCATTTTAGTCATTTCATAATTTAGGTTTCTTTACCAAAGTCTTTATGTAAGGGTATCCCTTTAGTTAGATACGCGTATCCTTTGACCGTGAATCGTTTTGATCTATAACGAAGAAGTTACGGTATTTTTTGTTGGATAAACCAGGTTTGAGTATACGCAAAATTGGATAAAAAAATAGAGCATCGATCAATTGATGAAATTCATCGATCGATCGAGTCCCGAATTTTACGCTCATCGACCGATCGACGAATTCCATCAATCGATCGATTAACCCAGATTTCACCCAATTCGAGATATTTTGATTTGTTTTCTTTTTCCTTTTCTTTTCAATCACATATTATATAGATGTAAGTTTTTTTTATTAGAGATATCTAGTTTTTGTTATGTTTTAAGTTAGTTTTGCCTTGGGATATCAACTATTTCTCTCTCCAAGGGTTCCCTTCCATTTGTGTTGTAAGTACACTATTCATTGTCTTCCTCCACTAATTTAAGCTTCCATCGTTATTTTCAAGCTGTGTTAATAAGTTGTGTTTACGTTTTTCTTACTTTATTTACTTATTTGCATCCAATATATGATTTTAAATGCTTTGTAGCTAAATTAGTTTATGTTGAGATTGATTGAACTCACCTTGGATTAAATGATTTTTTTGCTTTGGTGATGGATTACACTAGTTTAAATGGGATAGAATGTTCTTGATTTTAAGCCTAGGAGATTTAACGGTGTATATCATGTATGTGCCGTATTTAGCCATCGTCGGGTGTGGGATGAATGTAAGGAGATAGAGTCGCCAACCTATTTTTTCTCAAAACAGGCAAAGGAATATATTGCCACTTCGAGAGAGCGGCATCAAGGAGAAACTAATACTTGAGAAACCAATAGATCGGAGGTTTGGGGGCTAAATTGAAGAATGGGAAGGTGTTAGGAAACCATCCTACCCTTTCGGTCTCTCATGGGCAAGTGTTAATATTTTCCTTTATCCCCATGAAGTGTGTGCGTGTGTTTATGTAATGGAGATTGGAATCGTTCGACCCATACCATGGAAAAGATAGGGTCAGGTCATCCATAGGATTATTCCCAAAGTGATAACAAATGTAGAAGATAGAATATGAGCGCTCATCAAGATATTGATCGCCATGGGGAAATGATAATATATGTGGGATGAAGCCCGAACAGACATATTACATATATATATGTATGATAAAAATGAGGGATTTGAGAAATTTGGAAAAATATGAGAAGTTGGAAAATTGAAAAGTTGGTCTCAAGTCTTGAATTTTAATCTAAGATGCCTACATATCCTATAAAGGCATTAAACTCCACGTAGTCCGAATGTAGAATAGGGGTGGGTTTATCCCATAGATTCGAACGAATTTTATTAGGGGTGTGTGTAGAAAATGTGTTTCTAGTTTTGGAAAAAAGTGTGGTGCATAATTCCATTCGGTATTTACGGGTGTATAATAATAAAAGTTTATATGTTAGTATGTATAAACTAGATTGCAACTAGATTATGAATCTAAACTAATTTATCCGAAACTTGAGATTTGAAAGAGAGGGAGAGGGAATTGGACCTTATTTTGGAGATTGAGCTTGGATCTTAGATGAACTCCTTTGAATGTTAATGGATGTGGATCGGGAGAGAAGGATATTTTCCAAATTAGGTGTGAAAAGGATGGGTATTTATGCTTGAATGAGATTTCTCATATGGAACTTCGCTGACTTCGACAGAATGTTGCTGAGATCACTGATGCTGATGGGTTTTTGATGTCTCTTTAGAATGAGGTCATGGACCTTATTTATAGGGAAAAAAGGGTGTCGATCATCCTACCCCAGGGGGTTCCTATCGGCAGGTCACCCTTGACATTGTGCCAATTGGCAGTCTCGTGCGGACTTTTCTGGAAAATGACGATAGAGAACAAACCGTTCATCCTAATTGTACACGGGGCATATGGTTTGAAAGGTATTTCAGAGGCCTTCGAGAATACTTGGGACCTCTCCCGGGTTCGGGAGTGGATTTTGGGTCAAATGTGGCTCGAAAGCGCACATTGGTCCTTTGGACGGGAGCTTGTAGGACGCAAACGGAATCGCTCGTCTCCATGGTAACTCAGAATTGAGCATGGGGCAGACCATTGGAAAGGTTAAGAGATGTACTTTGACGTTGCAAAGAGTTTCTCTTGGTTTGGAAAGTTAACCATGGTCAATCGGGCCCGGAAAAGCCTGGTGACCTCTCAGAGTAAAACAACTTGTTCGCCCGCACCGTAGGTCAGAATCGTTCATGGGGAAGATCATTAGAAAGGGTATTAAGTGCCCTTAGAATATTCATTCAGTATCGTTTGAGCTAAAGAGTTGAATTTGGTCAAATGGAGTCCGGGAGCGTTCGGTGGCCTCTAGATCGATTTTCGGGGGAAAACTAATCATTCGTCTGAATGGTTATGCTATTTCATGCATGGGTGGGACCGTTGGAAAGGTATTTTAGTGACCTTTGAAGATTAAAAGGGATTTTTCTCTAACACTGGAGTTGATTGGGGTCAATTCGGGGCCCGGGAGCACCTGATGGCCTCTGAATCAGTTTTCAGTAGTAAAAAGGTATGTTAATCTAAACTGTTATGTCGATTCATGCATGGAGTGGACCGTTGGAAAGGGGCTTTGGATCCCTTCAAATTTTCAATGATTTTTATCTCTGACGAGAGAGTTAACTGGAGTCAAATGAGGCCCAGAGGTACCCGATGGTCTCTAGATAGGTACTCAGAGTGCTTCGGGGGTCATAGAATGTGGTGCTTACATAGTCCCTTGGAGGTGGAGCTTAGAATAAGTGATGGTCATTGAATAGACACCACATGATGGAAGGATGTTAGTTATGCGGACCTAAGGGATTTGGATGACCTCTTTGGAGGCTCGAGTTCAATTCTAACCTAGAAGGTGGTGACGACCAAGGACTGAGGTTAATTCTGACCTAAAAGAGGTGACAACTGAGGACCGAGGTCAATTCTGACCCAACTAAGGTAAAGATCTAAGACCGAGGTCAATTTTGACCTAAAAGAGGTAGCGACCGAGGACCGAGGCCAATTCTGACCTAAGAGAGGTGAAGACCAAGGACCGAGGTCAATTCTGACACAACTAAGGTGATGATCCAAGATCGAGGTCAATTCTGACCTTAAAGACATGACGACCGAGGATCGAGGTCAATTTTGACCTAAAAGGAGGTGACGACCAAGGGTCGAGGTTAATTCTAGCCCAAAAGAGGCGACGATCGAGGAATGAGGTCAATTCTCACCTAACTAAGGTGACGATCCAAGACTAAGGCCAATTTTGACCTAAAAGAGGTGACGAATGAGGTTAATTCTGACCTAAGAGAGAAGACGACTGAGGATCGAGGTCAATTTTGACCTAAGAGAGGTGAGGACCGAGGTCAATTCTCACCTAACTAAGGTGATGATCTAGGACCGAGGTCAATTTCGGCCTAAAAGAGGTGACAACTGGGGACTGAGGTCAATTCTGTCCTAACTAAGGTGACGAACTAAGACCCAAGCCAATTATGACCTAAGAGAGGTGACGATCGAGGACTGAGGTCAATTCTGAACCAACTAAGGTGACAATCCAAGATCGAGGTCAATTATGACCTAAAAGAGGTGATGACCGAGGAATGAGGTCAATTCTTACCTAACTAAGGTGACGATTCAACACCAAGGTCAATTCTAACCTAAAGAGGTGATGACTGAGGACCGAGGTCAATTCTGACCCAACTAAGGTGACGATCCAAGACAGAGGTCAATTCTAACCTAAAATAGGCGGTGACTGAGGATCGAGGTCAATTCTGACTTAACCAAGGTGACGATCCAAGACCGAGGTATATTCTGACCTAAGAGAGGTGACGATCAAGGATCGAGGTCAATTCTGATCTAACTAAGGTAAAGATCCAAGACCGAGGTCAATTATAATCTAAAAGAGGTGAAGACTAAGGATTAAGTTCAATTTTGACCTAACTAAGGTGACGATCAAAGACCGAGGTCAATTTGGACCTAAGAGAGGTGATGACCAAGCATCGAGGTCATTTATGACCTAAATAAGGTGACGATCCAAGCTCGAGGTTAATTCTTACCTAAGAGAGGTGACGATCGAGGATCGAGGTCAATTCTGACCTAAGAGAGGTGAAGACTGAGGATCGAGGCCAATTCTAATCTAACTAAGGTGACAATCCAAGACTGAGGTCAATTTTAACTTAAGAGAGGTGACGAGTGAGGACCGTGGTCAAATCTGACCTAAGTAAGGTGAATATCCAAGATTGAGGTCAATTCTGACCTAAGAGATGTGATGGTCGAGGAACAAGGTCAAATCTGACCCAACTAAGGTGACGATCCAAGATCGAGGTAAATTCTGACTTAAGAGAGGTGACGATCGAGGATCGAGGTCAATTCTGACCTAACTAAGGTGACGATCAAAGATTGAGGTCAATTATAACCTAAGATAGGTGACAACCAAGGACCGAGGTCAATTCTGACCCAACTAAGGTGATGTTATAAGACTGAGGTCAATTCTGACCTAAAAGAGGTGATAACCTAGGACTGAGTTCAATTTTGACCTAAACAAGGTGACGATCCAAGATAGAGGTAAACTTTGACCTAAGAGAGGTGAAAACTAAGGACCGAGGTTAATTTTGACCCAACTAAGGTGACGAGCGAAGATCGAGGTCAATTATGACCTAAGAGAGGTGACGCACGAGGACCGAGGTCCATTCTGACCCAACTAAGGTAACGATCTGAGATTGAGGTTAATTTTAACCTAAGAGAGGTGACGACCCAGGACCGAGGTCAATTTTGAACTAACTAAGGTGAGGATCCAAGACCAATGTCAATTCTAACCTAAAAGAGGTGATGACCAAGGACCGAGGTCAATTCTGACCTAACTAAGTCCACGATCTAAGATCGAGGTCAATTCTGATCTAAGAGAGGTGACGACCGAGGATCTGGGTCAATTCTGACCTAACTAAGGTGACGATCCAAGACCGAGGTCAATTACAACATAAGAGAGATGACGACAGAGGACCGAGGTTAATTCTGACCCAACTAAGGTGACAACCCAAGACCGAGGTCAATTCTGACCCAAAAGAGGTGTACTTTTCCTCTGGGAAATTTGGGGATTCCCCTGGGGATGAGGATTGGATTTTAGGTTCCGTTGGGGATTTGGTAGCTATGGAAAATTTGGAGTGTCCTTTGGAGACGTTGCTGGGGAGAATGATTCATTGGAATTCCGTTGGGAGTGTAAAAAATGTTTTCCTTGGTGTGAAAGTGCTAGAACGGATCTGGCAATTTTAGGAATTTTTTGAGAATTATTCGGAGTTTTCAAGTATTTTTTTGGATTTTTTGTACGAGATTTTAAGGGGTGTGCCGACCAGCATGGGTGTGGGTGTGCCAATCGGCATTGGAACGGAATTTTGGGATACCTCGAGCAGGTGAAAGGCTTAGTGTCGATCGATGGGTGGAAGGGGTTGTTGATCGGCATGACCCTTAGCCTCCTATAAAAAGGGGGCGGGTTCTCCTCATTTTTCACAACCTTCTTACTTCGTTTCTTCTGATATAAGCCTCTGCAAATTGTCCTAACATCCAAAATTGATGACTTTTCAAGCAGTGCAACCCATATGGTGTGGTTCAATGCCAATAACTGGGCAGGGTTGGAGTGGAGGGCTAGGGTGCCCCTCGCAATGGGTAGCGAGAATTCTTTTGACTCGTTTAACCCTATGGCTGATGATTAGACTCTTCTGCATGAGACTTCACGTCATCTCTCTTCAAGGGTGGTGAAACCTGGTGGTTATGTTAGTCTTGCATGACTCTTAGTATTCTTTTCTTCTTTTCTTGACGAGATTTCTTTATTTCCTAATCTGACAAGGATTTTCTTCATTTCTTGACAGTCTGACGTCTCCATGTCGACTATTCATGCTCGTGGTACGATAGGTCTAAAGGATTTTTGAGAGCACCTTCCTGTTGTGATGCGCTGGATGGTGTCCTCTGCGGGTATTGGGAGGCTAGCGTCGACATTGGATGAGACGCCCGACTCAACTTTGGTTCTATGTGCTTTGGGAGAGAGGTGGTGGGACACTACCAACAACTTCCATTCTGTCCTTGGGGAGATGACGGTGACTCCCATTGATGTTCAGCAACTACTGGGGCTGGACTGCGAGGGTGCCCAGATCGAGGTGGACAGGAGGCTGCGGGTGATATCGGAGGCAATGACTGCTGCTTTAGGTGATGTGGAGAGGGTGGTTTCCAGGGATTCCCTTCGCTTCTTTGAGGGATCTTTTATTGAGGAGAAAGGTTGATGAGAACGACGGGAAACAGGTGCATCAGATATCCCGTTTGCTATCTTATTGGAGTTGGGAGGTTTTCTGGTGGCGACGAGTGGCAACGCCGTTCACTTGTAGTTTCTGCCATTTCTGAGGGTGTTTTCAAACATCCGCTTCTATTACTGGGGATGCCTGACTTTGGCTATACTTTACAATTCTTTGAATGCATTTAGCCGGTGCTGTCGATCGAATTTTACTAGGGCCATGTATCTTCTAGGGGTATTCTTTATTTTGCACATTTTCCTTTATACCTTTGCATTTTCCATTCATGCACTTCCTTTTGATTTATTGAATGTTGATCCCTGTTCTTTCCATACGTGGTTCTATGAGGTGATTGGGTTAAATACCCAACTGATTTCTTTGAAGGATGACTCCATTGGGGACTTTTGTTGGATGCTCCGATGATGGATGTCTAATCGGAAATTGAAGAAGAACCTTTCTCTAAAGGTAGTGCGTTAGGTCTTGAATGGCCTGACGAGCAAGCGAGTAAGCATTCTTTTGTACTTGACACTGTTCTTTTTCCTTTGATGCCATTTTAGTGACACTAATCCTTCTCTTTTGTTAGGAATTTGAAGGTGACTTTTATCCCTGGGGGACAACTATTTAACACACTGGCACTGGGGGACATGCGCAAATATGGCTCCTGTTGGCGTATGAATTTGGCTACTCCTAGTATCTTGGGGAGAGGGTAGTCCATCAGATCATGGAGGATGAGGTTATGGGTTCGCTGGCTAGGCCCCTTATGTTCATGAGGCGCATGCGGGAGATGTCTGATGATGCCCGGGTGGCAACGATGATGGAAGAGCCATACTCCCTGTATACTGACGTAACGGTGATGTATGATTATATGGACTTTGTCACGAGTTAGTTGATTCCCCTTAGCATTTATGATGTGATGAATCTCCCCAAAGTCTGATCGAGTTTGCAAGTGGGGTCTTCTCATAGCGCAGGTGATGCGTCTACGTCAGCGACGACGACTTCAGGGCCTTCTTTCGTGCAGTTGCACTCCCCTAGTTACATCCTTTTGCGAGCTCATGGGGGTCCTGTGTCTACAACATCACCCTCATGCGATGGACCCGTAGGAGTTTGGTCTGACGAAATAGGTCCTTCGGCCTGCGATACATCTTTTTTTATTTCTTTGATTCCTTTTTCTCTCCTCATGCTTGACTGATTTTATCTTTTCTATTCTTCCTTGCATCATATCAGTGCTTCGACCACTTGGCTGAAGGACATCAGGGACTGGATATCTTTGATGACTGCTCATATTTGTGAGGCGTTTGTGGTTCTTTCTTTCTTGGTTTCATCTGCCTCGTCTAGGGAAGGATCGAGCTCTGTCAGTGGGGGTACGTCATCTTGCCGCAAGGGGAAGAGGGTGCGCCGCAGGGATGGGGGATCAGAGAGAGAGAGAGAGAGAGAGAGAGAGAGAGAGAGATTGGGTCGGGCTGAGTACCGTTATTTTTTTTTGTTTTTCCTATAAAATGTTAATGTAACACAATAAAATATATGCAAATGAAAAATGAATTTTTTTGTTAATTTTCTTGTTTAGTGATTAATGCACGTGCTTTTTTACTTTGTTGCTAAAATCGTAAAAAGAATTTTGGCAGATTGATTTAAGAAGGATTTTATTTAAAATGAGATTACATAAAGCATAAGTATAAAGGAAATTTGGAATTTCCTTAAGATCAAAATTATTTTTGTTGAGTTTTTTTATTTTGACAAAAGAGGAAAAAGGGAAGTTTCCCAAAATAGGGGGTTGCCGATCGACATGACCCCTCTCCTGCCTATCGGCATATCAGTCCAGTCCAATCAATCCAAGGATTTGATTGCACTTTCTTCAATTTCTTGTACTTGGTGGGGAAAGTTTTAAACCAATTTATGCAGGGTTTCTTGTCTGGGCTTGAGAGTTTCCAAGTATAAAAAGGGGGTGTGGATGGGGCTTTCTCCCTCACACTTTCACTTTCTTTCTTTTTCACATTCTTAATTGCTTACTTCCTCTTACTCTTGCAAGATGGCTCTCCCTGGTAGCCTTTGCTAACTACCTCGAAGCCTTGGAAATAATGTGTTCTTACAATGTCGATTATGATGACTTTCACATGCGACGAGTCTCTTTGTGGCACAACCAGCCCATTGAGTGGAACATGCTGATGGCCACTATCGAGTTTTGGTATTTTGCGGATCATGTCTTTCTCTTCGAGTTAGATGAGATTTGTCCTACCTACGAGGAATTTTCTGCCATACTAGGGATAAATCCCAGCATTGTTGTGGCTCTGTCTGAGTTTTCCCATTCTCCCAGGGAATTATTGGTTGGGATTCTTCATATTTCGCCTTCGACGTCCAGTCCTTTGGTTACGGGGGGAATGATTTCCCTCCTGGCAGTGTTGGAGTCTGATCATTCGCTGGACGTGGGTGATGCCGAATATGCTAGGGCCGTCGTCCTAGGCATTGTTGCAAAAGTTCCGTTAGTGACTAGGGAGACATTGGTGAACCCCCAATTGCATACTATTATTTCTTGGATGTCATACTATCACAATCCCACAGAAGTGATACTGGTGGAGACCTTGAATGGTCTGGATGCTTGGCGGGAGGGTCATTCTGACTTTCTGAGAGGGAGCCCTGTAATGATATTTATGTGGCTGTCAGAGAGTCCCACCTGAGTATCCTTTGTTAGCGGTGCCAAACTTCTTCTCGCGATATTTGATTAGCTTACGCATGTACATTGAGAGTTAGGGGAACTGGTTTGTAGAGCACGGGGAGCGAGGCTTACGCTAGTATGTGCCTTGGTAGGGGCAGATGTTGCCCATTCTGAAGCATGGAGAGTACCAGTACGTCAGACTAGTTGGCCTCAGGCAGACCCCTTTCTACCTTCCCTGACGGCTATTTCACCAATATGGTTAGGAGAAAATTGTGCCATCGCGGATTCCAAACTTCTTTCTTACGGAGGACCTAACAGAGCATATGTGCATGCGGCTTGGTTATTTATGGGAGAATAGTCCTCCGTCGACCCGTCCTTCTCAGTCGACTGGGAGAGTCTGGCATGTCTTTTGGGACTACATGAAGTGGTTGTAGAAGAAAGTAGTAGCCAGGATACTGTTTGTGGAGACTGGTCAAAGGTGGTTTGCCATATTTGACACCACATAGGGGGGCATTGTGGTCTACCCCATGTTGGTTTGGGCTTATCTCTCCCTGTAGCGTCTGCGATACTCCATTCATGTAGGGGAGGCTTGGGGAGTCTAGGATGCAGGTGATGATGGTGCTAGTTCCTCTGGTAGCTGTGGGTAGGGTTTTGTGAAGCCTTTTGTAATAGGTATTATTTTTATGTTTTGTGGTAATAATTGGAGTGATTTTCAGGAGTAGTGGGGCTTGTTATTATCTTCCTTTTTTAGCTAGGGAAGTCGTGTGACTCCATACGCCGAATCGAATGGAAATTTTAGATAATGAAATAAATAAGTTTTTAATCATCTAGTTATGCATTTTGATGACTTTTATCATTTTGAATTATCTAAACCAATCGCTAAGGCATACATAATCTTTTATTCATGTATATGTTAAAAATGAACTGTCGTTCTCGGGGATCAGAAAAGAATATCATTTGTGAATAAGAAGGGGGACGAGATCATGTGGAGTGAATGAGCTACCTACGTACCTCGAAGGGTTTTGAAAAATTTTGAAATTCAATTTTTTGAAAATGTTTTTAGCGGATCAGGCCCACGTAGTTCTGGGTCGGGAAAAAGAAGAGAGATTTTTTAGAATAAAAGGGAGATGAGAAGCGTCGTAGCACGTCGAGATTTCAGACTAGGGATAAAATTTCTTGAGACAATCCAGGTTGACTGGATGCACCATTTCTTCCCCGTCTAGGTCGGCAAGCACAGCGGTGCCTCCCGACAGGATCTTCTTCACAATGTAGGGGTCGCTCCAATTGGGATTAAATTTTCCTCTAGGGTCCCAGATGGGCTCTACTATTTCTTTGAGGGATAAGTCCCCTTCTCGAACACCGCGATACTTAACTCTCTTATTGAATGATCACGCTATATGGAGATGGTACCCTTGTATGTTATATAGAGATTTCAATCTCCTTTTATCTAGGAGGGTCAACTCATTAAGACGGATTTGGTACTAGTCTTCTTCGTTGACCTTGCTTTCAAGCATGACGCGCAGCGAGGGTATTTCCATCTCCATGGGTAGGATCGCTTCCATGCTGTAGACTAGATAGTAAGGGGTAGCCCTAGTAGAGGTTAGAATTGATGTGCGGTATCCCCAAAGGGCGTAAGGGATCCTATCATCCCAACCACGACAACTCTTGATCATTTTGATGATGATGGCTTTGAGATTCTTATTGGCTGCTTCGACTGATCAATTGGTTTGAGGTCGGTATGGAGAGGATTTATGTCTCTGAATCCCATACTCATCAACCACTTTCGTAAATTGTACCTCAAAATGTAACCCATTGTCTGATACCAGATCGTGTGGGACCCCATATCGGCAGATGATTCTCTTCTTGATGAGTTTGGCCACTTTCATGGCATTTAAAACTGCGTATGACTCAGCTTCGAACCATTTGGTGAAGTAGACAATAGTGACTGGGATGAACTCATGCCCATTGAATTCCTTCGGCTTGACTTTCCCTAAGATATTGATGCCTCATGTGGAAATCGGTCAGGGAGAAGTCATGTTGTATAGCTCTTAGGGATGTAGATCTTGGAAGTTGGAGAACTATTGGCATTTGAGATATCTTCGAATGTAGGTTATGCAGTCCTATACCATGGTAGTATAGTAGTATCCCTGTTGGATGATCTTTTTGGCAAGCATATGGCCGTTCATGTGGGTTCCTCATTCCTTACCGTGGATTTTCTGCATCACTTCTTTAATGTCAGCCCCTACGATGCAATATAAATGGGTTCCATCGAAGTTTCTCTTAAACAGTGCTTTATCACAGACAATGTACCGGGCGACCAATCTGTGGAGAATTACTCAACCTTTATTGTCAGGCCCTTGGGATACCTACCATGTTTGAGGAGGTGCCAAATGTCATAGTACCAGAAGTCGACTATTTCGAGTTTTTCCTCCGTGCAGAGCTCGATGTGGTAGAAATGGGTGGGTTTGTCTTATTTTTGGACAAGAAAGGGATCCATGGTTATTCCTTAGGGCATATCAATCATGGAGGCTAAGGTGGCAAGGGCATTATCCAGGTTGTTCTTTGCTCGGGGTAGGTAGTGGAAGGTGTTTTCTTAGAATTGGGAAGTTAGTTCTTCAAGGTGGGCATGAAAGGGTAAGAGTTTTTCATCCTTAACTTTCCATTTTTGAAGTATTTAACCGATGATCAGGGCTAAATCCTCGTAGACATCGAGGTATCAAAATCCTTTCTTAAGGGCAATTTTGAGGCCTACTATGCATACCTTATATTCATTCATGTTGTTAGTGCAGGGGAAATCCAATTTGATGGCGATGGGATTGTGGGAGTCATCAGGGGAAATTAGGAGAATTCCAATGCCATATCCTTTTTTGTCGGTAGCACCATCAAAGAACATTTGCCATAGAAGATCTTTGTGGGAGGTGTAAAGGATATTCTCATTTGGGAATTCAAAAATCCAGACATCCGTCTCTTCCATAGGGTAGTCAACAAGGTAGTCAGAGATGGATCTTCTTTTCATGTATTTTTGTGTGCCATGGGTGATATCAAACTCGACTAGAAGCATCAACCAATGGTACATTCGTCTGCATAGGGTGGGCTTATCGAGAAGGTACTTGATGGGATCTATTCGAGATATGAGTCTAATGAGGAAGGCGAGCACATAGTGCTGTAACTTTTGAGCGACCCAGATAAGAGCGACACATGATTTTTCAAAGGTGGAGTAGGTAATTTTGTAACCAGCCAATTTTTGATTGGCATAGTAGATGGCTTTCTCTTTATGGATGTCTTTAAGTAGGGCTGTGCTTTTTTTTTCGAACATTCCGATTTTTCCGATGTCCGATTCGATATTTTTCCGATTTTGGAACATATATAAAGTTTCCGATTTCCGATTTTCCGATTTCCGATTTTTTCGAATTAAATTGGATAGGAAATTGGAACTATGTTTTAAATTCCGATTTTTCGATTATTCTGATCCGATTTTCCGATATTTTAGCCGATCCGATTTTCCGATATAATTTTCGATTAATTTTCGAATATTTTTTTCGATTAATATTCCAAATATTTTATATATATTTTTACCTCAGATTTCCCTTGTCTAACAATAAGAATGTGTACATTTACATTTTCCTTATTTTTTACCTTACCCATATATATATGCTGTTAGTTTTAGGGTTAGACATATCTTTCCTCTCTCTCTCTCAATACGGCGCATACCGTCGAGTCCCCTCTCTCTCTCTTTCAGCTCTCGTTCGTCTACTCACCTCTCTCTTTGGTTTCTACGCTTCTCAGATACGGATCTGTAACGATTAGAATGTATCTCTTCATATCCAAGTCGAATGAAGGATCAGTAAGCCTTTTTATCTGTTTCCCTTATCTGTAACGATCGGATCTATAACGATTTGATATGTTTATATTGTTATAGGATCTAATCTGTTTATATTGTTATTGGATGGGATATGTAACGATAGGATTGTTATAGGATCTGATCTGTTTATAATATAAAGTTTTGATCAGTAAGCTTTCATATCCTCGTTATGGGATAAATTTTATATTGTGTAACGAGCGGTTTATAGGATCTGTAAGATTATACATGTTTTTTTGTTTCTATAGGATTGTTATAGGATCCCTTTATACATGGTTTTTTGTTTTTATAAGATTATACATGTTTATAGGATCTGTAAGATTATATATTGTGTAACGATCATTTAATTACATGTTTCTATACCTGTTTTATAGCTGTATTATATTGAGATCAAATATTAATTGTTGATTTAAACTGAGATCAAATATTAATTGCTGATTTATACCTGTTGTTTCTATACCTGTTTTATACATGTTTCTATACCTGTTTACATGTTGGGTTAATCGTAGAGTCTATAAAAATGAAAAAATGGTTAAATCCTTACATATTTACATGTTGGGTTAAATCTTTTTTTTTGATTTCTTTAAAATGAGAATTTCGAGTAATCGAAAATCCTATATTAATTTTTTTTGAAATTTTATAATTTCCAAAATTTCTGAATTTTTAGTATATGTTTTGAATTTCGGAATTTTTCCGAATTTTTTCCGATTTTTCCGAATTCGGAAACTTTTTTGATTTTCCGAAAAAATTGGATAGGAAATTGGAACAAATATTTTATTTACGAAAAAATTGGATTTTTTTCCGAAATGTCATTTTCCGATCCGATCCAGCCGAAACACAACCCTATCTTTAAGGTATTGATCTAGTAAAGCCTCGGCTACAGTATCGGCCACGGTTTGGTATAGGAGTAAGGGAAGACCAGGCTGTGGTGGCATGAGCACCGGGGGTCGGGTAAGGTATTGCTTAATTTGGTCGAAGGCTTCTTAGTAATATTTATTCCATACCTTGGTTGAATCCTTTCAGATGAGTTTGAAGATGGGTTCACAGTTGGAAGTCAATTAACTAATGAATTAACTGATGTACTGTAATTTCCTAAGGAATCCTTGGACTTCTTTCTCTATTCGGGGAGGTGGCATCTCAAGTATGGATTTCATCTTGGCATGATCTTCTTCTATCCCTTTCTCACTGACAATGAATGCCAAGAGTTTCCCTTTGGTAATGCCAAAGACACATTTATGTGGGTTAAGCCTCATTTGGTATTGTCTCAATTGTTTAAAGAATTTTTGGAGAGCGGTAACATAACCTTCTCTAGTATTGGACTTGATGATCATGTCATCCACATAGACCTCGACTTCCTTATGTGTCAGATCATGCAGAATGGTTGTGGAAGCCCTTTAGTAGGTTGCCCATGCATTTTTTTAGACCAAATGGCATGACAGTATAGCAAAAGGTTCCCCAAGGGGTTATGAATGAGGTTTTCTCTTGATGATTAGGGTGCATCTTGATCTGGTTATATCCAGAAAATTCGTCAATGAATGACTTCAGATCATGGTTGTTTGTGTCATCCATAATCATATCGATGTTGAGTAATGAGTAAACATCCTTCGAAGAGGCCTTGTTCAAGCCTCGGTAGTCGACGCAAATTCGGACCTTTCCTCCTGATTTCGGCACAGGTACAATATTGTCTAGCCATGTGGGATATTCAATCCTAAGAATGAAACCCACATTCAGTTTCTTAGCTACTTCTTTTACTTTGAGTGACCATTCGATGTGGAGATTTTGTAGCTTCTGTTTGACTATTTTACATTCCGGGAGAGTTATAATCTCATGCTGTGCTATCTCAGGGTCAATGTCGGGCATATCATCGTAGGACCATGCAAAGACATCCACGAACTCCTTCAGTAGCTCTTCGAGTTTCATGCATCCGTGCTCATTAAGGGTATCCCCTATCCTAACCTCATGCATTTGTCTACTAGAACCGAGATTAATAACAATAATTTCATCTTCATTAACTGAAACGCATTGATGTTGTTTGCTATTAACCTTATTTAGATTCAGTTAAGAATTGATCATTTGCAAACTCATCATCATCAAGAGTTTGATTAGAATCAAGACAATTACTGTAAGGCATAGGAAGATACTCAAAATCTTCATTTATTTCATTGATAGGAAAAATAGCATTGAGAACCTCAGTATAAGAGGTCTTGATTACATAAGAATGAGAGGAAACAACTACAGGGGCAAGGGGTAAACATCAAGGTTAGGTTGAATATCAGCAGGTGGCACAAGTTCAGCATGCCAATTGAGAAGAGGTATATCATCATATTTGATGAGGCAGGATGGATCAAATGATGTAGTCCCTGTGTGGATCATACAGAGCGTCAGCCCCAGTATCTGCAAGTTGAAAGAATCCACGGAGTCACTATCCTCAGAATCCCCGATATTAGCTATGGTCTCCTCAGTGAGTGGTTGCACACAGTGTTGGGAACTTTTGGCTCTTGGGTAACTGTCTTGAAAAAAGATCTCCATTCCTAGTTTCATCATTTTGTCTACAGGGTCATACCATTTTTTTAAGGAAGCCGTAGAAGGGGAAATATTCACCCTCTCTTATGAATCTTCCATTTTGAGAATCTCTCGAGATGGTTATGGCACATTCTAACTTTCTCTTTATTCGAGGCTGACAAATCAATCTGAGTTCTTCTTTTGATGGTTAATAGCCTAAGACACAAGGAGGAAATGCCTCCTTCAACATAATAGGTTTAGTTATCCCTTGTTGTCTTTGACCTAGCCCCATTCCGGGCATGAAGTGAATATTCATGAACATTTGGATCACATTGACATTTCCATGAGGATCATATTCTCGATAAGCCCCGTCTTTGAAGTCGTCCCCTACTGGGAGTAGGAGTGGTTCGACCTGGTAGCCTGATAGCAGCATATCGTTCACCGCATGTTGTATCTCGAGTACCGAATTACTGGTGCTTGCATTTGCGGTGTTATCACTATTTGTCAAGATGGTAATAACTTGTCCATTGTCAAAGAACTTTAATTTTTGATAAAGGGAAGAAGACACCCCTTTTATGCTATGGAGCCATAGTCGTCCTAGCAGATTAAAATAGGCTGGGATGTCGATGACTTAGAATTCAGTAATAGGATTTATAGGGCCTGCCCCTATTTCAAGCTTGATATATCCCATTACTTCTCGACGGATGTTGTTATAGGCACGCACAAAAGGAGAGGTTGGAGCAAGGTTGATCACTTTCAATCCCAAACAATTTAGAGTTTTTAGTGGGCACACATACAGAGTTGATCCGTTGTCGACGAGTGAGAGGGGGACAGTTTTTCCCATAACTTAAACAGAGATATCGAGAGCATGATTGTGGTTGGGACCATTCTTAGGGATTTCCTCTTCAGAGAAGGAGAGCATTCGAGTAGAGGTTAGGAATCCAACTAGATTCACTACTTCTTTTGGTGTGGTTGAAGGAGGAACTGTGTGTCCTGTGAGTAGATTGATTAGGGCGTTTTAGTGCATTTGGGAAGACATAAAAAGTCCCCATAGAGTGATGTTAGCATGAGTTTTATTCAGTTGATCAAGGACCTTACTTTCTTCAAATGTCATTTCTGGCATAGGGAGACTCTCAACACATTTCCCTTAATTGCTTGCTAACTGTTGTAAGTTCAGATTCTTGTAATGTCTCCCCGACCTCGTCATGTGGTTCACAAAAGATGGGGAAAATAGAAACCCTCTTTCTTCATCGATGTAGGGTTGCTCAGCTACCTTGTTGATCTCTCCTAGCATCTCCTAAAATGATATCACTCTGCATAAGTTGTCTATCAGACTAGTCTTTCTTGAATCAAGTTCTTCATCTGAATCTTTAGAATCATCCCCCCATCCGATGGCCATGATATTGTATTTCCATGTAAAGTCAATAAACTCTACAACTTCTATCGCCTCTTCGTATAATTCCTCCCATTTGGCAGGGAAATGTGAGACTCAGGGGACTAGGTGCCTTTATAATTTCAAAGCGTCGAGCAACTCGAATATTTTATAAGTATCACCAGTCTGTTGAAATAAATATGTCATGATCTAGACCAGGTCATCTAGACTGACTTCGTTGGCTAGAACTACCCAGTTGTCTGACTCTCAGGCCAATTTTGAGCTTCTTAAAATAACCCACTAAATCTAGGGTCACCTAGGAGGAAAATTTCAGCCCGAACTCTACGAGTTGGTTCAGCACTCCTGATAATTCCATGTCTTTACCTCCATAATGGGTGAAGACATCGATGCAAGCTCTAGTGAGGAGTGATAAGGTTTGATCGACAAGGTTGTTAGGGTGTAAGAGGAAATATGGGAATGTTTGGAGAGGTTTAGGAGAGTATATGGCATGATTGGTGATTTACTTAGCATGATTTGGGTAGATGGTTCGAGTTATGAGTTTTCTTCTAGGAAGATGGAGTTTGTATGATTTGGGAGTGGATTACGGGTAGTGTTTGATTATGGATTATCTAGTGGGGCAATGATACCCCGGTCAATCAGGCTTTTGATTGTGTTTCGTAGATGAAAACATTGGTCAGTGGTATAGCCAGTAGTTTAGTGATAGTCACAATGGGCATCAGGGTTAAAATTATTTGGAAGCGTATTTGGTAATGGACGAGGGTCTAAGGGTTTGATCAGGTTTCGATTAAAAAGAGCTTGCTAGACTTTGGAGAGAGTAGCGTTAATCTCGATATATTCTTTCCGGATTGGGTTTGGGTAATTTTCTGGTGCCCATGAAGTGGCAGTCTGAGATATATTATTGATAGTAGAGACCCCGGTACTAGAAGGCTTTTCAAATTTCATAGGAGCAAATTGTCCCGAGATTTTCTTCGTTTTAACTTCTATCTTGGAAAGAACTTCTTCGATTTCTACTCCTTCTTCTCTGAGGGCTCGAAAGTGAGGTTAACACTATCCTCCAATTATTGCTCAGACATGGCGTAGGAAGTTTCTCTACACAATACTGACTTGTTCTTCTTCATAAGGCTGATTGGTCATGGTAACTACTTTTTCTTTCCATCGTGCTATCATGTTACTGACAGATTCCCCAGGATTCTATTTTAGTAGCTCTAAGTCATGGAGGGTAACCTCTAGCTCCTCATTATACTTTTACTGCGATATGAACTCACGGGCAACGTCTTCCTAACTGCGGATTCAGGATTCTTCAAGCAATAGGAACCAACAGAGGGCGTTATCCTTCTGAGTCTATTGGAACATCTGAGCAATTATTTCTTTGGAAGACCCTGGAAGAGTCATGGATCAGTGATAGCTACGGAGATGAATGATCGGGGGTCCACTGCCTCCAAACTTCTCAAAATTGGGCATCCTGAATTTTTCTAGTAATCTGGCTTTAGGATAGGGAGACATGTGGGTGTAGTCCATGTAATTCCTAGAGATTCTGACTTGGTCGAACTTTTTGGTTAGGATCTTAAGGTCTTCCTTGACCTTGTTTAGTTCTTCCTCTTTCGGATCAACAGTTACAGGTTAATTAGACCTAGTCTGATCAAGGTTTGGCATAGGAAGCTGGGATGGTAGTGGGCCATTTAGGGCCGTGTTTCGGCCGGATCGGATCGGAAAACGACATTTCGAAAAAAAATCCAATTTTTTCGTAAATAAAATATTTGTTCCAATTTCCTATCCAATTTTTTCGAAAAATCAAAAAAGTTTCCGAATTCGGAAAAATCGAAAATCGAAAAAAATTCAGAAAAATTCCGAAATTCAAAACATATACTAAAAATTCAGAAATTTTGGAAATTAGAAAATTTCAAAAAAAATTAATATAGGATTTTCGATTACTCGAAAGTCTCATTTTAAAGAAATCAAAAAAAAGATTTAACCCAACATGTAAATATGTAAGGATTTAACCATTTTTTCATTTGTGTAGACTCTACGATTAACCCAACATGTAAACAGGTATAGAAACATGTATAAAACAGGTATAGAAACAACAGGTTTAAATCAGCAATTAATATTTGATCTCAGTTTAAATCAACAATTAATATTTGATCTCAATATAATACAACTATAAAATAGGTATAGAAACATGTAATTAAATGATCGTTACACAATATATAATCTTACAGGTCCTATAAACATGTATAATCTTATAAAAACAAAAAACCATGTATAAAGAGATCCTATAACAATCCTATAGAAACAAAAAACATGTATAATCTTACAGATCCTATAAACCGCTCGTTACACAATATAAAGTTTATCCCATAACGAGGATATGAAAGCTTACTGATCAAAACTTTGTATTATAAACATATCAGATCCTATAACAATCCTATCGTTACATATCCCATCCAATAACAATATAAACAGATCAGATCCTATAACAATATAAACATATCAGATCGTTACAGATCCGATCATTACAGATAAGGGAAACAGATAAAAGGGCTTACTGATCCTTCGTTCGACTTGGATATGAAGAGATGCATTCTAATCGTTACAGATCCGTATCTGATAAGCGTAGAAACCAGAGAGAGAGGTGAGTAGACGAACGAGAGATGAAAGAGAGAGAGGGGACTCGACGGTATGCGCCGTATTGAGAGAGAGAGAGGAAAGATATGTCTAACCCTAAAACTAACAACATATATATATATATATGGGTAAGGTAAAAAATAAGGAAAATGTAAATGTACACATTATTATTATTAGACAAGGGAAATCTAAGGTAAAAAATATATATAAAATATTTGGAATATTAATCGAAAAAAATATTCGAAAAATTAATTGGAAATTATATCGGAAAATCGGATCGGCTAAAATATCGGAAAATCGGATCGGAAAAATCAAAAAATCAGAATTTAAAACATAGTTCCAATTTCCTATCAAATTTAATTCGAAAAAATCAGAAATCGGAAACTTTATATATGTTCCAAAATCGGAAAAATATCGAATCGGACATCGGAAAAATCGGAATGTTCGGAAAAAAGCATAGCCCTAGGGCCATTAGCAGGAGGATAACACAGAGCATGATGGTATTCTTCAGGGATCCAAATAGTTTCGGGTGCAAACAGACCCATGGTGCCAGGGAAAATGACCTCAGGATCTTCGGGGATGGGACCCGATTTCTTTTCATCTCATGAACCTCGATTTGAAGGTTGTAAATTTTTGCAGTGAGTTAAGCCAGAGCCGTAAAAAAATCCGGTTATACATTCGGCACTTAATCCGTATTCTCTATGGAAGCCGGGTGAGTCTCGGACTCAGAGGAATTAATGGGACTAATAGAAATTCTGGGAGGTTTGACTGAAGACCGAATCCTATAGGGAGCCAGGACAAGGGTATGTGATTGACCTGTGAAGTAGAAAAATTGGAATTTATTTCCAGAAGAGAAAAAGGGAGATTCGCTATTTTTGGGAAAAAAAAGGAGGAAGATATTTGTGACATTTTTGGAAAAGATGAGAATGAAAATATTTTTGGTATTTTTTAATAAAAGAGGAAAAAAATGTTTTTGGACCCTTTTTGGTAAAAAAAAGAGAGGAAAATACTAGAGACGGGTTCCAGCATGATTATTATGTTTGTTAGGATCTCACTTGTATTAAATTCTTTTAAATGCCAAACAAAATGTGGGAAGAGACCCGAGCTTGGGAAAATTGGGTTTGTAACATACGTAAATCTATGGTTGGACTTGTAGCCAGGCTATCGGGCAGGGTCCCATTTTAAAAAAATAAGCAAAAATTTGGGCGGTAGGCCGAGTTGGAATTTCGGCAGAGTTTCGGGTCGAAACTAACAATCTAACATGTGTTTCCTAGGCTTGACACGTATATGCGGGTATGGAGTTGGTTGGGTGAATTGGAAAGGGTTGCCCCCTTTGGCGTGACTTCCACGATATACGTCTTACTTTTGAGCTCAATCAGTTTGTGTGGACAAGTCATTTGATATACCTGACTGTATGTGAATTCCCTTACTATATACCTCGTGGGGATGGTACATGTGAGAGAGAATTTGATATACTCAATGTATGTGAACAAGTTCCCTAGGATATACGTCCTGTCATGACTTGGGTCAAGAGGTACGATGAGGGGGAATCATTCGATATACGTCGAAGGTACTTAGCCAATGGAAGGTGAGAGTCATATCTCTTAGGCTAATTGCGCCCTGCCAGACCAGTGCCCATCACGAATTGACTCTCCAGTTACGGGACAAAATTTGGTCAATAACAATGCTCTTTGGTGATTTCGTATGAATCCTGCATGATTCTATTATTAGTATCTTATGGTGAGAGTATCTTTCTTGATCATGACAAACAGGGAGCAAAGTACAAGTACCAATAGTATACCAAGCATGGATAAGTGATGTGTGCAATACGTGGATATATGTGATCCTAGGTGCACGTGGAGTGAAGTGTACACGTACAATCTTCTACAAGTGTGTGAATAGTAGCATAAGCATGAGGAACACATGAATAATAAAGGGGGAACATTCAAGTAAGGGAATATACAAGAAAATAAAACACCCATGTGAATTAAGTCTAGCCCTCTTAAAAATAGTCCCCAACAGAGTCGCCACTATGTCTATCCCGATCGGTGCAGCGTTCGTTCCAGGGGAAAAGAGAAAGAGGATCCCCCGAGGAATAAACTGCGTCGCGGTCTCGCACCCTTCTCTTCGAAAAGGGAGCTTCGACCGTCATCGGTGTGGGGTGAATGTAAGGAGATAGAGTTTCCAGCCAATTTTGCTCAAAATAAGGAAAAAATATATATTTCCACTTCGAGAGAGTGGCATCAAGGACAAACTGATACATGCGAAACCAATAAATCGGAGGTCTGGGGGCTAAGTTACGAAGTGGGATGGTGTTAGGCACCTATCCCGCCTTTTCGTTCTCTCATGGGAAAGTGTTAATATTTTCCTTTATCCACGTGAAGTGTGTACATGTGTTTATATATTGGAGATTGGAATCATTCGATCCATACCATGGAAAAGATAGGGTGAGGTCATCCATAGGAATATTCCCAAAGTGATAACAAATGTAGAAGATAGAATATGAGCGTTCATCGAGATATTGATCTTATGGGGAAATGATAATATATGTGGGATGAAGCGCGAACAATCATATTATATATATATATATATACACATACACACACTAGTGGAATGCCCATGCCTGAAGGCACGGTGAAAATTTCCAAAGTACATAATTATAAAAAAGGCAAAAATTTCATTTCGCAAATAAACGAAGTGTAATTTCTTTTTTTAAAATGGTCATAATCTCTTTTGTTTATAATACTATTCACCCTCCTTAACAAATGAAAAATTGTCCAACAACATTCAAATAGTCTAAATTAATCAAACAAATTCACGTATAACATATAAAATATTCATCAACCGAATCCACATTGTGCCTCAAATAAAAAAAAAGTGTCAATTAAAAAAATGGACACAATATCCTTTGTTTATTGGACTATCCACCTTTGTCAAAGGATAACAACAAATCCAACAATATTCAAAGCGCCAAAATTCATCTAACGACTAATTTTTACGAAATAAACTTCCTAACAAAATCACATATATATCAAATTTGAAAACACAATCATTTTCACGTGGAAAAAAGTTGAACTAAACTATTAATCTACAAACTACAGTACCCCTATTTGAAAAACCTAGCTGTCGATATCAATAACTAATTTCCTTGCACGGGCAATTGCATCAAAGTAATGCAGATTTCACATTTGGAACCTGCAACAGAAATATTAAAAACTATTAGTTTCATCCTGCGACAGCGGTATAAACTTTTGGCAAGTGATGGTGTTGATAGACATAATATAAAATACTTCTACTACCAGCGAAAGAATGTAAGAACAGTGAAAAAACAAAGTAAATACATGTATTAAATAGCAAGTTGGTAATTAAACAAATGCATCTTCAGTCTTGTTATTTCTTACTTTTTCTATTCATATATAATTGTAAACAATAAAGAATCGAAAAAATAACTTAGGTTTATTATAATACTCATACTAATAAAAAAATATATATATAAGAGGACTTGTGGGCTGATTCTATCTAACTTCCAAACACTAAATCGAGTTGCTGAATAAATAATCACAAAAAAAGAGTAATTAAATAAATAAATATATAAACTTGAAGAAAACCAATCTAAAATGAACCCATAACATTTCAAATCGATATGGAGTTGAGGTGTAACAAATATACAATGCATAAGTCAAAATGAATGCCCAACAATGTTCATACATGTTAAATGAATTATCCAGCCCACGAATTACACAACCAAGTTTTAATCGAGTAAATCAACGGAATAAATATGAAAGCCCAATACTGAAAAATAGATGGGGAATTTAACGTAGAAAACATAAATGAGGATATAAAAATGAAAATAAAAATAAAAATAAAAAGATAGACGAAAAAACATGCATATTCTTAGATTTGGTAATTACTCTTTAACACATAGGAGGTAGCCTAAGCGTCTTACCAAATAAAAATTTTCCACCGCCAAATAAATCGAAAACCATTTCCACACTGCTCAAACACAACCTAAGTGTGTTTCTTGATAAAATTTGCAAGAGATTGCCAACAATATATTTCTTTATGTGTAATAAAAGGACAAATTATATAGAGCTCCCAAAAATATTCTTAATACACAATCTGAATTAGTTTACACACAGAATTACGTGCGTTGAATACACAACAAAATGAAATTTTTGCCACCCATAATGACCATAAATAAATATAAAATAAAATTGTGGAATTTGAATTAATACCTTTTAATTAAATATAGGTTTCCATCTCTCTTTTAAATCTGTGAAAGAGAGAGAATGCTACTCAATCCGGTGAGAGAGAGAAATAAATCTTCCTAATAAAAAATAATGCCCCACTCGTAACATTGGATCTTGGCATTCTATGCAGGGGAATTAAATTATTGTGAGGAGCAGTTACGGGAGAGGTTTGGGTTTTCGGCTAGTGTTTTCACCTCAACTTTTAGCCAGAAGTTCATTCGTGAATGGATTCTTCCCATGTGACTTCTCCCTCCTATGACACTTCTCTTCATCACCATCTAATTCCGCCTCAACAAATTCATCGTTATCATCATAACCACCAGCTCCATCGTCATCATCCCTGTATAAAACTTAATCAAAAATCTTAATAAAATCTATGAGTATCCTAACTTGAAGATGTACGAAATTCCAGTGATTTGATCTATTATTTCTTATCTGGCATTTGATAGATGATGTGATCTTTTTTTGCTCTGGTAAGGTGAACTCTTTAAAAAGAGTTAAATCTGTGATAAATAATTACGACAGTTTTTCGTCAGGTGTTAAATGCTTAAAAAAATTCCATGTACTGCTCTATTCTTTCAAGAAACAAATGTTAGGAAATTATCTATCATGCTCAACATTCTCATTTTATATATCTGGGATGTTCAATTTCCACAGGTAAGAAGAAAAGTGCTATGTTTGAGAAGCTTACTCTGAAGATTAAAAGTCAATTAGTAGTATGGAAAGCCAAATTTCTATCCTTGACGGACAAGCTCCTTCTAATTAGGCATGTGTTGTACTATATGCATTTATATACTATGAGATAAAAAATGTCGTTGAAAAGGTATTTGCTGATTGTTTGGGGGGTTTTAATGAAAGGCTGCCTGAGCAAAATTGGATGAAATTAAGAGATTTTTGTAATATTAGTTATATGGAAGATATGTTTGAAAATTTTAGCTTTAGAGAGAAAAGTTATCTTTGGTACCATATTTGCATTCATGAAACATTACTCCTACTAATCAAAACTTAATTTTACATCCCAAACACACAATCCTAAATCTATAACACCTATTTACCCTTGAAATATAAATTCCCTTTCAACACAAAATTAAAATCAAAATAGAAATATAATCCAAATTCAAAACTAAAAATTGTGAAATTACAAAAGTATATTAAGAAATGAACTCTTACCATTGCAGCAATAGCATGGGCAACTTTTCTCTTGCTTGAACAATTTCAGCTTTTTCCCTGATCTTGATCAAACACTTCTTATAACTGGTCACGAACCTATCATGTTTCCAAATTGTTTTGGCATTAACACTATGTGTAGTGTGAACACTCTTCTTATACGCAGAAAATTCATCTGATATGTACATGAACTGACAAATCAGTGATGTCTAGTGTGAGTTTCATGATAACATGAACTCCACGACCACGATATTGTTCCACCCCTTGGTTGTAGCTTAACACAACATACTAAAATTCATGTTCTATTACATCCACACATTAAAGACTTTTTTTTGGTAAATTCCAATAATAATAACAGGACAAACACCTAAAAATAAAATAATTACGGGTGGCAATCTCCTATAGGATACAACACGACCTAACATAAAATTAAGATGGTGTGTCGTATTCGTGTTCGGTAAAGGATGTTTTGACACATAATTTTCAAAAAATGGATCGTTTTGGACCAATTACAACGTGATTAAGTTGCCCAAATACGGATTGATTGCCACCACTTTATAAAAATAAACATGTGAACGTGTTGGGTTATAAAAAAATGGCATTACAACACGAAATTAAAAATGACATTTAATTGCATTCTATTACCAATGAAATTAAAATTAGTTAACAATTCTAATACTTATCTTGCTACATAGAAGAAAAAATATAATATAAACGAAATCTATTTATGAGAAATCTAAGATACATATACACAAAATCAGTTTATGAGAAATCTGAGATACACATTCACGAAATCTGTTTATGAGAAATTTGAGATACGCATTCACGACATTTGAGATACCCAAACAGAAAAATACAAAAAAGAAGAAGTAATGGGGATAATTTCAGTGAGGGATGCATCCATAATTACTTGAATGAAGCACAACAGCACATCAGCATAACAGTGAGGAGAATTTCAGCACATCAGCATAGCACTCGAGAGATACTGGGAGCATAGAAGCACAGGAACACGTACCTGAATGAAGCATTGAGAAACGAAAGTGAAATACAATGAAGTCCATTCTATAAAGAAGTAATCAAACAAAAAAAAGTGAAACTAATTAAATTTTAAAAAAACACTAAGAACCCATTTGCACATGAACATAACTAAATCCAAATATGGAGCACAAACAGATTGATGAAATGAAAAATAAAAGTCATATACAATACTTATATTAAAGCCTGCCAAACATCAATGTATTAAAGAAACATTAATGAACTAAATAGAAGCTAAATGAATTTCAACAATGGATCTAATGAGACTTGTACTTTAAAACAAACAAAAAATCCCCAAAAAGAGTGGTCAGCTATGTTAAAAACAACTACTATGTGTTTAGTATCCCAATTAATATAATCTATCAAGAGATACAAACCAAATTATAAAAAGGACTTGGACATTAGACCCAATTTTGAATATGAAATATGAATTATATGCCTAATTATAATGGGATCAGATGTATCCATTAGCCTACTTAAAGCAGGAACAATAATCTAAGAATGACTTTCATTTCCACAAATAGCCGTTGATGTTTATGAACTAACTGTTTGAACTAAAATCGATAGACTATTTGAACTTACTGTTTGAACTAACATCTATGAATAATTGTTTATGAAACAACTGTTTGAACAATAGTCTATGAAATATAATGAAAATAACTGTTGATGTTCATTAACATCGACAGACTATTGAACTAACTACTTTTTACAATGCATACTTGATTCGAGTTTTCTTTTCCTGCCCCTTTTCCTTTCATAAATAAAACAATTGAACAGATATAAAACTGTGTTTCAGGATAAAACTAACAATATTTTTCATTTCAACATATATAAAATCACTCAACTTGATTCTTAAATCAATGTCTCGCTAAATAACAATATGTTTACAATATTGGTGAAGTCTGGACATGAAAAAGATGCTATAACACTTTATAAAAACCTGTTATATAGGTGAAGTTTAGGCAGGAAAAAGATGCTATATCACTTTATCCTCACCAGCTTTTATGGCTTCATCAAAAACATGATACAAAAACACTTTATCAAACTTGTTAAATAACAACAAAAAAAAATCATGTTATATCTAATATGAATTTTATGCCTAATATGAACCTTGTTATATCTATCCTCACAAATGCTTTATAGAGGTAATAAATTAGATGGAAACCAAGGGATCCAACGTTAAATTAGATGAAACCAAGTTATAATAACAATCAGTATCAATGAAATCACTCAAAAAAATATAGTGGTAGTTTCTTAATATGGATTTATAATAAAAAAATGAACATTTAGAACTTCAAAGAACATCTAACTACATTTATACTCAATGGTTTATATTTTTATATGCAAATGATAATAATTAGGCCTTAAAACACTGTAAGAAATAATTAACTAAGATATAAAGAATACCAGTTGCATACTGTTTACTATTTCACTAATCATACTAGCTGCCAGCTTAAAATAGAGGCCAGGAAGGAGATTTTCATGAAGATAAGCTTTTCTACTACAACATTTCATACACATGTGTTTAAGGAGATTAGATTCGATGGACCACATTTAGGCCTGAGGTACTTTATTGTTTTCTTATTCTTCTTTTGGACCACATATAACGAAAGAGATTCGGGTCGCTTTCGCTTCTTGAATCTAAGAATTGTAGCCCCTATTATATCAAAATCATTTTCCCCTGTTATATCAACATGTGTCTTTTTATATCAAAATGAATGTTCAAAAATACCCCATTAATTAAAAATTCATACTGCCAAAATAAAGAAATCATAAACTATTATGGAAATCAACACGGGCACCTGATAAATTTGGGTGATGTCATGAAGTTTAGGTGATAGTCTTACACTTCTTTCATTTGAGCAGAGCAAAAATGTAAGCATAGTTAAACACACATGACAAATTTTATACCCCAAATCAAAAGAAATTCAAAATGTAAGCTATTAAAGAAATTTGTATAACAATCTAAATACTCACGTACCACAACAAACACCAAATCAATCAACGGATATAACTGTACAAAAAATAATTTATAACACCACAAACTTAGATGAGCTTCCTCAAATCCCTTTCATGTCTCTAATTTCACAATATGAAACAGGTTCTGTAACTTTGACATTTGCCAAAACCAAATAAAGATTCTATAAGTGGTTACATATAAAATAGATGTTTATGTCACGTGGCATGTATCATAATCAAATGCAAGTATGATCAATTAAACAGGAAACAGTGACAAAGCATGATGACTTAGAAAAAGAAAAAGAAAAAAATTGAGCCTTCTCCATTCCCCATTCACAGTCAAAGGAGTACCACATAGCTAACAACCATTACAAATGAGGACATCTCAGCTACATATGCACAACAATAGAAAATCCCAACTCCGAAAGAAAATGTACAAATCCAAAACAAAAATAAAATTAAAACAAAACCCAAATTCGAAGTTAGAGGTTTTCTAAACCCTAGAGAGAGAGAGATTACCTTAGGGTAGCCAGATGCAACAACATGATCCACTTACCCCACGTTGATGGGTTGTTAAATGCATAGATCTGGTGAAAATATAAAGAAAATCATTTAAAGAATCCCCAAATTCGTGAAACCTAAATGTAAAAAAAATAAGCAAATATGCATATCATAAGAAAAAGTCATTGTAAAGAATCTGTAATGGAAGAAGGAAAAATGAGACCTAGAAAGAGAGAGACCGATAGAGAGAGATGGGGTTGCATCGGTGTTTGTGAAAGAAGAGAGAGAGTGTAACAATTGACTAAAGTAGATGGAAGGGATAGTCTTACGAAAATACCCATCTTTTTAATTAAATTGAAAATTTGATGCGGAAAAAAAGAGAGGAAAGTAATTTATGCGAAACAAGAGATTTGAAAGAGAGGGGGAAGGAATTGGACCTTCTTTTGGAGCTTGAACTTGGATCTTGGATGAACTCCTTTAAATGTTGATGGATGTTGATGAGAGAGAAGGATATTCTCAAAATTGGGTGTGAAAAGGATGAGTATTTAGGCTTGAATGAGACTTCTCATATGGAACTTCGTTGACTTCAAGAGAATGTTACTGAGATCACTGATGCTGATGGGTTTTTGTTGCCTCTTGGGAATCAGGGCATGACCCTTATTTATAGGGAAAGAAGGGGTTCCAATCGGCCTACCCCAGGGGGTGCGAGGTGCCTATCGATAGGTCACCCTTGACACTGTACCGATAGGTAGGGTTCAGGACCTGCTAATTGGAAGTCTCATGCGAACTTTTCTGGAAGAGCGACTGTAGAGAACAAACCGTTGATTCGAATCGTGCACGGTTCATACCGTTAGAAAGATATTTCGTAGGCTTTAGAGAATCCTTTGGACCTCTCCCGATTTTGGGAGTTGACTTTGGGTCAAATATGGCTCGAAGGCGCACATCGGTCCTTTGGATGGGAGCTCGCCGAACGCAAACGGATCGTTCGTCCGCATGGTAAGTCAAAATCATGCACGGGGTGTACCATTGGAAAGTTTAGGACATATACTTTGACATTCCAAAGAGTTTCGGTCGCTTTGGAAAGTTGATCTTGGTCAACTGGGTCCTGGAAGCGCTCGGTGACCTTTTGAAGTAAAATGACTCGTTCGCCCGCACCGTAGTTCATAATCGTGCATGAGGCGGATCATTAGAAAGGGTATTCAGTTCCCTTTGGAGATTCATTTAGTCTCATTTAAGCTAAAGAGTTAACTTTGGTCAAATGGAGTCCGGGAGCGCCCAATGTCCTCCCGATCGATTTTCGAGGGAAAAATGATCGTTCGTCCGAACGATTATACTATTTCACGCACGGGGTGGACCGTTGGAAAGGCGTTTATGTGCCCTTTTAATATTCAAAGAATTTTTGCTCTGACGATGGACTTGATTGGGGTCAATTCGGGGCTCGGGAGCGCCTCATGGCCTCCGAATTAGTTTTCGGTAGTGAAAAGGTTCGTTCATCTGAACCGTTATGTCGATTCACGCATGAGGCAGACCTTTGGAAAGGGGTTTTGGATCCCTTCAAAGTTTTAAAGATATTTATCTCTGACAAGAGAGTTGACTGGAGTCAAATGGGGCCCGGGGGTGCCCGATAGTCTCTAGATCGGTACTCTGAGTGCGACCTAGGTTTATAGTGGAAGGGGAAAGTTCTAGGAGTCTAAGGAGAGACTTAGGGGGTCCTAGAATGTGGTGTCAATAGTTTAGATTTAGCGATAGTGATGGGAGTAAAAAATAATGACAGGCGTAGTAACATGAACGCCCAATTTTCCCATGTCTATCAGATTTATATAAATATTTAAAATGAACTCCCACACAAAAGCTTTGTCTCGATCCCACCGAAATTGAAGTAGTAGAAAGCGTCAGCCTCCTCAAACTTCATTGTTGAACATATCATGAAGTTCGAGAGTGTTTTAACTTTAGGATAGGTGAAATGTACAAAAGTGTATGAACTTCTTCACCTCCCTATACCCGGTTGTTGAGCATATCATGAAGTATTTTCTAGATTCTAATTTAGTTTAAAATTATTAAGTAAATTAATTCCACTTCTTGTTATCAAATTGTTAACTTTTAGAGTTTACGCTATAATTTTTATGTTTTTATCCTTTTTTATTGTTTGCTATATGTGAGGATAGTGGCATGTGGTGGATAAGTTTAATTTTTTTAATATTTTAATTTCTGTAATGGTTCACAACACTTACAAAAGCAACATTTTTTTCCTTACATATTAATATTTGTAAGTGTTTTGAACTATGATAGAAAAATACATATTTAATCATTTCCAAGTGTTTAGAACCATTACAAAACAAAAATGCTTGTTGAATTTTGTAACGATTTTGAACACTTGCAAATAAATTTTTTGCAAGTTTTAAAGCACTTACAAAATTTTCATTTCAAGAGTTCAAAACCATTGCAATTTTTCTATAATGGTTAACCATAATGGACATTCCTTCCCAATAAATCGTTGCAAATATCATTTACAATGTTTTTGAACATTTGCAAATTTTTTGCAACATTGCAAATGCCATTTGCAAGTGTTTAAAACGCATTCAATTTCCCTAATTTTGTGTAATGATCCATACTATAAATCATATACATATATAGTATAACACATAAACTAGTACAACTATCTCTAGTACCCCAACCCAAACAATCCTAAATATCACACGCATCCAAAAGCCCAAACCCAAGTGAACCCATGATTAAATATTATTCTACACAATTCGAATATAACAATGGATGGATTCATAATAACCGTTGCACTAAGCATCTCAAGTGTAGGCAACAAGTAAGACAATATCAAAGTCTAATATGCGCATAAATATGGTCCTCGACACGTATATAAATGGGTTTTCACTCAAGACCCAAATAAAAAATTCTTGCCATTAATGCCTTCGGGGCTCGGTCGTTCACACTAGGAATAGTCTTAGGCTACACCATACCTAAGACATCATTACATTCGAGGGATAAATTTCTATGCCTACATGTCATTCGTATAGTGTAGCGTATCCAATACTATACGATGAAATATCGACGTGAAACCCCCTCGAGACAGGAGTACAAAGGCCAACGACCCGAGGTAAAAATTACCATGGTAAGCCCGTCTCTATCACCAAGGTACCATCACGGTCGACATCACATGTGCCCCATCATGGAATCCCTCCTTATACACAACCCACGAGCACTCACACATGGTATGTATTTAAAATAAACACGCAATCAGTTACAACCCTCACTAATGGTCTCAAGTAAATACATACCAACCCCCACTAACGGGTTAAGTTAAACCACATATACATACCAACCCTAACGCTATCGGGTCACACTATAATTTCTAACATAAAATGGTAAATTACATATTCATCTCATATCCATCCCCTAATATATTAACCGAACCCCGGAGTTCTCAAATATAGGTATAGCCTCACCTTATCGTACCCTAAAAATATGCATGAAAACTATATTAAATGACGTATAGTCATACCACAATACCCTAAGGTTTCATATTTAGGTATCACCACACACCTAAAGTATACAAGACCATCAAATCATAATAACTACCTCATTCCATGGTTTTAAACTCTATCATAATCTCACCCAAAGGATATACACTCCACTAGTATATCCCAATGACTATATTAAGCTCGACCAATAATCCTAATCCACTAAACTTCTAAAATCCTAAATAACAACCCATCCTACTCATTGTTTTGCAAAACAAATGCTTTATACTAAATGTACCCCTTTAAACCAACCAAATTCCCAAATATCAAAATAATCCAAACACTAATAACCACATCTGAAATCATTAAAATTCACCTCCATTCTAAAAGTATAAGAAATTTGTAGGACAATCCATCCTAGTCATAAGTCCCAAAAACTAACAATCCAACCAAAACAACAAATGTCCAACCTGGGCTAAACCTGGGAGGATCGATCGATCGATGGTCCCTGGTCAATCAATCGATGGATCCAGTAAATTGAAAGTCGCCCTACTTATGGGATTCATCATCTCCAAAACCCAATTTTTATCTCTAAAACTCTATTAATGATTTAAAAAGCTTCACACAAGCCCTAATAAAATTCCAAACATTAAAGACACCTCGAATAAATGATTTGAACCCAATTCAAATAACAAATTCACAAGTTTATTTTAAGATTCCAAGGAAAATCCAATTTCTCATTCAAGAACCCTAGATTTACCAATTTCTTCAATCAACTTATTATTTCAATAGATTAATTCACATAATCATAGGGACTTTCAATAAAAACATATTCTAATCATTATCTAATTATTTTAAGTCAGATTGGTGAAGAAATCAATAAATATAAGAGGAAATTTAACCTAATTACTATCTTGGTTAGGTTAATTATGAAAATTCACTTATTTAATCATACAAATCAAATTAAAACATGATTAGATTTAGATTTCAATGAATAGATATAATCTAACACAAAAGAATCTGTAATAAAATTCTAGATAAACTTTCCTCAATCAATTTGTGGAGAAAACCATACCAAGATTTCCCAATTTATTCTCTTCTCTTGAAGTTCCTCCTCTCTAGCCTCAAGGTGCTTCCCCAATTATGTTATGTGACTTATGAAATCCCCAAATGACTCATTAAAACCCTTAATTCATGAAATTAGGCATGGACCCTAAATGGCCCTCACCTAAAATAGCCCAAAACTACTTTCAAATGACTTAAAACATTAGATAATCCCTATACCCATCTAATAGGCTTAAAACCCAACATTTTAAGATAAAACGAACCTTATAAGTGGCCCAAAAGTTGAGTACAAAATATTCCCAATCCAAGTAAATAATGACTCATTTAATTAGTAATCACCTTATACAAGTCCAAATATCAATTAATCAATTAATGAGTTAACTCTTATAAAATCCATTTTCAACTTCGAATTAATTAACACATAATAATTCAAATAGTGACATCTCCGGTCACATTAAGTACACATAATTAATTTTTAAATTTTTTCTTATTTAGATAATATTCATTAAAAATATGGGGTATTACAAGATGATTTTAGGTGGTAATTTCCTACAAAGTAATTATATTCAATGTGAACAAGCCAAACAGAGATAATACTCATGAGAAGAATTAAATGACGCACACAACACAAGATGTACATGGTTTGGCCACATGCCTATCTCCACGGGGTTATATAATTTATTTTATTGAACTCATGTCGGCATAGTTGTAGTATTTCTCGACGTTATAATAATGAATTTCTTGTTCATGTGGGGTGGTTTTATATTTGTCAGGTATCTTAGGAGAGTCCTAAGCCTTATTAGTAGTTATCACTAAGAGTTAGAACTTATCCCCTATCATGATTAGCCGTTGCAAGTGATCGAGTAGAAGGATTCTTCACTGACTTGGAGTCTTCATTTATCATAGGAGGACGTGGCCGAACACATATCGGTGCAACTTTTGAAGTTATCCAAGCATGGAACGTTGCCAACCTCAAGAATTTTACTTTTAGGTTTAAATGTATTTCAATTTTGAATTATTTTTTTGACATTCTTTTATATTTCTCTCACATTTTTCGTTATGTCATAATTTATCTCTTTGCATTGTTCAAAGTGGTAGGAAATGAGTATTGAATAAATAAGATCGATTAGTCAAATTAATTGTGTTTGGCGTATTATCTTTCAGGTTTATCTTCCTTAAAATGTCTTCTTCAAGACTGATTGGTTGGTCGACCAAAGACCACCATTTGGTCCCCAAATAGGGACTCTTCTATTTTAAATGTCTTCTTTTAAGACATATTAACTGGTCGACTTAAGACAATCACTGATTGATATGTCTGTATGTAGACTGACTGACCGGTCGACCAATGGCCAACTAGAAACTAAATAGGTTTGAAGATTAATAAAACATAAGAAATAGCTCATAACCGATAAAAGGCTTACGGGAAAGACCTGGGCACCTAGTACCGACCAAGTCAAAAAATTCCTAGTAGGGAGATGACGCTACAAATATTTGTATTTTTTCTAGCTCTAAGCCTTAGGTTTGATGTGACTATATCACCAAAAAGGTAAGACTAGGGACCACACAACGTAAAGGGAAGCAACATGTTAAAATTTTCATTAATACTTAGACTTATTACAAGGAAATTAAAAGAGAAGATAATTTAGAATGAAGAAGTAAATATAGCTAGATCAATCACGCAACCTAGGAGATTTCTCCTCTAAAGGACCAACTCTAGTAGGCGAAACATCATATATAAATGGCCTAACAGTCTCACCTAAGTTCCTAATTCTTGATGCCCCTCTAGGAGTCACCCTATTGACCAAGTGAGGAGGTCGGTAAATCCCATCATCACCATCGAGCCCGTAGTCGCCCAGGTACCTCCTTATCAAACTGATCAAAATGTCATCCATTAGGCTCCACAAAGCATCAATATTATATGGAGGACTCTGATAACTAGGGAAATCGGGATCATACTAATACCATGGTTAAGAACCCTTGGTAACCTCCACGACTTCCAATGAATTAAGCCATCCATTTTTATAAGAAACCTTTCGAGCATCATTTAAAGCAGTATCTAAACTAAGAAGAGACTCGTCATAGCCATCAATCCACACTTGGAGAGGTTTTTTATGGAGCTAGAAACTTTGGCGGTTAAGCTTCTCGAACATGTTTTTGATGGTCTCCTATTTATTGTGCAAAGAATTTTAGTCCTTCTTTATCTCCTTCCTCAATTGACCATTCTCTTATTCTTTAGAGGAAGACAAACTTTGATGGTCGCTCCCTTGTCATGCAAATACTTTTGGGCCTTCTCAAGTTTGCTTGTCCGGTAAAGACTTTTTATCTCTCCCAAGTTGAGATCACAAATCATTATTCTCCTTTATCAATAAGGATAGCGACCTCCCGATCTCCATGGAGGTCGGCTTGCCGAATGATAGTCTTTTTGGCGCGCGCATACTAAAATTTGGATAACTCCTGGTCAAATCCTCCATCTCTATCCAACTCTTCCATATCCATATCAAACTTAGTTTAAAGATCGTCTAATTCTTCCTCAATATTGTCTTGGGTGGTAAGAATCATGCCATGGTAGACAACATTTTTTTCCACTGCCCGATGGAAAAGTCGATGCAAATTCGAGTAGGCCTCTTTCGCTCGGAGAGATACATTAAGTACCATTATCGGGTCGAGATCATCAATGTCATCATACTTGGTCGCAAGAAGTCTTCCACACCTTTCTTTAAAGGCATGATAAGTATAGACGAGCGCTACAAGTCTCTTATGAAACTAAAAAGTTAAGGACGGATGGTCGGTCATTTGAGCTCGGCAAAATAAAAATACACCGAATATTGCAAGACAAACGGACAAATTAATTTGAATCAAACTTTGAATTTCATTAAAGATAGTCAATAGGGAAACCCCTACATAAAAAATAAAATAAATAAGTTTAATATTTTCTAACTCTAAGGTTCATTCTCTCCCACCTTCGCCTTCTCAACAGCTTGGATTACGGTGATGTATTCCGACTAGATGGATCCATCTTTAGCCTTCTCGAAATCATGGTAAGCACCAACCTATTTGGGAAAATTGGTAGCCCCGTGGCTATATTTATCCTTCTTAATGTCTTGATCGACACTGACCATGACCACTTTAATAGTAGGAGACTTCTCATCTAGAAGTTCATCATCATAATCATCATCATCAATGGGAGGAGGGGAACCTTCTTTATGCTCCTAAAATAACTCGGAGTCCTCAGAAACACATGCCTTGGAAAGGGCCTTATCCCAATCACTCTTAAGGAATACCCTCCTCATATATCCAATATTATCTTGGGCTTTGACAAAGGCCTTGTACCAGTCATGAATATAGGCATCAGACTTAGCTTGTGAAAACTAAGTAAGGTCCTTCACAACCTTGGCCTTCTCCTCGACAGTCTTGGCCTTGGCATTCTCAACCTAAGTCTTGGCCTTCTTGACAATCCCCTTAGCCTTATAAGTATCAACCAGTTTAGAAAACTCATTGAACTTCTTCTAAAGGTTGTCATTCTAAACTTCCAAGCTCTTGACTTTTTGGTCCAACTTCTCCTTCTCGGTCTCCTTAGGTGCACCAATTGCCCAAGAAGTTACTAGGGCTTTGTTCATCTCATTAAAGGCAACATACACCTCGAAGTAGAACTTATTCAATACGATATCTCTCTCCATTAATTGGTCGAAGTCAAGTAGAAATTTTGAGGCAGAAGAGAGATAAAAAAAATTAGTAAACTATGAGCAAGAATGGACACAAGAAGAATACATATGAAATGGCAACTGACAAAAGAGAGGTTATGGTCATGTGACACCCCACCTAATTAAATACCGGGCGATCACTCCTTTATTAAATTAAAATCAAGGTGAACAGTTGGTTCATTCTTAGCATCACTGTCGTAAAAATAAATTTTCCAAATTTAACACCCTATTTAATTAAGCTAAGTGTCAAAACCATTTTTTTTAACATTACTTTCCAAATTTTATTTTGAAAATAAAGATTTAATTATCTACAACAATTCAATATTTAAAGAATCACACCACAAAAATCCTGGAACATATAATCCAATTAATTTAAACATTCAACAACTAAGCCCCAGCATTTAAAACTTAAAGTAAAACATACATGCTGAATAAATCCCAAAGTAACAGTATTAGAAATAACAGAAATACAAATGTCCCAATAAAACAAATAAACAGTGGAAAGGGCGACACATGCCCAATAAGGAGAATGATAGAAGTGGAATCAAGAAAATGAAATCGTCTAAGCAAGTGTCCTGCAACTCCCACCTAAGCTACAGCACGTTCCTTCCAAGTGATCCTAAACAAGACGCCCCTGTGGCTGGGCACCTGTAATATATACATATATATACAAGAGAGAAAGAGGAATAGAAACGGGTCAGAGCCCGATAGTGTATATGATTTAAAATTCGTTTAGAATGTATTTAAATTGATACAGGCCAATGCAACAACATATTAGTGTGACACTTTCTTGAGAAATTCCCGCCTCTCTTCTAATGTGCACTCCTATCGCACTAACCTTCCCAATGGTTTATCTCATCATATATCACACTATCCTTCCACAAGGATTTAACTTATCTTAGGTGACTCTCAAAATTTAAGATTTAACAACATCATGGTTTAAAAATGATAATTTCATTTAGTAAAAAACGATCATTTTAACTTTATTGAGTCATAAAGTTTTTCAATATCATATTATACTTTTCAAAACAAGTATTTCCAATTTGAGTCATTATACATGTCTTACTTACCATAACACAGTAGGCAGTTTCCCATATTTCAGAAGTTCATATATATATTAAATACTCGTATAATATATATATTCTAGCAGCACCCCACATAAAATTTTATGGTGCGGGCATACTCTGCTATCCAATCCCCGTATCAATCGTACTAAAGGGAATACAAGTTCGGAATCACTCTCGAACTGTATAAATACATACACAAACAATATTGAGGCGAAGCATAGTTTCTAAGTCCAAGAAGTCACTATATACCCTCACGTCTCTTAGGACCGTGACTACCGATTCGATAGCCTGTACCTAGGATTTCTATCTTCTAGGGTACGAGTCAATATCCCCCATAAGGCACACGAGATAAGATCGTCCCAGCGCGGAAACCTCAGGGATAGCAAGTAGCGCGGGCATGATTTTCACAAGTATATAATATATGCATACACAATCATATAAATATACCACTTTTATTATATCAATTTAGGTTTATCCAATAACCCACATTCACAACATTTATCCTTATTTTCCCACTATTATTTATCAAGTATAATGGTTCGTTTCTAACTTTAATTCGAAGGGTTTTTCCAACTTACTACGTAACCCTCATAGACTCTATTCTTCCAAATGTACAATTCAGTAGATATCCATTTATGTTCCAACGTAACTCTCTCTTACGTGTCTCTCCCATTTAATATATACTTACATCGTCCCTTATGCAAAATATTCCAAAAATATAGATTTCGCCTTACATTAAAGGATTTTAAATTTTATTTTTAAATATGAGAATTTCAAACGGTTTCGAAATCGGAATTAAAATGGAGTTTTAATTGAATTTTCATTATATAGAACAGTCCTCAAAATATAAAACTCTCCAAGAGTCCTCGGAGCATAAAACTCTCTAGAAAAAAAAATATTTAAAAATATTGAACGGTCCGATCGAGATGAATTTTTTTTCTGTAGCTTTCTCTCGTCTTCAGCTAATTCTCTGTAAAATTTCATCCAATTCCAATGGTCCGAACGTCTGGAATAATTTTTTTTAGTGTTTGTATCTGATTAGAACTCTTTTCTTAATCAAACTCTTAATCCTTTACATGACAAAGGGTTTCCAGAATATCATATAAATCATCACTACATGAAAATTTCCCATCTCAAATTGGGTTTTTCTTCCATAAATCTCATCTTAATAACTCCTAAACTAATATGGATGATGCATCAACGAAATAAGCAAGATAAACACTTGCCTGGGATTTTCAGAAATCTGGTTTTTTGTTGAATTTGGTGTGGTTGCGTTCCCCGTCTCGCGATCTACGCGTTGGCGGTGGCGGCGGTGCAAACGGGTGAGTTTTGAGCCTTGGAATGCCTTGAGAGCTCTCTCCTCTCCTCTCCAATGGCCGTTCTAGTGTTTTGAGTTATCTAACCCTAGGAGATAACCTAAACATCTGATATAACCCCTTTAATTTTCGTGGGTTTAATTACACAAAAATACAGAATGACTAAAATGCCCTCCCGGGGTACTAATTAGGCCTAAAAACGCCCCGAGACCCAAATCAAACTCCCGGGTATACTTTTTTGACTATCTCGACCCTTCCGGACGCGTTGGCACGCTCAAAACGACCATACAAACAATTTATAAAACACTTACTTTTATTTATCAATATTTAGTCCCGACGCGATACGGGCGCGTCCCGACTCAAATTTCTAAAATTGTCATTTTATTCACTCGTGACATTTAATATGGCCACTATTATATATTACTTTGCTCATTAGTAATATTCAACAAATTTTCCCATAATTACTAACTCTCATCACGTTAATAATTATAACATAATTAATTTCCGAATTTTTATTAAATAATTATTTCACATAAAATTTAATAAATCCCCAAATTAATATAGCATAAAAATACGGGGTATTACATACTTCCCCCCTAATAACGGAATTTCGTCCCGAAATTCGGAAAATAAGGCATACCTGGTAAGAAAAAATCTGGATATCTCTCGCGCATATCGGCCTCGCGATCCCAAGTGGATTCCTCCACGTTATGATGCTCCCACTGGACCCGTACAAGTGGAACTATCTTCGACCTCAATCTCCTCTCAATATAGTCTAGGATAGCCACCGGTCTCTCCTCATAAGAGTTGTCAGGCTGTAAGTCTATCTCATCTATCGCGATGTGAGTATGGGCCATATAATCCCGAAGATACCGTCTCAATGACAAGATGTGGAATACATCGTGAATGCGATGTAAATGCTCTAGTAGTCCCAATCTGTACGCTACCGGCCCAATCCTCTCGATAATGGGAAATGGTCCTACGTACCTCGGGGCCAATTTCCCTTTCTTCCCGAACCTCATCACTCCTTTCATAGGAGATACACGCAGTAACACTTGGTCCCCCACATTAAACTCTCGAAAGAACCGTTTCGCATCGGCGTAGCTCTTCTGCCTGTCCTGGGCTACTCGAATGCGGCTCCTAATCATCTCAATCCTCGCGGAGGTTTCCTAAATTACCTCTGATCCTAGCAACTTGTTATCCCCCACCTCGAGCCAACAAGTTGGAGAACGACAAGGCCGGCCATACAAAGCCTCAAATGGAGCCATACCAATCGTAAACTGATAAGAGTTATTATAAGCAAACTCTACCAGTGGAAGATGTGGTTCCCAACCTCATCCAAAATCAAGAACACACATGCGTAGCATATCCTTTAACATCTGATTACTATGCTCTGTCTGTCCATCTGTCTGTGGGTGATAAGCTGAACTCAACCTCAACTCAGTACCCATAGCCTCCTGAAAGCTTTCCCAGAAATGTGACACGAAAATCTTGTCTCTATCTGACACAATATTCAGGGGCACCCCATGTAATCTGACAATCTCATAAATGAACAACTGAGCATACTGACCCGTGGTATAATCTGTCCGGACGGGTAGAAAATGAGCCACCTTGGTCAAACGGTCTACAATCACCCAGATAGAGTCGTGGCCCCGCTGTGATGTAGGCAACCCTGTAATAAAATCCTTGGAAATACTCTCCCACTTCCACGCGGGTACTTCCAATGGCTGAAGCAATCCTGACGATTTCTGATGGTCCACCTTCACCAGCTGGGAGGTAGAACACTTGGACACGAACTCAGCAATGTCCTTCTTCATCACACTCCACCAGTATTGCCTCCTCATATCCTGGTACATCTTATCTCCTCCAATATGTACCGCAAATCGGGACCCATGAGATTGGGTCATCACTGCATGACACAATTCAGACCCTTTCGGAAAGACTAACCTCCCATTAAACCTCAAACCCCCATCAGAACTAACAGAATAGGACTCAGTACCCTCGGCTAAAAGTCGTACTATATGCTCCGGGCAAAACGGGTTTGTGGTTTGGGCCTGTATTACCCTCGTAACAATCTCGGGTGTGACTGTCATAACAGATATGAAGGAACGGGCTACTGCGTCCTGGTGACCCAACTCCTTCCACTTCGCTTTCCAGACATCCGCTACCTCATTTACCAGTCTTCGGCTCAACACATCAGCAACTACGTTGGCTTTCCCCGGATGATACCGTATGTCGAACTGATAGTCCTTCACAAACTCTAACCATTTGCGCTGACGCATATTCATCTCTCGCTGAGTGAACAGGTACTGCAGGATTTGTGATCTGTGAATAAACGGAACTTCTCCCCCAATAAATAGTGTCTCCATATCCTCAATGCAAAGATGACCACTGCTAACTCCAGGTCATGGGTGGGGTAATTCTTCTCATGCGGCTTAAACTTGCGGGAGGCAAAATCTATAGCCTTCTCTTCCTGCTGAAGTACTCCCCCAAGTCCCCGTAAAGAGGCATCGGTGTAAACCAGGTACTCCACACCCGGCTTCGGTAAAGCAAGTACTGGTGCTGAAGTAAGCTTGTCTTTCAGCTCGTCGAATTCCAATTGACAAGCTTCATCCCAAACATATGGTACCCCTTTGCGAGTCAGGTTCGTCAATGGACCCGTTATTTTGGAGAATCCCCGAATGAATCTCCTGTAGTATCCGGCTAACCCCAAGAAACTACGCACTTCCGTCGGTGTCGTGGGTTGTCCCCACTCCCTCACCGCTGACACTTTACTCGGTTCAACGGCTATACCCTGTTCCGAAATAACAAGCCCCAAGAACTGTACCTCTTACAACCAGAATCCACACTTCTTGTACTTAGCATACAACTGATGCTCTCGTAAAGTCTGAAGAACCTGCCTCAAGTGCTAGGCATGCTCCTCCTCGGAGTGTGAATATATCAAAATGTCATCTATGAAGACGATGACAAACTGATCCAAGAACTCTCTGAATACTCGGTTCATTAAGTCCATGAATACGGCTGGAGCATTTGTGAGACCAAATGGCATCACTTTGAACTCGTAAGACCCATATCTCGTCAAGAAGGCAGTATTTGAAACGTCCTGCTCTCTAATACGTAGCTGATGGTACCCCGACCTTAGATCTATCTTCGAAAAGAAAGTTGCTCCCCTCAGCTGGTCGAACAGATCATCGATTCGAGGCAACGGATACTTATTCCGTATCGTGACCTTGTTCAACTCCCGGTAGTTCACACATAACCTCGGTGAACCATCTCTCTTCTTCACAAACAAGACTGCAGCACCCCAAGGTGAGGTACTCCTGCGAATGAAGCCCTGACCTAACAGCTTCTCTATCTGATCTCGTAACTCTCGCATCTCCGCCGGAGCCATACGGTATGGAGCGCGTGCTATAGGTCTCATATCTGGCAATAAATCTATGACAAAGTCTATCTCTCGACTGGGGGGTAGGCCTGGTATCTCTTGAAATACATTGGAATACTCATGAACGACTGGGATCAAGTCTAAAGGAATCACAACCTCCTTAGAGGCATCCTCCTCTATATAATACAAATGAGAGGTCGAACCTCCCTCTGTTCAAGGCATCGCCACTACAAACATCTCTTGCCCCGGAATGGCAAAAACAATGCTCCCACCGAAGAAATCAATCATGGCTCTATAAGCTGCGAGCCAATCCATACCGATAATAACATCATGCTCATGCATATCTAAGACTAACATGTCTGCAGTTAATACCAAACTACCAATATCTACCCCCATTCCCCGGCATATAAAGAAGATAAGCGACCCATTCCCCAGTGGTGAGTCTACACATGTCACTGTGCTCTCTGCTATGGCTAACAACCCTAAGGCCTTCGCAAAATGTGTAGCTATAAAACAATGTGTCGCCCCAGTATCAAACAAAACCCGACCCATAGTACCATGGATAGGAAACATACCCTCAATCGTGGGTGGTGCCTGTGGAGCTGCTGCCTGGTGGACGTTATAGACACGTCCGTATTGTAACTGCCCTTGCTGCACTGGAGCTGCTAGAATGGCTGGTAGGGTTGGCACCTGGGCTGGAGCTGGGAGGTCAGCTAGAAAAAGTGGTCTCTGTGGCTCATTACGGGCACCCTGCTGCTGTGGGGCCCTATTACCCTTTGGGCAATCCTGGCGCTTATGACCATGCTTTCCGCATACAAAACACCGGCCTCTGAAGTTACCTCCCCTCTGACCCTGCTGACCACGGCCCTGCTGGTCGTTACCTCCCCGCCACTGGCCCTGTTGTTTAGGCTGGCCCTGCTGGCCCTACCTATAACCCCCAAATCCCTGCCTGGAATCACCTGAATGGAATCGCTTAGCAGGGTCCCCCTGATGGGAACTGTGCTCGTGTTGACGAGTCTGTCCATGAGATGGTGCCCCACTAGCACTACTACCCCCGGTCCTGCCCTGCTGGCTGGACTCTCCTGCTCTCCTGCTTCCCTGCAAGATGGAAGCGGTGATCCTGGCAATGTAGTAACGCAGCATTGAGTACATCAGTGAAATTACTCAGAGATAGATTCCCTATAAGATGCTGACGGATCCTCCAAGCTAACCCGACCACAAACAACATTATCTTCTTACTATCAGTAGGTGCCTCATCTGGCACTATGGTGAGAAGTCTCGTGAACTCCTCCTCATACTCAGCAACGGTAGAGTTCTCCTATTTTAAATTCAGTAATTTCCGCCTCATCTCAGTCTGCACGGCGGGTGGAAAGTACTTGCGGTCAAACTCCCAAAACGACTGAATAGGGACCGTGTCCCTCTCCTCCAAGGTGGTAGTGGACTCCCACCACTGCAAAGCGGCCCCCACCAGCTTAAAGTAAGCCAATAACTGCCTTTGCACGTCGGTGCACTCATACATACGAAGATGCCGCTGGATGTCTTTCTTCCATTGGCTGACTGTGAAGATATCTGAGTTACCAGAGAACTCAGGGGGATGCACCTTCTAAAAAGCATCCCTAACCCTCTCCCATGCAGATGGAAGCTGTGCTGGTACTGGCGCCACTGTCTGAATCTGGGGTGGAGCCTGCTGAACCACCGCTAGCGCGTCATTCACCGCCTGAGAAACAATGGAGGCTACTTCACTAGCATTTATAGTGCCTTGTGCCGGATCTGCTGGATGCTCGGCCTGGGCACACCTATCCTTTGCTGCACGTCTCGGAGGCATCTGAAACGTGAAGTAGTTTATTAGTCTACAATCATTATCAAATCTCAAATAGCTGAAGACGTAACGTAAAAGAAGAAATACAACAATCCTAAAAATAGGGCTCTATAGCAAAAATGTTAAGCTGAAAGCGAAAATAAGCCGTACAGATGCTATGGACACTAGAACCTGATGCTCTGATACCACCTGTGACACCCCGCCTAATTAAATACCGGGCGATCACTCCTTTATTAAATTAAAATCAAGGTGAACAGTTGGTTCATTCTTAGCATCACTGTCGTAAAAATAACTTTTCCAAATTTAACACCCTATTTAATTAAGCTAAGTGTCAAAACCATTTTTTTAACATTACTTTCCAATTTTTATTTTGAAAATAAAGATTTAATTATCTACAGCAATTCAATATTTAAAGAATCACACCACAAAAATCCTGGAACATGTAATCCAATTAATTTAAACATTCAACAACTAAACCCCAACATTTAAAACTTAAAGTAAAACATACATGCTGAATAAATCCCAAAGTAACAGTATTAGAAATAACTGAAATACAAATGTCCCAATAAAATAGATAAATAGTGGAAAGGGCGACACATGACCAATAAGGAGAATGATAGAAGTGGAATCAAGTAAATGAAATCGTCTAAGCAAGTGGCTTGCAACTGCCACCTAAGCTGCAGCACGTTCCTTCCAAGGGATCCTAAACAAGGTGCCCCTGTGGCTGGGCACCTGTAATATATAGATATATATACAAGAGAGAAAGAGGAATAGAAACGGTTCAGATCCCGATAGTGTATATGATTTAAAATTCGTTTAGAAAGTATTTAAATTGATACATGCCAATGCAACAACATATTAGTGCGACACTCTCTTGAGAAATTCTCGCCTCTCTTCTAATGTGCACTCCTATCGCACTAACCTTCCCAATGGTTTATCTCATCATATATCACACTATCCTTCCCCAAGGATTTAACTTATCTTAGGTGACTCTCAAAATTTAAGATTTAACAACATCATGGTTTAAAAAGGATAATTTCATTTAGTACAAAACGCTCATTTTAACTTTATTGATTCATAAAGTTTTTCAATATCATATTATACTTTTCAAAACAAGTATTTCCAATTTGAGTCATTATACATGTCTTACTTACCATAACACAGTAGGCAGTTTTCCATATTTCAGAAGTTCATATATATATATTAAATACTCGTATAATATATATATTCTAACAGCACCCCACATAAAATTTTATGGTGCGGGCATACTCTGCTATCCAATCCCCGTATCAATCGTACTAAAGGGAATACAAGTTCGAAATCACTCTCGAACTGTATAAATACATACACAAACAATATTGAGGTGAAGCATAGTTTCCAAGTCCAAGAGGTCTCTACATACCCTCACCTCTCTTAGGACCGTGACTACCAATTCGATAGCCTGTACCTAGGATTTCTATCTTCTAGGGTATGAGTCAATATCCCCTATAAGGCACACGAGATAAGATCGTCCCAACGCGGAAACCTCAGGGATAGCAAGTAGCGCGGGCATGATTTTCACAAGTATATAATATATGCATACACAATCATATAAATATACCACTTTTATTATATCAATTTAGGTTTATCCAATAACCCACATTCACAACATTTATCCTTATTTTCCCATTATTATTTATCAAGTATAATGGTTCGTTTCTAACTTTAATTCGAAGGGTTTTTCCAACTTACTACGTAACCCTCATGGTCTCTATTCTTCCAAATGTACAATTAAGTAGATATCCATTTATGTTCCAACGTAACTCTCTCTTACGTGTCTCTCCCCTTTAATATATACTTACATTGTCCCTTATGCAAAATTTTCCAAAAATATAGATTTCGCCTTACATTAAAGGATTTTGAATTTTATTTTTAAAGATGAGAATTTCAAACGGTTTCGAAATCGGAATTAAAATGGAGTTTTAATTGAATTTTTATTATATAGAAGAGTCCTCAAAATATAAAACTCTCCAAGAGTCCTCGGAGCATAAAACTCTCTAGAAAAAAAATATTTAAAAATATTGAACGGTCCGATCGAGCTGAATTTTTTTCTGTAGCTTCTTCTCCTCTTCAGCTAATTTTCTGTAAAATTTCATCCAATTCCAATGGTCCGATCGTCCGGAATAATTGTTTGTTAGTATTTGTATCTTATTAGAACTCTTTTCTTAATTAAACTCTTAATCCTTTACATGACAAAGGGTTTCCAGAATATCATATAAATCATCACTCCATGAAAATTTCCCATCTCAAATTGGGTTTTTCTTCCATAAATCTCATCCTAATAACTCCTAAACTAATATGGATGATGCATCAACGAAATAAGCAAGATAAACACTTGCCTAGGATTTTCGGAAATCTCGTTTGTTGTTGAATTTGGTGTGGTTGCGTTCCCCGTCTCGCGATCTACGCGTTGGCGGTGGCGGCGGTGCAAATGGGTGAGTTTTGAGCCTTGGAATGCCTTGAGAGCTCTCTCCTCTCCTCTCCAATGGACGTTCTAGTGTTTTGAGTTATCGAACCCCAAAAATACAAAATGACTAAAATGCCCTCTCGGGGTACTAATTAGGCCTAAAAACGCCCCGAGACCCAAATCAAACTCCCGGGTATACTTTTCTGACTATCTCGACCCTTCCGAGCGCGTTGGCGCACTCAAAATGACCATACGAATAACTTATTAAATATTTACTTTTATTTATGAATATTTAGTCCCGACGCGACACGGGCGCGTCCCGACTCAAATTTCCAAAATTGTCATTTTATTCACTCGTGACATTTAATATGGCCACTATTATATATTACTTTGCTCATTAGTAATATTCAACAAATTTTCCCATAATTACTAACTCTCATCACGTTAATAATTATAACATAATTAATTTCCGTATTTTTGTTAAATAATTATTTCACATTAAATTTAATAAATCCCCAAATTAAAATAGCATAAAAATACGGGGTATTACAGGTCAGTGCATTCCACTAATCGTTCATGGGTTAAGGAAGTGACAGGTGCCCTATCAGCTGGAAATACCTTCGACTAGATAAATCTCTAAGCCAAGTCGGGGCGAGCAACGACAGAATGGGCAACGACTTTTCCCCACCACATTAGGTGGGGGAGGAGGACCTTTGTCATTCTTCATCTTCTTGGTAGGGGGATCCAATTTCTTTGTGGGAGATTCCCCAATAGCCACAGTGTTAACAAAACCCCCAACTTCACCTTTTTTCCCATTAGTCAAGAAGGTTCTTCGTCCTTGATCATTGGGTGATCATGGGAAGAATATGGGCTAAGGGTAGCAGCAATCCGGCTAACCACTTTTTTATAGGGGATAATGGTACTAAGAGATAGTTCAGTAGAGGGGAACCTCCAAATAATCAAAAGTGAAAGATGTGACCTCTTATTCTTATCCCTTAGATGTGAAAGCCTTCGGATTGTACAAGTCAACTGGAATGGTCGGATTCGTGTTGATTGGTCGCACAATAAATGAGGATCAAACTCTTGTATCTGAGAAGAAAGGAAACCAACCGAGGGTGGTCACCAGTTCTAATCTTCTACTGAATTGACCAAACCTTTTGAAGACTAGGAAAGTTCACATCATGATTGTATGGTGGTTTATTCTTGTTATTAACTATCTAAAACAGAGAGAAAGTATTCATAATCAATCGAGTGAAAACTAAAAAGTAGTATAAGAAAGTTATTGCAACTTAACCTACTTCTTTCCCCTTTTGAGGGCACTTTGGCCCCTCATATTTTTCACCATCAAGAAGAGGGGTGTGTTGCCAGTTTTTCACAATAACGTCGTGATCCCAATAGGCTTTGTTATAATCAAACAAGCTCACAAATAGGGCTCTATTGGCTACCATTTTCTTTAAGTAGTAGGTATTTTCATAGGTCGACGACGCTTGGTAACAATACATGATGTCACTAATATAAATATTAGTCCTATATAACTTGTTAATGTGATGAACTTCATTGATAATACACTGAGTTTTAGGAGGGACACGGGATGGGACCATATTGAAGTATTGATAAAACTCAAGAAATTGCTTATTCGAGGGAAAAGTTACCCCACACTTAGCGATGAAGATCGAACGAATCCAATGGCCTTCATCATGTTTACAGAGCTCACATGGGCCCTTGATTGACTCTACTGTGATTCATCATTGAATATAGTTAAATTTGAGCTTCTCTATAGTATCTTCATTAATAACATACACTATTGTTGAATAGTAAAGGCATCTCGAAGAAAGAACTGACTGGAAATAATTTGAAAGTGCAGAAAAATAAAAGAAATGATGTTATAATGCATTTAGATAAATGGTGTAATGAAAGCCCTTCCTCAAATTCTCAGGCTTTTGAAATGAAAGGAAAAAGGAAGTAACAATTTTGGTGTGAGATTACCTTTGAATTTCCCAAAATGATTATTACATGCTTACACATATGTCAAAATAGCATGTGATGACTACTGAAGCGATTACTACATTTCCCTAAAGTCTAAGTAAAGACATCCTATTTACAAGCATGACCCTAGGGAACTTAACATATAAAAATATTTTTCAATTTCTAGGGCATTTACTAAATTAACTTCTGATCAACATACAAAAGTTCTAGACAATTGTTAACCTCTGACTAGAAGAGGAATCTTGCCATCCCTACAGAGCATGAACACCTGTCCAGCATCAAAAGTATACGTAAGCACAAAGACCAACGGCCGTAATGAGACCCTGGACTTTGGGTGTAATTATGGGGTTGAGATTTGTATTATCACGTGTGCCCACGATTAATGAAGTCTCCAAGTCAGAGAAGAATCCTTCAACTCGATCAGTTGTAACCACTTATCATGATAGGAGATAAGTCTAAACTCTTAGGAATAGTTACTAACAGAGTTTAGGACTCTCGTAAGATTCCTTATAAATGTAAAACCATCCCCATATGAATAGGGAATGCATTATTGTAACATTATGAAGTACTAAAACTCTGTCAACTTGAGTTCTTAAGTTATATAGAAAAAATTCTAGAACCCCATTGTCGTAGGTACGTTGTCGAACTACGAACATCTTGTGTTGTGTGTGTGATTTCATTATTCTCATTATTATTGTGGTGACAATTATTGTGCAACACAAACAAATAGGAGAAAGGCAAGCACCAAATAAGAACAAGGAATATAAAATGACAATCACACAACAAAGGATGCACGTGGTTCAGTAAAAAAGTGCCTACGTCCACGGTGGTGCAGTCGGTGTTATTTTTATATACTACGGAGAGTGATTACAGAGAATACAACTTCTCCTTTTGCCTCGGACCTAGGGTTCAATAAATACATGTATGTATAGGTAAGTGGGGGTGTTGGATTCCCCCACGTCTTCCATCTCTTCCTATAACCTCCCTTAATGGGAACATGGGAAGATACCGGATCATAATCAAAATTAGAGATGGGGGGCCTGGACTTTGGGCCGCCAGAAGTGGGCTACTCGTCCAGTCCCATGATCTTAATTTCGGGTACCCACAAATGCCCCTAAGTTTGTTGGGCCATGTTTTGTGCTCAATAAATTTAAATGATTAGGCATAATAAATTTTTGTACATCGTGCAACTCTTCAAAGGTTGTGAAGCTGATTTTGGCGGCATCCGCTTCGTCTTTTGTGCACTATGATTAGCAAAATTTAAAGGTTTTTCTGGAACAACCACTTTTCTACCGTCGTTTCAATCTTTCCAGCACTCTTCTATTCTTGTGAGCTCTAGCACTTCGTACCTTCTTCTCTCAATCTTCATTCTCATTGCTTCCTTGTTGTTTGGACCCGTGCTTCTTCTTCGTTCGAGTCGATCTGCTATTTTGTAAGTTTCTTGTATCTTTTCTTTGCACTTTTTCTTTGAGTTTGTAATTTTCTAGGGTTTTCCAATGGCGAAGATTGGCAATAGGTCGGTTCCTGAATTTAGGAAGTTTTATAACATCTCTGAGTGGGTAGATATTGAGTGTTGTGCTTCCCCTCCTAGAAATGTTAGAGAGATAGATGACGCCCACTGGATTCATATTTTGTTGCTTTCCCAGGGGGGACTCACTTTTCCTCCCAACGATTTGTTCTTGCATTTCTTTGGCTATTTCAATATTGTTCCTGCACAATGCTCGCCCAATGTGTGGAAAATGGTTAACGCTGTACATAGGATAAATCAGTTGTATGGTACTAGGTTAGGACTCGCCGAGGTCTATTTTTGCTATTCCTTCTCTCAAACTAGCTCTGGTGTCCTCTATCTCAAAGCTAGGAGTCCTGACAGGGTATTGGTAGTAAATATACCTGATTCCCATAAGGACTACTGGCAAGAAGGTTTCCTTATTAGAAACTGGCAGTTTTTTCCTCAATTTGAAGGGTCGAGGTTTGAGAGGTTCTCTGTTCCATTTTATGGGGAAGAATACATAGGTAGACATTGCACTATTGTTTCGACTTTTGTTGATTTGTGATCTCTCTAACTTTTCTTTACTTTTTCTTCCACAGCGAGGTGAAAGAACTTGGAACCTGCTCTCAGCGAGGTTCGTCTCTCAGAATTGGTCAAGGCTTGGAATATCAAGGAGCCTTTGGGTGACGGCGAGCATCCCAGGTCTGCTACCTTTCTGCTCGAGTACAAGAACGTTGGCTCCAGCTTCATAGCAAGGTCTATGGACAGTATCCCAGAGTTTGACTCCTCCAAAGAGACTACTGCGGATCCTATGCAGTTGGATGAGGAGGAGAGCAGCTCTGAAAGTGACATTGTAGGAGCCGTGAGTAATTTGGGTGGAGGGAGCTCTAGTAGTAGCAGTTCCTCCGATCGTGGGGAGGTTTCTGAAGCTCGAGAGTCATCGAGCACATCCAGTAGTTCGAGTGAGGAGATGGATCCACCCCAAAAGAACCTGATTCGGGATGATTATGATGAAGACTATATGATTCTCACAAAGAGGTCAAAGAAGTAAAAATCTAGCTCTGGGATTGTGGCTACTGGTTCCCTTTCTTCTGCTTAGGAGCAGGAGAGAAAGAAGAAGGAAGAGGAGCAGGTAAGGGGGAGAGAGAGAAAAAAGGAAGAAGAGAAGAAGAAGATGGAGGAGAAGAGGAGGATAGAGGAGAGGAAGATGAAAGAGAATAAGAGAGAGGATGAGAAGAGGAGGGTGGAAGCGAGGACGAAGGCTGGGCAGGCCTTAGTCTCGGTGTCTGCGCTGCCCGAGAGGGCTTCTGTTATAATTTCCCCCAGTTAGCCCCTGCTTTGCTCGAGAGAGCTGTCCTCCTAGATGATCATCAAAGGGCGATAGGGTCCGAGCAATTGGCCCTTCAGGCTAGTCAAAGGCTAGCTTTGGTAAGGTTTTTCCCTTTTCTCCCATATTTTTATGAATTTCCTCATTTTCCTCTTCTAATGTCTTCTTTTTCCTGCAGTTTGTGACTGACTTCACCGTGTTGTATCGTTCACGTGATGAGCTGGTGAAAAAAAATAATGAGCTGGAGAAGGAGAACGCTGCCTAGAAGTTAAAGGGTAAAGAGCTCGAGGCTAGTTTTAAAGCCGTTGACGCTTCTCGAATTTCATCCGACCTTGCTCTCGCTACAGCCAACTGGGAGAGGGATGCATCAGTTAAAGATCTGAAGGAGCTACGATAAGCCTACGACTTGGTTTCCTTGAGCAAACTGGCCGTTGTCGAAGAGAACAGGGTGCTCTCTGAAGAGCTGAAGAAGAAGGAGTCTGAGGATGTCACTGCCAAAAAGGACTCATACAATTCTGGTTGGGCTGCAGCATACGAGGATACTGAAGTTCAGATAGGCTATATTAGTCATCTGAACTTCAAGAAGGGCTGGAACAAGGCCCTTATAGCTGTTGGCATCGATATCGACTCTCCCCTGTTTGACGAGTATGACCCGGGTCCGAGGCCAACCGTGGATGAAGTCTCTACCCCAGTTGTTGAAGATGCTGACCCTGTCCCCCAGACGACCCCTGCTGATGCTTCCTTGGTTGTGGCGACTGAGATTACTCCGGCCGAGGGTGGTGCTCCTACTGATGCCGACAAGGGTAAAGGGACATCAACCTCTGGGCAACCTGAGGTCGCTAACTAGTTACTTGCCAGGATTACTTTGTATTTTCACTTTTTTTTCTATCTGTAAACTTTCTTTTTACTGTTCGATGTAATCTTAACCTTTATTAATGAAAAGGCTTCTATTCCTTAGTGCACTGATTTGTCTCCTTCTCTCCTTGTCTTTCTACTGCTTGTAGTCAATTGATGTGGATGATTATATTCCTGCTACTTCCCAATTGGTAAGGATGTTGGGGCCCAATGTGAGCTCTGAGGTTCTTCACACTTTTGTGAGGATCTGCAAGTCTCTGCGACTGAGGAACAAGCGCTTCATAGAGAAAAATGAGCTCGTTTCCAAGCTGAAGGACATGCTTCAAGATATGGAGGACATTGGTGCCTCAGTCCAAGAGGAGGTCAAGATGATGAGGATGAGGCTATTATAGGCCTCTGAGATCAATCAAGTTGGGGAAGCTCTCTAGTAGGGGAATGAGGCTCTGAAGAGAGAGGTCTCACGACTTAGGGAGCATGCGCCGAACACTGCTCTAACAGTATTACAGGGTTCCTCATCATCGTGAGCTAGAGCTGGTCAGAGTGATGTGCCTCCTGCATTGCAAGGTCCTTCTTTTTTGATCGTGCCGCGAGCTCGCAGGAACACCAGGGGTTCATCAAGAGAAATGGAGGAGCTCCGTGATGATGTTCAATGGGCGTATGTGATCGCTGCCGGGCTCCAAAGGGATATCACTCGATTGCGGCACTTGTTTAAGAAAAGTCCTCGACAAGTGTGGGCTGATGGATATGACCAGGGTTGGTTAGATGCTCCAACAAGGTTGTTAGAGTTCGAAGAGCTTTCCTTTGTCAGGGGGTGGCTAAGTGCTTTGAAGGAGATGCAAGTCCCGAGGAACTCGATGCTCTGGTATCGGCATGAAATTTCTCCCTCTACCTTGATGCCTAACCCCTTTTGGAGGGATAATCAATGGATCCCCATCGATACCATCCCTCGGAAATTATTGGAGTCGGATGTGAATGAGGTTGAGGAAGAGTTAGCTCCTACTCCTGGTCACAGACGAAGAGCTCAAGTGGCTGATTATCTCGCTCAGAGGCCTCACCCCCATTGAGATTTTACCAGTTGTGGTTTTTTGTATTTGTGACAATGTAAATGCTTTAGGCGAGCTCGCCAATTAAACATGTATGACCATTGTTGTAAATATGATGAATTGATGAAAAGTTTGTGTTTTGGGCAATTTTGCCGACTAAACAAGTGCATCATATTCTTCATATTCTTGCTACTCTGTGATCCTCTAAGTTTATTTTTTCATGTAAGTGTCCTCCCAGTCCAGTATAATACCGAGATACCATTGTTCACCACTTTACCTTTTAGGTTGTGTCGTCACACTCCCTTAGGCCTAAGTGGGGCAATTGGCGAGGACACACCTGGTGTTGGATGCTTTATCCGATCAGGATTTTATTCAACCAAAGAAGGTTTGATGACCAGTATAAAATGTGGTCATATTGCCTAAGGATCCCCTGTAGGGATTCATATATTGCCAGGGGTAATTCTAAGAGGTTCTTCGTGTTTCATAACGATGACCTGAGGAGGGATATTCCACTGCTATAGTGTAGTGATCAATGTGCCTATTTTTTGGAAAAGATGTGCGACAAATGCAGCTGTTACTTATCAGAATGTAACCAATTAAATAACTTTCATTAATGATAAGGGAAATTAACTTCTAGTTTCATAACAAAAGAACAAAAGAAAGATCTAAAAATAGAATCTTTTGAGATTGGCTGTGTTCCATGCTCATGGTATTTCTTTTCCTTCCATCGTTTCCAAGTGATAGGCTCCCTACAGATCGTCTCTTGTTATCTTAAAGGGTCCTTCCCATTTTTGGCCTAGCTTGTCGTCTGATGGTTTCACTGCGCTGCCTTGGACTTTTCTTAGAACGTAGTCCCCAACTCGGAATGTCCTCGGGCTAACCCTTTTGTTGTAATGCCTCGCGAGCTGTTGCTGATAGCTCGCTAGTTTCACTAGGCCTAGCTCCCAGCGCTCGTCAGCTAGGTCGAGCTCATCGAGCAATGCTTCATCATTATGGCTCTGGTCGACAAGGTTAGACCTCATTATTGGCAAACCTGCTTCTAGTGGGATAACTGCTTCCATGCCATATGTCAGCGAAAATGGGGTTTCTCTTGTTGCTCGCCGAGGAGTGGTTCGGTATGCCCATAGGATATGGGGTAGTTCATTTACCCATGCGCCTTTGGCTCGCTCCAATCGCTTCTTTAATCCATCGATCACAGTTTTATTGGAGGCCTCAGCTTGGCCATTGCTCTGAGGATAGGCCACCAAACTGAAGTGGTGTCTGATACCTTGTTCGTTACAGAAATCCTGAAAGGAGACGTTTTCGAACTGTGTTCCATTATCGGTGATGATGGTTCTAGGGATGCTGAAATGAGTGATTATATTCCTCCATATGAACCTTATCATATCAGCATATCGGATGTTTGCCAGGGGTTCTGCCTCGATCCATTTGGTGAAGTAGTCAGTCACAACCAATAGATATTTGCGATTGTCGATGGCAGTAGGTAATGGTCCCACGATGTCCATTCCCCATTGGGCGAATGGCCATGGGCTGGACAGTGATTTTAGATTGCTGGCGGGTTGGTGGACCATAGGAGCATGAAATTGGCATTTCAGGTATTTACGGACATACACGCAGAGTCCTTTTGCATATATGGCCACCAATAGCCTTCCTTCATTGCTCAAAAAGCTAAAGACCTTCCTCCGATGTGGCTTCCACAGACTCCTTCGTGAAGCTCGTGAAGCACTAGCTCGACATCCCATGGGTGAACGCATTGGAGTTAGGGACCGAAGAAGGATCTTTTATACAAGTTGCCTTCTGGCGATAAGTGAAAGCGAGCAGCTTTGACTCTTATCTGGTGGGCAGTCTTCTTATCATCTGGGAGTGTGCCATCCTTTAAATAGTCTCTTAAGGGATCCATCCAGCTGGGGGCTGATCCCACCTAGAGTACCTGTTCCATGTTTGGTGGCTTGCTGTCGCGTCTAATGCTCGGATGAGTGAGGAAATCGATGGGGATGGTTCTTTTTAGATCGGAGTCAACTGCCAAACTCAGGGCTGCTAGGATGTCGACATGACTGTTTTCCCCTTTAGAAATTGTTGGACGTTGATCTCTTCAAAGCTCGACATTAGTTTTCTCACTAAGGCGAGGTAAGCTGTAATCCTTTCATCTTTTGCATTGTAATCTCCACTTATCTGATTGGAAACTAGTTGGGAATCACCGAACACCTATAACTATTTCGCTCCCAAAGTGTGCACCTTTTGGAGGCAGGCTATTAAGGCTTCGTACTCTGCTTCGTTATTGGAGGCTGTAAATTCGAGCCTGATTCCTTATTCAAGGATTGTATTTTCTGGAGTAATGAGGGCAATGCCTACCCCTGCCCCCTTTGAGTTGGAGGGTCCATCAACAAACAGTTTCCAGGTTTCCTCTGTTGCTTGGTTCTTCCTTGTTGGTTGAGGTTGGTCGGAGGGTTCCTCGCCCGTGAATTCGGCTATGAAATCAGCAAGGATCTGACCCTTGATATCTGTCCTTGGTTGAAATTGGATGTCAAATCGATCGAGATCGACTGACCACTTAGACAGGCTGCCCGACAAATCCGCTTTCCTTAGGATTGCCTTAAGTGGATGCGATGTAAGGGCGATGATGGTGTGAGCTTCGAAATAATGCTTCAGCTTCCTCGAGGCTACTACTAGTGCAAAGGCGAGCTTCTCCAATGGTAGGTACCTTTGCTCGGCGTCCAGCAAGGTCTTGCTCACGTAATAAACGGGGTGCTGGCTCCTGTAACCTCGTATATTAACGCAGAGCTGACAGTGTGATCGAAAATGGAGAGGTATAGGTATAAAGAATCTGTTTTATGTGGTATGACGAGAAGTGGTGGAGAGCTTAAGTAAGACTTGAGCTCGACCAATTCTCGCAAGTAATCTGGGCTCCATTCTATCATTTTTCTCCCCTTTAGAAGCTGGAAGAAAGGCTTGCACTTCTCGGAGGATTTAGAGATGAAGCGATTTAGGGCAGCGAGCATACCAGTGATCTTGTGTACGTCCCGGATTGTGAGACGGGGTTGCACCCTGTTGATTGCATCGATTTGGTCTGGGTTAGCCTATATGCCTCTCTTACTGAACAAGTACCCGAGAAATTTTCCTGACTGGACACCGAAGGAACACTTGCTTGCATTAAGTTTCATTCGGTACTTCCTGAGGATTTCGAAGGTGTTTGACAAGTCTGAGAGGTGATTTTCCTTCTTCTTACTTTTAACGAGCATGTCATCGATGTAGACCTCCATGGTGTCTCCCATCTGACCATTGAACATTTTGGTAACCAGCCGCTGATAGGTTTCCCCTGCATTCTTGAGCCCAAAGGGCATGAGCTTGTAGCCGTATAACCCAACTGTCATGATGAACGCTGCTTTGTCCTGGCCTAGGGCATATAAGGGGATCTGGTGATACCCTGAGTATGCGTCCAGGAAACTCATTCGCTCATGAGTTGCAGTGGCATCTACTAGTTGGTCTATTTTTGAGAGGGGGAAACTATCTTTAGGGCATGCATTGTTGAGGTCAGTGAAGTCGATGCAAACTCTCCACTTCCCATTGCTCTTAGGAACTACTACTAGGTTGGATAACCACTTGGGGAATTGCACTTCCCGCATGGATCCTGCATCCAACAGTTTTTCAACTTATTTTTCGACCGCTTTAGCCTTCTCGGGTGCAGTTCACCGTGCCTTCTTCGTGATTGGCTTGAAGGTGGGGTCGACGTGCAGCTGATGACAGACCATACTAGGATCGATTCCAGGCAGCTCGTATGGTTCCCATGAGAAAACATCTACATTGCACCTCAGCAAGGTTGTTAATTCCTTTTGTTCTTGGATGGTGAAATATGCTCCAATCAAGAAGACTCTGTTACTGTCTCCATCTCCAACCATAATTTCTACCAGGTCCTCATCGACCCTATCGGAGGGGAGGAGCCTGGTCTCCTCCACTCCAGGTCTTTCGTACTTTAATTACTATTTAGAAGGTTTCAGACCTTCTTCAACTTTCTCGCTGGGCTGCTCGACTTTCTTCTCTGGCTTTGGTCAGATGGCTGCTATGAAGCACCTTCTTGCCATCGCTTGGTCGCCGTGGATCTCCATTACTCCTCGCTCGGTTACATACTTCAGTTTTTGATGGTAGGTCGAGGAGACTGCTTTCATCGCATGAAGCCATCCCCTGCCGAGGATGGCCTAGTATGGCGAGTCGATGTCGACTACCAAAAATTCGATCATCTTGGAGACGTTTCCAGTGCGCACCGATAGTACAATCTTTCCCAGGGGCATATTTATTTTTCCAGCGAAGCCAACCAACGGGCTTAACTTCAAATTTTTGAATAGGTCTAGATACATTACTTTGGATGAGCTTCCTTGATCGACGAGCAACTTGTCGACATCAAAGTTGGCTATCCTGAGTGTAATAATCAGAGCATCATGATGTGGGGTTCTCACTCCCACCAGATCTTTATCTATGAAGATAATATGCTTGTTATAATTGACGTCATTTGCTCGTCGATGATTACCTGACTGTGACTTTGCTGGATCGATCTGAAAATCCTGCATTACCGTTGTAAGTTTTTTCATCTCCATTTGAGCTGAATTTCCTTGTATCTACTTGGCATCAGATGCCCCATGAATTACCGCGAACTTATGTCCAGTGTCATCCTCCAGCACGTTTTTAGGTCTTGCCTCTCTATTGGAAGCTACTTTCTCTGCCCTTTTCTCCACAAACTCGTTCAAATGCCCAGACTGGGCCAGCTCCTCGAGGTGAAAGTTAAGAGCTTTGCAGTGCTCAGTCTTATGTCCTCCCTCTTTGTGGAAAGCGGATCTTAGCACATTATTCCTCTTCGAGGGATCTCCTCCCATCTTCCTGGGCCACTTGATGAATGGCTCATCTTTGATCTTCGCGAGAATTTTGTAAATTAGTTCTTTGAAGACAGTGTTGACCGCCTGGAATGCTTTCGATGCATCATTGTTCCCTCCGTTCTTGGAGCCATTTTTTCCCATGTTCTTTCCTCCTTTCTTCTGGTTCTCAACTTTGTCACTTCCCTTGGTAGTGAGTTTAGCTCGACCATTTTCTCCTGTACTGAGGCGGGTGACATCCTCTACCTTAGCGTACTTCTTGATGCAAGCCATTAGGTCATCAATAGTCATAGCCTCCTTCTTCGTCAGGGACTGGTATAGAAGGGAAGAACTAGGGAGCCCAATTTTGAAAGATTCCACTGCCACTTCCTTTGCGTAATCCTCGATCTCATTGAATAACTCCCAGTACCTCTTTGCGTAGTCTCGGAGGGTCTCTTGAGGCGTTTTCTTCATTGTCAGTAAAGCATCCATCCTTTTGGGATACGAACTACTGGTAATGAATCGGGCCATAAAAAGATCGGCCAAGGATCTAAAACTCCTAATTGACTGGTGGTGGAGCCTTTCAAACCACTTATGCGCTACGTCATGCAGGCTCGAAGGAAAAATTTGGCACATTAGCGCATCCCGGTAGTTTCAAAGGGTCATGGACTGTCGGTACTTCTTGACGTGATCAATGGGATCAGTCTTACCGTCATAAATCTTGAACCTTGGAATGGAAAATTTCTTGGGGGCTTCTTTTTCCTCAATTTCCCTCGTGAAAGGTGACTTCATCTGGGTTTTGAGGGATCGCCTAGTGAGTTCTCTGGTTGATCTGGTACCGTGGTGGGTAGGATGTTGGTCTATCTCTCTGCGGACCAGATTTCGTATGTTCTCATCGCTGTGAGTAGGGCTCTAGTAACGACAAGCTCTTTGCAGCTGCTCGCGGAGGTCGTCATCTGATTAGTCTCCCACGACCTTTTGAGATCCTCACCTAGGGCTCCTTCCTCAGCTGCGAGACTTGCTCGCCTGAGGGCTAGGAGTGCGGTATGGACGTCTCCTGTTATCATGATGAAGCTCTCTCTCTAGTCTTTCCAGTCTTCTTTTAAAACGAGCGTTCTCTGGCTCGTCTCTACGAGAAGATTCCCTCTACTCGTGGAGCCTTGCCTCGTATGCATCAATCAGTCTGGATATCTGCGTGGACCTCGCAAGTCCTTGGCTTTCTTCTGAGGCTTGCCTCTGATCTGAACGTCGAACTTCAGACCTAATCCTGCGAGGAGCAGGTGGCTCTTGAATATCCCCTGCCTAGGGGGCATTGCTGATGTGACCAGACATTTTAAACTCCTTTTTTGCTGTGGGCTTTTCTCAGGGAAGATAAAGTTTCCCACAGACGGCGCCAATTGTGGTGACAATTATTGTGCAACACAAACAAATAGGAGAAAGGCAAGCACCAAATAAGAACAAGGAATATAAAATGACAATCACACAACAAAAGATGTACGTGGTTCAGCAAAAAAGTGCCTACGTCCACGGTGGTGCAGTCGGTGTTATTTCTATATACTTCGGAGAGTGATTACAGAGAACATAACTTGTCCTTTTGCCTCGGACCTAGGGTTCAATATATACATGTATGTATAGGTAAGTGGGGGTGTTGGATTCCCCCATGTCTTCCATCTCTTCCTATAACCTCCCTTAATGGGAACGTGGGAAGAAACCGGATCATAATCAAAATTAGAGACGGGGGCCTGGACTTTGGGCCGCCAGAAGTGGGCTACTCGTCCAGGCCCATGATCTTAATTTCGGGCGCCCACAATTATTATCTTTGTTGGTCTTGTGCGCATTGAGTATCATTAGTTGTAGTACATTACCACCTACAATAACATTAGGAAAGTAACTTACTCTTAGTGGCTTCCTTCATGTCCCAAACATTCGAAAGAACTTGGTTTCTGGATCCTTGCTTAGCAAGAAGGGATTTAAACTAGTGTTTTAATCTAATAAATTTATACTTACTAAAATTTATTCGTATGTTGTAAAAGGATATTTGAGCGATGGGCTCTTTAAACTCATTGCAATGAATTTGATGCCTATAAATAATAATAAGAATATATCTTTTGATTATTTTCTAAAGTCGTGTAGTGTGTGAAATGGTAGATTAGGTCATATTAATTATGAAAATATTCGTAGATTAATTAATTTAGAATTAATACTTAAATTTAGTAGTGACTCAAATCATAAATGTGAAACGTGTGTGAAATCAAAATTAAATATAACTCATTTCCAGTCAATTGAAATAAGTTCGAATCCTCTTGAATTAATTCATAGTTGTATATGTGATTTAAAATTTATACAAAAAATAGGACACAAAAAGTATTTTATTACTTTTATTGATGATTGCACAAGATATGCTTCTAAGGAATGATAAGGTTAAAATGTCTTCGAACGTTATGAAGCAGAAGTTGAGAATAACCTTAGCAAAAATATTAAAGGGGTTCAAGCGATGCAGGTGGTGATTATGATGCCCCTTTTGAACAATTTTTTTCTAAACATGAAATTATTCATCAAACTTCTTCTCCTTAGTCACCTCAATCTAATGGTATTGTTGAATACAAAAACTGAATAATAAAATGGTATTTCTAGACGCAGTAAAAGGACAAATATTTCAAAGTCGTTTGGTCCATATTTTGTAGCCATAAGATCCTTTTTCGAAAGAGGTTATCAATAGTGATATTGAATCCATAAATGAAAACCATACTTGGGATTTGGTGGACCTCCCACTAGGAAATAACCCTCTTCGATACAAGTGGATATTCAAGAGGAAATTAAACGCGAATGGATCAACTGAAAAATATAAAGCAAAACTTGTGGATAAAGTCTATAAACAATAGAGTGTTGAATTATTTTTATACTTACTCACCTGTTATTAGAATAACATCCATTCGAATGTTAATAGTTATTATAGCATTGCATAATTTCGAGATATAGAAAATGGATGTTAAAATTGCATTTTTAAATGGTGAATTAAATGAATACACATACATAGAACAACTAGAAGGGTTTATAATTCTAGAAAAAGAGAGGAAAGAGTGTAAACTTGTCAAATCCCACTACAAATTAAAACAAGAACCTAAATAATGGCATAAGAAATTTGACAATGTAATGATGTGAAATGGATTTAAAATAAATGAGTGATAAATGCGTTTATGATAAAAACACTCAAAGTGGTTATGTTATTGTTTGTGTTTATGTAAACGATATTCTTATTATTGGAAGTAATGAGGATATTATTAAATCTCCTATGAGAATCTTGTCTAGTAAGTTTGATATGAAATATCTGCTCATCGAGGATGTTATATTAGGAATTAAAATTTCTGAAACATCGAAAGGACTTGTCTTGTCTCAATATCATTATTGAGAAGATAGTTGATAAGTTTCATAAAGGTAGTGACATAATAGCTAAAACATCTATTAACCCAATTCTTTATTTATATAAAAACACTAGGAAATGTATATCTCAATTACAATACTCTTGTATCATAGGTAGTTTAATGCATGTCATGAACTGTACTAGTTTAAATATTTCTTACTCAGTTAAAAAATTTAGTAGGTACACAAGTGTTTAGGGGAAGACCAATTGAAAGCTATTATATGTGTTCTTAGATATTTAATATATACTCGTAACTATGGATTTGAACTACACAAAATATTCAGTTATACTTTAAGGATATAGTGACGTCAACTAGATATTTTATTCGAAGGATTCTAAATCCACAAGTGAAAATGTAAGTACAATTGTAGTGATGTGGTGTCTGGATTATCCTCAAAATAGACTTGTATTAAAAGATCTACCATGGAGTATGGATTTCTTGCTTTACATAAAGATGGAGAAAAGGGATAACTGAATCTTGACCAAATCTTCAAAGTGAGAACTGAGTTTTATAAACTCATACCTATTCCTATGATAAAACAGTGTTCCTATAATGTAAGTTAAGATAATCATAGCTTTAATGACTCTTATATCTTGGAAATCCAAGTGGGGTATTGTAGGATACTCTAAATGAAAATTCACCAATGTGGTGGGAAGGGGACACTTCTATGAGAACTTCAAAAGGATGAAATTCTCTAAATCACTCATGAAATCAAGAGTTATTCGGGTAAAAATGAACATAACCAAAAAATGATCATTTTTTGAAAAATTACTAAGTGAAGTTTACTATCTTTATTTTCACAAAAAAATAAATAGTTCAAGACATCGCGTTTATTAATCGATCATTAAATCATATAGTTTTTCACTAGGGAAGATTCAAGGCCAAAAGCCATATTTTCCGATGCAGGAATTTTCCAATAGAAGTTGTATTTTGTGTTTGCGTAGTATTTACATGTTGATCCAACCAGCTTTTATTCATGTGCAGGACTAATGGAATTTATGCTATTAATTAGTTTGAAAAAATCATATTTTGGTCAACTTTGGATTCAATTTAATATGGGAACCACATGTCTTTTGAGACGGTTCCGAGTTGTAACGCGTTCTCCTTTGCAAGAAGTATAACATGGTACGATCACATGTTTAAAACCATAAATTAATGAATGATAAATTATTGTCCAAGGTAACCACTTGCAACATGGAATTTGGTTGAAATATAATGGAAAAGCTAAAGTCCACATAGATAAAAATATGAGAAATGGGTGTAGTATCTAAGGACCCAATTTAACTTATGGTTTTGGTTCCCTTAGGGTATCCCAACTCTTTGAAGGAGTGATGAACTACATAGGCTTGGATTAACTTCTAAGCCAACATGCACGCGTCACTGCCTACCCAACTCAATGTGTCCTGGTTCATCTCGGCACGATCATGGGTCGTGGGCTTTGAAATTTGGCTTGACCCAAATATTAAATTTTTTAGCCAAATTTTATTGTGCTTTTTAATATTTTTGAGAATCCAATTTTAGTTGATCTGTCTTTTATTTTTAGTCTAATTTTATTTTGTTCCTGGTCAGTTTATTTTATCCACTGTGGTGACAGTTTCGAACTGTTTAAACCATTCTAATCATATTTTTTTTTTAGTATAAAATGGTGGTTTGCATTCATTTTTCGGTTGATGTTTTTTAGACATATTGTTCAGTTTTCTAAGTACATTTTCGTTCATAAATAAAAGATATTTTTTCACTATTCATCCCCATGTTACTTGCAATTTAGAATGCTGCTATTGCAAGTGTTTATTATTTTATCCTCGGTGACGATTGATATTGAATCAATGGAGCACCGTTGCGGGATAAATTTCGTTTATGTTTGTTCAAATTTATTACATATACATTTTTGTTTATATTCTCTAATTAGTAAAAATCATTTTGTATAACATTAGTTTCATAACATTGGATGGGATACCTTGGGGGTTTAAATTTATTAAAATCCAAACCCAAATCCTCAAAATTTAATCAGTTGCCAATTTCATGTGGGAAAGTGGCATTAAGTGTGGTTTGATAAACGTAGAGAATTGGGAGCTCCGAGAATAGAGTAATGGCGATTGGGATGTCTCCTGTGAAACTATTGGCGCCGAGGTTGAGACATCAGAGTTAAGGGGATAATAACTTGATGTTATTTAGGATTGGGACAACGAAGTAGTTTTGGGAGAGGTCGAGGTGTTGAAAATTGGAATAATTGCAGAGGAACGTGGGGGATGGACTTTTTATGGGCTTGTACTGGAAATGGATGAGGGTGAGGTTTTAGAGGTCATTGATGAAGGGTGGGATTGGTCCGATTAAGTTTACGCTGATGAAAGAGATTCAGGTGATGGAATTGTTGGTGCAGGTTATCTCCGACCATGTGCATTGGGTGGAGTTAGAGTTTTGTGTGGGATACTAGTGGGAAATGGAAGGTGGGTTTGATAAGTATTGTTTTATTCCAAGGGGATTTTATATTTTTTATACCATACCGTGAGGTGTTCGGGGTAACTTATGCGCACCTCGATAAATCCCCATTCACGGTTCGTGACTTCCGTTGGCCAAGCATTATTTTGACAGTGGCGGGGATCAAACTGGGGACCAAACCTAATCTTCCCCCAAGACTGTCCCAATGGCATCCTTATACCAGTTCTATAAGAGGGTTGGTTTATTCTAAGGGCATTGTTTGTTATATGCCAGTGTTGGTTTGGGAGGTTACGTGGAAGGGTAGGATGATGATAAGTTGGATGACGATGTGTAGGTCGATATCGAAATATTGTGAGGGTATTTTTGACATTTTGAGATCGGGTAGGGGTTATTTTGCTGACTTTGAACAAAAAATTTAGGATGATACAAGTTGCATTTTGCAGAGTTTGGGGTCCGGACAAACCGTTTAAGCGTTTGCACGCTTTAGTTTTATTTTATACTATTTACTTCATTATAAACTATGCTGAAATATATTTTTATGAAAGCATTATAGAATTATTTGTTGACATTCAACTCTAATTATGGCTACCTACTCTAAATATAATTACTGTAAGTAAACAAAATTATGAAAATAAATTATTCAATATTTGAATAAATAATATATTAATCTATGATAAAGAATTTATCGAAAATAACAAATTCGATTCACTTGAAACTTCCATGTAGCTTGTATTGAATAATAATGTAAAGAAGATCTGAAAAATTATTTTCTGCAAGATAATAAGTATTTTGTTAATACTTCTGAAAGATTATTGTATACAGTTGATATGATTAGGGATTTGAATTTGTGAATATTTACTCATTTCAGTCGTCCTCTTCAACGGTAGTACTGTACTTTCTTTTCTTTTGTATCTAATATAATAAAGATATGTTTTAGTAGAAATAAATATTATATTAGGTGATTCAATAGTATAATATAATACCTTTGATGAGTTTTCACAATCATTAGAGTTTGAATTGTCAGTCTTAGTTTCCTCGAATTTTGTAACTGTGTAGTACTCCGTCCCCATTATAAATTAAATTTATTAAGCTTCTTAATGAATTTGTATTTTTTTCAATGATATTTTTGTACATAATATTTGCCTCCTTTATAATGTCCTATAGAAATTATATATATGTAATTGAATTAGAAATACGAAAATAAAAAATTTAAATATTATTAATTTTTATGTACCTTATTCTCATTTGTTTCAATTTGTGCAAGTGGGAACCCAACTAGTTTTTCTGTGACCTTGTCAAAAAGAATATAGGTTGTATCTGTTGTATAGTCATCAACGTCTATTTGCAGTTTATATCTATAAAAGTAAAATAAATAAATAAGTATATATTGATTTGATCATAATTGATATGATATATTTAAAAGACTTGATTGATACTTACTTTGGAATAGGAAATGCATTGTCATTGTTGTAAAATTTACAGTTGTACGATTCAGCAAGCTTTGTCAATATCTTATTACGAACTTTGCATGCCACGTAAGACCAACCAAACTTTTAGTTGACATGAATAATTGATGCTTCAACCGATACAATCTTTACCTATAAAAGAAAGTTGATTATTTAGAAATAAAAGTAAAGCTCCACACAATTTTAAAATAAGAAAAATCACATCGCCCTCCGATGTTGAGCGCATTTTTTTAATTTTGGAAATATTTTCGACATTAGGTGTCGCATTACTTGATGTTAAATTTTTAGATGAAGGTATACATTCCATTGATTAGAATTATGTAGCATATGAGTTGCTCAGTATAATTGTGGAATAATTGTTATTAGTCAATAAAACTAATTTGGTATTTAATACTTAAAGAAATTGCCTACCAATTAATTCCTGGACCTCGGGTAATGTGATGTTAATGTACGTCTTTGTTGCATTTGTGGACGACAGATATATATCTATAATTTAAAAATGAATTAATGAACTTGTTAAAAACTAGAATTTTATCATTAAAAATATATGCTTACCTCTGAATTATTTTACATTGAGCGACGTATAGACAATTGTAATAAAAAATTGTGTAACATCTTGCAGATTCTCATTGAGCTTAATTGCTGAATATCCCCATAACGTGATTTTCAATTTGTTGTTGTTGTAGTGTATATAGTTAGCAATAAAAGAATATTATATGAGGCTAACATGTTTCTGAATATAAAAGATACTTGATAATTTAAATAAATGTTTTATTACCTTGGATCAGAGATATGTATGTCTAATTTCTGGATGTTATTTCCACTAAGATTCATGTATTGGAGTTCGCTTCTTTCGATAAGAATCTCACATACATCTACTTATAATATAAGATTTATTTTGTATGATATATGTTAGGGCAATGATCAATAAGGTTATAAAAGATATGAGTAAGGTCTAAATTTTACCTGTGAGTTTTTCCTTGTTCATAATTTTATTTCTGAGTGTATTGTACGCAGCGAATTCAAATTTATATAATGAAATATTTGGGATTGTAATACCCCGTAATTCTGAGCATATGAATTTAATTAATTCGGTAATTAATTAGTTTGTTTTTAAATTACGCGAAAGAAGTAATTTGATTGAATTGAGTAATAATGTGTATATTAAATATTGATCAGGAGAGAGAATGATTAATATTATGAATTTAATTTACTAAGTGAAAATAGTAAATGACGTATGAAAATTATTACGCATAATAGCGAGTGATATTGGCGTAATTAGATTTATCTCAATCGAGAGTCGTGTGTTGGTTAATATGAGGTTGGGATGGGATGATTATACAGAGTGACTCGGATAATGAGTTTAAGGTCACGAATGACTCCAGAAGTGTCTAAATAGTCAAAATAGTATACCCGAGGGTGTCGATTGGGTCCCGAGGCAATTTTAGGCTAAACTAGGGGCATTTTAGTCATTAGGGAAATGAGGGTTAGGAGACCTACGAATTTGTAACTACTTTATCAGATGTTGAATAAGAGGGGCTAGGGTTAGAGACTCAAAATACAACAGGAGTCCATTTGAGAACAAAAGGAAAGAGTCCTTAGAGCTTTTGAGGAGATTCTTGGAGCTTTTCATCTCAATGTTACACCACAAACAACCTAGGAGTGAGGATTGAGAGCAAAGACAATCAAATCCATCACCAAGCCACGAAATCAGACCCTACTAATCAAAGGTAAGTGTTTATATACAAGTTATTTGAAGTTATCATACCCATGTGACTAGGGTTTCTTTATATTTTGATTAAAATAATAATTCTTGGAATAAAAGAATGATTTAAACACATGTTTGGGTAGGAATTGCATGTAGAATGATTTGATATAAGTAAAAGATAATAAATTAGATATTTTTTGTTATTATCCATGAATTAAATTTGGGTTTTTGATGTATAATGGTGGAAGAACATAAAACCTTGGGTTTTGAGGATTAGATGTTTAAATCCCTTTTCTAATGAAAATTGTAAGGTTTTGATGTTATAATTACGTTAGAAATCATCCTATTGCATGTAGAAATGGTTAGGGACAATTGGTTTCAAATTTGGTGAAAAACGCACTTGCTTAATGGAGAAGACAAATCTGCAGAGAGGTGAACTAGTTCGGTTCCAAGAAAAATGTAAACTTTTCATTTTTAGCCTAGAACTCCTATATTGTTATCGAAAAAACTTTTGGGATATTGTTAGAATATAATGAGGGATCTATTATATTACAGTAAGCTATGGTAGGGATATGGAAATTAAGTCTTATCGAGAGAATTAAGACAATGATTAAATGGGATTAAACGATAATGTAATTAATTTTTGCGAATGAGAATGTAATTACGGGAAAGCGTGAGTGAGCTTATGGCATGAACCAGTAGGTTAAGAAAGACTTAACTAATGAAATAGAACAAGGGGTTACTAGGGCCCTTAGAGTAGAGAATAATACTCCATTAAATGCGATAGTGAGAAAAAAATCGTAAATTAAATGTACGGTGAGTATTTGATTAATACATACTACATACAAAATGATGATAATTAGGTTGTGTGAATGCCTATTGAAAATGTATATACATAGGTTATGTGTGTACCTATTATATGATTGATGATATGTGTTAACATACCTACGCTGCTTGCTATCACCGTAGGTTCTCGCATAGTGGGCGATCCCACCTTGACGATTCCAGTGAGGTCTGGATTTGTGCCCCCAAACATAGAACTTAGAGAGGCTCGCTATGTGATGTGTATTGTTGAGATCAACGTGTCATTTGGGTACGTTAGATATGTGCGTAGCCCAAAGGCTTAGAACTATATTCACCTCCATTGCTCATTATTTCATTTTTGGGTTCGAGGAGACATACCGAACCAATAGTCCCTATTTAGTACGAGAGGTACTCGAACTGATAGCAAAGTATGCCCGTATTTTATGGTGGTCCTTATGAGAGCCACCGTAATGATATGTATTAGTGAGATAAATATATAAATGTGAATATTCTACTTACGTGTGACGGTAGAATGTTAGATAGTGTGTATCTAAAGAATGAATTAAGTAGTGAAACTTAATTAGTTGATTATATTAGAATATGATTGAAATGATAGTTTCAACTCTTATAACGTATGAGAAACATTAACTAATGGTAGAAGTACTATATGGGAGGTACGGGAATAGGGCCTTTTTCATATTTAGAAACACTTAAGTCTAGTTAGCTTGGGTACAATAGCTAGGTGGGCTAAGTAGAAACGTTAGGCATGCAAAATAGTTGAGAGGTGAGGAAACTCAAGAGAGGATGTACGTGAATCTAACATGTGTAATCAATAACTGATTTTAAAGTGTGATAAATACTTATGAAATATTTTAAAAATATTTTGGGTTCTAACCCTTACTATAAAAATCTTTTCAAAACCTTTTAGGTGTTCAACCACAGGGACGCCAAACTTGACAATTCTTTTCAGGGACATATAGTTTCAGCACTATGGACGCTTGCAGAGTTTTGACTTAACACATCTATCATTTCATTTCTAGCATAGGAGTTTATTCCAGTATTTCAGTTTGGGCATGTTAGCCCCATTTGAGACATTATTCATTTGGTATTTCAGTTTCACACTTATATCCAGACATTCTTATTAGTTGGATTCATTATGTGTGTTGACACCAAATTGAATCTGCTGACATGGACCAATCGTATGAAGACACGTGGCTATCTACATGGCAACAACAAACACTTCCGAGGAACCCACGCGCTCCGAGAAACAAGACTACAACGAGGAAGACTAGTTCCCCGAGTAACTCACAAGCTCCGAGGAACAATGCCTCTCCGAGGAACTCTTGAATTTCGAGAAGCTTAGGCGGTCCGAGCAACTCAAGCGGTCCGAGCTTCATCTCGAATAAAGCATTAATAGCTGGATAACCAATAGTTCAACTGATTCATTAAATTCTTATCATTCAGACGCACACGCAAAAAGGGGATTAAATGTATTACCCTTTGACATGTATATCATTTAATGTATAACCCTTTCACATTACAGCCTCAGGGCTATAAATACATTATACAATCCTCATTGTAAAAGGACCCCGGACGGGAATTTCTTGAGATAACTTGTAATCGAGAATTCCCATACAAATAGCAATACCAAAACAGTGGACGTAGGCCATTCTTATAAGGCTGAACCACTTTAAAAACTCTTTGTCTTATTTATTTATCTGTGATTGAATAATTAGAGGGATCTAATTTTTTACATCAACATATTGGCGCCGTCTGTGGGAAACGACTGATAGTATCGTTTTTCATAAAAAACAATCCATTACCAATGGCTGATATTCCTGAATCCAGCAATCGAAACGCTGGAACCCCTCAAAATCCATCTGCTCCACCAATTATTCCAGATCTGACTGGAATAATGGCCAATTTGGCTCAGGGCCAGACCGTCATTTAAGAAACAATGCGACAACTCATCCAAACCCTCCATGGCGGTGCATCAGCCCATTCCGGACCACAAAGCATTCAAAGAAATACTCGTACGCCTTCTTCGCGTACTAGGTGTACTAATTCATATCCCAATGAGGAATCTGAAGATTTTTCTTATCAACCTGGACGAACTTCGTTAGTGCGGGCCACGGATACTGAACAACATGTCACCCTCTCCCCAGAAAGGACCGGCACATTGGAAAGATTAAGTAGGGTTTCTCCTTTCGACCGATTAGGCCCTAGGAGTAACAAAAGTCCTCTTAATGCAGCATCGAGGAGCTGTCAACGACCATCAGATTTAAGGGAAGGATCTGCCTAGTCGCGACCAGCTTCTCGTCAAGATTGATCCTATGACCGACCAGCTGCTCGTCAAGATAAATCCCAGGAAGCCACTTCAACGCAATTAGTTGCTCGAACCAATAGGCCCGAGGAAGGAAATTATGCATGGAAAGGATCTATTCAGAGGCTCGAGGATAGATTAGGAGAAATGGCTAAAGCCAAGAACCCTCTATAACGAACCTTTGTTCGAGGAACACCTTTTGTCCAAGACATTATTGATTTTCCAACACCATCAAAGTTCAAAGCACCTGTTGTGACTCCCAAGTATGATGGAAAGACTGACCCTGTCCTTCATATAGAACAATACCAAGATGCAGTCGACATCTATGCTATCCCAGATGAGATGAGAGGCAGAGCATTCTTGGGAACACTTACGGGATCTGCTCAAATATGGTATAATAGTCTTCCTCGGGGTAAGATTTCTACTTTTCTTCAACTGGACGAGTTATTCATTGGGAATTTCTGCTTTGGAGAAAAGCCAGTTAAACGAGTAGCACATTTGTTAAGTGTTAGACAAAAAGCTGGTGAGAGTACTAGAGATTATATAACTCGTTTTAATAACGAGAAACTCGAAATCATTGATTATGAGGAGAAGACAGCGATTACCACTTTGATGAGTGGACTACTTCCAAACAAGTTGTACTACACTCTAGCCAAAGATCCACCTCAAACCATGTCGGACCTGATGGGAAAAGTGTCCAAGATTATGAATGCCGAGGAGGCTATGTCTGCGAAGAAGAATATGGACGCCAAAGAAACCAAGGTGGAAGGTGATAAAGTTAAGAAGAAAGAACATAAGAACAATGGTGGTGACAAACAATCCAAAAATAGGTCGTCATGGGAGGTCTTGAGGAAATTTGATAAGTACACACCTTTGAAGGCAAATATCAATCATGTCCTGGAAGAAATTAAGAACAGCGAGGAGTTAAACTGGCCAAAGAAAATGAAGGCAGATCTTGACACGAGGAATAGGGAAAAATATTATGAGTTCCACAAGGATCATGGCCATATGACCAAAAATTGCATAGCTCTTCAGAATGAGATTGAAACACTCATCCGACGAGGAAAGCTAGCAAAGTATGTTGATCGGGGAGGCGAAAGAAGAAACAATGACCGAACTAGAGAGAGGTCTAGATCTCCTCGTCGAGCAGAGGAGAACAAGAAGAGAAACCATCAAGTTGATCCAGAGGATGACCTCGATCTTCCCAAGAAACCAAGGCATCCAGAACGAGAGGTATTTTCAATACGCTTTGGGTCATTTGATTATAATGTTATTACAGGAGGAGATGCAGGAGGAGGAGACCTTACTGCAGAAAGAAAAGCTCACCTTGGTGAGTCTCAAGCTTGATCGTACATTCAGCGAATAAATCTAGCTGAGGAAGATCGCCCGAGAAAGGTGAACAAGGAGAAATTGGTCATCGATTTTTCAAAAAATGACCTTGCAGGTGTTTTATATCCTCATGATGACCCGCTGGTGATCAAAATGAGAATGAAGGAAGCGATGATTTCAAGAGTACTGGTCGATAATGGTAGCTCAGAAGACATCATGTTCTACTCGTGCTTCAATAGTTTATATCTAAAGCTATCTCAACTGGAGACTTACCACAGACCCCTCATTGGTTTTGCTGGCGAGAAAGTATTTCCACTTGGGACGATCAAGTTGGATATATTCATTGGTACGTGGCCTGCTTGTCGGACAGAAATAATACGTTTCTTCGTGATGGATAAGAATGTCCAATCATCGTACAACATCATCATGGCAAGAGTAGGATTAAAAAAGTTCGAGGCTGTACCATCTACAGTGTATCAGTGCCTAAAATTTCCAACAAACATTGGAGTAGGAGTTGTGAAAGGTGATCAGAAAGTAGCTCGGGAATGCTATTATTCATCCGTCGAGCAAGAAGAACTGGAAGAATCAAAGAAAAAGACTACTACCTATCAAGTGGATGAAGGTGCAGAAATTGAAACATTGGATCCTCGAGATGAGTTGCAACTCGTGAAGGGTCAAGTGGTGGAAACTACTGAAAACATCATTCTGGATGACGAGCACCCTGAGCGAACTACTCAAATAGGTTCATCGTTGGAAGCCTCATTAAAACAGGAATTGATAACTTTCCTTAGAAGCAAAAGACAAACTTTTACGTGGAGTCATGAAGATATGCCTGGGATAGACCCAAACTTCTTATGTCAAGAGCTCAATGTGAATAAGGAGATCAAGCCCGTGAAGCAGAGAAGAAGAGTATTCAGTCCCGAGAAGAATCAAGCTATACAGGAGGAAGTCGAGAAGCTCCAGAAGGCTTGTTTCATTGAAGATGTTAAATATCCAGACTGGTTAGCTAATGTAGTGATGGTAAAGAAGAAAAACAATAAGTGGAGGATGTGTGTAGACTTCACCGACCTCAACAAAGCATGCCCAAAGGATCACTTCCAACTGCCCCGAATTGATCAACTGGTGGATGCTACCTCGGGACATGAGTTGCTGAGCTTCATGGATGCTTATTCTGGCTACAATCAAATTAAAATGAAACCTGAAGACAGGGAGAGTACTTCTTTCATTACCCCTAGGGGAACTTATTGTTATAATGTTATGCCTTTTGGTTTGAAAAATGCAGGTGCGACATATCAGAGGCTGATGATCAAGGTCTTTGCTGAATAAATCAGTGACAATATGGAAGTCTATGTTGACGATATGCTGACGAAAAGCAAGAAAGTTGCCGATCATCTAGTTGACTTAAGTCAGACTTTTGATCAACTGGATAAATATCAAATGAAGCTGAACCCGACGAAGTGCATATTTGGAGTACGAGAAGGCATGTTTCTCGGATACATTATCAATCAGCGAGGCATTGAGGCAAATCTTGAAAAGATCAAAGCTCTATTAGGGCTGCGATCTCCAACGACGAAGAAGGAAGTACAGAGTCTCACAGGACGAGTAGCAGCACTCAACAGATTTGTGTCACGAGCAACTGATAGATGTCTCCCATTCTTCAAGACACTCAGAAAGACTTTTGAGTGGAATGATGAATGCGAGAAGGATTTTCAAGACTTAAAGAAATACTTGGGAGCACCTCCACTGTTGTCCAGGACGGTGATGGGAGAAAAATTATATTTGTACCTTGCAGTGTCCGAGAATGCAGTTAGCTCGGCGTTGATCAAAGTGGAGAATGGAATACAAAAGCTAATTTACTATACAAGTAAGGCCTTCCGAGGAGCAGAGATCAGATATCCAAGGCTGGAAAAATTGGCACTGGCGCTGATTGAGGCGAGTTGAAGAACGAGGCAATACTTCTAGGCTCATACCATAGTAGTATATACTGATATGCCGTTGAGACAAGCCCTTCATAAGCCAGAAAAATCAGGGAGATTAATGTACTGGGCAATAGAGCTCGGTGAATACGATATAGTTTATGAACCCAAATCATCATTAAAAGGGCAGGCTGTAGCAGATTTTATAGCAGAGTTCACCTATCCTGATATCGTCGAGGTGCTAAAGTTACTCGCTGATCAACCTGTGGATGTTACAGGATCAACAAACATAAGCTCAGACCAATTCCGATTGGTAAAAGAGCATGTGGATGTTGCAGGATGTGACACAGAGATGGTTGTGAGGACTCCGAACGAGGAACAAGTGTTGCTCGCTGATCAACCTGTGGATGTTATAGGATCAACAAACACTAGCTCAGACCAACTCCGGTTGGTAAAAGGGCAAGTGGATGTTACAGGATCATTGAATTCGAGGTCAGACCAACTCCGGTTGGTAAAAGGGCAAGAAGAGATGATCGACGAAGAGCAAGAAAAATCCGAGGAGGAAAGGAAGCAGCAAATATTTCATCGAGGAACTCTGATTGATCAGAAATTCGAAGACGAGTTACCTATATGGAGGCTATATGTAGATGGTTCATCTTGTACTATAGGATGTGGCGCGGGAATAGTTTTTAACACTCCGAACGAGGTCGACATTGAATACGCCCTACGTTTCCAATTCAAAGCTTCCAATAATGAGGCTGAGTATGAGGCCATGATTGCATGACTTAGTTTGGCAAAAATTATGGAGGCGCAACAGGTTATTATCTTCAGTGATTCTCTATTGATTGTAAATCAAATGTTGGGAGTATATGCAGTCAAAGGAGAATTAATGATCAGATATCATGCAAAGGCAAAGGAACTAGTGTCAGAATTTGCCGCTATTCAGCTGGTCAGAATACCAAGAATGGAGAATGCGAGAGCAGATGCCCTAGCTCGAATGGCATCAGCTACTCGCACCGAGCTACGGCGAACAATCCCAATTGAAGTGCTAGCTGGTCGGAGTATAGATGAAGATTTGACGATGAACTTTATTACCCTTGATTTAGGACCATCGTGGATGGATCCCATCAGGGCATATATTGAAGAGGGAGAATTACCAATTGACAAGCTCGCAGCCAAGAAATTGAAGTTTAAAGCTGCTCGGTATGTATTAACTAATGGTGTTTTATATAAACAAGGAATTATGGCAGGTTTGCAGAGATGTGTACATCCCTCCGAGGTGAAATAATTAATCAAAGAGATCCATGAAGGGTCCTAAGGAGCACATGTAGCAGGTCGGACGCTTCTACAAAGGGTGATGATGCAGGGATACTACTGGTCGATGATGAGGGCTGATTGTATAGCCTATGCAAAGAAATGTGACAAGTGTCAACGCTTTTCCTCCATCCGAAGAACTCCACAAGCATTGTTGACACCCATAACTTCCCCTTGGCCATTTTCCATGTGGGGAATTGACTTGGTTGGCCCACTACCAACGACCCGAGGAAGGTTTAAATACCTCGTCGTCGCAGTAGATTATTTTACTAAGTGGGTAGAAGCTGAGCCACTCATTGATATGATGTACGAGAAGTTGTACCAATTTGTTTGGAAGAACATCATTTATTGATATGGTCTTCCCCATGCTTTCACCACATACCATGGAACACAATTTGATAACTTGCGTGGTTAGCAATTTTTGGAGATAACAAATTTTAGGTGATATTCGTGATAGGTTTCGAGATTAGATGTGAGGAATTTATTTTTGGGAGACGTGATTTATTTTTGGAGATTGTTGGCCTGATTTTGAGAGTTAGGCATTCGGCGAATTTCGAGGGCGAAATTCCATTGTTAGTGGGGAAGTGTAACAACTCGCGTAATTTTGGGCTATTTTAATTAATTTCTGGAAAATGGAGGAAAATAAAGTTTTTGATAAAATTATTTTTATTGCTCAAATATGTTGGTTATTATTTTTAAAGGAGAGAATTTCAAACGGTTTTGAAAACGGAGTTAAAACGGATTTTAAAATGATTTTTAAATGTTTTTAACTCTTGGAGTTGTTTTGACTTCCAACTCTTCATTTCTTTGCCTTATTTAAATGAGTCTTTTGGATTCCAACTCTTCATTTCTTTGCATTATAAAAGGAAGTCATGGGAAAGCCTTTTAACCTACTTTTGGCACAAATTTTGGCAGCAAATATATTTTATATTCCTTTTCTTTTTAATTATACTTTGTCCCTTAAGATTTGTGAGTTCCAACCTTAGATTAGAGGTGTTCTTGGGGCTATTTTGTTGGAGGTACTTGGAGGAGATTTTGTAGATCTTTTGTGTTGATCTTGAGGATGTGATCGTTGGTTTCTCATCATGGTTTGAGGTATGGGGTTTTACACAATATGCTCCTTAAATCTCGCGAGTGTCATTCTCTTTGAATTCATATGATTATTGAACTCCTATTTGAATTGTTAAATTCATTGAAATCGGGAAAATAATTGTTGAAATTATTTTGATTCATGTGGTATCACTCATATTGTTGATGAGCACTTTGTCATGAGATTTTAATATGGCACGGATGTTGGGCACCCGCCAAAATTCCTGTTTCTCGGGCTATGGCTTGATAAAGCATGTACGGATGTGGTGAGGCCTGGTGACCCGGTTAAAGTGTTGTTGAGAAATTATAATGATGAAATGCTATTGAGATTTTCATTTTGATTTGAATATTCGTACTCGTGTTGTTACGTTTTATTCATCGCTAGCATATATTTGTTGAGCATCTTTCTTGTCGTATTGTGTACTTCCCCGTATTTTCTTTTAGTGGCAGGTTAGCGCGGATTTTGGGGCGCTATGGAGATTGATTTTAGCGAGGATTGTTTCGGAAAGATTTTTATTATTTTGATGTATAGAGCTTTGGAGATTTGTATTTTATTTTCGAGTTAGTTGTAAATTTTAATTCGAGAGACTTGTTGTAATTGAAAAGATTGAGATTAGTGGATTTATATTATTTTGGGTTTATTTAGATGCTCTATACCTTGTGTATTGTGGATTTAGATTTATTTTATCGTATTCACTTTAACCGGGTCACCAGGCCTCACCACATACGTATATGCTTTATCAAGCCATAGCCCGGGAAACAGGAATTTTGGCGGGTGCCCAACATCCGTGCCATATTAAAATCTCATGACAACGTGCTCAACAACAATATAATGATACCACATGAATCAAACTAATTTCAACAATTATATTCCAGATTTCAATGAATTTATCAATTCAAATATGAGTTCAATTAACAAGAATTCATAGAGAATGACACTCGCGAGATTTAAGGAGCATATTGTGTAAAACACCATACCTCAAACCATGATGAGAAACCAATGATCGCATCCTCAAGATCAACAAAAAATATCTATAAAAGCTCCTCCAAGAACCTCCAACAAAAATATCCCCATGAACACCTCTAATCTAAGGTTGGAACTCATAAATCTCAAGGGCCAATGTATAATTAAAAAAAAAAGAGGAATATAAAATATATTTGCTGTCAAAATTTGTGCTAAAAGTAGTTTAAAAGGCTTGCCCAAGACTCCCTTTTATAATGCAAAGAAATGAAAAGTTGGAATCCAAAAGACTGCTTTTAATAAGGCAAAGAAATGAAGAGTTGGAAGTCAAAACAATGACAACATGCTCATCAACAATATAATGATACCACATGAATCAAAATAATTTTAACAATTATTTTCCAGATTTCAATGAATTTATGAGTTCAATTAAACAAGAATTCAAAGAGAATGACACTCGCGAGATTTAAGGAGCATGGTATCAGAGCTTAGGTATACGGCAACCCTTGGGGCTTGAGTTTTGGGTTCATTGCGTGGTTAGCAATTTTTGGAGATAGCAAATTTTAGGTGATATTCGTGTTAGGTTTCGAGATTAGATGTGAGGAAATTATTTTTGAAGACGAAATTATTTTTGGAGATTGTTGGCCTGATTTTTGAGAGTTAGGCATTCAGTGAATTTCGAGGGCGAAATTCCATTGTTAGTGGGGAAGTGTAATAACCCGCATAATTTTTGGGCTATTTTAATTAATTTAGGAAAATGGAGGAAAATAAGGTTTTTGATAAAATTATTTTTATTACTCAAATATGTTGGTTATTATTTTTAAAGGCGAGAATTTCAAACGGTTTCGAAAACGGAGTTAAAAATGATTTTAAAATGATTTTAAAATGTTTTTAACTCTTGGAGTTGTTTTGACTTCCAACTCTTCATTTCTTTGCCTTATTTAAAGGAGTCTTTTGGATTTCAACTCTTCATTTCTTTGCATTATAAAAGGAAGTCGTGGGCAAGCCTTTTTAACCTACTTTTGGCACAAATTTTGGCAGCAAATATATTTCATATTCTTCTTTTTATATACACATTGGCCCTTGAGATTTGTGAGTTCCAACCTTAGATTAGAGGTGTTCTTGGGGCTATTTTGTTGGAGGTTCTTGGAGGAGATTTTGTAGATCTTTTGTGTTGATCTTGAGGATGTGATCACTGGTTTCTCATCATGGTTTGAGGTATGGGGTTTTACACAATATGCTCCTTAAATCTCGCGAGTGTCATTCTCTTTGATTTCATGTTTAATTGAACTCATATTTGAATTGATAAATTCATTGAAATCTGGAAAATAATTGTTGAAATTATTTTGATTCATGTGGTATCATTATATTGTTGATGAGCACGTTGTCATGAGATTTTAATATGGCACGGAGGTTGGGCACCCGCCAAAATTCCTATTTCCCTGGCTATGGCAAATATTTTGAAGGTCCACTCAGCACCAGGCCATCCTCAAAGCAATGGACAAAATGAAGTGACAAACAGAACGCTACTGAATGGTTTGAAGAAAAGACTGGATGATGTGAAAGAAAATTGGATCAACGAGCTACAATCAGTACTTTGGGCTTACCGAACTACTCCCCGAGTAGCAACAGGAGAATCACCATATATGCTGGCATTTGGAAGTGTAGCTGTTATACCTGCTGAGTTGGACCTCCCAACACACAGGGTACTGAATTTCAATTCCCCTGTTAGCGACTTAATGAGAAGGCTGGATTTAAACAAGCTCGAGGAAGTCAGAGAAGAAGCAGCCATCAGAAATGTTGCATACCAACAACGAACAGCTCTATTCTACAATAAGAGGGTGAAGAAGTGCGACCTGAAAGAAGGAGACTATGTGCTGAAGAAAGTAATCCAAAAGCACAACAAACTGGAGGCAAAGTGGCATGGACCATACCGAGTTACAGAAGTTGTTCGACCAGGAACTTATCGAATAGCAACTCTAGAGGGGGAGGATCAGTGATGTATATGTAATACAATTCCATCAATATGAATAAAATGAAGATATTCTGCTAAAGTCTCTCCCTTTTATTGAGAATTTTTCGGGGAATACTAGTGTTACACACTACTCGGCAAATCTCCAGACTGCTCAGCAAAATATTCCTAAAAATGCCAAATTCGGTTGGTTAGGAAACAAAATATTCCTAAAAATGCCAACCTGTTTGGCTAGGAAACAAAATATTCCTAAAAATGACAACTTGTTTGGTTAGGAAACCAAATATTCCTAAAAATGCCAACTTCGGTTGGTTAGGAAACAAAATATTCCTAAAAATGCCAACTTCGGTTGGTTAGGAAATAAAATATTCCTAAAAATGCCAAAATGCCAACTTCGGTTGGTTAGGAAACCAAATATTCCTAAAAATGCCAACTTCGGTTGGTTAGGAAACAAAATATTCCTAAAAATGCCAACCTGTTTGGCTAGGAAACAAAATATTCCTAAAAATGCCAACTTGTTTGGCTAGGAAACAAAATATTCCTAAAAATGCCAACCTGTTTGGCTAGGAAACAAAATATGCTCGCAAATGCCAACTTATGTTGGTCGGGAGGTAAGATTACATCCAGAAAGCGATAAAAGTCTACTAACTATGGCTGGTCGGAGATAAAAACCCACCAACTGTAGTTAGTCGACAAGCAAAATTTACCGATCTTGGTTGGTCGGAAACATTTTATGGGTAAAATTATTTCAAAAAGACTAACTATAGCTGGTCGGGGATAAAAACCCACTAACTGTAGTTGGTCGACATGGAGAATCTAACAATCTTGGTTGGTTGGAAACATTTTAAACAACATTTTTATACTCATTACTTTATTATTAAGTGATCGAGCAACAGTATTGATACTGGTAACTTTTTAATTGTTACTGAGTTGGTTGACAAACAACACAATATTGTTATCTTTTTAACAAATATGCACAAATATAAAGTGTTTGATAATTACAAGAAAATAGGAAATTTTGCAAACAAAAATGAAAGTATTTCATTGAATTCAAAATAAATTACATTGATATTGAAATGCCAACTAACTATTACATCAAAAATTCATATTCTACTGGTCTTTTCCCCTCTTCTTTTGACACAGGTTCCTCGCCAGCAGGCGAATCATTTAAAGACAGACGAGAATTGATGAAATTAAGATCTTTCAACATCCTTGTATTCATCACGAATGGTCGATTTAAAAGATGCTCGGGACGAGATACCTCGATTTGAGAATGTAAATTGTAGTCACCGAGATACTTTGAAATTAATCTCCGAGGAATAGCCCGAGCAGGGATCCAATCCTTGTCCAAATTGTATGGTGGCACAGGCAAGTCAAGCAACCCGGGATCATGGTAGTCCCACAGATAATGACCTTGTTTGAGCTTCAACACACCTAAGGCATTCAGCCAGCCTTGCTTATAGCCCTCATTGTTGGCATTTTGGATACGATCGTCCAAGTGGTATAGCGCTTCATTTTATCCAGCCATCTAGAGCTCCCTGGGCTGTTTGTGGAATTGATATGTTAGCCTTTCTAGCTGCTCATGGAGATTCTTGATAAAAATCTCCTTATTCTGCAAGACTGACTTCTGCGCAGAGAGCTGTTTTTCCAGGTCCCTAATCTTCTTTGACATATCAGACAACGCCTGGTTCTTCGCCATTAGTTGGAAGGCCTGGTTCTCTAAGGTAGACTGAGTCCTCTGTTCCTCGATAAGAACCCAAGCTTCTCTTGCTCGTCCCCGAGGAGCTCTTGCTCATCCCCGAGAAGATGTGGAAGGGCCCGACCTCTTCAAGATGTCCAACTCTTCCCTTAACTTGGCATTCTCAACCTCTAAGAACGAAAATCCCTCGTCGGTCACTGGGATCAAGGAATTAGAAGTGGAAGCTGCAGACTTCAATTGTGACAGCTCCTTTTGCAGGTTGTAGTTTTCCTTTTCCAGCAACTCAGCAATCTGTCTGCATTCTTCGACCTCACCTCTCAAGGTTCTCTCCCTTACATCGTACCCAGCAAAAATCTTCTCGTAGCCCTTGTCGGCAATGATCTGCTGGTACTTCTTCTCGTACCCCTCATGCAACAAGGCAGTGGATTCTTTGTATTGAAGATGAAGGTCTTCGAGGGTGCCTTGAAGATCCTCAATCATTTCATAATAGGCAACGTTATTGTCTACAACCCGAGCAAGCAGACACTTCAAATATTGATATGCTTCCACTGCCTGCTCTGAAGCATCATGACCAAGTATGTCGACAACTTGTGCAGCACTCAGGTCTGTGTGACCAGCCTTAAAGTACTCATTACATTATCGCAGCAACTTTGTATCATGGGTAGATAGCAGTTCCATCCTAGCCAGAAACTAGCATAGAAAGAAGAGTAATCATCTATAAGAAGAATAAGCAGAGTATGAATGAAATATAAACAACAGTATGCAAAAAAGTTTAAGTTTTATTAGATCATAGTTTAGAGTTACATCTTCTGGGTTACATTTGATAAAGAGAAACAAAATAAAGAGAAACCCGAACAACACTACACCTTTTCCTTATCACCCAAAACCTTCTCGGGAGGTTGGGATGAAGAGGTAGGTTGCTCAGAGGGAAGGGATAGTTGCTCGGGGAGAGTAGGCAGTTGCTCGGAGGAAGAAATAATTTGTTGATTTTCCTCGACAGCAGGATGGATGGCTAGGGCATAATCTCCCATCATCATCGAAGACTCTTTGGAGGTAGCTTCGTCCTCTTCTAACTCTTCTGGAGTTGGAGGGGGACCAGGGATATGTCTCTGGAAGAGCTCGGAAGATTCGTCGACCTTCATCTCCTGAAGGGAAGCAACCCATCCATCCTTAAAGTATTTGAGACTGCCGTAGTCCACTTGCGACACCATGGCAGCCAACCCCTTGTTCCACCCCTTTTCCCAGCCAGAGCTGAAGGACTTCTTCATAGCCATCTTCCTCTTAGTCTTCTCCAAGGCAAGATTTTCGGACAGCAAGTCATCAGCAGCTTTTAGTTTTTGCTCAGCTTCCTCCTTCTGCCGACCTACTTCCCGAAGTTTAACCAACTCTTCCTCGGCAGCCTTGAGTTTATCTTCAAACTCTCCTGCAGTTTTGAGCTTCTCTTCAAGCTCCTTATTTTCCTTCTCCAAGGCATTTATTCTCTTTTCCAACTCCTTGGAGGCATCAACAGCTCGAGATTTTTCTTGCTCGGAGGAGGCAAGCTTCTTATCCCAGACAGCTTTTTCATCAGCATATTTCTGGCGAGAATCTGCCAGAGACTTGGTAGCTTCTTCCAGAGCTCCCTCCACACTAGACGAGGAGCAAGAAGCCTTAATCGCTTCATCCTTCTTTAAAATTATATTGAAGCAACTCGTTAACTATGAAAGTAAAAAGAAAACAAGTTAGAGACAGAAATAACAAAGGAAATATGAAAAATTCAAAGTAAAGAGACTTACAGAAGCAAGATGATGAGCAGCTAGCAAGGTGACCATATCCCTAGTAAGGTTTTCTTCAGTACCTTGGACCTCGGGAATGATCCAGGACTTTACCGAGCTCATGGCAGAGCTCGGGGGAACAAAAGTGGGAACTCCAGTCCCAGCAGCTGGAGGATGAGTAACGGTGTCAGCCAAATTCACCGAGAAGCTCTTTTTCAGCCTCCTCGGGGGAACAAAGAAGGATTTAACCAAGGAAGAACCCTTGGTCGATGATATCACAATCACCTCTCCAGGAGCAGCAGACCTTCTCGGAGCCACTGCAGGCTTCTCAGCAACCTTCACAACTGCAGCAGCTGAGGAAGGTGCATCATTCTTCTTCGTCCCCTCCCTTGGGACATCAATCCTACTCCTTTTTTCCTCCCCAGAACCGGAGGCAGTTTTCTCAAACAAGGTAGGAGGTCTTCTCTTCTTCATCCTTTCACTTAAAGGAATATGGGATTCAGGTGATGAGCTGGTGGAAGCTGGTACTGGATCTGATTCACTTATCACTGGACAAGCAGTGAAAGAAGTGGTGTAGCTCTTGTACTGCAACAGATACGAAGCTGATCTAATGTGCTCGTCGGCAACACTTTGATGCAGACTCCAGATAAGTTTCAAATGCCTTATATTGACATTTGCATCTTTTGGGCACTTTCTCTTGCTATCAACTGCAAATAAATAAACATTGTTATCAGTGGCACATTTTATCAAACACAAAAGAAACATGACTTCAAAATAAATAAAATAAAATAAAAATAACCTATCCCATTGCCATAAGGAGGGCATCTGGGACCCTGGTAAGCCTCATCTCCAGCTAATGGAGGGTGTTGTCAATTTTTTATGACAACCACGTGTTCAAAATAATCCCTATTGGCATCAGGGAGATTGACTACTAAGGCTCTACTTAAAAATCTAGTTTTTAAATAAAAAATATTATCATTAACTGCCCATCTATAGCAGTTCATGATTTATGGAATTCCTATTCGAGTGCCATGAATTTGATTTAACCTATGCACCCCATTAACTATTCTCCATGTGTTGGGGGCTATTCGTGCAGGAACAACGTCAAAGTACTGACAGAATTCCAGACACAAGGGATTTGGTGGAAAAAAAAATCCACATTCAGCAAAAAAGAGACTGGGAAACCAATGTCCCTCAGCCAAATGGAAGTAATTATAAGGCTCAGAAAGCTCTTCCAAAACAACCCATGATGGAATGGAGAAATCAGAACGAAACTTCTCAAGAGACTCAACAGGGTAAACCATGGTGAGTAAAGAAATTAAGAAGAAGGAAGAAGATCTTACAGGAAAATAATGGATCCGCTGAGAACGAACGACGGAAAAGATGAACGCACAAGAGAGTAGGAAGAGACGACGCAAAACTCGAAGATAAAAATTTGAAAGGTAGAAGACGATGGGAGTGTCTGTGAAGTTTAAATACCTTGCCTTGGGAAATGGTGAAGTAATGATTACAAAAAAGGATGATTACGTTACCGGCGGCTAAAAAGATGAAAAGTGGCGCGGGAATCAAAGCGGACAACAACGGCTAAAAAGATGAAAAGTGGCGCGGGAATCAGAGCGGCCAACAGCGTCTAAAAAGACAAAAAGTGATGCGAGAATCGAAGCACGCAGAAAAGTCCAAAAAAGCATGATTCTACGAATTGGGAAGGAAAAATAAATACAAGGGAAACGCTCCTAAAAATCAGGAAAACTATTTAAAGCTACCATATTCCGAGAAAGAATGTTCCATACTCCTCAAATTTCGAACTATGAAACATTGGGGGCTTCTGTTGATACCAAATTTAATCTGCTGACATGGACCAATCGTATGAAGACACGTGGCTATCTACATGGCAACAACAAACACTTCCGAGGAACCCACGCGCTCCGAGGAACAAGACTACAACAAGGAAGACTAGTTCCCTGAGGAACTCACAAGCTGCGAGGAAGAATGCCTCTCCGAGGAACTCTTGAGTACCGAGAAGCTTAGGCAGTCCGAGCAGCATCTCGAACAAAGCATTAATAGCTGGATAACCAACAGTTCAACTGATTCATTAAATGCTTATCATTCAGACGCACACGCAAAAAGGGGATTAAATGTATTACCCTTTCACATGTATATCATTTAATGTATTACCCTTTCACATTACAGCCTCAGGGCTATAAATACATTATACAATCCTCATTGTAAAAGGACCCCGGACGGAAATTTCTTGAGATAACTTGTAATCGAGAATTCCCATACAAATAGCAATACCAAAACAGTGGACGTAGGCCATTCTTATAAGGTTGAACCACTTTAAAAACTCTTTGTCTTATTTATTTATCTGTGATTGAATAATTAGAGGGATCTAATTTTTTACATCAACAATGTGGTTTGGGATTTTTACCGGTGGTTTATTCTGCAATTATTTATTTATTAATTTACATGAGATGATTTAGACTCTAGTATGGTGTGATGTTTTAAATTCAATTTTTTGCATACTATTTATTATCGGTTTCACGCAAGCTAAAATTTGGCACAAGCTTAATTAACTAATAGGTGATTAGTAATTAATTTGGATTTTTGATAGTGATGTTGAGAATGAACCAATTTGTATATCCTATTTTAATTTAATAAAGGCCTAATCACCCGGTATTTAATTAGGTGGGGGTGTAATAGGGTTGTTGTCCTTCTATTGTTCAATGGGCGTGTCGATTTTGAAATTTATTACACATGAATGTGTAATAGGCTTGTATTCCCTGATGTTAGAAACGACCTTGAAATTACAGATTTTGTAAATTTTTCCTTCTTCAATTAACGTTGCATATTCTTCAACTTCATATTTCCAAATAATCCCATGAATATGGTCATCATGTGAAAGATATGATATAGAAAAATATTGTCATATACGTATATCATACATAAATTGTGAAACTCATTTGGAAGGATATGTAAATTTAGAAAACATCGTATAGAAAATTGTTATGTTTAGAAGTACATAGAAAACAATGTAAAATAACCCTAAAACATTCAAGATGAACCCATTAAATAGGTTACAAAATATTAATAGGTAACATTAAACATTTTATACAATATATGGGATATTATAAATTTATACAAAACATACTTTAACAAACCTAATAAGCAAAACATATCTATAAATATACCTAAATTTGTCATCACAATAGAGCGTCAACTCTAAATAAACTAATCACCCATTATTTAAAGAGTAAAATGGGGGGAAACACAAAAATTTATAAGATACTTTAAAAAACCTAATAAGAACAACATATCTATAAATATACCTAAATTTGTCATCACAATACAACTTCGACTCTAAATTAACAAGACACACACTATTTAAAGAGTTAAATGGGGGAAACATAAGCAATTGTATTAACAACACCCTGATATTAATTTGAAGTCCTTTTTAACTCCTTGAACTCGGCTAGACAATTAACAGATACAATAATTCGAATGCAATGACAATAATAATAAAAAGAAAGTGGTTTCGAAAATATAAGAGACAAAATCCTTAAGCCACACCCCAACCCAGTTACTTATAATTAAGTTTGAAAGTCAAAGTGAGCCAAACCATAATTCATTTAACCAAACCATAAACACGATTTTTAATTTCAGAGTTATCAATGTAATTCCATATGACTAAAAACTTTTACAACATTAAAGTAGTCATACTTATTCAAACTTGCTTGAAGGAAAAGTTAACTTAATTACATCATTTACATTAAACCAAATGTTGGTTTCTCCCGTTACTGGCTAACCCAGCCCGACTTCCTAGATTTGGCAGTGACCTCGCATTACCTGAAAAACATAAATATTGTAATCGTGAGCAACACAGCTCAGTGAATGCACCACTACTACACTATTGCATAAATTTTAAATCCAATAAATCATATTCCTATAATATATATAAATAAATAAATAAATAATATATATATATATATATATATATCCGGATCATTCGTAAGAATGACCTAACTTTTCGAATCATGATTCACATATCGTGTCTAAATAGACAATTCTTCCCCATTCCTGGTCGAGGAGTAACCCCTTGTCATTAATAGACAAATCTTCCCCATTCCGGGTCGGGTAGTAACCTCCCATTTTGATAAACCCAAATAAACAATTTCATATTCATTATATTCTGATCATATCAATAACATGATACAAATATCTCTTTCCAGTGAGTACACTCACCTTGGTTGACAGCTATGTATTCAGGTTTCCTTCGGGTGGAGTTGAATTTGGTTGATTAGACCTTACACCTGTCAATCCAACTAAATCAGTACTGAATCTCAATCATAAGTATTCTCTTAACATAATTATGTAACTTTCAATGACTATACAACAACAATATAATTCCACTTAAACTTGAGTAAAGACAAAACAATGGTACACATGTTGATAAAGTTATGAACATTCAACCATAGGAAATACCTCATAAGGGATTTATAACTAAACCCAAGTAAATATGAAGGAATACTTCTCAATGTATATACATATAAAACATGTACTCAAAATACTCTTTGGAAAGAGGAGATAACAATATTCTTTCATGGGGTATCCAGTATGAATTCAATTATTGTCTTCTATACTAAACCATATTATATTCCTAGATTGTAAAAATACAAGTGTGAAACTTTATAAATATGAAAAAATATATAAACATACTTTCCATTATAAGTGACGGTGAATATACTTATGGCACACGCCAACCCAGTTACTTATAATTAAGTTTGAAAGTCAAAGTGAGTCAAACCATAATTCATTTAACCAAACCATAAACACGAGTTTTAATTTCAGAGTCATCAATGTAATTCCATATAACTAAAAAGTTTTACAACATTAAAGTAGTCATACTTATTCAAACTTGCTTGAAGGATAAGTTAATTAATGACATCATTTACATTAAACAAAATATTAGTTTCTCCCATTCCTGGCTAACCCAACCCGACTTCCTAGATTTGGTAGTGACCTCGCATTACCTGAAAAACATAAATATTGAAATCGTGTGCAACACAACTCAGTGAATGCACCACTACTACACTATTGCATAAATTTTAAATGCAATAAATCATATTCATGTAATAATTGATATATATATTTATCCGTCTCATTCATAAGAATGACCTAACTTTCCGAATCATGATTCACATATCGTGTCTAAATAGACAATTCTTCCCCATTCCTGGTCGAGGAGTAACCCCTTGTCATTAATAGACAAATATCCCCCATTTTAGGTCGGGGAGTAACCTCCCATTTCGGTAAACCAAAATGAACAATTTCATATTCATTATATTCTGATCATATCAATAACATGATACAAATATCTCTTTCCAGTGAGTACACTCACCTTGGTTGACAACGATGTATTCACGTTTCTTTCAGGTACAGCTAAATTGGGTTGATTAGACCTTACACATGTCAATCCAACTAAATCAATACTGAATATCAATCATAATTATTATCCTAACATAATTATGTAACTTTCAATGAATGTACAACAACAATATAATTCCACTTAAGTCACATTCCATGAAACATGAGTGAAGACAAAACAATGGTACACATGTTGATAAAGTTATGAACATTCAACCGTAGGAAATACTTCATAAGGGATTTATAACTAAACCCAAGTAAATATGAAATCATACTTCTCAATTTATATACACATGAAACATGTACTCAAAATACTCTTTGGAAAGAGGAGATAGCAATATTTTTTCATGGGGTATCCAGTATGGCCTCAAATTATTGTCATCTATACTCAACCATACTATATTCCTAGATTGTATAAATAAAGGTGTCCAACCTTATAAATATTAAAACGTATATGAATATACTTTCCATTACAAGTGACGGTGTAATTTTTCATGCTTTCTAGAGCAAGTTATGACCATTTCTTTACAACACAAGAAATCTTCCCTACAAGCTCCTCTATTGTTCCTTCAACTTCCAAGAATTTTCTTAATTTTTCTCCAGCATAACATTCCATGATTTTTAACGTATTTTCATTACACATACTTAATATTATAGAATTAAAGTTTCATAATTTTTTGACTTCATTTGCTATGTCAAGACCAAACTCAAGGCATACCGAAATAAAATATACAAACAACACTTACGTACCAACTTGAAATCGTCATTAATGCCTAAACATAAGGAGAAAAATTCTAATTTTTGGATATGATATGAATATATGAGTCTAGTTTCATATCCAATTGTAATTTCTCAATTCTAGTAAGCACACAAAAACATATTCAACTTTGAATGCAAGGGATTTCAATACAAAGCAATTTTAAGGGTTTGTACATTCAACTTAACTTATACTTGCATCTAACCACACATATATATAAAGGTCTAAAATTTTAATAACAAAATGATGATTTCTATCATCTAACTCAGTAATATAAGCAAAATAACAAGATTTGTGATTAGGATTACCTTCGGGACTTTTACGTAATTTCTACGGATTTTTCTACAAATTTTCTCCTCACTTTTTCTTCCTAAACTCCATAATTCTCCCTCCTCAACGTAAAACTCTTTCATGGATTCTTTTGACTGAAGGATAAGGTTATTTTAAAGGTATAAGGTCGTCCAAACCAGCCTACACCTCCAACCAATCCCTTTAAGACACTTGTTGGGTAGAAAGAACAAATTACCACTTAAACGGATGGACAAATTTTCCCTTGGTTAGTAATTTCGGTATAACTTCTTACTCGGACCTATGTTTCACACACTGTTTGTTGGGTTACAAACCTAACTCATCTTTCTACAACTATCTAGTTTTCACCTCAAGTCAATTGATATTTTATAAAGTCAAAACTAGTCTTAAACATAAACATTCCTACCGAAAACTTCAAAATTTTATATTTGTAACTAATTCACTATTTCATGCTTTATGAAGGTAGGATTAGACTAAGCATGATGAATTAACATTATATATACTAATAACGTATTATCCATATCACATAAGCTAATAATGATTTAAACATAATTTATCATAATTATATTCGGGTTGTCACACCTTACCTATCCTCGGGCTTTAAAAAATTGAATTTATATCTTTAATTGATCCAAAGGGTCACCAACAACCTCTATCTCCAAAGACATGGCCATTGAAATTTTTGATCCCCGATATTTAATGAATGAGTAATAATTATTATAAAAAAAAATGTTGAATAACGCATATTTGTGCCAAAAATATTAGTAGGAATAATGTGTATTAAGCTATTTTTAATCTGATATACTGCATCTCACCATCACCCGTGCCATAACTAGCGTGATTCGGCATCGCTCTCTCTAAATGACTCAGTATCCTCAGTGTCCTAGAAGTGTGACTCGTAATGGAATTGGGCGGTGTAGGAGGTGGAACCCAAAATTGCGGAGCGTTAGGAGTGTGTGGACTATTGTGGTCATATTCTCCTACTGGATTTTCGTGAATGCGGGTGGGAGTAGTTTGAGGAGTTTGTTGCGGATTTTTCATGAAAGAATTTTGAGAGATGTTCTATTTTTTTTCCTTTTCATTTTTCTGAATTTTTTTTGTTTTTTGTTTTTAGTTTTATGATTTTTTTGGCTTTTTAATAATTAGAGTCAAATTTTTGAATTAAATCGACCTAACCTACACGTTTACCTAATCCCCGACAACGACACCAAAACCTTGACACGACTTTAAAAGTATTTATAATGCATGCTTCTAATAATCTAGTAAAAATGGGTATCGAACACAGGGACTAAGGCGAATACTAATGGTGACGAATAGGGAATGTGATTAACCTCGAATTGACTCTAGAGAAAGAAAGGAAAATATGATGCTTTTGTGACTTTACTTATCAACTAATGCAATTTGAATTAAAGCAATAACTAAACTACGTATGCAATACGAACTAAATTAAACCTTAAATATATGAGAGAAAATGGAGTTAGGATACACTCCCTCAAACCGTCGGTAACAATATAGAACATAAAAGCTGCAAAAATCTAATTCTTCATTCCAAGTGACATCAAATACTCTCTAAGAATTCGACATATGAGGAATTTAGGCCACACAATATCAAGTCAAAAATTATATTTCTCGAGGATGATCAATTATCAAAACGCCAATTCTACCCTTAAACATACCGGTTACCCAGGGAAAATGGAATTTAAAGACCTACAATATTTATCTTGATAAAGTTGAAAGATTAGAATGATGAATTACTTTGTATTCACTTTTAATTCCATATATGTTACCTAGGTTGGGTTCATGAACCTCAACACGCTAAAAAATTAGCCTAGCATGATGTAACTATAACTAACCATGATAACTACGTTGCATGAAATCATTCTTACATAAAAAGTACAGTCAAACATGTAAAACAGAATTCTAACTAAGACATAATGAATCATAAGACAAAAAGATGAGGGAAATTGAAAGCAATAACGAAACTATACTTGTATTGAAGAAAACCCCTTGAATTCAATGTAAAAGATGAATAATTATTGAAGAAGATTAATCTTAGGGTTCTTGCCTTCAAGAAGATCACAAAACTATGTAAAAATTAACTCCCTTATGTCCGGTATTACATTAGAATATATCTCTCACGTTTTTTTAAGTATTTGCACCATGCACAACTCAAATTTTCAAGAAATAAAAATCCAAAATCCATCACGCCAAAACGGTTCGATTTTTTTCTTCTTTACTGGACGAACCGATTTGCTTATTACAGTTTGTTGAACTGATTCTGAATCTAGATCATCGATTCAGTTTGGCCTTATTAGTTTACCAAATCGGTCCTCTTATTTTTCCATCGGTTCGATTTTCCTTTTCCAGAAAGGGGAACCAGTTCTGCTACACTTCCATCGGTTCGATTCTCTGGATTTTTTCTTCATTTCTCTTTGATTTCTTCATTCCTCTTTGATTTCTTCTTCAACTTCTTTTTAGGTTCTGCGTCCAAATTTCGGATGTAAAATTACTCTTTTGTCCTTGAATTTTCTCCTTTTTTTTTCTTTCTTGATTTTGAGTTTTTTTCCTCCTCTTGTATAAAATACCTGCAAAATGTAAGAGAAATATATGAAACTCAATGAACTAAATAAAATATGTCAGTAGCAGGGATATGAGATCAATCAACTCAACATACATCGCACGGGGTAATAAAAGCCTCTAAATTATGGGGATAAATATGAAGAATTTATACCTAATAAAACCCCTCTAACTTAGAACTTTGATCATCCCAAGTAATGTAAAAGAATCAAAGCAAGGTCCCAACACTCAGCAAACAAGTTATTGGGATAAAATACCTCTTTCATAGGCAATCGATTGCATTTAGCGTATGCAACAAATCGTTAAACCCCTAGGTTACCCTAGTAGGAAGAATTGAGTATCGTGAGAGTTTACAGTGAATATACCCACAAAATTCTTTCGACTCAAAGAAAACTCAAAATACTTAAATATTGTAAAATTTAAATTCCCCAAAAATAGTCACCGTAAATTTATATTCAAAAGTCTCAATTTGTTGTGTGTGTGCAGAGCCAAAATTTAAACCACTAAGTTCCACCGATTTATCATTACGTTCCTTTTCGAAAAATCGTTTTGATTCAATTTCTCATGGGATGCTCTCACAAACGAATCACTCATAATGTCACTAATTCCCTCGGTATGCATGGTACACAGAATTAATATAATGGACACGAGTTCACGCATAGAATTTTGAAAGACATAAATTTTATGGTGTAAACTCATCATCAGATAACGGTCATTGGAAAACGGGAAACGTCGCCTCTTATTCACACCAATTAATCTCTCTTTTTATATTTTATTGTCTTAGCTCTCCACGCGGTGAATAATTTTGAAATTCGGACACGATTGGGACTTTTTTGGGTTTTAAGGTGTATTGGGAATGGTTGGGAAATTCAGAATTGAAAAATATTCTTATGATGTCCGTTAGTGCTTTATTAGGATTTTTCTCATTTCTTCTTTTTTTCATTTTTTTTCTATTTTTCGCATTTTTCTTTTCTTACTATTTTTGTTGAGCATTCTTCTTTTACTTTTATTGCCCCTTTTTATTGCACTTTTTGGACATAATTGATGGACTATTATTTTCACAACTCCGGGCTAAATGGGGTTTTAGGGTTATCAAACGAAAAGGGAAAATTTTATTAGGATAATTTTTCACATTTTTTTTATGGCTAATATTTTTGGGTTACACAAATGAGGGCCTAACTTCATTATCCAAATTACTAATTATTTTACCATATGCGTCTCAAGAATAATTTAGTTCAGAGATATTTTAGCCCGTTTTTAAGACTTCTCACTCGTTATCCTTAACCGATCAAAACAAAGGAATTGAGATCCCCAACGACTTATTTTAAACACTGAATTGAACTTTGAATTAACCATTAACTCTGATTGATCAAAAACAAAAATAGATATGCTCGAAATCTCATCGGGTTAGATAATCTCTACACTTATTTGTTAAGTCATCAATTTTCGCTCAATTTCCATCTTTGGTCAATTTCGAATTAGTGCGTTCAAATTTTTACAATTTGATACTTCAAATTAAATATCGTTACATTTTTGAAAATTTTAAATTCCAATTTTTATTTATTTTGAAGAAAAAAATATTTTTGACTTTTTCGAGTCAATTTTGATAATTTTCTTATTTGTTTTGGGTATTTTAAGAAATTTGTGAAGTTTTTAAAAGATGCACTTGTCACCCCCCACCCCCTTAACTTAGACTTTTTCATTATCCTGAATCAGAAGGACTAAAAGCTAAAAAAGAAAAAATAATAAGTGCAACAATTAAAATAAGTAAATATTTAAAATACAAAAAGACACTATATAAGTCCAACACACGATTCAAAAATAAAATGAAAAATAAAAAATCACCCCATTTGCGTCGGGGTTGTGATGACCTCTCTCTCCACTAAAAACTCATCCGATCCCTATAAGAGGTGCGATGATCTCCTCATCTCTCTTCTCCTCGCGTCATAAACCAATAGTCAGAACAAGTTGGGACCAGCTCCATAGATAAGGGGGACACCTTGAGACTCGTGATAACTGTGGTGAATGAGATCCTCGTGGTGCCCTATCGAACCGTAACATACTTGTCCCTACTTGGAGAGAACATCTTGGTCAAAATTATAGGGACATGCTAAACTTATATCTCTCTTAACTTTGGGAATGCACGTATCGGGTTCTAAATCGATCGAGAGTAGAGTCCTCTCCTTGATCGTATCTGAGGAATCAAGTGGAACGATTGGATGGTCACGAAGAAGGACATAATATATCATATATTTCCCTCCGCTCTCTTCGACGTGACTACTTGAGTCTAATAGTGATTGGACTTCGATAGGGAGGTTGTCATCCACTGACCCGACTTATTTTTCACAATATTCTAAGCTCATATCTCCTACCTCGCTCTCTTGATTACTTTCTAAGTCCTATCTCACTCACTCAATCTCTTATTTCTCTCTCAAGCACTCAACTACGTGATCTCTCTCACTCTCCACATAATTCACTAAACACATCTTCCCGACCTCTATCTCAACATCAAAATTATCTCTCCCTTTTGATGTAACACGGCATACCCCTATCGGCTCTCTCATGTGATTCCTCTCGTGTCGTGTACTATGTCTTCAATAATATTCATCTCTCATGATCTGCCCTCATCACCCTCGTGCTTTGTGATGTTAAAGATATTTGTTTCGAGAGTCATGTTCCTGAATGTGAGTTGCATTTTCCCATTTCATGTATTAATAAGTGCATTATCCATAGCTAAGAATGCGGGTTGATGTACATGAACCAATCCTAGGTAACACATATGGATTTAAAAGTGAATGAAAAGTAGTTCATCATTCTAAGGTTTGAACTTTATCAAGATAAAGATTATAGGTCTTTTAATTCCGTTTGCCCTAGGTAACCAAAATGTTTAAGGGTGAAATTGGCATTTTGATAATTTCTCATCCTTGTCAAATATAATTTTTGATTTGATATTGTGGGGACTAAAGTCCTGATATGTTGAATGATTAGAGAGTATTTGATGTCACTTGGAAGGAAGAATTAGATTTTTGCATCATTTATGTTCTATGCAGTTACCGACGGTTCGAGGGAGTGTATGCTAACAACATTTTCTCTCATATATTTAAGGTTAAATTCAGTTCTTATTGCATACGTAGTTTAGTTATTGCTTTAATTCAAATTGCATTAGTTGATAAGTAAAGTCACAAAAACATCATCTTTGATTTCTTCTCAACTTTGAAGCTTCATAACTTTGAAATTGGGACTCGTATTTGGATGTCATTTCTTCCTACGTGCTTATGGACTCAAGGTCTTCAACTTCTTTTTAGGTTCCGCATCCGAATTCCAGATCTGAAATTACTCTTTTGCCCATGAATTTTGTCCTTTTATTTCTTTCTTTTTTTGAGTTTTCTCTTTTATTCACTTGCTTAAAATACCTGCAAAATGTAAGAGAAATACATGAAACTCGATGAACTAGGTAGAAGATGTTAGTAGCAAGGATATGAGATAATTCAACTCAACTTACACTGCACGGGGTAATAAAAGCCTCGAAATTACGGGGATAAATATGAAGAATTTATGCCTAATTAGTGAACCTTCACCGCTTCACTAAGATTCTCATATTAAATTAATCATATTCGCAAATGCTCGAAGAAACTCCAACAATAAGAATTTCAAATCCACACTTGATATAAAAAAATTAAATTCATTTTGTATGCAAATTGTGATAGAAATAGGGAACTCGTGCTCAACATCTCCAGGTCATAGTGATTATTTTATGTAGTTTCTTGGAAATGTTGATGATCCTCATATGATAGAAAGATTTCTTGAGGTGGAATCATTACGCGTACACACACACACACGCACACACACACACACACACACACACACACACACACACATATATATATATATATATATATATATATATATATATATATATATATATATATATATATATATATATATATATATATATATATATATATATATACATATATATAATGGCCTGTGTATATACATAGATCATTGTATATATACCTGTTGAAGACATACTCACCATACAATAATTTGTGTGTATATCACAAGACTTATTCTTATACACACACAAACACATAAGGGCATATGCTTATTATAACAGTAAACATGAAATTTGAAGAACAATTTCAGCAAATAAACATAGATATATACATATTTAGATAAGCTCAATGTATTCAGGGTGTGTTCAAGCATTTGAGTGGCTTTGTACAATTTGAATGTAGTTTTATTTCTTGATTTGTCTGATTGCCTTATTTGTTCAATTTAGAGTTGGAGTAATGATTTAGACTCGGGTTTGTTTTTAATATTTCATTTGATTTCGAGGTGAGCAGATGTCCAAAATGTACTGTTATAGAAGCTCATACCAAATCCAAGCAACATCATTTGATCCCCATAATTTTACTTCAACTCATTAGAAACCAAGACAATATATATATATATATATATATATATATATATAGAGAGAGAGAGAGAGAGAGAGTTGACCTCATATTCTTTCAACCCAATGATCTTCATAACCATTAATTACCAAACCAAACCTCAACTAAATTGATTTGTGCATACTTTACTGAAAACATGCTAGCCCAACAATTATAAGTTACAATCATTGCTTTAGAAGAAACAATACAACGAGTACTCTCATTTCAATGAAATTGAAGGATTTGATTGATTAAAAAAACATATTTGAAATGGAAGAGCTTCCAAAGGCATGGATTCATCCCAAAAGTCAAAATTTCAGTCATGACATAACTCATACAAATAGTTGATCTATGAAAATAATCATACCAAATAAAATATGATATGATAGTGAGGCTTTATTGAGTTGTGTAGACGAAGTTAACTATTGTTAGTCAAGAATAAAGAGTTACATGGTAATATCAAGATTTAAGTAGTCATATCATTCTTAAAATAACATTTTAGCATCCATAGCAGAGTTAAATGAAAAGCAATATAGCAGCAATACTAATATAATAATAAAGAGAAATAGTACTACAATAGTAATAAATTACATATAAATGAACATATAAATCAAGAGCAAACAAATATAAATGTTATTCTTATTTGAGTATAGAGGAGTTAGAGTTGTGATTGATGAACAATTTCCAGTATAGCAGCAATACTAATATAAATAGTAATAAATTACATATAAATGAACATATAAACCAACAACAAACAGACATAAATGTTATTCTTATTTGAGTACAGAGGAGGTAGAGTTTTGATTGATGAACAATTTGCAGATATTGCTTTTTCTATAATAGTACTTAGAGTAATCTGTGAAATTTAATTTTACAGGTTAAAGAGTAATTGTAAACTCAGTGTGAGGTGGGGGGTGATGGTAAACTTCATGTGAGTGTGAGAAAATCTAACACTTGAAGGTCTTAGTTTTCGTCGCCGAGTTGACATGGTCCTAATTATGGGGTTCCATTAACACCTAGAACCTAAAATTTTACAAATGTAGTGCTATAATTTCTACAGTCCTCAAGTAGTGTAGACCTCATAAATTTTTATTCATTACTTTATTACTGTCTAAAGAATGCAGGTAGTTGATGAGTTAGTTAGAATACAATTTGTTTTAATTATTATACATGAAAATGGTTGTCTAGTTTAACCATAATAATGAAAAAAAGGTATAAATGCATACCTTTTCTTCAAGAAGAATGCACTTGACAGACATCATCTCATTGTTCCTTTTAAAATTGAATACATCCCATTTTCTAGTTACTCGAACAACGATCGAGCAGTTTCTCGAATCAACGGTTAACTCTAACACCGAAGTCTAAGAGTTATTCGTATTGGATCTAAATGAACATAAGAAATATACGTCAAATGTGTAAAGAATGTGGTATTAGTAATGTCATTATTAATGGTATGAGAATGTAATTTAAAATTTAATGTGTGTAAGAATAGTAAGTTATATTTAGCAGAGTCTAAGTCCTGGAAATTATTGTTGAACACCGTATTCTTAGTGTAATTTTGTGGTATTGCATCATCATTTCTTAATAGAATTTTCAAACCTGATCTTGATTTGACTCTTGACACAGCTACATAGAGTTTTCCATGACAAAATACTGGTTAGGGCAAGTAAATTCCAACATTTGATAAAGTTTTTCCTTTACTCTTATTTATAGTCATAGCAAAACATAACCGCAATGGGACTTGTCTTGTTTTTAGTATGAACGACCAATTCTTATCTATTGATGTCATGAAAATTCTTGGAATGAAAACTTTTATCCCAATATATGATCTAGTAAGAATCCTATATTCAATGATTAATTCACTCGGTTGAGTAATGATTAAACGTGGTCCATTACAAAGTTCGGCACTTTGGTTATTGTTACGTAGTAGGATCACTAGGACACCCACTTTTAGATCAAGTTTGTGGCTAGGCAATCCATTGAAATTCAAGTTGTTCAGGAACTTGATAGGGACTTTCATGTCTTTATCGTTTGTTTTGGCTGATTATTTATAAATGGATTCATACCATAGGTAAGTACAATCCTCTTCATGAGTTTTATTAAGAACAAAATGGTTTATATTGTTGACAACATCGTTAGTTGGTGCTAGAATTGCTGATGATTTCAAGTAATGTTTGTTCTTAATGTTCTCAACCGAATAAAGGTATGTGCTTTCCACGATTGCTTCCAATGGATTCTCGGTAGGTTGAAGTAGCATATCATTGGGAATTTCAATCCATGTCTTATCCAATTCGTCATTGAAAGAAGTTGAGGCTATCGTACCTTCTCTAACTCGAATAACCTAATCTAAAAATTATATTGTGTCTTGTATTCGCATATTTTAATTCATTATAAAGCTTTGCACTCCTTCAAAATTGATGACATGTTTAGTGAAGCTCGAACAATATCATGTCTTGTTCCTCTTTGGATAACTGGTAATGTTTGTTTGAAATCTCTTCCAAGAAGCAGAATTTTACTACCAAAAAGTTTGTAGCTCGAGTTTGGGACGTCGAAGCAAAGGATATCTCGTAGTGTTCTACCAACTTCTTCAAATGTATGACAATGATCCATAGGAGCTTCATCTAAATTAATTAGGGAGCAATTGTTGATCAGTTCATAAATGTTGGTGCCTTATCGTATGTCACATGTTGATGATTCACATATGTCAATTAGAATTGCAAATCATAAATGGGTTGTTCTTCCGCCAGGTAGCAATAACGTCACGATTCCATGGGATGCTAGTGCAAGAATAATCTTACCTTCGGATCTTAATCGTGTAATAATAGACATGTATAAATACATTTTCCCCGTTCCTCCCGTGCCATAAACGAAATACAATCCTCCCTTCTGCTCATTAACTGAATCGATCACATTATAAACCGATAATTAATATTTCGTTTAAGCCAACATGTAGTTTCTGGTGTTCGGAAGCCATTCCAGCCATATCATATGATGTCTCCTCACGAATCAATTGGTTTCCCATATCCCTTAATAAAGAATCATCAAAAAGTGGTAGGGGTGGAAAATCTTTCAAACTTATGTTGTTATGATGCATAATTTATTCAATTTCTTAAAGTGCGTAACTTTGTATCTAAGAATTAGTTAAGAGAAACTCCGGAAATTGTAATTTTTTCCTATGCATGTATAGAACATCGTCCGAAATAATATTCCAATTTCATTCCCAAAGATCTAATGGGTCAGTAACCTCGTAAAAAATGAGTATTGTAACAAATAATTCACGAAGTTGATTATCGAATGACCAGGTAGAAGCATGGGACAGTGCATCGTGCCATTCTTTGTCTCTATCTAGTAGACCTAATGCAAAACATGCTGCCTTGAAGGTCAAATAAGTAACACCATTTACTATCCTAATTTCCTCATAACTGCGGGTCCCTCGTACAATGTTAAGTAACATTCTCAAGTAAAATCTCTCTCCAGAGGTTGGATGTGCTTAGACGATGCGATTAATGCAATCTTATCTTTCTATTATTTTCCATTCTTTGTACTTTGATTTCCATACCCATTTTATTGGGAACTCTACATATGTAAGACCACATACATCGAAACTTTTAGAATTCATCCTTATCCATTCAGTGAACATGGTTTTCTTGGCATCTATTCTTTTGACGATATTGTCCTGCCTTTTAGACTCCGTAAAGGTTATATTTTTCTCATCTGGCAAGCGGAATGTTAATCTCTCCACATCTACACTACGATGTTTAATGTTTAAATTAAATATCCTCCACGCAGACTCATATACAGATATGTACCTACATTCAAGAAATGATCTAATATCATTAGTAGGTATAACATCATCATTGCCTATCTTATCATTTTTTGCCACATTTTCTTGTAATAGAACCCTTGCTTTGTTAGCACCCTTGTTGACATACTTAAAGAGATACTTAATAGATCCAGACTTAGTACAAATCTCCACGTTAATACGTGCATCGTAGGAAGCGATTAAGACTCTGTTATTAGGTACAACAAATCTATTATCGAGTTTAATACCATTTCTCTCAACAACAACGCCATCATCTCTCCTTTTATAAATAGGAAAACCTTTTTCATATAAAAAAGTCCCATTTGCAAATGGATCAGGAATTTTTTTTAGAGAAAATTCCTTCGGCCATACATGGGGAATTACGATTTGCTTCACCGCAAGGTCTGTGCATCATAAAGTGGTAAACAACTTTAAAGCCAATAGGATCGTCTTCCTCCTTTAGTATTTGAGATGATATAATCGAATAAATTTGTGTCGATGTTCGAGGTTTATCCTCCAGATGCAGGAATAATATGATATGAGCATGTGGCAATTCTCTTTTTTGGAACTCAATAGTGTAAATAGCTTACAAAAAATAATTGAAATTAGATTATAATAAAATTGTTGAATGAAAACATTTGAATACAAATGTACTTACATGATAAGAGAGTGCCAAATCACTTTCCTTCTTTCAAATCATTCATGAAATCATCGTTCTTTATTTTAAAACATCTCTCAATAATATCGGGTCCTTCATCAGGTTGTTGGCCAGGTTTTAGTGATAGAAAATGGTTAATTTTAGACCACTTTGGGTTCGATATGAAAGTGATGAATAGGTATAGGTTGCCAAACCATCTACAAATTTCCATTGGATCTTGGAAGCTTTGACCCATATACCTTGCACCACCTGTGAAAGTGGAGAGGAGAACAATTCATTTCCCAATGGATGCAAGCGTTGTGTCTCCTCTTAAGACCGCATCATTAAGACCTTTGTAAATCTCGAAACACAATTTAGTTTTATTTAGGCTTATCCATCGTAGTCTCTCTTCCTCTATACATGTGTATGCATCAATAATGTACTGTTGAAATAAATGACCCTAAAAGTGTAATGAATTTGATTCGTTTGATCTTTGTTGTAGTTTGTAGGAGTAAGACTCCCATATGGTTATGCATTACCTTTTAGTATGACAATGACCCGTATTATTTGCGTAGAGAATGTCTACGTGATATCCATCTTCGTCGTATGGAAAAATTAATGGATATTGCATTTCCATAAATGAGGGATGTATCTTGCTTATATGATGCAATTCGGTAGACTTTTTATCAATTATAATGTCACGCCTATAATTAGTATCCGAAAGGTTGGCAACTATCAATCTAGCAACTTCAGAGGCTTGAGGAAAATTATAAATGGGGAGTTATCATGCCTTATACCCAAATGTGGGCATATGTCTGCAAAATCACAAACTCTAAAATGATCATGGGCCATTCTAAAAACCTTTTGCTAGTTCAATACTTTCATCAAATATTTTTATAAGTCCTTTTACAATGACGGGGTCAATGTTAGTGATAGTGTGTGATGACCGTATAACTGATACATGATTTGAGACCTCATCTTCAATAACGTAGATATATAATTATGCAAATTTGGGTTGTTGGCCTTCAATCGGGATTAATAACCCAATTTTGTGATGGCCATGTCTGCTTATTCGATATACATACGGTCCACCACCATTATTGTATCTATTATCAACTTTTCATCCTATTGAGGTGAAAGAAAACATTGAGTTGTAAGCATGAATATGGGTTCAAAATTTTGATGAGCGCACACCTCCATTATATGATAACAAATCAATAAGAAACGACGGCGGTTCCTTCGATAGTGGTAGTCTAATTTTCCCTTCTTGATAGCATAGGGAGAACTTAACACATGATGAATGTCTATTTTTTCAGTCGATTACTCATACCACATAATAGCATTGTAAAACCTACATTCCTTTGAAGGAGGCCCAAGCATCTAGATGCCAGAGTTGTTACATATAATTTATTGAGAAAAGGAATGAAGTGTATTAAAAAATTTTAAACTTTTAAACCGAATAATTAGGTATTTTATAATGTGTTACCATTCAAGGATGCGATTGACGCTCTAGTCTTACGATAGGAGGTAGTTGAATGACGTTTCCGTTTACCTTATATATATATATATATATATATATATATATATATATATATATATATATATATATATATATATGGTTATAAATATCTATAATTCGATTGGCATTAAAAAACATTAACATATCTGAAATCATACAGGATATACGCATTTGGGGTTTATTCACGATTCGTTTATTTAAAGATTTTGAAGAATTTGCCTCCGAAAGGACACATGTTGCCCACTCTAACGTGTAACTACAATATACACCAACGGTTGCAGTAGGTTCACAGTTCGTTATTGATGTTCTGCTGTAATTGGACCTATTTTCATTAACAGGGGACATTGAAGAAATAAATTCTACATATGTTCGCATCGGTATGGCTGACTTTACGTTGACTGCAGTACGTGAGTATGTTGAAGGTATACTTCGTGCAAAATGGGAAGTAGTTGATGATGAAGGCATAATGTGGGTGTTTAATGGTCGATCAAGTGCTGAAGGACGCATGAGCCTCCTACGCATCCTAGCTACTCTACATCTTTCAGTATAATCCATATATGCATAAGATGTATGCCAATTTAGTAATGATGAGATAAATAAAACTATTTAGAGATACGAATGTTTATAATAGGCAATTTTTACCTTTTTTTCAATAACCAACTATAAATGATGTATATATGGAAAAGAAGAAACAATTTATTTAACCATTAAATAAGCTAACATAAAGTATAACATGTATAAAAAATTTACATAGTAAAATGTAAACACAATACAACAAAAAAATATAAAACCATCGATTTCGTTATTCAAATGTTTATTACAATGCTTCAATGACGACGTCAAGTCATATTAAGATGTACGTTGACGTAACGCAAATGGTTATAGTATTTGGAAAACAAACATAAATGTATTTTATAAAGTAAAACAAATATTTATTCCTAACACCAAGCGATGGAAAAAATATTTAGCTTTAGCAATCAATTTAATAAGATGATGAATTCTCGAACGGATCATCTTTCTATGAAGTGGAGCCATGGTAATTTGCAAATGGTTGGTCATAGTAGTAGTTAAAATTTTCAAGATGATATAAGGAATGAGAAGATATTCATGATTTCATCATAGGTTCTTCATCGTCAAAGACAATAAAGTGCAGTCCATTGGATTCATCCTTAGAGTCGCGATCCAGATCGAAAAAAGTGGGGGGAATAGCACGTTGTTCTTCATTGGACACAATGGTTGAGGTATGCAGGTTGTGGATTAGCGAACTACATATAGTTGCCTTTTTTCTCAATATCATGAGTGTTAACGAAATTTCCTTATTTGTTGTAAATTTCCAATATGGAAGTACCGTCTAAGGCTTTGAAAACACAATATATTTTTTCGGCTCTTGATTTTTTTAGCTTGTTTTTGGACTGAAAGATGGATGACTGAAGAGCATATAGTCGACGACGTGAGAAATATCTTTGCTCCTGAGGACTGGGATTGTCAACATTGATAATTTATCTCTGTGAGAACATTAAGTCAGGCTTCAGGAGATTTTTACGTTCCTTGCGAACCATGTTTATCCAAAATGATTCTGTAAAAGTAAAAAATAAGTTAGTTGGAAATAGTTATGCTTATGAGAAAATGGGAATAATGAAATGGAGAAAAAGGTTTTTTAATTTATGATTTGAGGTAACCCTATTGCAAAAAAAATATAAATGAATAGATAAGTTAACAAATCTATTTGGTATTGTAAGGAATTATTTAATGATGTCTAAATTGAAAGCATACATAAATCATTTAAGAAAATATCCATTCTCAATAAGCAAGGGGAAATATTTTTTGTATTTATTTTAATCTATTTCTGAAAGTAAACTATACGAAAAACAAGAGTAAAACGTAAAAAAAATCATTTACACATTTGACAGTTGATTGTTTGATAAAAATCAAGTAATTAATGAAAGGAAAAACATCTGTAAAACAGTCCAAATACATCCTTTACACATTCAACAATTATTGTTTGATAACAATTAAAAAAACGAAGTTAAAACAATATAAAAAAATGTTACAGGTGATACTATTAATCAGAACGGATTATAAAAATACCAAGACTTAATTTTGGAAGGCAAGAGTATTTGAATATAAACAATGAAGACAATTCTGCATATTTCAACTACTTCCTGTAGTTGCAAACATATGAGGATGCTATTCAAATGCATTTCTTGAATACGTGGATGTTTTTTTTCTTTATTATGATATTATTTGTCTCTTTATTTCTCTTTGTAGATACTTTGGTCCTACAAAAAAACTACCCTTCAACATATTCAGGCCCTAATTTTCTTATTACCAAACATTGTACCAAAGTTTTCTGTTAAAATGTCAACCATATATATGTAACAATATAAAATTATACTCCTTACTAAATGTTTCTCTAACACATGACTCAAAAAAATTCAAATCAGATAACCGTCTCTTGTTAGTTGTCCGAGTTGAATCAGAAGTTGAGCGAAAACTCGGCTAACCTGCTGACTTCGTCAACATGGACATGGGGTTTATTCCCGAAAATGATTCGATCAAAAGCATAACTATCCTGACCCATTCACAGCACTGGTACACAGACCCGTTTCCCCGTTGGCCACCAAACCCAACCCAAAAAAATAGTACCCTATCGAAACTAATGGACAAGTGTTTGGTCCTATATTTCAGGATCGTCTTAGAATCTCCACCCAAGTGAGTATTTCATACAAAAAACTCTACCCCTCAACATATTCAGACCCTGTTTTTTTTATTACCAAACATTGCACCAAAGTTTTGTATTAAAATGTCAACCATATCCATGTAACTATATAAATTTATACCCCACCCAAAATGCTTCTCTAACACACGACTCGAAAAAAAATTCAAATCAGACAACCGTCTCTTTTAAGTCATCCGAGTTGAATCAGAAGTTGGCCAAAAACCTGGCTCACCTGCTGACTTCGGAATAAAGAAAAATTTTCAAATTAAAAACACATTACAAACATTTAGACCAAGAAATATTGGAAGAGAAATAGAATAGTAAAATTGAAGACTGTTAACTCATATATTTTAATGGGCGGATTATAACATTTATGAATGTGGTAGGATTTCTAACTCAAAGAAAAAGATCAAATGTATGTAAAATATGATTAATATGCAATTACATTTCAAACAAATATATTCAATTTGAGATCAACTATTAACTCATTCATTATATATTTTTTGACAAGTCAATCGATATTGCCAATAATAGTCAAGAATTATTTTCTTTAACATTTAAACAAACACCTAATGTGCAAACTGAAACAAAAATATAATCAATAATTATTTTCTTTGACTTTTTAATAAACACCTAATATGCAAACTCAAAAAACATATCAAATGTATGTAAAATATGATTACTATGCTATCACATTTCAAACAAAATCTCACATAAGAAAAATAAAACGAATGTACCTTTCTATTGAGACCTGATATATTTGAAGGAAACCAACAAATTTTCTGTCAAGATAAAAAATGTAATTAAAGTAAAACCAAGAAATTTCTAATGTAAGAAAGTACAGATCATTCGAAAAAAGTTATTAGCATATAGTACCATTTAAAGGATTGAAGTGGGAATGCATTGCTAGATGGCTAGCCTCGTTTATTGTGACACCCCGCCCAATAAACTACCGGGTGATCAGTCATATATCAAATTAAATAGGAATCTCATATGGATCATCCTTAGCATCATTGTCAAAATTTTATAAAAATTACTAACCACCTAGTATTCAAAAAGCTGATGTCAAATTTTAAACTTTATTTTAACCAAAACATAATCTCATGCGGAAAAGATATACACACATATAAATAGAGTCAACCCATCTCATCAAATAAATAAAACAATGTTTTTCCAAATAAACCATCGGCTAATCCAAATCAAAGTAAATTAACAGAGTGTAAAACATCCCATCCAATTTGAAGTGCAATAATTGAATAAAACTGTGAGCGACATGCTCGAGATAAACTGAGACAGCATTCCTAAACTAGGAATAAAATGAGGGAAGCGTCTATCCAAATCCTGTAACATCCACACATGCTACAGCTGCGAGTCCCTAGACGGAATTCAAGCCTAGCGTCCCTTTGGCTCGATACCTAATAGGTTTTGAAAATAATTAATATCAAGGGTTAGAACCCAAAACGTTTTGAAAATATTTAGTAAGTGATTAAATTGCAATAATTTAAAATGCATGAATGCCCATATTTAAGCTAGTGTCGCACTCCCTTGAGGACAGACTCACGCCTCAAGTAAGGTGTACACCTAAGAGCTTTCTTTATATCCTCCCAACTCATCTACCCCGTAACTAGATACTTGATATAACTTCTTCCAACCACCCTACACAAACTCGGTTTGCTTAAGATATGATTTATAAGTTGTTAATCACATTAACTTAGTTAATCATTTTCCCTTTTTAAATCCATATAAAAATCACACCCGTTATATTATTAATACAATTCACATCATGTACTTATTTAATCGTATAGAATTATTTATCCCATTATATACATAAAATCATATTACAACATTCACACATATGTTGAATATATATATAATTCATGCTCCCAAGTAATACCTCACCGGATGTAGTCTCTAAAGTGTTAGCCATCGAGGCTACTCAGTACCCCAAGGAGTTTCGAGACAACTATGGTCCACCGAATCCGAACATAAAATAATAACGTAATGGAGGCGGTCATATTCCCCCGAGTATGAGGACATTATCTCGATGCCCCATCTCTGTAATTAGACGCTATGACTAGGGGATATACTCACCCTACTCCTCAAGATAGGAGATTCACCCACATCGCGCAACCTCCTTTGGTAGCACTTGAGTATATAATTTTAAAAAATATATAGTCACTCATATTTATAAGCACACAATATATATACTATCACACACCGTATATATAATTTAAATTTCGGCTTTATCGTGAACAAAATCCGTAGCACTAGCCTATATTTTTCCGAGTCTATGGTCCGACTATAATTAATTAATTTACCCAATAATTATTTTAATACATTCCCGAGTCTCTGGTCTAACTCTAATTAATTAATTTACCCATTAAATAATTTAATGCCTTTTCGAGTCTATGGTCCGACCCTAATTTAATTAATTTATCGGTTAATTAATTTATTAGCTTGGTATTACTCAACCAATATACCCAGACTTGCTCACTTGGCCCGTATCTTAATATTACCCGAGTCTATATTCCAACTCTAAATTAATTTTTCCTCTACAGAATTAATTTAATACCTTGGTGTCACCAAAAATCGCTCACCTGGCCCAAAAATACAATATCCCCAATTAATTATTCAAAATTCTCCTCAATAAATTTTGCACAATTATTCATCTAATGTTTTCAATTTACTCAATTTACTCAATCTGCCTAGATTTTTAAAATTCCATTTTGGGGTATGTTGGAGCCGTTTTGGAGAACACGTATTAGAAAATAAAAGTTAGAAAACGTGATTTTTTACACGGACAGAATTGCCATTTATAGCTTTTGTGAAGCTTTTTACCCAGAATTATCTACTTTAATTCCTCAAGTGTTCAAAATTAACTCTAACCCAACTTAAGACCAAATTCCAATCAAATAATTGTCATCCCAAATAAGACATTAACCATGATTCTTCTCGTATTCTTTATAGATAAAAACACCTTCCAATTTATCAATTGGTTTCTCCACAATTCATACAAATAAATTATCATTCTCAAATCTCAAAATTTATTTGTAATATGCACAAATTTAAAATCCCAATTTGTGTCTACCCAGCCTAAAATCATTAGTTCAACACACATACTATGATATGAATTGAAGACTACAATTAAATTAAAAGCAAGTTTAACCACTTGCCTTAAGAGTTCATAGTGTGTGATTATCCGTTGGTGTAGAGATCGTTGTGTGATGAAGAACACCTTACTTGTTCTTCCTCTTTGGGTCCCAAGAGTCCTCCCTCTTTGACCGTCACGTTTTTCATCATGTGGGCCTAATTAAAATGGCCTAAATACCCCCTGAGTGGGCTCGGTTATGCACCAAAATACTATGTGGCCCATTTACCACCCTCGGGTACACTTTTTTTACTATCTCGACCCATCCGGACTCAACCATGCACTCAGAATTGACATCCAAATTAATTTATAAAAATTCCCTATCTCACACTCAACTTAGTCTATATCCGACTTCTGACCGAGATAAATAAATGCCACTTCACTCATACATGTTATGACGTAAATAAATTAATACTATTGACTTAGTAATTTAATTTTCATAAATATTAAGCATTTTCTCTTCGAGTAATATTTAAATAAATATTAATATAATTAATTCAATTAAATTACGACACAAGTAATTTAAAATTATTCGAATTAATTAAATATTAAAATGCACAAAAATACGGGGTGTTACATCTTCCCCCCTTATAAAGGAATTTCGTCCTCAAAATTAGGTCATACCTGCGGCGAATAACTTGGGATACTGCTCTCTCATATCCTCCTTTCGCTCCCACGTAGTGGTACAACCTTAGATCGTAGCTTACACTCACATAGCTATAAGTCTCTCCTCATATGAGATGGCTGACTACAAGTAAATATCCTCGAGTGGGTCATGCTAGGAAGGCCTCTCGATGGTCATCAATCTCTAAATCAGTGGTCCTCGACCATTCAGTGCCTCAAATGATGTGCTTATACTCCATCGGCTCTACTATCTTTATGTTAGAAAATTTCCCTTATGTCTGGGTGCTAATTTCCTTGTTGACAAACATGTGACTTTCTTCCCGAAAATTACCCGCAATAATTACCGACTACGCATGTCAGACTTCCACCTTCAATGCACGGTAACGTACGCCTCATTACGTTCCTGAATTATATGGAAAGACATAACTTACTCAATCCCACTGATGGACCACAACTCATCTCGGGTCCTGGTAGTTTTTTATTTCCACACCCTTTACCAACCAAAGGTTGGATAGAAATATTTTTCCCATAGGTTCTCCAAAAGTTTCACGTAGATAATAAACCGTTACGAGGTATCACACGTAACTCTACCAGTGGTAATTACTACTCTCAAATTAACAAAAAAAACTAGAATACACCTTTCTCGATTTCTCCCACTACCTAGTCACTTCCCATCTACCCATCGACTTATAGGTGGTGCGCCTAGCACGATATGTAACTTCGTTCCTATCTCCTTGTGATAATTCTTAGTAGAGGTGGGACTACAAGGTCTTATCTGAATTCACAAAAATATTGGACGACAACGTGTGCTGTTTCACTTATTCTTTTCAATTTAATAGTTGGATGTACTGCCCGATCGTATAACCCATCCAAATTAACAATTAGTCTTTCTGGTCAATCTATTTTGCAAATTCGATGGAAGGTCCTGGCTTCTCCCCGACTTGGGATTGTCAGATTATGAATGATACTAATCCGCGGATAAATTCCATCCCTAGAATGATCAAAATTACAAAAATCCTGGTTGATAACCTCGAATTAACTTTTTTTTAAACTTAAATGGTGTACCTGGAGAAAACTTCATTATGTCTCATATAAAAAAAATTATCGTGCTCAAAGATTCACATCACATGAGTAGGAATCTACACCTCATATATGCATAAAACCATGCTAGGCATATGACTAAGTGAGACTCTTCTCTACTTTCCCAAAATGTGGGTTCTTCCTTGCCTAAAGATATCTTGTGACATGTGCCTCCACCGCCTTTCCTCTCCTCACGGTGGAGATCGTTCTTCTTGATATGCATACAGTCGGACTGTTTCACTCCTCAAATGGATTTCAGTTCGCTGTACTTTCCCACTTATTTCTAACTGACCCACCGGAATATATTCAACACACTTATTTACATATTCCTTTATTTTGGACGATTTTGAAATAGTACTAACCAGGGCGCCCATACACCCTATATCCCGTGCATATTTGAACAACATCACAGACGTCACATACGTAATTTTTTTTGCTCAAGCTTATCCTGCAAATCACACCATAACATACGGTTATTTTCGATTACTCCACAAATTGTAATTTTAATTCTTCTTGATGTTGCCCCACCCATTAACTTGTGGTGCGAAAGTTTTCTCAGTACTTCTTTTGCAGCACTACCCGGCTACACTGACCTTGTAATGTAAGAGCTATCAACTCAAAGTGTTTTCTCCACACATTCAAAAATTACCCTCGAAATCGATGTCCCACCTTCCAATAACGTCTCTCCACCACCGACTCTTATTAGGGCTCATGCGTATAACATTTAATGACAGACCCCAAAAATTACATTCCCCAATGTATTAAACATTAGCATTGTCGTCATTGATTTTCGTAGACCCACGCATATAATCGGGATACCTAAAACTCTGTCCCCATACTCATAGGTTTAATTATCGACTCCTGTGTCTCTAACGGAGTTAAGAGTACTACGCTCGCACTATCACTAAGTCCTCAGCGCTAAGTCACTAACGAGCTAAATCTCTTCGCTCCATGGTCAATCCACCATGCCCCAAATCACATCAGTAAAATCCCTACACACCTGGATACAATATACTAGACAACTGTACCCTATGAATTTTATTTTATAAAATATTTTCGCGAGCCTAACCTTCTTTCGGGTGGAACCTCGCAAAGAATATACATCCTGCCCTGGAATAGCAAACACGATAGTCTTGCTGTAATCGTCCACTATCGCTTACCCGTTGCTAACCAGTCCATACCCAGGATAAGATTATACTCGCATAACACCTCTTAAAATGAGGTATTCTAGTAAAAATATGTCCTCCCAGTGTCTTCATGTGCTCTCCTGCATATGGGACCAAAGAGATCCCCGCTACCCAATGGTAAATATATACACAATAGTAACATTCCCGGTACAACCACTAAGTATATCCACCGCGCGAATATAATGTTAATCAAAATACTGTGACTCATCGGTGTTACATGAAATTTTATCCCATTTACTCCGGGATAAAACCCATACTTTCACTCGCTCATACACTGGCGGTCCAAATTGTTCCTGGATATAACACTCTCATCCAAAATGAACAAAAACCTGTATAACTGCTACCCTTTCTAGGCATTTTAATCCTGTCCTTACTCTACTACGGACAGGGTCCACACATGTGTTAATACTCTTTAAAAATTGGACACCTCTCTGTGTCATTACCCTTTATATAGGCCCATTGGCCATGTCGGGATTGCCCTTTCCCCGAATCTAGTAATCTTAATCCTGATTGCCACTCCCGTTGTCCCTTTGGCTTTGCTGGCCCTTTGGGACTCTTTGTCGGGATAGACAACCTTGCTTGAATCCACCGTCACTTAGTAGAAACTCTATTCCTCGAAATCATAAAAATTGATCATTTACTGGGTATTCCTCCCTATGGTGTCTCACTAGCACCGTTAAATCTAGATCTTCCCATTGGATAGATTTTTTAAGAATCTCGGCTCCCTCTTTATGTAAGCGTTGATGCAAACTCATAAACGTATGACTTTTGATTACATCAACACTAGGCATCACGATCGAATTTTATATCCATGCTTTTTTATCCTACCCATGAGTCCATTATCCACTTACGGACCCTATTATTAAACTTTGTACCCCCCTCGTCAGGTACGAAGTTTGCTTAAACAAATAAACTTTTCCTTCATGTACGCCCATGGTCTTGCCCTTCTGAAGTAAATACTAAAATCTTTTAGGCCTCTCTGTCTAGGCAACTGATGAGAGTATTTACGGTTCAACCGTAGCCAAATTCCTCATTAATTATGGTATCTACCCATGAATGTAATGACTGTCTCCCATCACTCTGTGCTACTCGTATGAGCTTAAAATTTCGTTCGAAATTTAAAAATGAGTGTCACTACACTCCCACAAATATGATCCTAATTGGGGGTTCTCTTTCCATTTGCAAATCACCCAACTATACCATCTTCAAACTCTAGGGAATGACTTTTCTATAACCTCTTCGACTCACACCCTTATCGACTACACTGGGTGGTTCTAAATTTGTGCCACCATCCTTTTCAATGGTCCTTAGTTGACCATTGCGCCCTAACGGTTATCCCAAAATTAAATTCCTGAATAGTAATAATGGTGTCTCCTATCACAACCACCATTTCCAGAATACTCCATGTCTTCTGTCGAGTCCTCTCCTTTGACAATCCTCCTACGACCCTCATTGGACGTCACAAAGAATGTTCTGTGTACAAAGCCCAACCGAACTCCTATATGAATAACATTAACTACTAAATCGCAGGAAAATGTAAATGCACATATGTAAAGGACTACAACAATCCTATCATAAGGCTCTAAATCAAAGAACGTTAAGCTAAAACGTGAAAAGCCGAACATATACTTAGGACACTAGAACCTGATGCTCTGATACCATGTATGACACCCTGTCCAATAAAATACCGGGTGATCAGTCCTATATCAAATTAAACAGGAATCTCATATGGATCATCCTTAGCATCACTGTCGAAATTTTATAAAAATTACTAACCACCTACTATTCAAAAAGCTGATGTAAAATTTTAATCTTTACTTTAACCAAAACATAATTTCACCCAGAAAAAATATACACACATATAAATAGAGTCAACCCATCTCATCAAATAAATAAAACAATGTTTTGCCGAATAAACCATCGGCTAATCCAAATCAAAGTAAATTAACAGAGAGTAAAACATCCCATACAATCTGAAGTTCAATAATTGAATAAAACTGTGAGCAACATGCTCGAGATAAACTGAGATAGCATTCCTAAAGTAGGAATAAAACGAGGGAAGTATCTATCCAAATCCTGCAACATCCACACATGCTACAGCTACGAGTCCCTAGAGTGAATTCAGTCTTGGTGTCCCTGTGGCTAGACACCTAAAAGGTTTTGAAATTAATTGATAGCAAGGGTTAAAATGCAAAACGTTTTGAAAATATTTAGCAAGTGATTAAATTGAAATAATTTAAAATGCATGAATGCCCATATTTAAGCTAGTGTTGCACTCCCTTGAGGACAGACTCAACCCTCAACTAATGTGCACACGTAAACGCTTTCTTTATATCCTCCTTACTCATCTACCCCGTAACTAGGTACTTAATATAACATCTTTCAACCACCCTACTCAAACTGAGTATGCTTAAGATATATTTATTAGTTGTTAATCACATTAACTTAGTTAATCATTTTCCCTTTTTAAATCTATATAACAATTACACCCGTTATATAATTAATACAATTCACATCATGTACTTATTTACCCATATATAATTATTTATCCCATTATATACGTAAAATCATATTACAACATTCACACATATGTTGAATATATATATATATATATATATATATATATATATATATATATATATATATATAATCCATCCTCCCAAGTAATACCTCACCGGATGTAGTCTCTAAAGTTATACCAACCCAGGCTACTCCGTACCCCCTGGAGTTTCGAGACAACTATGGTCCGCCGAATCGGAACGTAAAATAATAATGTAATGGAGGCGGTCATATTCCCCCGAGTATGAGGACATCATCTCGATGCCCCATCTCTGTAATTAGACGCTATGACCTGGGGATATACTCGCCCTACTCCTCAAGCTAGGAGATTCACCCACATCGCGCAACCTCCCTTGGTACCACTCGAGTATATAATTTAAATAAATATATACTCACTGATATTTATAATCACACAATATATATACTATCACGCACCGTATATATAATTTAAATTCCGGCTTTACCGTGCACAAAATCCTTAGCACTACCCTATATTTTCCCGAGTCTATGGTCTGACTCTAATTAATTAATTTACCCATTAATTAATTTAATACATTCTCAAGTCTCTGGTCCGACTCTAGTTAATTAATTTAATGCCTTTCCGAGTCTATCGTCCGACCCTAAGTTAATTAATTTATCTATTAATTATTTTATTACCTTGGTGTCACTCAACCAATATACCTGGACTTGCTCACTTGACCCGTAACTTAATATTACCCGAGTCTATATTCCAACTCTAAATTAATCTATTTCTCTACAGAATTAATTTAATAGCTTGGTGTCACGAGAACTCGCCCACCTGATCCAAAAATACAATATACCCAATTAATTATTCAAAATTCTCCTAAAAAAAGTTTGCATAATTATTAATCTAAGGTTTTCAATTGACTCAATTTACTAAATATGTCCATATTTTTAAAATGCTATTTTGAGGCATTTTGGTGCCGCTTTGGAGAACACGTATTAGAAAATAAAAGTTAGAAAACATGATTTTCTACAGGGCATCGCAGACATAATCGCCATTAACAGCTTCTGTGGAGCTTTTTAACCAGAATTCTCCACTTTAAATCCTTAAGTGTTCAAAATTAACTCTAACCCAACTTCAGTCCAAATTCGAATCTAATAATTGTCATCCCAAATACGACATTAACCATGATTCTTCTCGGATTATTTACAGATAAAAAAACTTTCAATTTATCAATTGGTTTCTCCACAATTCATACAAATAAATTATCATTCTTAAATCTCAAAATTTATTTGTAATGTCCAAAAATTTAAAATCCCAATTTTTGTCTACCCAACCCAAAATCATTAGTTTAGCACACCTACTATGATATGAATTGAAGACTATAATTAAATTAAATAAAAGTTTAACCACTTGCCTTAAGAGTTCGTAGTCTGTGATTATCCTTTTGTGTAGGGATCGTTGTGTGATGAAGAACACCTTCCTTGTTCTTCATCTTTGCCTCCCAAGAGTCCTCCCTCTTTGTCCCTTACCTTCTCCAATTTCTCACAAATGAGTTATGTCTTCCCAAAACTCCAAAATTTAGGTTTTTATCTCCAAAGCCCGTTTTTAATCATGTAGGCCTAATTTAAATGGCCCAAATATCCCTGAGTGGGCTCGGTTATGCCCAAAAATACTATGTCACCCATTTACCACCCTCATGTACACTTTTTCAACGATCACGACCCATCTGGACTCAATCGTGCACTCATAATTGACATTTGAAATAATTTATAGAAAGTCCCTATCTCACACCCAACTTTGTTTATATCTGACTTCCGGGCGAGATAAATAAATGCCACGTCACTTATACACATTAGGACGTAAATAAATTATTACTATTCATTTAGTAATTTAATTATCATAAATATTGACAATTTTCTCTTCGATTGAAAGAGTTGGCGCTTGCGTTCAATTAAGATCAAATTATATTTAAAACACCTTTTAACCCAAACAAACCCTAAAGATGCAACTAGGTGTGAATGAAACAATATGAAATCATGCACGAGTTATTCAAACACACATAATTGAGGGAAAATCCCCCACAGGGGCAAAACCATTTATTTTCACTATAATTTGTAAGAAAACGGCTTACAATCGGATTACAATGAAAATACAAGTTGACTAAGAATTACCCTCAGGTATCGGATTCTGTAGTCGCGGCTGGAATTATCCCTTTCCAGTAGGGCTGCAATGAAGAGGAAGAAGCGGTCCACTTCACAAGGGTTGAACAACAGCAATGGTGTTCTTGGGTTACCAAACTTGATTCACATAGATATGGAAGATGTGTGAATCTAAAAACCTAGAATCATAGGACTCAATAGGTGAAGACTTTAGGGTTCATATGCTCTGAAAAGCGTGGGAAAGTCTTATAGAAACCAACTACTGATCGTGGTTTAAATAAGGAGTCAAAACCCTAAAAAATCTGCTACACGATCTGGCAGAGTTTATCCAGGGCGGATCGGTCCGATGGCGGATCGGTTATTTTAATTTGAAGCCGATTCGGTTCGCAATCGGCTCGTTGCTCTCTGGACTCATTTTGCAAGGCGGTCCGGTCCGGTCCTGGGCGGATCGGTCCGCAGTCGGATCGGTTCTTTTTATTTTGGGGCTGACCGGTCCGGCTGACTGTTTCCAGATTCCTTCTTCTTTTGATCTTCGGATTTCGGATTTCGTTGATGACGATGTGATCTTTTCAACCATCAATCTTGTAACGGCGTATGACATAACATATACATAAAGATGGACAAATTGTCCTTACATCGATAATATTTAAATAAATATTAATATAATTAATTAAATTATATTACGGCACATAAGTAATTTTAAATTTTCCGAATTAATTAAATATTAAAATGCCCAAAAATACGAGGTGTTACATACTTCCCCCCTTACAAAGGAATTTCGTCTCCGAAATTAGGTCATACCTGCGGCGAATAACTTGGGATACTACTCTCGCATATCCTCCTTTCGCTCCCACATAGACTCGTCAATAATGTGATGACGCCACTGCACTCTCACTTGTGGTACAAGCTTAGATCGTATACTGCACTCATATAGCTATAAGTCTTTCCTCATATGAGATGTCTGACTGCAAGTCAATCTCCTCAAGTGGGCCGTGCTAGAAAGCCCTCTTGATGGTCATCAATCTCTAACTCGATGTTCCCTGACCATGCAGTGACTCAAACGATGAGCTTATACTCCAACGTCTCTACTATATTTATGTCGCCAAACACATGACATTCTTCTGGGAAATTACCCGCACTGACTCCTAACTACGCATGTCAGACTTCCACCTTCAACGCACGGTAACGTACTCCTCATTACGTTCCTAAATTATATAGAAAGACATAACTTACTCAATCTCGCTGATGGACCACAACTCATTTCGGGTCTTAGTAGTTTGTCATTTCCACACCCTTTACCAACCAGAGGATGGATAGCAATATTTTTCCCATAGGTTCTCCAAAATTGTCACGTAGATAATAAACCGTTACGAGGTATCACACGTAAGTCTACCAGTGGTAGTTACTACTCTCAAATTAACTAAAAATGTAGAATACACATTTCTCTATTTCTCCCACTACCTAGTCGCTTCCTGTCTACCCATCGACTTATAGGTGGCGCGTCTAGAACGATATGTAACTCCGTCCCTATCGCCTCGTGAAAATTCTTACCAGAGTTTGGACTACAAGGTCTTATCTAAATTCATAACAATATTGGATGACAACATGTGCTGTTTCACTTATTCTTTTCAATTGAATAGTTGGATGTACTGCCCGATCGTATAACCCATCCAAATTAACAATTAGTCATTCTGGTCAATCCATTTTGCAAATTCGATGGAAGGTCCTGGCTTCTCCCCGACTTGGGATAGTAAGATTATGAATTATACTAATCCGCGGATAAACCCCATCCCTGAATTGATCAAAATTACAAAAACCCGGTTGATAACCTCGAATTAACTTTTTTTACCCTTAAATGGTGTACCCAGAGACAACTTCATTTTGTCTCACATAACACAAATACCCATGCTCAAAGATTCACATAACATGAGTAGGAATCTACACCTTATATATGCATAAAACCATACTAGGCATATGACTAAGTCAGACTCTTCTCTACTTTCCCAAAAGGTGGCTTCTTCCTTGCCTAAAGATATCTTGTGACAAGTGCCTCCACCGCCTTTCCACTCCTCACGGTGGAGATCGTTCTTATTGATATGCATACAATCGGATTGTTTCCCTCCTCAAATGGATTTCAATTCGCTATACTTTCCCACTAATTTTCTAACTGCACCACCAGAATATATTCAACACACTTATTTACATATTCCTTTATTTTGGACGATTCTGAAATAGTACTAAACAGGGTACCCATACACCCTATATCCCGTGCATATTTGCACAACATCACAGATGTGACATACGTAATATTTTTCTCTCATGGCTATCTCGCAAATGACACCATAACTTACGATTATTTTTTATTACTCCGCAAATCACAATTTTAAATATTCTCGATATTTCCCCACCCATTAACTTGTGGTGCAAAAGTTTTCTCAGTGCTTCTTTTCCAGCACTACCCGGCTACACTGACCTTATAAAGTAATAGCTCTCAGCTCAAAGAGTTTTCTCCACACATTCATAATTAACCTGTAAACCGATGTCCAAGCATCCAATAACATCTCTCCACCACCGACACTTATTAGGGCTCATGCGTATAGCATTTCACGACAGAGACCAAAAAGAACTTTTCGCAATGTATTAAACACTAGCATTGCCTACATTGATTTTCGTAGACCCAATCATATAATCGGGATACCCAAAACTCTATCCCCATGCTTATAGGTCTAATTATCGACTCCCGTGTCTCTAACGGAGTTAAGATTACTGCGCTTGCACTATCACTAAGTCCTTAGCGCTAAGTCACTAACGAGAAAAATCTCTTCGCTCCAAGGTCAATCTTCCATGCCCCGAATCACATCAGTAAAATCCCTACGCACCTGGATACAATATACTAGACAACCGTACCCTTTGAAGTTTATTTTATAAAACATTTCCGCGATCCCAACCTTTTTTCGGGTGGAACCTCGCAAAGAATATACATCCGACCCCTAGAATAGCAAACACGATAGTCTTGCTATAATCGCCCACTATCGCTTACCCGTTGCTAACCAGTCCATACCCAGGGTAAGATTTTACTCGCATAACACCTTTTAAAACGAGTTATTCTTGTAAAAATATGTCCTCCGAGTGTCTTCATCTGCACTCCTACATATGGGACTAGAGAGAGCCCCGCTACCCAATGGTAAATATATACACAACAGTAACACTTAGGATACAAGCACTAAGTATATCCACTGCGCGAATATAGTGTTAGTAAAAATACTATGACTCATCTGTGTTACACCGAATTTTACCCCATTTACTCGGGGATAAAACCCATACTTTTACTCACCGATACACTGGCGGTCCAACTTGTTCCTGGATATAACACTCTCATCCAAAATGAACAAAAACTTGTATAACTGTTTCACCTGGTAGGCATTCTACTCTTATCCTTACTCTACTATGGATAGGGTCCACACATGTGTTATAATCATTAAACATTAGACACCGCTCTCTGTCATTCCCTTTTATATAGGTCCACTAGCCATGTCGGGATTGTCTTTCCCCCAGATCTTTTATTCTTAATCCTGATTGCCACTCCCGTTGTCCCTTTGGCTTTGCTGGCCCTTTGGGACTCGTTGTCAGCATAGACGACCTTACCTAAATCCACCATCACTTGGTAGAAACTCTATTGCTCGAAATCATAAAAATTGATCCTTTACCGGGTATTTCCCCCTGTGGTGTCTCACTAGCACCGTTAAATCCAGATCTTCCCTTGGGATAGATTCGTTAACACTCTTGGCTACCCCTTCATGGAAGCGTTTATGTAAACTCATAAATGTATGACTTTTGATGACATCGACACTGGGCATCATGATTGGATTTTATATCCATGCTTGTATAGCCTACCCATGAGTCCATTATCCACATACGGACCCTATTATTAACCTACGTATCCCCCTCGTCGGGTACGAAGTTTACTTAAAAAAATCAACTTTTCCTTCATGCCCGCCCATGGTTCGCCCCTCCTGAAGTAAATACTGAAATCTCTCGTGCCTCTCTGTCTAGGCAACTAATGAGAGGATTTGTGGTTGAACCGCACCCATAAATTCCTCATTAATTATGGTATCTCCCCATAAATGTGATGACGATATCTCATCACTCTGTCCTGCTCCTATGAGCTTAAAATTTCGTCCGAAATTTTAACCTGAGTGTCACTACACTCCCCCATATATGATCAAAATTGGGGGTTCTCTTTCCATTGGCAAATCACCCAATTGTACTAGGCCTATAAACGGGTCGGATTCGGACCGGATCAGGACAATCCAAATCCGAATTCGTATATGTTAAATAGATTCGGATCCGATCCGATTATCCGACGGATTATTTGTTAGGGTTCCAAATCCGAATCCGTTAAGAATCCATTAATTCGATCCGTTTACCCGATCCGATCAGATTATAATATTATAAACAACTTTTATAAATTTTAAAATACAATATATATAATAAATAATTATTATAATATATATTTCAAAAAATATATTCAAATAACTATTATAATATAAATTACTATTATAAATAAATACAATATATATTATTATAGGACTATTACAAATAACTATTAAAATATATATTTAAAATATTAATAAATTTCTAAATACAATATATATATACATTAATTAAAAATATTATATATAGATATATATTAATCGGATCAGATTATTAACGAATCGGATCATATAAATCCAAATCCACTCCATTTAATAAACGGTTAATCGGGTAATCGAATTTCAGGAGTGATTCAAATCCATGTAAATGGATCGGATTCAGATTCAGATTCAGATAAAATCCAATCCGTTGACAGGCCTAAATTTTACCATCCTTAAACTCTAGGGAATAACTTTTATATAAAACCTCTTCGACTCACACCCTTATCGACTGCACTGGGTGGTTAAAAAATTGCGCCATCATAATTTTTAATGGTCCTTGGTTGACCATTATGCCCTAGCGGGTATTCCAACTGTAAGGGCATAATTTTATAAATGTCTGGATGGAATCTAGGAATTTCTATTTTCCTAGATCACAGTTTCTATGTCCGATACCGCTACATTCGGCACGTCCCTATACGATCTCATATGACGACATCTATCCAAATTCTGGGAATAAAGCATTCAAAGTCTCCATCATGTGTTCCACTTCTACGTCAACGACTTCACATTCCATGATTTTAGGCATTTTATGCGAGTGGTAGGCAAGAGAAGTCAAAACAGTGATATGAAAGTTCAAGGGCATTTTGGTAATCTTACAGCCACCATCCAAAGGACTAGTCAATTGGAAACTTGAAGAGCTCTACGCCACGAAGACACTGGAAGAAATGATACCTCAATCTGAGCTACGGTGAAGAAGTTATGGCCCTTTGAAAATGGAGAAATTTCTTAGAAAAAAAGTGACGAAAATCTTTATGTCACTTTCTTCACAACTTCTTTATGTCACTTTCTTCACAACTTTAAACATCCAATCGTTATGTAACTTTCTTCACAACTTTCAAAAAAAAAATTTAACACTTTCTTCTTCACAAGCCGGCCTAAAACGGCACAATTAATGTCTTCACTTTTTAGACTTCTTTTTTCCCCGTCCCAATCGGCATCCGAATAGGTGGACAGACGGTCGTCAATATCAAAGGAATGCCAAATATCATAGGAGAGATTCCCACTTATATATTTGATAATATGTTTTAGAGCAAGTAAGTGTGACTCTTTCGGGGATGCTTGATATCGTGCACAGTCTCCAACACTAAAGGCTATGTTGGGATGACTGGCAGTCAAGTAGAGAAGACTACCTATCATACTCCGATATAAGTTTTTATCTATGTCCTTGCCTGAAGTGTCCTTACTAAGGTTGATAGAAGTACTCATAGGTGTATGTGCATGCTTAGCAGAGTCTAAACCAAATTTCTTCACTAGGTATCTAGAATACTTGGATTGGGATATGAACATCCCGTCCTCTAGCCGATGAACCAAGAGACCGAGGAAGAAAGTAAGCTCACCTAATATATGCTCATCTCAAACTCACTTTTCATAGCCTCCTCAAAGTGGTGAGCATGCTGGGAGCACGTGGATACAAATACTATGTCGTTCACATAGACCTGGTCAACCAAAATAACATCGTCATCTCGCCTGACGAACAACGTCATATCAACTCCCCCTCTCTTAAAGCCATGGGCTAAGAGATAGGAAGTAAGCCTCTCGGACCAAGCACGGGGTCCTTACTTTAAACTATATAAGGCTTTCCTCAAATAGTAGATGTGCTCTGGGTGCTTAGGGTCTTCAAACCCTTTTGGTTGTTCCACGTAAACCTCCTCCTGTAGAATGCCATTTAGAAAGGCACTCTTTACATCCATCTGATATAACTTGAAGCGCAGATGTCATGCGATGGCAAGTAGTAAGCGGACGGACTGAAGCCTCGCAACAGGAGAAAATGTCTTCCCAAAGTCTACACCCTCTATCTGTGTGTAGCCTTGAGCGACCATCCTAGCCTTATTTCAGATTATGGTACCATTTTCATCCATTTTATTCTTGAAAATCCACCTGGTACCTATCACATTCATCTCACTAGGTCGGGGGACAAGTTCCTAGACATTGTTCTTTTTAAACTGAAGCAACTCATCCTGTATCACAGAGATATAGTGTTCATCCTGGAGTAATTTTTTATAGTTCTTGGGATCAACTTTAGATGTGTAGCAGACATAGCTAACAACATTCTCTAGCTGAGCACGAGTTTTGACCCCTAGGGTGGGATCTCCTAGGATAGAAGTAGGATCATGACTCTTGCAAACCTAAGCAAGTGTGTCCCCTAGAACATGACTAAGGTCCACCCTGGATATGGGAGACACGGTGGGATCATAAAAAATGAGTGTGTTATCCTCACTCAAATGGGTGGAGTCAACAGACGTCGATGGTTTGTCACCTTGCACAGTAACATTTATCGACCCCATCACTTTATAGCTGTTCAGGTTAAAAACCCGGTACGCTCTACTATTTGATGAATATCCTAGAAATATTCTCTCGTCGCTTAGGGATTTCAACTTTCCTAATTTCTCTCTATCTCGTAGGATGTAGTATATACTCCCTAAAACACGAAAATATGCAAGGTTGGGCTTCTTTCCAATCCGCAATTCATAGGGAATTTTAAGTGTGCGAGGATGAAGCTAAACCCTATTCACCGCATGGCATGCATTAGACATGCCTCTTCCCAAAATCTCGTAGCAACTTTACGACCTAGAAGCATAGATCTAGCCATTTCTTGAATCATCCTGTTCTTTCTCTCAATAATCCCATTTTACTGAGGAGTTTTCACAGCAGAAAATTCATGTTTGATTCCTAGGCTATCACAGTAAAGATCTACTTTTTGCTTCATAAATTCAGTTCCGTTGTCACTACGCATTTTGTTGATAGTGACACCATGTTGGTTTTTGTAGGACACAACACTCGATCGTCAGAAACTCAATAGCATTGGATTTCTCCCTTAGAAAACCTACAATCGAATATCTGGAGAAATCATCTACCATCACTAGGATGTACCTCTTACCACCCAGACTCTCTGTACGAGCAGGACCCGTGAGATCCATGTGTATCAACTCAAGTACTCGTGAAGTGGTAATGGAATTCAACTTCCTGTGGGGGCTACGGATTTTCTTTCCCAACTGACAGGGTCCACAAACCGTGGAAGTTGGCTTTTAAAATGTTGGTAAGCCACGTACTAGGTCCTTTTTAGCTAATCGCATCAAATCTCTAAAGTTCACGTGACCTAAAATTTTATGCCAGAGATCCATAGGAGTGATCGTGGCGCTGTTGCAGATAAGTGAGGATTTGGGCACAGTCCCATAACAGTTATCATATGTCCTCACCCCTTGTTTACCGGCTTAATTATAGATATTACACGCATCCAGGTCAAACTTTATGGCAAAGTCAGCGTCGGACAACTGGCTAATGCTGAGAAGGTTTGCTTTCAAACCTTTGACGTATAAAACATTCTTTAGCTTAGGAAACCCTGGTAACTCTATTGTACCTCGTCCTACGATGCTATACTTTCTCCCATCTCCAAGGTGACTCTACCTTCCTTATGATCCTCTAGGTAGGTAAAAAATGAGACATCATCGCTCATATGTCTGGAGCACCCACTATCGAAATATCACTGTGAGGTATTATGTGCTTTGAGAGCGACATAAACAACGAGGTCCTTTTCATCTTTCTTAGGTACCCAATAAGTGGTAACCTTTTGTTTACCCTTGTTGTTGTTGGTTTTAGCCGGGATGAGGGAAGCATTCACTGACGACAAAGACATTATTCGGAATTCCTCCATCAAACTCTGTGATGTAGCGGCTAAAAACTCAACACGCTCTCTCAGACTGGTAAAATCATCAGTACGATGTGGTGGATCATATGTACGTGAAGTCTGACCCAATAATAGCAATACTCTCTCAGGTGGCCTTTTCTTTTGCATGACGTACAAAAGAACACAGTCTTAGGCTGACCTTGGTTTGCTTTTCTTGGTCGAACTCTCCTTCGTGGTTTTTGACGATGGCCATATGGAGTTGTAGTAAACTTAGGAAGTGGTCCAGGTTCTATTTTGGATGTGGAGGAAACATCAAAACCTATTCCCTGCCTATCACCAAAACCTAAAGAAGGACCGAGGAGCATCTTTCCCATATTTCCAGATATGTCCTCGATTTGAACCTTGACTTCCCGTGCTCTCTCAAGATCATGAGTAAGCTGGGATACAAGGGCTTCAAGTTTCTTTTGAGTCTCCAGGGAGGAATGGAGATCACTCGTAAGACTAGCCACTTGATTAGTCAAGTCCCCTTTCTATTTGTCAAAACAACTCTCTCTCTCCAAACATTCTATCTCCTTCTCTAAAATGATTTTATCTCTCAACACAGGCAGACTATCTCTTTCTCAAGGTAGTGCAGGTTGATGACTCTCTCTCTCTTTCTTTTTTATCTTAAATCTACCTTTAAAGCAGTGATCCTAAGAACTAACGCTTTTTTATGCTTTTTGGTTTTAAATGACTTAGTATATAACTCAGCCTAGGCGCGTTGAAGATTACTCTCTCTCTCACTTGCAGCATCCTCCCCCTCACTCACTTCATTATCACTGTCGAGCTGTCCCTGTGAAGTAGCATCCTCATCGTCGTGAGGAGCACTAAAGGTACTCACATGATTAGCCATGAATGCGGTGAAGTTAAGCTCATGCGATGACTCATCTCTAGAGTCCACCAACTCGACCTCACTGTCGTCACTAAGGGTAGCGTTAAGGACAACTTTTCCATTTTCTTTGGCAAGTCTGTTTAGCCTAATAAACACTCAAAAGCTCTATGACCCTTACCGTCACACTCATAACATCTCTCACTGTCTTTCTTGGGAGGGTCTTTAAAATCTTTTTCATTTTTCTTTTCAAACTTATTTTTCTCAAAATTCGTTTTATCTTTGAAATTTCCATTTTTCTTGAAATTGAGAATTTTCTTGAATTTTTTTGCAAACGATGCCAAATAATCTAAATCAAAGTCACACTCGGAATCTGATGTTTCTTTCTCCCTTTTTCTATATGACTCTACTATCTTTCTTGTCGACCCCTCACTCTTCCTATCCTGGGCTTGAAGTGCAATTCCCTTATCTTTTGATTTAACAGACTTAGGAAACATGTCAATTTCAAAGGTTTGTAAGTCTCCAGCCAATTCCTCTAATTTAAGCATGTTTAATTTACCCATAGAATTTAGCACAGTGACTTTAGGGATAAAACGCTTAGGCGGTGATCTTAGAATCTTTTTAACAACTCTAGAATTAGGAATGTGTTCACCAAGATTAAAGCTAGTGTTTACAATATCAGATAACCTAGCATAAATTTCATCAAAACATTCAGACTCAAGCATGGGGATAGTTTCAAATTGAGTTGTTAAATTTTGCAATGTTGATTCTTTCACAGCATTAGTTCCTTCGTGGGTCAGCTGTAAAACATCCCATGCCTCTTTTGGTGTGGTGCACCTCATTGTCCGTCGGAACTCGTCTGGTGTGACGGATCCATAAATAGTACTAAGACCCTTAGAGTTAAAGGATGACCATTTAAATTCATCTTCAGTCTATGCATTCACAGATTTTAAATTTGTCATGTTGTCAATAGTGATGGAGGGAGGTGTCCACCCTCTTTCAACCAAAATCCAAACTCTTTCATCTATGGATTTTAGAGTAGACTTCATACGGGCTTTCCAATAAGCATAATTAGTCCCGTCAAAAACTGACATTTTATTATATAATTTCTCCATTTTGAACACGCTCTTTTTCAAAAATCAATTTTTCAGAAAATTGATATCTTAGAAAAATTTTGCGAAAAATTACATGGTATAATTGTGTAATAGGCTCTGATACCAATTTGAGAGTGCGTTTTTGTTCAAACAAAGAAATTATTTAATTAAACTTATTTTTTTTTCAATTAAATCCTAAAACATGCATTTAGGTGTGATTGAAGACAATCTGATTATGCAAGAACATTCAATCACAAACAAACACACAAATGAGGAAAAATACCCCAAAGGGGCAAAACCTTTTTTATTTTCACTATAATTTGTAAGGAATGGTTTACACGTATTATACTGGAAACAAGACATATGAAATACCCTCAGGTGTCGATTCCGATGTAATCGACTGGAATCTCCTACAAGAACTCCATATGGGCAGCAATGGAAAAGAGTCGGCTTCTCCACAAGTTACTCCAGATGAGTAAAAACAATCCTTTGATGGTTTAAAGATTCACACACATATTTTGGAATGGTTTTGTGAATCAAAAGGCATGAAACCTTACAAACTTGAAGTCTGTTTTCTGGGTTGTATATCATAGAAACGTGTACGAAAAAGACCAGAAAAATGTGCAGAATGGGTACAGATATTTATACGAAAATCGAGGCGACGTCATCGTTCAAACGACGTAGGCATGTCGCTCGAACGAGTCACATGTGTCGCTCGAACGAGATCGCGCGACATGGTCATGCCGTTTGAATGATAGAGCGATGTCGTTCGAACGAGCTCGACGACCAAAACATTCCGCTTCTACACTTAGAAAAATTTATGCTTTTGTGTTAAAAACAAATCAGACTTCGAAAAATATTTTCTAAAAAATTTCCAAATATTTATGCAAATATTAATAACTCTAATAAACCATTTTACCAATAACGCGAAGTGGAGTAGTGGGTACGGTTGAGCAGCACGTCGCATGTAGAATGATGCACGTGTGAAGATGGTGGATGAATGGATTCTGATTAGGGCCGTCGTGGATTATCGTGTTGGCATGCCTAATGTAGTGGTATCAGACATACATACTATGATCTAGGACAAATAAAAAAATTCCTAGATTCTACCTCGGACATTTATAAAATTATGTCCTTACACTAAACATAAACACCACCACTACCTTAGTAGTGTGGCCACCATTTCCTCTTCTCTTTCTCTCTATAACCCTAAATTAACACAATCACCACCACTCATCGTTACCCATCACCACCTTACCCATCACTTTAACCCTAACTTTATTTCTCCAAAAACTGACAATATAAATTATATTAAGTATTTTTTTACTTAAAATAATCAAATAATGAAAACTAAATCCCTATTATACCCCCCACACACAATTTTTTTTTGTAAAACCTCCGAATATATACAGGCTAGATTCAGTGGATCCTCACTGAATATCCACAAATTAACAAATCTTGAAAATTTGTACACACTCGGTGGGAAGCCACGTAATATTCCCCTACATTTGGTGGCATCTAACCAAATATACCCATACATTTTTTACTCATCATCGAATGTTTGGGGTATATCTGATGAGAATTCATCAAGTGTGTATATATTTTAATAACTTGTTAATGTGTCCACATCAGGTGATAAGCAACCCAATGCAGGAGTGCAATCAGTGATGACCCACCGAATGTACAAGACTATAATTTTTTTATGAATTTTAAAATTTGAGTATTTTCTTAAGTATATTAAGACTTAAGTTTCTAGTTATGTTGTCTTAGATGGGAATACTTATTTAAAATAATCCATGCTGTCTGTTTTTAAAAAAATAACAAAGTTTGGGTGAAAGTGGAGGTGGGGTGTGAATATATATATATATATATATAGAGAGAGAGAGAGAGAGAAACGGTTTTTATTGTTGGTGGTGGTGAAGAAGTTAGAGTTAAAATAATGATGTTAGTGGTGGAAAAGCGAGGATTAAAATTATGGTGTTGGTGGTGATGGGATTAAGGTTACAATTGATTGGGTTGAAAAATAATTGTCTATTGTGTGGGGATTAAGGTAAAATTTGAAGTTTTTGATGGATTTGACTTTTATTTTTTAGAACTTTATAAGGATGTAATTTATTTTGGGTTCCATGTGACACCACGACTAATTAAACACCGGGTAGCTACTCCTTTATAAAATTAATTCAAAATGCCAAGTTGGCTCAGTTAATAGCATCACTGTCGAAAATGTTTTATTATTACTAACCACCTAGTATTTAAAAAGTAAGTGCCAAATTTTATTAAATTTGATTAACATGCAACAAGAGTAATGAATAACTAAATAACACCATTCACCATGCTGAAGTAAAAAGAATAACCATTACAGTATGTAAATAAAACCTGGAGGAAAAACTCCTCAATACGAATCCCACAACTGATAAGTAAACTGAAATAAATAACTAAAACTGAATACTGAGCAATACATGCTAGAGTTTGAAAACTGAAATGTAAAATGATGTCTCTAAATAGAAATGGGCAACATGCCCTACAACGGATAGATGGTGACTCTGGAATCCAAAAGATAGAAGCGTCTACATGCAAATCCCTGTAGCTTCCACAAGCAGCTACAGCTCGTCACCTGAATGAGAATCCTATGCTTGGTGTCCCTGTGGCTGGGCACCTAAAATGGTTTTACAAGAAAATATATTTGAAAGCAAATGGGTCAGAGCCCGAAAGTGGAAATCATTTTAAAAAAACTGCAAGTGCTTTAAAAACATTTAAAACATTAAATGCAAAGTACATGTTAGGACGTACACTCGCATGATATTCTCACCTCTCGTCTAACTGTGCACTCCTAACGTAAGTACCCATCTATAACTAACCTTTCCACTAGCTAAATGACAGCGTAACTAGCTAGACTACCAAAAGTTCTACCCTTTTACTTGGTTCCAATTATCATAACAACGCTCGTAATTAAATAGGGGTTTTAACGTAAACTCAGTTACTAAATATGCCATTGATATAACTATCAGATAACTTGTTATATTTCTCGAAACAATACCGTAATACAGTTACAACATTAACATGAGGATTCCCATTAATTAAATGTATATTATTCACATCATAAATATACGATACAAGCACCCCGCAATCTAAGCTGTAGTGCACACATACGCTGCTATCCATCCCGGTACATCACGTACATAAGGATCACATATTCCGAATCTCTCAGGAATAGTTCAGATAACACAAATCACAAATAGTGGAGGCGAACACAGTCACCATCACATGGGTCACGCACATACCTACGCTCCCATGGTCAGCGGACTTATTAATATCACAATAAGTCTTTCAATGACCTATGTTCATCAAGGTACCAGTCTATATCCCCCCCGTAGGCACACAAGGATTAGAGGGTCCTAAGCGAACGAAACCTCCCGTGATAGCAAGTATGGTAGGTATGTCATACAAACAATTTATATACTAATACTAAGTAAACACACATCTTAGTAATACCGTATTTTAATCGTAGTACATATTGCATTCTTGTACTAACTAATTATCACAACTTATTTTATTCCGGTTCATAATTATACGCGCTATAATTCATCCTCACATCGTAGTAGTCACTCACGTCTCAACCCAAATGATTCATTGAATATAACTCTCGTATATGATTTACTCATCCCAACAACCCAAAAGTCCCAAATCAATCACTATATCAACAAAGGGATGTTAACTCTACCCTTGAACCATCTCCCGGAACTCCAAAAGTCAAAACAGTCCAAAAAGGGTCAAACTGTCAACTCGTTAGAAGTCTCGTTCGAACGAGGCTTCGAACGAGTTTGGACTGTCAGGTCGTTAGAAGTCTCGTTCGAACGAGGCTGTTCGAACGAGATCCCAGTTCGTTCGAACGAACTGACCCTTCTAACGATATCTCGTTCGAACGAGATATCGAACGAAAATCCCTACTCGTTAATAACGACTAGTCAACTCGTTAGAAGCTCGTTCGAACGAGCTCGTTCGAACGACCTGGGGGCTGCTTCTAACGAGATGCCAGTTTCGGCCCAGAATTTCCCAAAAATCGTTTTTCATGATTTTTACTCCTCAAACCTCTTCCAAAATTCGTTCCCACAATATATTGAGTTCTCTAATCATCCTCAAACATGTTAAGGGGCTATACTAACATCATTAAAGGGTTTGATATCATCTAAACATCATTAAATCACAATTTCTACTTTAATTCCCAATTTTCTTCAAGAACATAAACCCTAACTTTTTCTCATCATAAATTCCCAGATTTTAATTCGTTTATGCATCACCTAGATATGAAATCTCCGAAATTTAATCTTCCAACAATGTTTCTACATGAAAACCTATCCCAACATTCAATAATAACTTCAAATTTCATGGGTTTTCTTTTAATCTTTCAAGAACAATTAAGATTCTTCAATTTCTAACATGGAAAAGACATTCTTCGAATTTAAATGAAATAAAGTCACTTGCCTTGGTTTGATTTCTGGTTTTGATGAAGTTTCTGCAGAGTTTCCTCTCTCTCTCTCTCCTTCTCCAAGCTTTCTTCTCCAAAAGGCTATGGTGGCTAGGGTTTGCTTTGGGAAACTTATGAAAACCTAATTAATAAACCTCCGTAGCTTGTTGGGTTAATAAGGGTTGGGTGGGGTCAATCCTTATCAGATTACAACTCTCAATTTTCGTCACTTTTAATTACCCAAAAATACCAAATTACTAAAATACCCTTTAAGTTACCGGTATGGTCTAAAATTACCCCGGGACCCAAACTATACCCCCGGCTAGTGTTTTCTGACTATCTCGACCCTTCCGAACGCGTTGGCGCACTCAAAACGACCATACGGATTATAGATTTTAAATTCACTTTTATTAACAAAATATTATACCGTGACGCGGCGGTCCCACGCGTCTCAACAAAATTTCCAAATTGCCGTATATAAATCCCACGACAAATTTTATAATACCAAATACATATAATCATATATGCACATAATCAAATACCAATTCGCATCACATTAGTATTTATATCCCGGATTAATTTCCAATTAATACGCATTTAATTAATTAATCCCCAAAAATAAATATAGACAAAAGTACGGGGTATTACATACTTCCCCCCTAATAACTGAATTTCGTCCCGAAATTCGAAACTAGAAAGTACCTGCTAAAAACAACTCTGGATAACGTTCGCGCATCTCATCCTCGCGCTCCCATGTGGACTCCTCGACATTGTGATGTTGCCACTGAACACGCACTAACGGGACTATCTTTGACCGCAGTTTCCTCCCGCTTCGGTCCAAAATAGCAATCGGCCCCTCCTCATAAGAGCTATCCGGCTGGAGATCGATGTCCTCCACAGCAATGTGAGAATGAGCCAAATTATCTCTAAGGTATTTCCTCAGCGAGGAAATATGGAACACGTCGTGAATCCGATGCAAATGCTCCGGTAATCCGAGTCTATACGCGACCGGTCCGATACGCTCAATAATAGGAAACGGCCCCACATACCTCGGTGCCAACTTCCCCTTCTTCCCGAATCGCATAATCCCCTTCATCGGAGAAACCCTGAGCAAAACCTGGTCCCCCACTTGGAACTCCCTGAAAAACCTCTTCGCATCAGCATAACTCTTCTGCCTATCTTGAGCTACCCGAATGCGACTCCGAATCAACTCAATCCTTGCCGAAGTATCCTGAATCACTTCCGGCCCAAGTAGTTTGTTGTCCCCCACTTCCAACCAACATGCTGGGGAACGACAAGGTCTACCGTATAATGCCTCAAACGGAGCCATGCCAATCGTGAACTGATAGGAGTTATTGTAAACAAACTCCACCAGTGGAAGGTACTGTTCCCATCCACCCCCGAAGTCAATAATGCACATGCGTAGCATGTCCTCCAACATCTGATTGGTGCGCTCTGTCTGCCCATCGGTCTGCGGATGATAAGCCGTACTCAACCGCAATTCCGTGCCCATGGCCTCCTGGAAACTCTCCCAAAACCTCGAAACAAATATCTTGTCTCTGTCAGACACGATATTCAGGGGCACACCGTGAAGTTTCACAATCTCTGAAATGAAGAGTTGGGCATACTGACCCGCAGTGTAATCAGTCCTAACGGGTAAAAAGTGAGCGACCTTGGACAACCTGTCCACAATTACCCAAACGGAGTCGTGGCCCCTCTGCGACGTAGGCAACCCCGTGATAAAGTCCATGGATATGCTCTCCCACATCCACACCGGAACCTCCAATGGCTGTAGCAATCCTGCTGGTCTCTGATGGTCTACTTTTACAAGCTGACAAGTGGCGCATTTCGAGACAAACTCAGCGATATCTTTCTTCATACCGCTCCACCAATACTGCCGTCTCATGTCTTGGTACATTTTGTCCCCTCCGGGATGTACCGCGAACCGTGAGCCGTGCGACTCTGCCATCACATCGTGTCGCAATTCCTCTCCTTCCGGAACTACCAATCTCCCATTGAAGCGTAATCCCCCATCTGAGCTAACGGTATAGGATTCAGCTCCCTCAGCGAGTAATCGAACTATCTGCTCCTGACAGAATGAATCATTTGCCTGTGCCCGTACAACCTTCGTGACAATTTGCGGTGTAACAGTCATCACGGACATGAAAGATCGGGCCACTGCATCCTGTTGTCCCAATTCCTTCCACTTCGCCTTCCACACCTCTGCCACCTCGTCTGCTGGCCTACGGCTTAACGCGTCTGCTACCACGTTAGCCTTACCCGGGTGGTACTGGATGTCTAACTGGTAGTCTTTCACAAACTCAAGCCACCTACGCTGCCGCATATTCAATTCCTTCTGCGTGAACAGATACTGTAGTGACTTGTGGTCCGTGATCAGCTGGAACTTTTCCCCCAAAAGATAGTGCCTCCAAATCCGTAAGGCAAATACCACTGCCGCCAACTCCAAATCATGTGTGGGGTAATTCTTCTCATGAGGCTTAAGCTTACGGGAAGCATAAGCTATGGCCTGTCTCTCCTGCTGCAATACACCTCCAAGCCCTTGCAAAGACGCGTCGGTGTAAACCAAATACTCAACTCCCGATCTCGGCAATGCTAACACAGGTGCTGAGGTCAATTTGTCCTTCAATTCATCGAATGCCAACTGACAGGCATCACTCCAGATGTATGGCACACCCTTACGAGTAAGATGTGTCAAAGGACCTGCTATCTCCGAGAATCCCCGAATAAATCTCCTGTAGTATCCTGCTAGACCCAAGAAACTACGAATCTACGTTGGTGTCGTGGGCTGTCCCCACTCCCTCACCGCTGACACCTTCCCCGGATCAACAGATATTCCCTGATCGGAAATAATATGACCCAAGAACTGGACCTCCTTCAGCCAAAACCCGCACTTCTCATATTTTGCATACAGTTCGTTCTGACGAAGTGTCTGCAAAACCTGCCTCAAATGCTCGGCGTGCTCCTCCTCTGTCTGAGAGTAAACCAGGATATCATCAATGAAGACAATGACAAACTGGTCTAAGAAGTCCCTGAACACTCTGTTCATCAAGTCCATAAACACTGCTGGAGCGTTGGTCAAGCCGAAAGGCATAACCCGAAATTCATAAGAACCATATCTCGACAAGAACGCAGTCTTCGAGACATCCTCCTCCCTGATGCGCAACTGATGGTAACCTGACCTCAAGTCAATCTTCGAGAAGAAAGAAGCTCCTCTCAACTGGTCGAATAAGTCATCGATTCGAGGCAACGGATACTTATTCCGTATCGTGACCTTATTCAACTCTCGGTAGTCCACGCACAATCTCAGTGAACCATCCCTCTTCTTCACAAACAAAACTGGAGCGCCCCAAGGTGAGGTACTCCTGCGAATAAAGCCCTGCCCTAACAGCTGCTCTATCTGATCCCGTAACTCTCGCATCTCAGCTGGAGCCATACGGTACGGTGCACGTGCTATAGGTCTCGTACCCGGTAGCAAATCAATAACGAAGTCTATCTCTCGACTGGGTGGTAAGCCTGGTATCTCCTGAAACACATCTGAATACTCCCTGACAACTGGGATCGAATCCAAAGGAATCACAACCTCCTTAGAGGTATCCTCCTCTATATAGTACAGATGAACGGTCGATCCTCCCTCTGGGCGAGGCATCGCCACCACAAACATCTCTTGCCCCGGAATGGCAAAAACAATGCTCCCGCTGAAGCAATCAATCATGGCCCTATAAGCTACGAGCCAATCCATACCGATGATCACATCGTGAACATGCATGTCTAACACTAACATGTCCGCAGGCAATACCAAACCACCAACCTCTACCCCGACTCCCCGGCATATAAAGAAAATAAGTGACCCACTCCCTAATGGTGAGTCGACACACGTCACTGTGCTCTCTGCCGTAGCTAACAATCCTAAAGCTTTCGCGAAGTGTGTAGTAATAAAACAGTGTGTAGCACCCGTATCAAATAACACCCGACCCATAGTGCCATGGATAGGAAACGTACCCTCGATCGCGGGCGGTGCCTGTGGAACTGCAGCCTGGTGAACGTTGTAGACACGTCCATACTGTAGCTGCCCCTGCTGAGCTGGGACTGCTGGAATGGGTGGCAAAGCTGCCATTTGTGGCGGTGCAGGAAGAGCGACGGGAAACATTGGTCTCTGTGGCTCCTGGAGAGCACCCTGCTGCTGCTGCTGTGGGGCCCTGCCCCTATCAGGACAATCCTACTTCTTATGGCCAGTCTTGCCACAAGTAAAGCACTTCCCTGGGAAGTTCCCTCCCCTCTGCCCCTGCTGTCCCCGGCCCTGGTGGCCGTTACCATTCCTCCCTTGGCCCTGTTGGCCCTGGTGGAACTGCTGCCCATTCTGCCCCTGCTGGCCCTAATGGCCGTTTGGACCCTGATGGCCCTGGCGGAAACCTCCCTGTCCCTGCCTGTAGTTCCCTGACCGGAACCTCTTATTGTCCCCCTGCTGGGTACCCTGCTCAGTCTGTCTCTGCCCCTGACCGGTTTGTGCCCCGCTGGCACTATGTCCTCCAGTCCTGCCCTGATGGCTAGACTCCCCTGACCGCTTACCCTCGGCCATATGAAAACGGTGGTCCTGGCAGTGTAATAGTGCAGCGTTAACCACATCAGAATATGTGGCCAACGATAGGTTCCCTAGCAGATGTTGACGGATCCTCTAATTCAACCCATCAGTGAACTTCTCTATCTTCTTCTTCTCTGTTGGAATCTCGTCTGGAACGATATTCAACAGGTTAGTGAACTCGGCCTCATACTCGGCCACTGTCTTGCCCTCTTGCTTCAAACTCATCAGCTTCCTCCTCATCTCTGTATGAACTGCAGACGGAAAGTACTTGCGGTCAAACCGCACCCAGAACTCCTGAATCGTGAGGGTATCCCTCTCCTCCGCGGTGGTAATAGACTCCCACCACTGTAGTGCAGATCCCACTAGCTTGAAAGTAGCTAGTACCTGTTTCTGAACGTCAGTGCACTCATGCATCCTCAAATGCCTCTGCATGTCCTTCCTCCACTGGCTCGAGATAACCACATCTGAGCTTCCAGCAAACTCTGGTGGATGCGCTTTCTGAAAAGCATCTCGTACACGTTCCCAAGCAGACGGGAATGCATTAACCTGTACTGGCGCGGCAACCGGCGCCGGTGGTGGTGCCTGCTGAATAACGGCAATCGCGGCGTTCACCGCTTGAGCTACTATAGCTGCAACCTCAGCGGCGCTCAACATGCCCTGAACCGGAGCGGGCTGGGGTTCGGGCACTGCATTCCTGGGAACTCGTCGTGCACGTCGTGGAGGCATCTGAAATAAGAACAAAGTTTATAAGTTCACGGTTTATAAACTTAATATAGCTGAAGAACGAAGCATACACAAAAGAATACAACAGTCCTAAAATATAGGGCTCTATATCAAAGAAAACGTAGCGGAAACATAATAGCCGTACAGATCCTAAAGGATACTAGAACCTGATGCTCTGATACCACCTGTGACACCCCGACTAATTAAACACCGGGTAGCTACTCCTTTATAAAATTAATTCAAAATGCCAAGTTGGCTCAGTTAATAGCATCACTGTCGAAAATGTTTTATTATTACTAACCACCTAGTATTTAAAAAGTAAGTGCCAAATTTTATTAAATCTGATTAACATGCAACAAGAGTAATGAATAACTAAATAACACCATTCACCATGCTGAAGTAAAAAGAATAACCATTACAGTATGTAAATAAAACCTGGAGGAAAAACTCCTCAATACAAATCCCACAACTGATAAGTAAACTGAAATAAATAACTAAAACTGAATACTGAGCAATACATGCTAGAGTCTGAAAACTGAAATGTAAAATGATGTCTCTAAATAGAAATGGGCAACATGCCCTACAACGGATAGATGGTGACTCTGGAATCCAAAAGATAGAAGCGTCTACATGCAAATCCCTGTAGCTTCCACAAGCAGCTACAGCTCGTCACCTGAATGAGAATCCTATGCTTGGTGTCCCTGTCGCTGGGCACCTAAAATGGTTTTACAAGAAAATATATTTGAAAGCAAATGGGTCAGAGCCCGAAAATGGAAATCATTTTAAAAAAACTGCAAGTGCTTTAAAAACATTTAAAACATTAAATGCAAAGTACATGTTAGGGCGTACACTCGCATGATATTCTCACCTCTCGTCTAACTGTGCACTCCTAACGTAAGTACCCATCTATAACTAACCTTTCCACTAGCTAAATGACAGCGTAACTAGCTAGACTACCAAAAGTTCTACCCTTTTACTTGGTTCCAATTATCATAACAACGCTCGTAATTAAATAGGGGTTTTAACGTAAACTCAGTTACTAAATATGCCATTGATATAACTATCAGATAACTTGTTATATTTCTCGAAACAATACCGTAATACAGTTACAACATTAACATGAGGATTCCCATTAATTAAATGTATATTATTCACATCATAAATATACGATACAAGCACCCCGCAATCTAAGCTGTAGTGCACACATACGCTGCTATCCATCCCGGTACATCACGTACATAAGGATCACATATTCCGAATCTCTCAGGAATATTTCAGATAACACAAATCACAAATAGTGGAGGCGAACACAGTCACCATCACATGGGTCACGCACATACCTACGCTCCCATGGTCAGCGGACTTATTAATATCACAATAAGTCTTTCAATGACCTATGTTCATCAAGGTACCAGTCTATATCCCCCCCGTAGGCACACAAGGATTAGAGGGTCCTAAGCGAACGAAACCTCCCGTGATAGCAAGTATGGTAGGTATGTCATACAAACAATTCATATACTAATACTAAGTAAACACACATCTTAGTAATACCGTATTTTAATCGTAGTACATATTGCATTCTTGTACTAACTAATTATCACAACTTATTTTATTCCGGTTCATAATTATACGCGCTATAATTCATCCTCACATCGTAGTAGTCACTCACGTCTCAACCCAAATGATTCATTGAATATAACTCTCGTATATGATTTACTCATCCCAACAACCCAAAAGTCCCAAATCAATCACTATATCAACAAAGGGATGTTAACTCTACCCTTGAACCATCTCCCGGAACTCCAAAAGTCAAAACAGTCCAAAAAGGGTCAAACTGTCAACTCGTTAGAAGTCTCGTTCGAACGAGGCTTCGAACGAGTTTGGACTGTCAGGTCGTTAGAAGTCTCGTTCGAACGAGGCTGTTCGAACGAGATCCCAGTTCGTTCGAACGAACTGACCCTTCTAACGATATCTCGTTCGAACGAGATATCGAACGAAAATCCCTACTCGTTAATAACGACTGGTCAACTCGTTAGAAGCTCGTTCGAACGAGCTCGTTCGAACGACCTGGGGGCTGCTTCTAACGAGATGCCAGTTTCGGCCCAGAATTTCCCAAAAATCGTTTTTCACCATTTTTACTCCTCAAACCTCTTCCAAAATTCGTTCCCACAATATATTGAGTTCTCTAATCATCCTCAAACATGTTAAGGGGCTATACTAACATCATTAAAGGTTTGATATCATCTAAACATCATTAAATCACAATTTCTACTTTAATTCCCAATTTTCTTCAAGAACATAAACCCTAACTTTTTCTCATCATAAATTCCCAGAGTTTAATTCGTTTATGCATCACCTAGATATGAAATCTCCGAAATTTAATCTTCCAACAATGTTTCTACATGCAAACCTATCCCAACATTCAATAATAACTTCAAATTTCATGGGTTTTCTTTTAATCTTTCAAGAACAATTAAGATTCTTCAATTTCTAACATGGAAAAGACATTCTTCGAATTTAAATGAAATAAAGTCACTTGCCTTGGTTTGATTTCTGGTTTTGATGAAGTTTCTGCAGAGTTTCCTCTCTCTCTCTCTCCTTCTCCAAGCTTTATTCTCCAAAAGGCTATGGTGGCTAGGGTTTGCTTTGGGGAACTTATGAAAACCTAATTAATAAACCTCCGTAGCTTGTTGGGTTAATAAGGGTTGGTTGGGGTCAATCCTTATCAGATTACAACTCTCAATTTTCGTCACTTTTAATTACCCAAAAATACCAAATTACTAAAATACCCTTTAAGTTACCGGTATGGTCTAAAATTACCCCGGGACCCAAACTATACCCCCGGCTAGTGTTTTCTGACTATCTCGACCCTTCCGAACGTGTTGGCGCACTCAAAACGACCATACGGATTATAGATTTTAAATTCACTTTTATTAACAAAATATTATACCGTGACGCGGCGGTCCCACGCGTCTCAACAAAATTTCCAAATTGCCGTATATAAATCCCACGACAAATTTTATAATACCAAATACATATAATCATATATGCACATAATCAAATACCAATTCGCATCACATTAGTATTTATATCCCTGATTAATTTCCAATTAATACGCATTTAATTAATTAATCCCCAAAAATAAATATAGACAAAAGTACGGGGTATTACATTCCACTAGTAATTTTTTTTACGACTTGTTTCTTATCGTTCTGCAAAAATCCATTAATTATTTGCATATTTTATATAATTCTAATAATTGATTATGTATTAATTAAGGTTTTTTATTTCTAATTTATAGTGGTGTCACTGAGATGAACAATTAATTACAAAGGAGAATTAAGTTGTTTTGGATTGTAAAAGACCAAATAAATCCATTTCAATTTTTCAAGGAGTTTGCATCTAGAATCTGTTAATATTGTAAGTCAATGTTACATATATGGTGTGTTTGTATTGAGGATTATATTTTTAGCAGTGACAACCATTTGTTGGATTTGGGGGGTCTATTAGTATTATTTTGATTTTGAAAACTATGTTAAGACTATGACATTGTTTGTAGATTTATTGATTTTTTAGTCTGAATCTATACTAAGGCATTGGCATTTGGGGGCTTAAATGGTACTAGTTTGGGAGGAATATTAAATGGCGCTATTGTAGTATCTTTAAATGGTATCTATAGTACTAAAGTTTGAAATGTAAAGGTTATGAAGAAAAATGTCAAGGATTGGATATTATAAGGTTGTCAAGAAAATATGTTAAAAGCAAAGAAGTTATCGCCTTGGTAGGTTTATTGAGGTTTGGAGAATCAAATATTTAACTCCCCTTTTCCAAATGGGTAGTTTTAAAGTCACACCAAGAAAATATCGCAAATACCACATTCTCCTTAACAATACTTAAGTGGGTTATTTTCTCCCCTAAAACACACAATATGCACTAATTAGGTATAAATTCTTTCAAATTTTCCTCTTAATTTAGAGGCTTTTATTACATCGGACAATGTAAAATGATTTGATTTATCTCATATCATTGCTAATGGCTTCGTCTAACAAGTATCCCAAGTTTCCTGTATTTCTTATTGATTTTACAAGTATTTAATATATGAAAGAAAGAAAGAAACCGAAAGAACCAAGAGACAAGAAAGAAGAAAAGTCCAAAGGCCAAAAGTATAATTTCCACCGGGAATCCAGTTAAGGACCCAAAATAAAAGTCGAAGATATCGAGTCTATGAGTGCGTAGGAAGAAAATGCGTTCCATTTCGAGTTTCGAAGTAGAAGTTTTGAAGACCCAAATATGTGAGATGATCATGAAAAATTGAAGAGATAATGAAAAGAAATTGAGAAGGAAATCCGGATCAATCCGAATGGCCTAAAAAAAGGATCGATCCGGACACTAAAAGTCACTGTATAAGGAAGCATTTATCAGATCGATCCGGCCACCATAGTTCAATGCATAAGGCGTATTTAACGGGTCGATCTGGGTGAAATAAAAAAAAGGATCGATCCGGTCATCAAGAAGATCGATCCGAAATTTTTAGGGAGATCGATCTGGGGTTCAAGATTTGTGATTATCTTTTTCAAGATAAAGTCTCGCATGACTCCCACTCTTATATTTTTTGTAGTGTATATATTTCAAGGTCCTCCCAGATATTAAGAGAGATTCTAATTTGTTTTAGAGGAGCTCTTTTTTTAGTTTTGAAGAGAGAACAATAAGAAACCCTAGTTTTCCTTGAGATTTGATTCAAGCTTCTGCGATTCACGTAAATTCATTCCATTTTTGCTTTCATAATCGCTTTAGTAAATTGATTAGTTAATAATTTCATTCTTCGTAATTCTAAGTTACTAGTTAAGATGTCTTCTTTTATTAAAATCATGCTTTCTTCTTGTTTTACTCTGTCCGGCTAATTTTCTAAGGGTTGGGATGCATGAATCCAACCCGATGTTCTAAATAAATGCATAAAATTTGACTTTGAATTAAATAACTGAGTTAATCGTCTTGTGTGGTGATTAGAACCGTTGTAGGACTTTTGATCTCGTTTGCCCTAGGTAACCGGGATGCTTCAGAGTGCAAAGCGCATGTAGCTACGACGACACTGCTTTACTGGTGTCTTGATTAGGTATGATGCGGGCTATGACCCCTCATATATGTAATGCTTGGGAGTACTAAAGATTGGGTTACTCAGATATTTTAATTCCGATTTAAGTTTTAACATTGATCAATGAACTTGTGTTAGAGGAGTGTATCCTGACTCGTTTTTCTCACTTGCACTTTTCACTACAGTTTTTAATTTTCTTAAGTCAGTCTAAAAGATTTCAATTTATTTTTAAGTTCTGTAGGTAATTTTCTTATTATTTCTTCTTCTAGTTAGTCTATCTTCCATAATCACCTTTTCGTTCTTTTTAGAGTTGAGTTAGGGTTCTCAATCTTTCCAATGTCATTACGACTTCGTTCGTCCTATTTCTCTGTGGAGATGATCCTGAATTACCGAGTTTATTACTAACGCGATAGGCTTGCACTTGAGCCTATATCAGTACGAACGCTAGAAACACATTTATGGTCGCATCAAGTTTTTGGTGCCGTTGTCGTGGATTTAAGTAGACTTAGGTTAGATCGAGTAAATCTAAAGCTTAGACCAAAAATTCAAAAATAAATAAATAAATCATCTCTCAAAAGACTTTAATGAAAAATCCTGAACAAACTCAAACTCCTCAAAATACTCCAACCCGAATTTACGAAAATCCAATCGTTGAGTATAACTCTGACAGTCCCCATACACCTCGCGTTCCACAGTTTTAGGTTCCACCTCCTACCCCTGAGTACTCTATTTCTAGTTACACCCTGACTCAACCCTCAAGTCACACATCTAGGACACCGAGTGAGTATTCCGAGTAATTTGAAGAAGGAGCAATGTCTGATGCCGCTAGTTTCAACACTAGAGAGGGAAATCTACCCTATCGTCCCATGAAATACTTACTCTTTCCTGAATGAACTGTCACCCCTGGTTACGTTTTACTCTCGTATAATGCCGGTCAGTTCCACTTTTGCAATGGGATGATATAGATTCTCCCTACTTTCCATGGCATGGATTCGGAGAAACCATATTTTCACATAAGAGAGTTCGAAGAGGCGTGCGACACATTTAGTGACCAAGCTTGCACGCAGGATGTTGTTCGCCTAAAGCTTTTTCCTTTTTCCTTAAAGGATAAAGCTAAAACACGGCTATGGTCTCTACCCCCAAACTCCGTGATTTACTGGAGGGATATGCAATCCAAGTTTATCTCAAAATTTTACCCACAACATACGACCAACTCTGCCAAAAAATAAAATCTAAGGTTTTCTACAACACGATAATGAGCCTTTTGACAAGTGCTGGGAAGGTTTCTATGATTTGGTAAGTGCATGTCCCCATCATGGTTTTGAAAAACACCATTTGATCTCTTTCTTCCATAATGGGTTGACAGTGGCTTCCAAACAACTTGTGCAAATAATGTGTGAAAGACCTTTTGGGCAGTTAGATTCGAGCGATGCTGAAGCCCATCTTAAGTATATCGCTGAGATTACTCAAGTATGGAACACATATGATTTTAATACCCATGATCGGCATAGACAAGCATCTATCACTCTGACTGCATACGGTCTATACCATTTGGATAGTAATAACTTAATAGACATTCGATTCGATCAGTTTTAGAAAGATATGAGAGATTTCCTTGATAGCATCTCCGGATCCAGTCGTGTTTCGAAAGAAAAGGTGTGTGCTATTTGTGAGGCGGGTCATTCCACAAAGGCATGCCCGACGATTTATGCTTACAAGGCCATGCACACCGAGCAGGTGGATGATATAGGAGGATTCTAGGAAATTTTAACGCCCCACATGGGAACTCGTACAACCCTTTGTGGAGAAACCATCCTAGTTTTAATTACGGACAACCACAAGCTGCAATGAATCCACATTCAAAGGTTATCCCACCTCCTCAATTTCAGCAGTCATCACCTCCACCAACTCTGTATATTACTGCACTGCGGAGGAACCTCAAGGATACAATAAACCAGTTCATCAACTCTCAGAGTGAAGCCAATGCAAGATATGATCGCATGTTTGCCGATATGAATGCGAACATCTCCAAGTTCCAGTCCTCATTGAGTATCCAAGAGAAGGAAAAATTTCCTACCCAAAGCCAAAGACCTCCCCAAGGTCAACTTAGTGTTAGCTCCACCTCTACAGAATAGCAGGAGCATTGCCAAGCGGTAACCACTCTTCGTAGTGGGAGAGTTGTTAATTTATCACCTCCCCCTCACGCCACTTCGAAAGACAAGAAGACTTTTCCCTACACAAAATAGGCCGAAGATATATCCTTGAAAGCGACTGAAAAGTTAGACACTAGTGAGCCCGAGGTAGTTATAAAGTCACCCTCCGCTGCGCCATTCCCTCAAAGATTGGTTCCTTCTCATAAAGGGACCATAAGTGATGAAGTTCTAGAGGTGCTTAAAACCGTGAAATTGAACTTACCTCTCCTCGATGCAATAAAGCAAATTTTAGCTTATGTAAAAGTCAGTAAAGATTTATTAATTGTCAAATGGAGGATGAAGGTAAAGAAAAACTTGTTCCTGACACAAAATGTGAGCTCCGTTCTTCTTAACGATCTCACACCTAAATATAATGATCCTGGTGCACCCACCGTTTCATACACCAGTGGAGAGAACAAAATTGATAGGGCCTTACTCGACTTGGGGGAAAGTCTTAATATCCTCCCCTATGCAATTTATGGACAGCTTGATCTGGGCGACCTTAAGCCCACGAGGATGACTCTCCAATTAGCGGATCGAACCGTGAAAATACCGAGAGATATAGTTGAGAACGTGATAGTCCAAGTGGAGACTTTTTACTTCCCATTAGATTTTCTCATTTGGGACACGGAGCCCTCCTTTGCTTCGAAGAATCATGTTCCCATCATTCTTGGGCGCCCATTCTTAGCTATGGCTAACGCACTTATCAATACTTGAAATGGGCGGATGCAACTCACCTTTGGGGACATGACATTATAAACAAACATCTTTAACATAACCCAGTAAGCAGGGGAAGAAGATGATCTTCACGCGATGAGCTTAATTGATGAGATCGTAGAATAGATCATTGAGGAAAATTTATGTGGAGACGCCTTAGAATCTTGCCTAGTGTCTTGTCATGAGAGAGAGGGATCTTATATCGAGTTTGAGAGAGAGGTTGAGGGGCTGAGAGAGCTTCTTTATGATAGAGCGTCGCACAAGAATGCGAGAGATGTTAGTTGGGTTTCTCGATTCGAAGAGTTGATACCAAGAGAGACACGCACGGTGCCCTATAGCGACACATTCCTAACTCTCGAATTTAAGAAGCTACCCTTCAATATTAAATATGCTTTCCTAAGTGAAAGTGAGACATTTCCTGCTATTGTCTCCTCTAGATTAGATAAAGAGCAGGAGGGTAAGCTATTATAAATCTTGAGTAAGCATAAAAGTGCTTTTGGTGGGTGTATAGCTAATCTAAAGGGGATAAGACCTCTAATTTGCAATCACAAAATTCACTTTGAGGAGGATGTAAAAGCCTTGAGAGAAATGCAAAGAAGGATAAACCCCACTATGAAAGAGGCGGGGAGGGCAAAAATCATAAAATTATTGGATGCCAGGATTATTTACCAAATCTCGATTAGCAAGTGGGTGAGCCCCATTCAAGTCGTCCCGAAAAAATCGAGCATGACAGTGATTGAAAATGCCAAGGGAGAGCTAGTTCCCCAATGTACCACCACTGGGTGGCACATTTGCATTGATTACCATAAACTCAATGCAGAAGCTAGGAAAGACCATTTCCCCTTGCCATTTATCGATCAAATGCCTGAAAGAGTAGCGGGCGACCCTTATTATTGCTTCTTAGATGGTTATTAAGGAAATAACCAGATTGAGGTAGATGTACTAGATCAAGAGAAGACGACCTTCACTTGTCCCTTCGGGACGTTTACCTACAAATATATGCCATCCGACTTATGTAATGCACCTGCGACCTTTCAAAGGTGCATGTTGAGCTTATTTAGTTATATGGTTGAGAGAGGGCTGACGGTGTTTATGGATAACTTTAGTGTTTTTGGCACCTCTTTCGACTTGTGTTTATCTAATCTTGATAAAGTACTAGCCCGATGTGTGGAGAAGTACCTAGTGCTAAATTGGGAGAAATGTCACTTCATGGTAACCGAGGGAATAATTCTTGGCCACATAATTTCATCCAAAGGGATCGAGGTTGATAGAGCCAAAATCTATGTCATAGCTAACCTATCCCCACCTAAATCTTTAAAAGACGTGCACTCCTTCTTGGGCCATGCGGGGTTTTATAGAAGGTTCATTAAGGACTTTAGCACCATCGCTAGACCCTTAAGCAACCTTCATATGAGGGACACCCCATTCGAGTGGACTGAAACATGCCAAAGTGCTTTTGAAAAATTAAAAAACATGATTGTTTCTGCTCCCATCATGCAAGCCTTGGATTGGTCCTTACCATTTGAGCTCATGTGTGATGCTAGAGATTATGAGATAGGGGATGTTTTGGGCCAAAGAAAAGACAAAAAGGATCATGTAATCTACTACGCTAGCCAGAATCTCACCGGAACACAACTCAATTACTCCACCACGGAGAGGGAATTACTAGTGATGGTCTTTGCTCTAGACAAATTTCGATCCTATCTTATTTGTTCCCTCATCACCTGTTTCACCGACCAAGCGACTTTAAAATATCTCCTTGCAAAGAAAGACGCAAATTCGTGCCTCATAAGTTGGATCCTACTCTTACAAGAGTTTAATCTCTCCATTAAAGACAAAAAAGTAGTAGAAAACGTCATTGATACTCACTTATCGCGGCTTTCGTACGACGTACCTAGTGATCCCACACCCATAGATGAGTGTTTATCGGATGAGCAACTCTTTGCCACCTCTTCTTTTCCCGGGTTTGCGGATATAGTAAACTATATTGTCACGGGAGTCATCCCTCCCGACTGAACACCGAAAGATAAGAAGAGCTTCATCACTTGGTCATGCATGTTTTTCTATGACAATCCATTCCTTTTTAAATATTTCCCTGACCAAATCATCCAACGATGCGTACCGGATGACGAGATTCCAAAGGTCATCCAATTTTTTCATTCGGAAGCATGTGGAGGCCACTTTTTTGTGAAAAAAAACAACCTCTAAGATCCTCCAAAGTGGCTTTTACTGGCCCACAATGTTCCTGGATGTAAACAATTGCTTCAAATCTTGCGATAGGTGTCATTGGATGGGGGCGATTACCCGGTGAGACATGATGCCATTATCCTAGATACTCATTATCAAGATCTTTGACTGTTGGGGTATTGATTTTATGGGCCCTTTGACTTTGTCCTTTGGCTACCTTTACATCCTAGTCCCAGTAGACTATGTTTCTAAATAGGTGGAAGATATAGCTACCAAAACAAATGACAACAAAGTGGTGATTAGGTTTCTACATGAACACATACTTTATCGCTTCGATGAATCGAAAGCAATAATCAGTGATAATGGCACGCACTTTTGCAACAAGCCGTTTGAGAAGTTTATGAGAAAGTATGGTGTCGTTCACAAGGTTGGAATGACCTATCACCCAAAAACTAATGGGCAGACCGAGTTGGCGAATCGTGAGATCAAAAACATACTAGAGAAGACCATTGATCCCAATCGAAAATATTAGTCCTTCGATTGAACGATTCTCTATGGGCCTACTGTACCACATACAAGAACCCACTCATAATTTCCCCATTCCTCTTTGTGTATGGAAAACCTTGACATCTTCCCATTGAGTTAGAGCACAAAGCGTATTGGGCTATTAAGAGGGTAAATTACGATATGGACAAAGACGGTGAAGCTCGCAAGCTTCAACTGAATGAGTTATAGGATATACACAATGATGCGTATGAGAATGCCAAGATTTCAAAGGCACGGATGAAACTCGCACATGATAAGATTATTCGACGGAAAGAGATTCAACTTAGATAAAAGGTACTCCTCTATAACTCCCGTCTTCATCTATTTTCGGGTAAATTGCGGTCTCGGTGAACTGGTCCATTCGTTGTGAAAAATGTATTCCCCCACGGAGCAGTGGAATTGGAAGATCCAAAAGGGGGGAACACGTTCAAAGCCAATGGATAACACCTAAAGCCATATATAGAGGCGTGCGTAGAAGAGATCGACACCATTTGGTTGTCAGACCCCGTTTACGGGGTAGAGTGAGATGAAATTAAGAGGTCATCGCACCCCCAACGTGTATGGGGTGAATTCTTGTGTATAGTAGCTTCACATGGGCTAGGGTAGTAGAGTCCGTAGGTTCACAACATGAAAGGAGAAGAATTTGAACACCAACATGCTTTACGAGGTGAACATTTAGGGCTACAGTGTCGAGGTCAGAGGTTTTAGAAATCAAACATATGTAGGACCATTAGTAGGAGCATTCATAAGTCATGAGAAAGGAGTATACCATCAAAAATGTGAACTAGAGATGATCTAGGAACCAGATCGGTCCGGTCTTAGGAACTCGAATCGGTCCGTGTAGGTGAAAAATTGAAATAAAAAAACGGGTTTGGATCGATCCGGTTTATGACCCTTTACATTCCTAAGGTTCACCACCCTCTTCCCCCAATCCATTTCTTTCCCTCCAAATTCGGCCACCACCCTTCCCAACCACCTTTTCCTTCCCAAATACTTCCCACTTTTCCTTCCAAAACCTACCCTACCCTCTCCCCTCATCACCTATAAAACCAAACCCTCTCCACCACATTTTCACCACCATTACTCACTCTCTTCCTATATTTTTGTCGAGCTATCCTACTACCTCCAGATACCATGGCCAACCAACCACTTCCCCAAAAATACGAGTCCACCCAAATTCTGGGTGACGGGGCTTTCGTCTACCATTCCCTTAAAGAACAAGTGTGGTGTGAGCGTTTCTTCAGCCAAACTCGCAAGCTCCAAGTGAAGTGTTAAGTAATTTGGAATGACATGCCAAACTCCATCACAATAATTTGTATGGCATGGGGTTGGTGTCGTTTCTTAAATGAGCCTCATAGCGCGGTGTAGCCAAAAAATGTGCGAGAATTCTATGGTTCACTTGTCCGCACCGGGCACAATGAGGCTGAAGCATATGTAGGGGCATTCACGTCCTGTTCTCTTTGGAACTTATGCTCCAGAAGTTGTCTTCCAAATATGTCCCAAGCCCCCATCCTTACACCTACCCCAAACCTCTTTCGCCACTTGACAAAGAAGTGTGCATGTCCGGTATTGACCCCAATGCTAACTGGATTATCAAGACATTCCCAGTGGGCCAAATAAGTGAGAAAGTGATCCTCACTTTCAAAATTGTATCCGAGAACATTCTCCCAACGGGTAATAACTCGACAATGCGCCCGCGTCAAGTCACCCTCGTATATCACCTCTTCGACCACAACACCCCCATCAACCTGGCTCCCTGCATTTATAAGGACATATTCTTCTCCGTCACAGATAAAAAGTGAAAAACTCCTCTCCCCTATGCCCAACTCGTCACTTCCATGCTATTGGATGCCATAATTTCCCCCCATATGATTTCCCTTGCCTCCCAGCTCCTTTTGGGGCAACCACCAGGACTAGACATGAAAGACAATGGGAAAACATCCAATCCCGACTAGCACATGAGGATAGTGATGAAGAAGAGGACAGGGTGATGGTGAAGAAGAGGATGCGAGTAGTGAAGAAGAAAGCAGTGATGAAAAAGAGGAGGATATCGTGATGGGTGAAGGTGACGAGGAATATGATAGTGACGAGGACTCTGATTTTTTGCTAGAAAATGAAGATATTAATTCACGTATTTCGGCGGTGGAAACACATCTTGATGGGTTCATAAACTAATACAACACTAACCGGGTGGCCGACCTAAGGGCTTAACAGCGCGACACCATCATGATGCACTGTCTCCAAGCGGAGATGTATCGGATGACTATGGGTACACCACCACCGCCATATTTCTATGACCCATATGACCCAAATGCGCCCGGTGGATCCCATACCCCTCCCCAGTGATGCCTTTTCTGCAGTTTGGTGGTGAAGTTGTTAAGTTGTTATCACAGTTGGTTATTCGTCTCCATTCTTCTTTATAACCCATATTGGTCATTCTAAATAAAATTCTGCATTTTCTGTATTTGTTCGTTTTATTTATTCGCACTTTTAATTCATTTGGAGTTAGATTTTAGTCTTTTTTTCTTGAGGACAATGAAAAAGTCTAAGTTGGGGGGGGGGGGGTCACAAGTGCGTCTTTCTAAAACTTCACAAATTTTCAAAAATGCCCAGGAATTTCAAAAAAATTAAAAATTTTTGAAAAATCCAAAAATATTTTTCTTTAAAATAAATAAAAATTGGAATTTAAAAGCTTCAAAAATGTCACAAATATTTTGGCTCAAGTTGTAAAAATCAAATGCACAAAGACAAAATTGACTAAAGATGGAAATTGAAAGAAAATTGACGACTTTACGAATAAGTGCGGAGATTAACCAACCTGGTGAGATATCGAGCCTATCATTTTTGTGAGTTTATCAATCCGACTTAGTTGTTAACTCAAAGTTCTTTTCACTATTTTAATAATTCGTTGATGATCTCTATCTCATTGTTTTGATCGGTTATGGAAAATGTGTGAGATATTGTCTGAATAACGCGCACTAAAATATCTCTAAACTAAATTAATCTCAAGACGCATATGGTAAAGAAACTCGCATTTGGACAATGAATAGGCCATCATTTGTTACCCAAAAAGATTATCCATAAAAATTCATGAAAATTAACCTTTTTGCAACCTAATTTGATCCTAATAAAGTTTTTCCTTTTCGTTTGATAACCCAAAGAACCCAATTAGCCCAAAATTGTGAAAATCGAATATTTATCAAATAAAGTTCGAAAAGTGCATAAAAAGGGGTAAGAAAAAAAAATAGAAAATGCTCAACAAAAACAATAAGAAAAGAAAAGTCTGAAAAATGGAAAAAGAAGAGAAAATGAGCAAATGCCCGTAAAAGCACTAACGGACATCATATGAAAATTTTCCAATTCCAGATTTCCCAACTATTTCCATTTTACCCAATTATACCTTAAACCCAAGAAAGTCCTAATCGAGTTCGAATTGCGAAATTGTCTATCGCTTGGAGAGTTAAGGCACAAAAGATAATAAAAGAGATTAAATGTGTGAAACATAGGCAATGTTCCCGTTTCCCAACAACCGTATTCCTATGAATAGATCTTTTCACCCATAAATTTTCGTCTTTCATAATTGTGTGCATGAACTTGTGTTCCATTACATTTACTTCTTATATCACGCATACCAAGAGAGAATAGCCGCATTTCTGAGTGATTCGTTTGTGAGTGTATTCGATGAGATTTTGAAATCAAAGCGAACTTTCGAAAAGTAACATAATGATCAATCGGTGGAAATTAGCGGTTCGATTTTTGGCTTCGCACATACACACTATGGCTTGAGACTCGTGAATATGATTTTTTTAGTGACTAGTTTTTGGGGAGTTTAAATTGTAAAATTTTTAAGTATTTTGATTTTTCTTTGAGTCAATAATTGTGGGTATATTCACTTCAAACCCTCACGAGACACAACTCGTCCTACTAGGGTAACGTAGGGGTTTAAGGGCTTGTTGTATACGCTAAATGCAATTGCTCGCCAGCGAAAGAGGTATGCTATCTAATTTTAGAGTTGGGCGATGTTTTGATTCTTTTAGATTGCTCGGGACGATCAAAGTTCTAAGTTAGGGGGGTTTGATTAGGTATAAATTCTTCTAAAATTTCCCGTTAATTTAGAGGCTTTCATTACCTCGAACAATGTAAAATGAGTTGATTTATCTCATATCATTGCTAATGGCTTCGTCTGACAAGTATCTCGAGTTTCGTGTATTTGTTATTGATTTTATAGGTATTTAATACATGAAAGAAAGAAAGAAACCGAAAGAAGCAAGAGAGAAGAAAGAAGAAAATTCTAAAGGGCAAAAGTGTAATTTCCACCAGGAATCCAGTCTAGGACCCAAAATAAAAGTCAAAAATCTCGAGTCTATGAGTGCGTAGGAAGAAAGGACGTTCCAATCCGAGTTCCGTAGTGCAAAAAGAAGACCCAACGATGTGAGATGATCATGAGAAATTGAAGAGATAATGAAGAGAAATTGAGAAGAAAATATGGATCGATCCAGATGGCCTAAAACAAGGATCGATCTGGACACTAGAAGTCACTGTATAAGGATGCATTTATCGGATCGATCCGGTCCTCATAAAAAAAAGGATCTATCCGGCCCCCAAAGTTCATTGAATAAGGAGTATTTAATGAATCGATCCAGGTGAAATAAAAAAAGGATCGATCCGGTCATCAGGCAGATCGATCCTAAATTTTTAGGCAGATCGATCCGAGGTTCGATTTTTATGATTACCTTCTTCAAGCTAGAGTCTTTCATGACTCCGACTCTTATATTTTTCGTAGTGTATATATTTCAAGGTACTCCCAGACCTTAGTAGATCTTCTAATTCATTTTAGAGGACCTCTTTATTTAGTTTTGAAGAGAGAACAATAAGAAACCCTATTTTTCCTTTAGATTTGATTCAAGGTTCTGCAATTCACGTAAATTCATTCCATTTTTGCTTTCATAAGTGCTTTAGTTAATTGATTAGTTAATAATTCCATTCTTCGTAATTCTAAGTTACTAGTTAAGATGTTTTCTTTTATTAAAATCATGTTTTCTTCTTCTTTTACTATATCCGATTAATTTTCTAACAGTTGGGATGCATGAATCCAACCCGATGTTCTTAAGGAATGCGTAAAATTTGATTTTGAATTAAATAACTGAGTTAATTGTGTTGTGTGGTGATCACAACCGTTGTAGGACTTTTGATCTCATTTGTCCTAGGTAACTAGGATGCTTAAGAGTGCAATGCGAGTGTAGCTACGACGACACTGCTTTACTCGTCTCTTGATTATGTATAATGCGGGCTACGATCCCTCATATATATAATTTTTGGGAGTACTCAAGACTGGGTTACTCAAATATTTCAATTCCGAATTAAGTTTTAACATTGATTAATGAACTAGGGTTGGAGGAGTGTACCCTGACTCGTTTTTCTCACTTGCCCTTTTCACTACAGTTCTTAATTTTCTTAAGTCAGTCAAAAAGCTTTCAATTTATTTCTAAGTTCTGTAGGTAATTGTCTTATTAGGTATGCTTCTAGTTAGTCAATCTTCCATAATCACCTTTTTCGTTCTTTTTAGAGTCGAGTTAGGGTTCTCAATCTTTCCAGCGTCGTTACGACTTCGTTCGTCTTATTTTCCGGTGAAAACGATCTTGACTTATCGGGTTTATTACTAACGCGACAGGCTTGTCTTGAGCCTATATAAGCACGAACACTAGATACACATTTGTGGTCGCGTCATGCACCACCACTACCTAATAGTGCCACCACCGTTGTCTCCCACCTCCAAAGGTACAATTTATCGATCCATTTCTTTCTAAACTTCTCCATCTCGCTCTAATTCTAAAATAACACAATCACCACCACCTACCATTGCCCATCACTACCCAACCCAACCCATCACTTTAACATTAACTTTTTTCTCTATAAATTAACATTATAAATTATATTAAATTAGTTTTTGTACTTGAAACAATCTAAAATTGAAAACTAAATCTCTATTGAATCCCCAAAAATCCCAAAATTGTAAAATCGGTAAAAAAAAAGGCCAACCTTTGTATTTTTGGTGGTTCATCGCTGAATATACCCCTAATATTAAGTGGATTTTCAATGAATATGGAAAAATTAACAAATTTTAGGAATTTGTACTCAACGGGTGGGAAGTCACATAATATTCCCAAACATTTTGTGGCTTCTAACCAAATGTACCCCATAGATTCATGACTTATCCTCGAATGTTTAGGGTATATCCTATGAGAAGCCATCTAGTGTGTATAAATTTTAATAATTTGTTAATTTGTGCACATTCGATGAGAAGATGCCGAAGGGGTAAAACCGGTGATGACCCATCGAATGTGTAAAGACTATGAATTTTGACAAATTTTACGATTTCAGTGTGTTTTAGTATATTAGGACTTCAATTCTCCAGTTTTATTATTAGATGGGAAAATTATTTAATATAACCCTTGGTGTTTGCTTTTAAAAAATAACAAAGTTAGTGTGAATGTGGTGGTGATGGTGGTGGGTCGTGAATGGAGAGAGAAAGAGAGACGGTTGTTGGTGGTGGTGGTGGTGAAGAGGTTAGGATTAAATTGGTGGGGTTGGTGGGGGAGAGGTTAGGATAAAAGTGGTGATGAGGTCAAGGTTGCAATCAAATGGATTGAAAAAATAATTTTGTGTATTGTGTGGGGATAAAAATAAACTTTGAAGTTTTGGGTGGATTTGACTTTTAGTTTGTTTAACTTTATAAGAGTTGTTGATTTTGGGTGCCACTAATAAAATATAACTTAGCTTTTTATGTGTTTTTTGGGAGAATGCCTTTAACATCACCTAGGCCTAAGTTTCGATCGGATTGGATCGAAAAATGCCTCTTCGGAAAAAATTCTGATTTTTCAGAAATAAATAATTATTTCCATTTTTTATTCGATTTTTTTGAAAAATTAAAAAAAAATCCGATTTCGAAAAAATCAAAAATTCACAAAATATATTAAAAATCCAGAATTTTCGAAAATTCCAAAATTTCACAAAAAAAAAAATTTAGGATTTTCGATTACTCAAAATTCTCATTTGAAAGAAACAAAGAAAAGGGTTTAACCCAACATGTAAATACATGAGGTTTTTACCCATTTTTTCATTTGTATAGAACCTAAGTGGATAATCTCTTTTTAAAGAGCACACTTTAGAGCCCTTACCCTCTCCCGACCGATGTGGAATATGAAAAGTTTCAAAAAATCGAAAAAAGTAGAAAAAATCAGAAGTCGGAAAATAATTCGAAAAAATCGGATCGACATATTTCCAAAAAAATGGATCGAAAAAATCAAAAATTCAAAATTATTTTCTAAAATCGAAAAAATCAAAAGTTCATGAAAAAAATAGAGCGCTAACATCACCTTTTAAAGAATGTAACCCACTTTCTTGGGTGGATGCATAATTGTTTAGTAAGGTGGACAAGTTGTAATAGTAACACTAACAAATAAGGTGGGATAGATTTTATGTTTTCACAATTTTTTTTCATTTTTTCAATAAGATTTTGCATATCATACTATTCATTTTAAAAGCTCTCAAAATTTAAGGGTGGCAAATGCCAACACTAATGTATGCATAAATTCGCCTATACCCATGTCATTTTGTACGAGTCTCAGTACATATAGTTCATAGGAGTATAATATCATAATGTAGAGGGCTACTCCAAAAGATAGTGATTAAATTGACCCATAATATATACGCTATTAAGAACATCTTTCCAATTTTCTTCAAATAGTTTTAGCAATGATAACTTTTAGGAATCCTAATTTTTAAAATGATTTGAAAGATTTTTTTTTTTTGTAAGCAATATAACAAAAGATGATGATTTTTAGTTTTCAATTTTTAAAAAACGTTGACACATCATGCGACTTGAAAATTATTCAGAAATAACGTTCCTCCATGAATCCTCTTAGGCGAACCGTGAAAATGATGCACACGTCAAGAATAATTTTAAACGATTTGTTGTATTGGTTGAATAAATGAGAGGTAACAACAAAGATCGGTTATGTAATGCACCTTCCCACCTTGAAACTGATTTGAAGTTTAAGGGTTTTGATTCAACAGAGGCTTGCTACTCTTCAAACTTTGAATAACCAGTTTCACATTCACATCCTTGTTGAGTTGAGGGTCATTCATTCCATAACTTTAATAGATAAAGAGAAAAAAAATAAGCATAATTGATTATGTGATCATAAACTCTATGTGATACTATGATAGAGCTTTATCAATGCATTCTCAACTCATTTTTTTATGAACTTGTAATATTATACTTCTGATAATAATCTTCAGAAGTATAATATTATACATGTTGGAGTTGCTTGGTAATTATATTTTATTTTATTATACAATTGATTAGATTCTTTTTTATTATACATGTTGGAGTTTCTTGGTAATTATAGTTTTTGAGTTTTTACTCTTAAGATGTATCCCGTGGCGCGAAATATAAGATTTGTCATGTAAGATTTTTTTGTTTTAATATAAAGTTATTGCTAATATTTAAATATGCCAAAAGGCTGCTAGAGACTTTTTGGGGTTAAATGGTTCTTTGTTTGGGTGAAGTATTACATGGTACTATGGTAGTATTTTTGAGCATAGCCATATTACTGAAGTTTGAAATGTTAAGGTTGTGAAGAAAAATGTCAAGGATTGGATATTATAATCTTGTCAAGAAAATATGCTAAAAGCAAAAAAGTTTTCGCCATGATTAGTTTATTGAGGTTTGGAGAATCAAATATTCAACTTCCCTTTTCAAAATGGCTGGTTTAAAGGCACCTCAAGAAAGTATTTCAAACACCACATTCTCCCTAACAATACATAAGTGGGTTATTTTCTTCCCAAAATCACACAATATGCACCACCACTACCTAGTAGTGCCACTACCACTGCCTCCCACCTCTAGAGGTACAATTTATCTATCAATTTCTTTCTAAACTTCTCCATCTCTCTCTAACTCCAAAATAGCACAATCACCACCACCTACCATTGCTCATCACTACCCAATCCATCACTTTAACATTAACTTTTTTCTCCATAAATTAACATTAAAAATTATATTAAATAAGCTTTTGTACTTAAAACAATCAAAATTGAAAACTAAATGCTTATTACCCCCCCCCCCCCCCCCCCCAACAAAAAAAACCTAAAATTGTAAAGCCGGTAAAAAATGTCGACCTTTGTACATTTGGTGGTTCGCCGCCGAATATACCCCCTATAGTCAGTGGATTTTCACTAAATATGCATTTTGTAAATTTGTACTCAACGGGTGGGAAGTCACATACTATGCCCAAACATTTGGTGGCTTCTAACCAAATATACCTCATACATTCATGACTTATCATCGAATGTTTGGGGTATGTCTGATGAGAATCCATCTAGTGTGTATAAATTTTAATAATTTGTTAATTTGTGCACATTTGATGAGAAGCCGCCGAATGGGTACAACCGGTGACGACCCATCGAATGTGTAAAGACTACGAATTTTGATAAATTTTACGATTTTAGTATCTTTTAGTATACTAGGACCTTAGTATTTTAGTTATGTTATCTTAGATGGGAAAAGTTATTTAATATAATCTGTGGTGTTTGTTTTTAAAAAATTAACAAAGTTAGGGTGAATGTGGTGGTGGTAGTGGTGGGTGGTGAATGGAGATAAATAAATAAATAAATAAATATATATATAAAAGATAGGGAAGTTTTTGAAAATGTGTACATTTTTAAGGTGAGGATGAGTGCCACCTCCTTACATATTTTTACACATTTTAATGGCTTAGATAACATTACATTCCTTTTTACAAATCTATCCCTCACATTTTTGGTTTCCCCCTTTTTTTTGCTCACAAAAATTACCCTTGAATTAAAAAATGAGGGTATTTTTGTAACCCTCTTTCCCTCACACTCTTACACATGCACACCTTGAGCTCTCCCCCTCATTCTCTCTCCCCAAGCCCTAGCCGTCACTGCCCTCCTCCGTTCCAGTCAGGTAGTCTCTCTCTCTCTCTCTCTCTCTCTCTCTCTCTCTCACGCACACATACACTCACGCTCACACACACACTCACACTCGCACGCACACATGTTGATCTCTCTTTCTCTCTCTCACACACACTCACACTCACACTCACACACGTAGATCTATAATTGTTTTATTGATTTTAGGGTTATGATTATTTTTTAGGGCTATGATTTCAGATATTCAGGTATTCGATTGTTTCAGATCTGTATTAGTATTCGTTACATTCAAGTATTCGATTTCGGATTTGTGATTTTAGGACCATGATTGTTTTTTTGTGATTTTGATTCGGATGTTACATTGTTTGTGCTCGGTTGTTTATTTTGTGTTGAAACATAGCCCCAAAATTGAGCTTGAATGTTGTTTGTGCTCGGTTTTTTTTTGTTCACGAGCTGTATGACTTCTGTCTAATTTTTGTTCTCTGCCAATGGTTTGTTTTTGTGTTTGTTTTCAAATTTTAGTTTATCTTATTAAGTTATTTTAGTGTTCAAATTGGGTATGCTATGAATTTTATTTTTGTTTCATTTTCCAGGTTAAATATGCGTTGGATTTTTATTTGGGAGTTTGATCTTCTTTGTTGTGTTATTTATGTATGTATGCACGAGAAATTGTATTTGGGGGTTTGATCTTCATTTTTCAGCTTAGTGTGTAATGGATTTATTTAGGGGTTTGATCTTCTTTATTGTGTTTACTGCGTAATGGATTTATTTTTCGAGTTTTGAGGTTTATCCTTTTAATTTTGTTGTCTGCTACGAATTTTATTTTTGTTTCATTTTCCAGGTTAAATATGCATTGGATTTTTATTTGGGGGTTGGATTTTTAATTATTATTTTCTTTTCTCTGTTATTGTATTTCTCATGTTAGTTGAGGAAAAAACAACACAATCCCCTCCCAAGACAATTTTAATGCCATATTCTTATAATGAGCCTATACAATTTATGTTAATATAGGACTGATTGGTCGAGGGTAATGTATTTTTAATTTTGGATCAAGCATTTTAAGTTTTCATTGAAGGTCATAATGTTAGAGATTGAATTGATTATAGATTGAATTCGGTTTTGGTTGCTTATCTGGGAACTACCATAGATTGTCATTATATTCTTGTGTGATGTTTACCCTTTCCAAATCAGTCAAAAGTTCATTGGACATAGATTATAGTCTTATAATTGGTTTAATATGGTATGTTTTATTTATAAATCTCTCATTCAGTTTCATATTAATAATTACACAATTGTGATATGTTATTTCTCTTTCAGGTGACAATTATTTAAAGTAGTACGTAGGTGTGTCATAGGCAAAGTTTTGTAAAGACGCATACATCAGGTGAAATCAGGAGACACTATTGTGCAAAATGGGGTTACAAGCATTTGGGATAGTGAATCATTGTGGAATCTGGTATGGTCACATTTGGAGTTTGTTTTACATAATATTTCTTATTGAATTTTGTATGCTAGCGTCAAGTGAATATAATTTCTGCATTTGACTTGAACATGACCCAAATTCGTGTCAGAAAAACCCAACACGAACTCGGCACAAACATGGAATTTGGGGTTGATTTCGTGTTGCCGTCACGTCCTGTGTATAATCTTTCAACTTCATATTGTTTTTTGTATGCTATCATATCATTTTTTGCTTCCGTTTAAGGTTTCTATACGACAAATTGCACCAATGCACAACTGTTGTGGAGTTGGACGCACTATTTATGCAAATTATCGTCACACGAAAATGAACGCTGATTCGGTACAATTTAAAATTGTATTCTTATAAATCATTTCTCTATTGTGCTGACTTGCATATTTCCATACGAAAGTCAATTTTGTGTAATTCATGTTGTGGTTTCATATCGTTCTTAAATAGTCATTCCAAACATTAACTTCTGGAAAGTGGGGTTTTCTTTATTTTCATGGCATTTTCTATGTTGCTTCCAATTATAGTATTGGTGCCTCGAAAATTCTTTATTGTCTTTACTCTTGGGGGCCTTTATCATTGGGTCTTTCTTTGTGATTCAAGATCTAAAGAACCAGTTACAAATCCACATATCTTGGGTAACCACCATGTCGGCAACCATAAATTAAAACGACGATATAATAGTTGGTCAGATTGCGAAATGATAGGTTGTTGTACTTTTTGATTAATACCTGACGTAGTTTAAACGTAGTTTAAATGCTTTTTGATTAATACTTGACGTAGAAAATACAAATTGAATTTTACTTATAGCTAGGAAATCAGTGAACTTTTCTAGCTATAAGTACAAAAGGGAACTTTTCTTATGCTTGACTTTATACATCTTATATTTATGAAGGTTGTATTTGATACATACCGATATGATTTCCACTTATATACTTTCCACTCACATAACACATAAGTCTGTATTTCATTATAAGGGATTGGTCTTAGATCAGGTTCTCTACATTTTGGGGTTGGTATATATAAGGTTTATAAATAGAGATTTTTCAATTTCAGATTTTTCACCGACTTTTATTTTCTCTACTAATTCCGTGTAAACTGAATGTGATGATTATGTTATAATTGTTAGTTGTGAAATTTTCATGGTGACTATTAATCTTCTTATTTATGGTGACTATAACACGTGTATTGGTTTTCATTTCACCACTGTTCAGACATTTTCAGAATCATATTGATGGAGCTGAATTATTGAATTGTTGAATTTTTTGCAAATAGAAACTTTTCTTTTTATTTTTACTTTCTTTCTTTTAGTAGTATAATGTTTCGTGCCATTGTTTACGTTGTACAAACACACACACAAACACGCTCCCCCTGCCCCATCCCCTCCCCCCCTCCCCACTCACACACGCACACACGCGCACACAAACACGCACACACGCGTACTGCATATAGGCACTCGCATATATGCACTGACATATATGCTGCAATATGCATATATGCATATGCATATATATTGCCTACATATATGCATTTGGTTGGTTTTTCATCTAGCACTCGCACATATCGAATTTCTTGAGACCGTAAATAACACTCGCATATATTAGGAATTCATAGTTACCCTTGCTTGGAATTCCATTAGAAACTTTGGCAATGTCATGTTCTCTTATTCTCATGTATGGCGTATCTCATCGGGTCTTTATAATTAGTGACAAATTTCCTAATTTTTATTATTTTTATCATGTTTGCTTACATGTTGAACTAATTTAAGCAATCCGTTTATTGAATCTTGAACCGAAGAGGATCACTGCTTGAATGGGGTTGCAACACCATCCTGGTTCCACTGCGCCTACAGGTGCAACAATTAAACTTAAAGCTTTAGGTATTTTGTGTTTAGATTTATTTCAAATAAACCTCAAGTTTCAGTCCAAACTTTTGCCTTGGATTTTTTTTAGATCTACCCGTAAGCTTTTCGTGTTTGCAGATTTGGTTTCAAGTTACATTTGGCAGTAAAACTAATTGCCATCAGGATGATTTCAGTAATGATAAACATAATTTTCATAGTTAATGAAAGTCACAGAAGTTGTATAATTTTCATAAACCCTCAGCTCTCTCTCCATCATTTAACTTTCCCCGTTAACACCCCCTCCCATGCAGCCCCCTCCCTCCCACGCTACCAATACCCCTCCCACGTAGCCCCCTCCCACCCAACAGCCCCCTCCCATGCAACCCCCCTCCCCCCCCCCCCCCCGCAACATGCCTTTCCCACGCAGCAGCCCCAACCGCCTCAAGTAATTTCTCCCATGCACCCCTCCCACGCAGCCCCCCCCCCCCCCCCCCCCCCCCCCGTGCAGCTGCCCCCTCCCACGCAGATCCCCAGGTAATTTCTCCCACGCATAATGTCATTTCGACTTTTGTAATCTAGGCTATTTAGATTTTGGTTATTGGTGTTCTTTAAGATAGTGGAGAACACACCACAGTTCATTTAACAATTTTTTACTTGGATCGTTTCAGGTGAGTTTTCGGAAACTTCCATTTTCTAGGTATTGTATTCTTCCATTAACTCTCTCAGTTGGATGAAAGTCTGTCCTTTTTTACGGCGTCCTTTTTCATATAAATTTTTGTTTTGTTCTTTTACTTTTTGGGTTATTTCCTTTTTTTATTGATTAAAATTTGTTATTTTTGAATTGGGTATATTTTTTGGGTTATTTTACTCATGTTTTTATTCTCCAGTCAGACCATCTTAGAATAATTTGTGTGTGTGTTCCCTAGGTAATCATCATTTTTTCGATTTATGGGCTTCTTCTAATTCATAGATTCCATTTATGGTACATTTCGGGATGTAGTTGACTCCTCACATTCCACTACAAAGTTGAGTTTCTGATGTACGCTATTTTTGTTATCTAACTGATTTTTTTCTTTTCATTTCAGATTTTAATCCAAGACAAATCAAACTGGGATTTAACTTAATTTTTATGGTATAAAAATTATGTGGTGAGTTAAATATAAAAATATGTTGTAGTTTGTTTTGGGATATTTTTTGAGAAAAATAACTGAGAATGTAAATATTATTTTTTTTTGAAATTTTTTTGAATTTTTTTCCATAAACAATTTAATTGACTAACTATATTTTTTGTTTTGTATCAAGTTACATTTTAAAAACTACGGACAATTGTTTTAGTGGAACATGCGGGACGACTTCAGTTCATGTATATGTGATTGTTTTTACGAAATTTGTTTCATTAAAATATTTGTTAGATTTTACTGTTGAGATTATTGAATATTGTTGGATTGGTTGTAACCCTTTAAATGAGTGGATAGTTCAATAAATAAAGGAGACTCTGTCCAATTTTTTTTAAATGGACAATTTGTTTATTTGAGGCACAATATCAATGCAATGGATTTGAGAATGCAGTGAATATTTTGTATTTCATATTATATGTGAATGTTGTTGGACAATTTGTTATTTGTTAAGCTGGGTGGATAGTCTTATAAACAAAAATTATGGTCAATTTTTTTAAAAATTACACTTTGTTTTATTGGGGAGTAATATTATTGTTGTTTTTCAATTAAATATTTTGAAAATTTTCGTCATTTCGCGATTACGTACTTTAGAAAAATTTATCTTTTTTCGATTACGTACTTTCAAAATTTTTGCCAATTCCTGATTATGTACTTTGGATATTTTCAGCGTGCCTTCAGGCACGAGCATTGAAATTTTTTACCGTTTTACGGTTAAGTATTTTGGATATCTTAAATTATATACGACTTAAAACTTTGTTTTGTTGGGGGAACGAAATTGTTTCTCTTTCGCAATTATGTACTTTGAAAATTTTTACCATTTTGCAATTACGTACTTTAAAAAATTTTCTTCGTGCCTTCAGGCACGGGCATACACTAGTGTGTATATATATATATATGGGAGAGGTTCAAAAGTGAACCAAAAGAATGAACTTTTTAATGAACCTACTAAGGCATTACTAAATAGATCCTTAATTTCTTGTTGTAATTGGTCCGCATCAGCAGGGGGATTGAAAAATTATTCATTGCCGCTGGCAATGAATAATTTAAATTCTCATTTTATGGAAAAAATAAAAAAAAAACAGATCGGCATAATTTCGAAAAAATCAAAAATTCGAAAAATCACATTATTTTCGATTTTCGATCCAATTTCGGAAAAAAATAGGAAATCATAAAATCACAAATCGAAAAATTAAACTTTCATTTCAAACTCGGAAAAATTGAAAGTTCGAAAAAAAAAACACAGCCCAAACATCACCTTTTAAAAAATGTAACCCGCTTTCAGAGGTGGATGCATAAATTTTTTAGTAAGGTGGGCAAGTTATAATAGTAACACTAACAAATAAGGTGGGATAGACTTTATATTTTCAAGATTTTTTTGGTTTTTTAATAAAATTTCGCATACCATACTATTCATTTTAAAATCTCTCAAAATTTAAGGGTGGCAAAAGCCAACATTAATTTATGAATAGATCCGCCTATACCCATGTCATTATGTACGAGTCTTTGTACTTAATGTTAATAGGAACACTACCTCATAATTTAGAGGGCTACTCCAAAAGATAGTGATTAAATTGATCCACAATATATAGGCTATTAAGAACATCTTTCCACTTTTCTTCAAATAGTTTAGCAATGATAACTTTTAGGAGTCCTAATTTTTAAAAGGGGCTTTAATGGTCTAGTCCTTAGACTAGCAATTTTGGACAAAAAAACCAGGCCCAACAAATTTTAAACGATTAGGTCCAACATATAAATACCCCGAAATTAAAACAAACACGCACTATTCAGAAAACGAAGCGCCAAAAACATTGTATTCTCTCTTGTATCAATCGTACCGTCTCTTCGATCAAAACCCCAAGACGATTCTATTTCTCAATCAAATTTTGGTCAACAACAACATATAAATACTCCTGATCGAAGCTCTAGAAACTCTGTTCGATCAAAACCCTAACTCTCTTCAATCAAAACCCTAACTCTCTTCAATCAAAACCCTAGCTCTCTTCTTTCAAACATTCTAAATCAAATTCTTCCAAACAGCACTAACAAGTATGTATACATTCTCTTATCACCTTTTTGTCCTTGTGTATTTTGTGTTCTCATATGTATAAATTTGTAGACATATGGACTGATGAAATCACATTCTTCTTTTTCATGCGTATTATTCATCATATATTTAGAATATATTCATCATATGGACTGATGAAATCAAACATTGTATTCATCATATGGATTGGAATATGTACATGTAAAAGCCCTGTGTTGCGTGTACTATGTGTATTTTGCGTGTACTTTTTAAAAGTACACGCAAAATTAACAGAGTACACGCACATTGAAAATGAATTTCTCAATTCATTATGCGTGTACTTTTATGTTTTATACGTGTACTCTATAGAATATCTACATGTACAAGCCCTGTATTGCGTGTACTATGTGTATTTCGCATGTACTTTTATAAAGTACACGCAAAATACAGAAAGTACACGCACATTGAAATTGTATTTCTCAATTCATTATGCGTGTACTTTTATGTTTTATACGTGTACTCTATAGAATATCTACATGTACAAGCCCTGTGTTGCGTGTACTATGTGTATTTTGCGTTTACTTTTATAAAGTACACGCAAAATACACATAGTACACGCACATTGAAATTGTATTTCTCAATTCATTATGCGTGTACTTTTATGTTTTATACGTGTACTCTATAGAATATTAATTTCAAATCCATATTTCATCAATCCTATGTTATTTTGGTCCGCACCAGCGGCATTTGATTTATTTTCCATGTGTTTTTAAGAAGTATTATTATTTTGTTAATATTTAAGAGTGTTTTTTGTACAATAGCCAGCTGCATTTGAATCCAATGTCCATGTACATGAACATTGAAATTCAATTTGTTCAATCCAGTGTCCATGTACTAATGTGTATTATGAGTGTACTATTTTGTATTGTAGTGTTATTGTTTAGGAATCGTACGATCAAGCATGTTCAACTACAAAACTGCTCCTTGCACGTTCGAAGATCTTAACAATACAAAACCTTTCACATTGACAGTGAATAGTACTAATGAAGACGAAATTCGTTTTCTCCTTCGCATTAACGATAGAGCTAAAAGGTTACTTGGTTTCTACTACTACTATGAAGACATTTACTGCACTTTTGATGTGGAACAGCTTCAAGTAACTGAATCAAAAGAGAAGGATTTAGCTAAACGAATTGAGCAGTATTGCTTAAGGGGTTGTGATAATGTTGGAGCTTTTAGCATTCAACTATTGTATCACTTCTTTACTGAATATGTTAGGAGTAGAGAATCTTGGTTTTTCACTTGTCGAACAACCTCTGTTAGGTATTACCATGAAACTGACGATATATATTATCGCCTTTAGCATGTATTTTGATGAGACTTGTATAAATTGTTTGTGAGAATATTGCATGTGCTTTTGTTAAATACGCTTGTATTTTATTGTTTTAGTCTATTTTTTATTCTAATTCGCATGTATTTTATTTTTTGTACATATAATTATAGGTTAGTAATTTAAATTTTGTTTATAGATCAATATAATGGGGATGAAGATGAAAGCAAGAAGAGGAAAGAAACAAAAAAAGAGCAGTTCTGATGATAGTTCTTCATCCAGTTCCAGTTCCAGTTCTAGTGTGGCATTGAAAGCTAAACGTCCTGCAAACAAGAATGACCAATATCAGTCAAATATTGTTAGCTTTCTCCATGATTTGCATCAGATTAAAGATAAAATAAACAATAGCCATATTGAACTTCTTAAGAAGACTCCATTTTGGGAGCTTTTCAATGCCTACTACAGTGAGAAAGTAGTAGAAGTGGACCACAAGAAGATGGATAAAAATATTTTATCAATTATCGAGCTGTACAATACGGAAACCAAAAGTTTCCGTATGAAGAGCAGTATTCGAATAATGCCAATAGATATAAGTGAAATATTTGGCATACCCCTGGTGGAGGGTTTAAAATCAATAGAACTGAAAAAGGACCCGAATACTGCTAAAAAATCTGGATTACAAGCACGATACTTCTTAAAAAGAATAGGAAAGTCATAAATTTTGAATGGTTTGAAGAAATCAGTTGAATTGGAGACAGATGAAGGAATTGCTGATTTTGTTAAAATTGTGTGTCTCCACTTCTTGAACACGTTATTTTTCTCCAACTCAAACTTCACCCTTGGAGAATTTTGGTTGAAATACATTGAAAATATTGAGGAAATGAATAAATATGATTGGGCATCTGCTGTGCATGAGTTTCTGATACATTCACTTGACAAATCAGCAAGTTCAAAACCTAGCACAGTTACTAGATGTGTCATTTTCCTACTGGTGAGCAAAAAAACATTTTGATATTTTAAAATTTACATAGTAATACTCACGTGTATTATCAAAATACACGTCCAAAATTCACGTGTATTTTGAAAATACACGTGAAAATACACGTGTACTTTCAAAATACACTTAAAAATAAACGTGTATTATCAAAATACACGTGTAAAATTCACGTGTATTTTTTAAAATACACGTGTATTTTCAAAATACACGTGAATTTTACACGTGTATTTTGATAATACACGTTTATTTTCAAGTGTATTTTGAAAGTACACTTGATATTCCTGATATTTCAAAATTTACATACTAATACTTACCTGTACTTTGAAAATATTACGTGTATTTTCAAAATACATGTGATATTTTCTCTTGTTCTTTCAAAATACAATTGATATTTAACATGTATTTTGAAAATACACGTCTTATATCACGTTTATTTTGAAAATACACGTTAAATATCAATTGTATTTTGAAAATACACGTCTTATATCATGTGAAAGGACACTTGTATTTTACAAAGTACATGTGTACTATGTTTTGTAAATATAACAAGTGTACTCTTAAAATACTCTTGTTATATCTTCTGTCAAGTACACGTATTAAATTCATTTTGTTTTTTATATGATCTCAGTATTGGGCATGTGAGAAATTTGAAATCATTTCTCCTGTTGAAGAATATAAAGAAAATACTCCAAAATTCCTGAAGTGGAAGTTGTCGTCTTTGAAACAATGGTTTGTGAAGAATGACATCGCAACAGCAACTTTGAAGCAGGCTACAAGTAAACCTGCTTCTAAGGACTGTCCTGTACAAAAGGAATCTTAGTTTGAAAGGCCAAGTTACTCTTTGAACATATCTACACAAAGTCCTATACATGCTGATTCATCATCAAAAAATGTTGCTGAAGATATTGATGACAATGAGTTTTCACATGGTTGGAATATTCCCCTTAAAAACATTGTGAGTCCAAAGAAAAAGAAGGGAAAAGATCAACCAAAGGTTAATTTGGAGGAACAAATTGTTGTTTTGAAAAGGGATTTGTTGGAAAAAAAATAACCAACTATCTAAAGCAGCTGTAGACATTAATGTTGCACTTGAGAAGGTGACCACTTTGGAGGTGGAGAGTGCCATTTTGAATGTACAGTTGCAGGTAGATCATGATTCACTTATTGAAGCCCATGAGGAAGTGAAGAACTTAAAGGTGGAGAATTCCAACCTTTTGAAGGAAAAAGAGTTATTAAATAAGTTGGAGGTAGAAAATGCCCAACTAGTTGAGTTAAACAATTCTTTAAAAGAAAAGCTTGATCAAGTCACAATGAGTGACTCAGATAGAATTAAAGAATTGGATGAATCAACACGAATTTTGGAACAAAAGAATGGATATCTGTCTCTGACTAATGAAGATCTAAAAAGAAAGTATGATGATACATTGCAACACTAGAAAGATGCTGACTTAGAAAAGATGACTTTGAGCCAGAATCTTGAGGAGTCAGAGTGGAAAAGAACTCAACAGGTATTTTTGAATGCAGAGTACACGTAGTTTTCCTAAAGTACATGCAGTTTTCCTAAAGTACACGTTTAAAATACACGCAGTTTTCTCAAAGTACACGCACTTTTCTCAAAGTACACGCAGTTTTCTCAAAGTACACGCAGTTTTATTTCATAATATTTTAATGCATTTTTATTTGATATTAGATATAATGAAGAGTACATGCATTATTTTATTAAAAATAATGCATTGTTTAAAATGTAACATTTTTTTTTGTATTACAGGAAAACAATAATAAAATCCTTAATGACGAAATTTCGGAGCTGAAGAAAATGCTTGAAGAATCAGAATTGAAAAAAACTGACCAAGTATCTATAAAATACAATAGATATTTATTACACGCTACACTTTCTTAATTTCATTATAAATTTTAGGTATATTATCCTATAAATTTTATAAAGTACACGTATTTTATAATACACGCGTGTACTTTATAAAATCACGCGTGTATTTTATATAATACACGCGTGTATTATATAAAATACACGTAAGTGAAAATCAATCATTGTTTCAAAAAATGATAACAATCCAACATTCCTTGTTAAACATATCAGGAAAACATTAATAAACAACTCCTTGATGAAATTTTGAGTTTAAAGATTGAATTAGCTTCAAAGAAATTTGAGGGCAGACCCAAAATATCCAAAAGCAAAGGACCTCTTACTAGAGGTCAGAAGAAAAGAAAAGCTGACGGCGAAACAGAAAAGCTTGAACCAATGAAGAAACTAAAAGAGTCAAAGCTTAGAAAAGACCCTACAACAATAGCTGAAAAAATGAAGGAAACTCGCGTCAAGCTTGAAGCAATCGAAGCATATAAATATCTCGATGAAGCTTCGACGAAAAAGATTGAAGAGTTTATTAAAATTGTTGAGCCAGGGTAAAGTTTATTATTTTATGATTTATCACTTCGCTAATTTATATTTTTTTTGGTGCAAAATAATAAGGTTATTATTATTATACTAATGTTCTATTGATTATATAAAATGCAGGGAGTTTATTTTCCAAGGGATGGTTTCGTATGTCCCATGGGAAGATTTACTTGAAGTCCTCAAAAATCAAGAAATTTCAAGCCAAGTATGTAGTCCAAATATTAGACATCCATTAAATTTCAACATTATTATTTCCTCACCATTTTATATTGTGTGAAACAGATAATACTTGCCTTTTGCGAAGTATTGAGATTAAAATTGTCAGAGGAAGGGCTCTCCTACTCACACACTTTTTCTGATTATTGTTGGGTAAGTACAAATAAAATGAAAGTTTTGATAAACAATATTTCAGTTTTTTTTATTAACACTTGTCTATAATTTTTATCAGATTGAAGCTTGTAGAACAAACGGAGTCAATAAGAAGGGGGAATTATACAAGGATTTATTTGAATACTTAGGCAGTTGTAATAATTTGTTCATTGTACTTAGACATAGTATAGGACATTTCACATTATTTGTGATATACACTAAAGAAAATAAAGTGGTCCACATGGATCCCCTCCGACCGAATGACACAGAAAAGAACACAACTTTCTTCGATGATGCAAAAAAATTGGTTAGTGCCTAAACTTAATTAGTAATGTTACTTGTACTTATATTATACACTTGTACACGTGCATTATATAATGCGTGTACTTTGTATTAGTTGTACATAATTACCTAGATTATCAAAGTACACGCATCATTTTTTAAAATACACGTGAAATGAACCAATACAAGTTACGTGTACTTTAATATTATGCGTGTACTTTTAACTCATTAGGCAAAGTAAACGCATCATATAATAAAATACACGTGATATTTTAAAATAAAATATGCGTGTACTTTAATATTATGCGTGTACTTTTAAAATACACGTGATACGAAAAAATAAAATATGCGTGTACTTTTATATTATGCGTGTACTTTTCACTGTTTCATCTTCATATACTCTTTTATTTGTATTCACTAAATATTTGTCTTCTTAACAGTTTTCTGTCTTCCAAAAATCACTGTCCGAATTGAAGACTGAAGCAGAAACAATGAAAAACAATGGTTACAAAATTCAGAGGAAATTTGAGGAAGGCACCCCAAATGAGTTTACAATGGATGATGATCCATTGACAGAGCAAGAAAGAAGGACTGTAGATTTCTTGCTGCAAAGTGATCTCAAATTTGAACTAATAAGAGATCACGAATGCCCTAAACAATATAATGGGTAAGAAAAACTTCATTTCTAAAAATTACTAATTTGTATCCTTTCAAAAAATTTCATCACATCATTCTAATTTTTATATTTGTTTTATTGTAATTTCAGGGTTGACTGTGGGGTGTTCTGCATGTACTATATTGAGCAAATAAGCAGAAACAAAGAAATGCAAAAATTCTTTCAAGACCCTGACATGCTAAAACAAAGAGCATATGTACTCAGGGAAATTCTTCTGTCAAAATATTTCTTCCCCCGAAAAGGGAAAAAACATCTATAAATTGTGATTCAAATTCAAAACATATATTTGTAATTTGTTTTGTGTTATATTGGTTATTGTTTACAATATTTATTACACCAAAATGGTTTTTTCCCGCTGGCGCAGACCACAATCCACGTAAGGTTTAGACAAACAATGCATCTGATTGTTATGAAACAATGTAAAATTAGTTTTCACGAAAAATACAAGTCATAATTACTAAGTACAATTAATTATCCAAAGTACACGCATTTTCACTAAAGTACACGCAGTGGTTAATATAATAATTATTTATTATATTAATTGAAAACTACTTTGAAGAATTCATTAAGGACACAATAACCAAAATCAATTTATTAAGCTCAACTACTCACTTCCCAACTACTTCTCGTCAAGAAATAAATAACTTTCACTTTTTCCTGTAAAAGAGTAATATTTGTTCCTTTCTTAACCATTACATCTAGGGTAAAGATTACATAATGGCTATTCCAGCAGAAAACTTGCGAGAAACACTTGAGAGAGATGAAAGAAATAAAAAAAATAAGGCAAATTGAGGAAAATATTTCCTCATATGAAACTACCTTTGAGCAGTTTCAAACATATGTGAGGGAAGGCTATTCTGGACTTCCACCCAATCCCATAAATTTAATTGATGTGGATGAGGACCCTCCTAAAACACATGAAGAACTCATTTATTTCTATACACAAGAAGTTCCCCTGAAAATCGCAAAGCTGAAGGAGAAGAAGGCTCTCCATGAAGGCCTTGTAGCTGTCATAGAAAAAGAAATTCGACACTGGTCGAATTTCATTGACTCTCTCCCTAACACCCTGGATGCCTTTGACAAACATCCCTACTAGAAGCCCTGTTTAGTTTTTTCAGTTTTCTTTATTTGAAAAATTGTACTTTATTTTTTTGTTTTTAATATAAATTTTATTTCTTTCATGAATGTGTTCTGAGTTATGTCATACACCCAATATAGTAAAGTACACGTGAACCCTTATAAACACGATCACGTGTTTTGTTAAAAATTTTAACATTAATAACATTTCATAAAAAAAACATCTATAAATGCGTGTACTCTATATATTACACGTGTACTTTATAAAGTACACGTGTAATATATAAAGTACACGCATATTAAAATACTGGTATAATAATGCGTGTACTCAAGACATTATATAAATGCGTGTACTCTATATATTACACGTGTACTTTATAAAGTACATGAATAGTCTATAAAGTACAAGAAGATTGAAATACTTGTATAATAATGCCGCTGGCGCGGACCATAATACCCATAGGAGTTTAATAATATGAGTGACCCAAATATCTTTTATAAAGTACAAGCAGATTGCGATGTCAAAAACCATTTTCGAAATAATACATGCATTTATATACGTCTACTTGATAAAATTACATGCAGAATATGCGTGTAGTTTTCTAAATCATGCATGTACAATTATATTTAAATGCGTGTACTTTAATTATCAATGCGTGTACTTCATAAAGTACACGCAGATTTCATCAAGTACACGCACATTATATTTATATTATGCGTGTACTTCATGCATGTACATTAAGTAAAGTACACGCATGCTTTTATAAAGTACACGCATGTTGAACTGACCATCCAGGAATAATGATCATGTATGTTTTATGAAAAATATGTGTACAACAACACACAAAAAAAACTAAAGAATGAGACTTAAAAATAAATTACATTCATTTATGTGAAACAAATGGTTTATTAATTAATTTATTCAATCAAATGGTTAAAATGAATGAATTCAACAATGTAAAATTAGTTCTAAAACATGCATGTACAATTATATTTAAATGCGTGTACTTTAATTATCAATGCGTGTACTTCATAAAGTACACGCAGATTTCATCAAGTACACGCACATTATATTTATATTATGCGTGTACTTCATGCATGTACATTAAGTAAAGTACACGCATGCTTTTATAAAGTACACGCATATTGAACTGACCATCCAGGAATAATGATCATGTATGTTTTATGAAAAATATGTGTACAGCAACACATAAAAAAAACAAAAGAATGAGACTTAAAAATAAATTACATTCATTTATGTGAAACAAATGGTTTGTTAATTAATTTATTCAATCAAATGGTTAAAATGAATGAATTCAACAATTTTAAAAATAGTCAAATGGGTTCCTTACAAGTAGACCTGTAATGACCCATTTTACTACACCTCGAGCAAGTAACTTCCCTTACTGTGATCTCACCAGAAGACTTTATTCTCTTATTTCTTGGCCTGCCTGTCGGTCTCTTAGTCATTGGTGGAAGGATAGATGGATTTTCAGGAATAGGAATATTTAAGGAAATCAAATCATGAAGAGGAACTATAGGTATCGAGTATGATTTTCTGTAGAAAGATACCTTATAGTACTCCTCAATATAATCATAAATACTGGTCCCTTTCCTCTGCACAACACAAACAGCATGAGAACATGGAAAACATCTAATCTGCCAACTCTTACAAGAACAAGTCCTTTCTCCTAAGTCAACTGTTGCTCGCACTTCTGAATGAACTTCAAATACATTTTGACTTGAGCGACTAATAGTCTAATGTCGGCTTTTATTCCAATTTTCATTCAATAACTTTTGAAAAAAAGGACATATCTCATTTGCCCAAGTGTCAGACTCAACAAGTTTGTTTGCATTGAAATTCATAATCTTCACTCTCAATTTATCAAGCATATTCAATACTGGTAAATTCCTTTCCTCCAATATACATGAATTGAATGACTCCGCAACACTAGATGCCATGTCACCATACCGTTTACCAGGGAAATATGCACAGGACCAATTCTCGGGAGGCAAACTATCAATGAAATCGGCAATAGCAGCTCCTCCTTCCTTCTTCAATGCTTCAATATTCTTCTGAAATACATCTACTGAGACAGCATATGCACAAGACAAAAAATCTTTAACAATTTTCTTTCGAAATCCAGCACAATTCCCACGAATTTTCTTTTTTATATTCCCTTGTAAATGATGTATACAGTAGGAATGTGCAGACAACGGGAAGACCCTCGAAACAGCTTCAAGTAATCCATTGTTTCGATCTGATATAAATGTTATGTTTCGATATTGCTCAACTACTGCACTATGCAAATTGACTAGAAACCACATCCAGTTATCTTCGGTTTCGGAATCAACAACAGCATATGCAACAGGAAAAAGTCCTGAAATTTAAAAATATATTAAAATTAAAATAAATAACATATCCATGTACAATACTTTGTATATTGATGCTGCTGGCGCAGACCCTAAAACACATGGGAAATATATTCTGTTTAATCTAAATTGTTTGTAAATAACAAGACAAAGCATAAAAATGTACCGTACACATGATAAAATGCACGTTTACTTTCCAATCTTTTGCTTGGCTTTATTATTAACAAGACTAACATCAACATACACGCATAAAAATATAAAGTACAGGTGAACTAAACAAAAACATTCAAAGGTACTTTACATTTTTAACATTTACTTTGCTTTATTATTTTAAATAACAACACCTATCATCAAAGTACACACATAAAAATGAAAAGTACACGCATAAAAATGAAAAGTACACGTGAAATTAAGAAAAACATTCACGTGTAGTTGACATGTAAAATGCGTGTACTTTACTTATTACTACACATAAAGTCATCATTATCAAAGTACACGCATAAAAATGAAAAGTACACGTGACATTAACAAAAACATTCACGTGTACTTTACATGCACTATACGTGTACTTTACTTAGTATTACACATAATAAGACATATCATGACAATACACGCAGAAAAATGAAAAGTACACGTGAAATAAAACAAAGACCTTCAAAGGTATTTTATATTTTTATGCTTGTATTTTGATGTTATGGAATGGAACAAACAAAATTTCAATGCTATACACAAAATAAAATATTTAAAATTCATTTACCATTGTTCCCATTCCTTGCAGTAGCTGATAGTATTGTTCCACGGTAACGGCTCTTCAAAAAGGCACCATCAAGAAATAAAACAGGTCTGCAGTATTGAAATCCATAAATACATCCTCTAAACATTACAAATATTCTCTTGAATTTTTTACTCTCATGTTCCACGTCAAGGATGCAATGCGACCCAGGATTATACTGCAATAGAAGGTCACGATAATTATTCATTAATGCATAAGAAACCTTTTCATCACTATGTATATCAACATCAGCCATCTCTTTCGCACGCCATGCATGTTGATAAGCTATATCAAGACCATAATTCTTCTTCATATCTCTAACTACATCAATTGATCTCAATAGCGGGTTATCTCTAAGATCATCAGCTACTAATGTTGAAACCAACTTGGAGGCTATCATTTTGGCTGACGGACTACGAAAGACACCCCTACATGTATGCTCATTATTCATTGAACGTATGTAAAAGTATCCATTTATTGTAGATAATGAAGCATGAATTCTCCACATGCAATTCTCAGTAGTCTTTTTAGAGCATTCAGCCGTCACTCGAGTTTTATCATTCTTCAAATACACATACTTGAACCCAACCTCAACGGCATATTTTCGCAATTTATCCCGAAATTCCACTACACCTCCTTCAAAACACTGCTGCTCATGACTTATATAAGTCTTCCAATCATTCGAAAGATAGACTTTTGACTTACTTGACTCCACACCTCCAAGATAAAAGTCATTTTCAATGCAACTATTAAAATCATTTTTAGTGCCTGATGATAAAGACTCTAACCTCTGTGTATTTGTATCACCACTGTCAACCCTCTCAGACCTTGTATTACTGCAGTCAACCCCTTCAAAAATTCGATTAGAGCAGTCAACCCGTTCACGACATGTATTACATGGAAATGGTAATGAATCAATGACATATATCCAAATGAAATTAGCTTTCACGATCAACTGGGACCGCAACATACAACAAACATCGTTGTCACAAACCAACATGAACCGACATTCATCACCAAATGAATACCTCAATGAAAAACTCCCACTTCTCAAATTAGTAAACCTAATACACAACTCATTGCATATGAAATCTAATGAGCTATCTTCAAATATTTCAATACAAGCCATATTATCCAAATAACAACACCTTGCTATTACACTACTTACCATAATGTCCTGGAGTAAAACAGAGACGAAAAACATTTACTTCAAGGTCAACAATTCTAAAAATGTGTGCAATAATATAATGTAGGAAATATCAAAATATTTATTTATAATTAATATAAACTTACAGGCACTTTTTAAAAATCTATACAGGAAGCAATAAACCACACACATATTATCAAATAATCAATCACGTGTACTTTATAAACATTGCGTGTACTTTGAAAACTGATATCGAACTGGTTATTTCCGCTGGCGCGGACCTATATCAATAAGTGATTCAATACCAAATGAAAATCAAGGAATCTTAAAATTAGAATGAAACAGCAATAACATTCATTCAGCACATTCAACTAAGAATTACAAATATTGATAAATATAACTTATTTATTAAGAATCCAAACATAAATGCATAAAAAATACAAATTAAAAACATATACATATATAACGTATAAAAAGCTATTCAATCACATGAATGAATATTACAATGAGTCTCTTGAATTAAAACAAAGGACATATACTTATTGTAATCGATCGAAAATAGAAAAATCAACTGCTGATAAAGATAAACTTACAAATGATAGAGCCAAGTGATACAGGTATAATCGAATAAGAACACTGTAATCGATTATAGGACAGACGATCACAGCATAAGATTGATGTTATTTTCGATTTCGGAGAATAGTCGTTAGTTGCAGAGAAAACTCCAATAGCCGATTAGGTTTATGATTTTTTTAAATTGGGGGTATTTATATGTTGGACCTAATCGTTTAAAATTTAGTTCACCGGTTATTTTGTCCAAAATTGCTAGTCCAAGGACTAGACCGTAAAAACCTATTTTTAAAATGATTTGAAAGATCTTTCTACTTGTTTTTTGGTAAGAAATATAATAAAAGATGATGATTTTTAGTTTTCAATTTTTGAAAAATGTTGACGCATCATGCGACACAAAAATCATTCACAAATAACATTCATCTACTAATCTCCTTAGAGGATCCACAATGGACGTGTAAGGTGACAAATCTAAAAGGAAGATTTAGCTTTCGTGAGTCAAACTTTCCACATATCTAATAAGTAAAGATGGGTAAAACTCTGTAGGTAAATAGTTTACACAAACTACATTAGCTTGTAGAAAATTCTTACAGATTAATGTAGTTTTTTAGAACCTAAATATACACTAGAAATTAATTATTTGTAATTGATACGGATTTCGTTTATTCATAATAATTTCTACGAATAAATGAAGTTGTTAAAAATCGTTGTAAAATTTATAACAATTCTCTAAAATTAAAGAACACTTCTAAATCTTGTACAAAATTTATTCATTTCACCCATCAATACAATCGTATAATTAGGTAAATTTACCAAATCTCGTCTTCTTTTCTCACCAGTGTGAATGCTTTTAGGTGAACAGTGAAAATGATGCACACAGCACATGTGAAGCTGTTTTTCCTATTCATCTCTTCAATCATTTGGTCTTTCCTAACAAATGTTGTTTGAACCTTCCATCTGTCTCAGTTCTTATTCGCCACGTGAGGAAATGGTTTGCTTTCGTATAACGTTAGTCAATGATTTGTTGTATTGGTTGAATAAATAAGAGGTACCTACAAAGAACGGTTATGTAGTGCACTTCCCACCTTGACACTGACTTGAAGTGTAAAGGGTTTAATTCAACGAAGGCTTGCTACTCTTCAAACTTTGAATAACCATTTTCACATTCTCATCCTTGTTGAGTTGAGGGACATTCATTCCATTACATTGATAGATAAAGGGAAAAAAATAAACAAAATTGATTATGTGATCATAAACTATATGGGATACTATGATAGTGCTTTATCAATGTATTCTCGAATCATTTGTTATGGACTGGTAGTATTATACTTCTGATAATAATCTTCAGCACTTGATTCGAAAAAATCTAATGTATTATTTTATTTTATGATTAATTAGATTTTTTTATGTTATGCATGTACCTGTATACATGTTGGAGTTTCTTGGTAATTATAGTTTCTGAGTTTTTACTCTTAGGAGGTATCTCGTGAAGGGAAGTATAAGATTTGTCATGAAAGACATTTTTTGTTTTAATATAAAGTTATTGTTCAAATGAGACTATATTTAACTCTTGAAAAAGCAGTTATATTACGAAAGCAATTGAAGTTTTTGAAAAAAAGTGATGAAGAATAAAAAGGGCCCTCGAATTGAAGACTAAACATAATCTATTTATTTCATCTTCATTTGGTAATTCTAAATTATGTTAAATCAAATAGTAGTACGTTTCAAAGCCACTAAATGGTATGTCAGCTAAATTTATCTTAGAGTGCGTTTGGGACCTCAATTTCATGACTTAATTTAAAATTGTAATATTTCCGGTTCAAAAGTAATTTTCGGATTTTGAATTGAAAATACCATTCCACTTCCATGACATTTCAGTATCCTTTTTACCTCCCTTAATTTTAAATTAATTTATTGCTTTACATGCAACAATAATGGTTAAAATCCTCTTCATCAGGCCAATTTGACATCGTTCGCACAATCAGTCACATGATGTTTATCGAACTGGTTTACTAATTGGTCATTTAATTTTACTTTGATTTTTCAATCTTCAACCCAATTCTATCAAACATATATGTGACTTTGTCTGTATGCCGTCTGAACTTTAGTTTGGGTCATCATCAGAATTAGCTATCAGGATTCAGGCATTTACAAGGCTATTTCAAGGAAACTCCCCAAAAAGATAGTAATCATTTTCTAATTTGTATTGCCTGGAAAGTAGGTCACGGAATCCTTTATGTGCGTTAACTTTTCCAATTTTTCCAAAAGCACCAAACCTAAGCTTTTTGACGGATCATATACCGAATTAATCTATTTTAATTCATGACTCGAACAAGTCAATGCGGAACTTGTTATGCCAGTTGGAGGAAATTATAAAATTAAGCAATATTCGGCTTATATTTATTTTATTACATGTTTGCTTATCTAGTAATAACTCTACTGAAACCAATGTGCTCCTACTTGGAGCATTCCTCATGATAAAAGTTGGAATTTTCATTTAATTTATACAGCATTATTAGAGAAAAATGACAATCAATTGTGTACTTTTAAATATCTCAATCTTAGGGGACACACACACACACACACACACACACACACACACACATATATATATATATATATATATATATATATATATATATATATATAACGCCATATGGTTATGGCAAAAAGACATGTATGATATTTTTGACATTTCATGCCCATGCATGAAATGTCATGCTAAAAGGTATTTTTTTTTTCTTTTCTTTATTTTTTTTAAATATATATGGATTTTTTTTAACTATTTTTTTTCTTTCTTCTTTTTATTTTTTTATGGGCTGAGTTTTTTTATCACGGGGGCAAATTTATCGCTGTGTATATATATATAAAGAGAGAGAGAGAGAGACTCCGGTGCACAACTCTTCCTCCCACTTCTCGAGAATGTATTATTTTTTGTTCTTGCACATGTACAATCATTTAACTCGGCGTACTCACGATTCACTATTTTTTCTTCTTCCTTTCTTTCCATCTATCGTTCCTTCTTTAGGGTGGTTCTTAATTTTGCCTCTTACAAGGACCTATTAATTTTAGGTTTTCTAGCACGATATTCATTTAGGGGTCCATGTGTGCGCTCATGTTCGCCATGAAGTTGGGAAAACTTGTGGTTGAGGAGTTACTGCCCATTTTCTCTTTTCCTTCAAGGCATTTTTTTTTTCTAATTGACCATTCAAACCTCGGTTGGGCAAACGTGGGGTGTCATCATCCAACGACACCTCCCCCCCAGAAAAATAAAAATTAAAAGAAACATATCACTCTTTGATCGGTGCAAATGATAGGCTAGGCTCAAACCGGTTTGACGCATTACCACCCACCGTTGATTCGATATAGACCTTCTTGCTCGACTTGCAGTGTGTTATGAGCTCATTATTCCAAGTTAAAGTGACCTTCAAAGCATGGCAACTATCCATGAACTTAAAAGGCTATTTTGATTTCACTATGTACGTCATTCAATCTAGAGGAATCACGCCATGATCAGTTTATCCATTGTTTTATGTCGTACTCATTTTGGCATAAATGTCATGGTAATATCACAAGTGCCCCCAATGAGTTGTTCACCAAACCCACACTTTTGTGCTCACCATATTGGGTTTGGTTGTTGAATTGTTTCACAACCTAGGGTCTCGTTGTTGAATTGTTTCCCAACCTTATACATCATGCCAAGCCTCATTTGATTTGCATCATAAATCGGGTCCTCCGCATTACCCACTCACATATATAAAATCAATTCATTTTCATCTGCAAGATTATTTTTATTTTTTTATTCCCCTGCATTCTTTAGATTGAGTTTATGGTGTCTCAATTTCTTGAGTTTGATATTCTCGGGGTTCTGAGTCGAATTCCTTTAGACTGAGAGAACGAAGTTGTGAAGAAATTTACAAATAGTTTGAATGAGTTTGATATGGATTGTTAAAATAGACATCGGTACAAAAAAAAGAGTCGTTGGAGTTTATCTGTTGTTCTTGCAACATTCCACCTGTTATGGGAAGATGACTTATACGACAATCAGAATTTTGCAAGAAATCTTAATTTTAATAATGTTTTGGAGTTGTGGCACTCTCTTTTTAGTTGAGCAAAATACTATTATGAGATATTGTCGTATAAAATGACACAATGGCTAAGAAGCACTCTAAGGTGGATCAATCGGGTTATCTATTTACGTGATTCACTCAAAGTATTGTATAACTCACGTTTAAGGTTATCGCTTGAGGATTAAAATTCAGGTAAGAGTGGGATCCAATTCCACAAGAATTAAACTATAGTAATGTTAAAACTATTTAGGTTTGCAATTAGAAATAAAGAAAAGATGAAGATACAATTTAATAGTGAAAATAAAAGTTAGGAGAGATATAACTATAGTTTTGACTTAAAATAAAGGATTGAGAAAGCATTCACCCACCTTGGATTGATACAAAAGATTAGGTTTTTTAGGTTCAAAGCATAATTAAATAAGAATAACTCATTGATATCAACTATCAAACATGTAGGGTGTTAAACTCACAATGAAAAATAAATATTACAATGAATTATTTGAATAAGTGGGTTGAATTTGTAGTAAAGCCTAAAATAATATCCTTGCATGATAAGAGGGGTTAATACAATGTAATACTCTAAATCAAATTCATGCTCCCCAATTAAAGTGATTTAAACTATTAACCAAACAATGAAGTCCAACCATCCATGGTGGGTTTATGCTCCTAAACCAAATACAACTAGCCACTCATGGTGATAAAGCAATTAAAAGATAAAGTAAAGATAGTAAGAGAATAACAAGCCATTAAAACCAATATTTAAACAAATATACATCAATATATTCTAACTAAGGTATTCAATACACCAAAGTAACTAACTTTAGAAATATATACATTTAACTATGGAGAGAGAGAGAGAGAGAGAGAGAGAGAGAGAGAGAGAGAGAGAGAGAGAGAGAGAGAGATGGTAGAACCCTAGGACAAAGAATAGAGTAAATGGAATAGGTGAAAATTTAGGTTAATAAATAAAAGAACTATATGTAATAACTAAAAATAAATTATATTTATCATACTAGAAGAAAAATAAAAAATAGACACCATGCTCAAGTTAGGCTACGCACAGACCCAGACTCTATTACGATCCTAAATTTGGCAAAACTACTCAAGTTTCCATCCTTTTTTATTCTTTTATTTATATTAGTACTTAGGCAACCATAACTCTTCTATTTGGAATCATATTATTGTGTAGGTTGAGGGCTCCCAAAAAAATAAGCGCCCATATTCAAGGGGGTGCAAAATCATAAAAATTATAGTCACCAATCTATTTTACTAAAAAAAGGCAAAAGATGTAGGCATCCCCAAAGATATGGCATAAAAGACTACTAATTCATACGAAACCATATAAATATCGAGTTTGGGGACTAAGTTATAGAATGGGAAGGTGTTAGGAAACTATATCGCCCTTTCAGACTCTTATGGGCTATAAAAATATTCTCCTCCTCCTAAAATGTGTAATCATGTACATGTGTGTGGAGTGAAAAATCTGTATATATGTGATGAGCGAAATCATCGTGTTTGCATCATAAAAGAGGCTGGAACAAATCATTCGAGGGAGTGAAACTAAAAGAAACAAAGAAAGACAAAGGTGTCCAGAACATGAGGGTTGCACCGGATCATTATTCACTATAAGAGAGTGAATATGCATGTTAATGAGGCTGCTAAAATGATAAAAAAATGGATAGAAGTGACCAATTTATTAGCGATGTGTTGGATCACGATTCACTATGAGAGAGTGAATATGTGATTAGGCATAAATTCTTCCAAATTTATCCCTTTAATTTAGTTACTTTTAGCACCTCGAATAACGTAATCGATTTGATTTTATCTCATAATCTTGATACTGACTTATTCTAACGAGTACCCCGAGTTTCTGGTATTTCATATTAATTTCACAGGTATTTGATGTCACTAAAGAATGAAAGAAATCGGAAGTATAAATAAAGAAAAGAAGGAAAGTCAAAAGGGTAAAGTTGTAATTTTTACCCAGAATTCGGATGAGGCATCTGAAGAAAAGTTGAAGATATAAAGTTTACAAGCACATAGGAAGAAACGGTACCTCAATCGGAGTCCCGGTGTGAAAGTTATGAGCGGCCAAAGATAGAAGAAAAGGTCAAAGAAAGATAGGACTGATCCGGATAGGACCGATCCGAAATACAAAGTTCCAGTGAACCCTAGACCGAAGACGTATCAAAGTTGATGAAAATTAAAAAGAACCGATCCGAATAGGACTGATCCGGGAAGAAAACAAAAGAATCGATCCGTATCCAAGTCGAACCGAAGGAGGACCAGGCCGGTCCGACTGTCGCAGTTTTGGTTTTTTACTCTTCCTCCAATGGAGAGTCCTGGTTAAGCTAAAACTCTTGGAGTCTTATAGGGTATTTAAACCCGATTTATTATCATTTTTAGGGGCGGAAAATTCATCTAATTTTCCCCCTTTTCAGTTAAAACTTTTAGAAGTAGTTAGAGAGAGAAAGTTGCTATAAAACCCTAGTTTGAAGATTTATTGCAATTTGAAATCCAAGATTGAAGTTTGTTCAGATTTTTGTGATTACAAGTAATTTTAGTTGATGCTTTTAATGCTTTAGTAAGTTAGTTGATTACTTTCTTTTGTCTAATCTTCCTTCTACATCATTTTTCGATTCTCCCTTAGTTTAATCATGATTTCCTGTAATTCAACAATCGTTTTCATTAATTTCATCACGTTAGGCTAGATTTTAAAAGGTCGGGATGCATGAACTCAACCTGATGTGGTAGTTTCATGTGTATAAAATTAATCCTCTAAATTTAATGATTTATTATGACCGTATTGCTTAGCATCACAACCATTGTAGTTCTATGGATCTCGTTTGCTCCAGTGTAACCTGGATGCTTTAGAATGCAATGCGAGTGTTGCTATCGCGCATTACCGCTTTACTCATCCTCTTATTTCGTATGGTGCGGTCTTGAACCTCATATACATAATTCTTGGGAGTACTAAAGTCTGGGTCTAATTAATCACTTAAATTTATGATTAGTTTTATACCATCAATACACTAGGGTTGAGGGATTATATTCCCGTCCTATTTTCTTCATCATATAGTTCAATTTTCAGTTCAATCATCATCACTAATTTAGGTAATTTAGAGTAATTGCATGCCATTAATTCATTAGTTCATTAGTTAATCATTTTCAAAATTGCATCTAGTTTTAGCTATTCCACCATTTAAATCATCTTTCCTTTTTCCTTAGAGTCAAAGTTAGGTTTCTTTCGTTTGTCAAACGTCGTTACAACACCGTCGTCCTATTTCCCTGAGGATCGATACCCGACTTATCGAATTATTACTTGAGCGACATGCTTGCACTTGAGCCTAAAGAGTACGCACTTCGGAGACACGTTCTTAGTCGCGTCAAGTTTTTGGCGCCGTTGTCGGGAACTTAGGTAGACTTAGGATTAGATCAAGTCAATCTCAAACTTTGACCAAAAATTTCAAAAAAATCCAAAAACATATAAAAATTTGAAAAAGCACAAAAATATTCATCATCATCTCTCATAAGCCCGTTAATGCAAAATTCTGAACTCACTCCAACTCCCCATAATACTCCAATCCGCATTCACGAAAACCTGATAGGTGAGTACAACCCTGATAGCTCTCACACTCCTAACGATCCACAATTATGGGTTCTACCTCTCACACCATCACACTCAATCTAAAATATCACTATATTTTCCCTCCTAGGACACACTTCAGAGCACGCCCCACGCATACTAAGTGAGGATACCGAGTGGTTAAGAGAGAGAGATATGTCACAACACGGTAGTGCAGTCGCCAGTGAGGAAGGGGCCCTTTACCGCCCTTTATGAGAAATATTATATCCCGAGCTCACTGTCACTCCGGGATGCATCATACTCCCGTATAATGCAGGGAAATTTCGTTTTAAAAATGGGATGATCCAGATGCTCCCCCACTACCATGGGATGAACTCTGAAAAGCCATATCTCCACATCACCCTCAATGATCAAACTTGAACACAAGAGGTAATCTGCCTCAAACTCTACCCATTCTCGCTAAAAGATAAGGCTAAGACCTGGCTATGGTCTTTACCTCCAAGCTCGATTGCATTCTGGAATGAGTTTCAATCTAAATTTCTCAATAAATGCTTTCCTCCACATCGAACGAACTCCATCAAGGCTCAAATTTAAACTTTCCAACAATTAGAAAATGAGTCGTTCGATCAATGCTACGAGCGTTTCAATGATTTAGTTATTTCATGCCCCCATCATGGATTTGATAAATTGCAAATCATTTCCTTCATCCACAATGGGCTGAACATTAATTCCAAGCAACTCGTTGAAACCATGGGTAATGGTCCGTTTGTCGAATTAGACGCCCACGATGCTGAGCTTCACCTGAGGTATGTCGTCGAGACTACCCAATCCTAGGATACATCTGACCCTAATGCTCAAAATCTAAATCGCCAAGTGACCACCACTCCATCGGCATCCGACCTATTTCACGTAGAAAAGAATTTTAGGATGAACAGTCGACTAGATGTACTTGAGAAAGGACTGCGAGACCTGCGTGAGGTATATGAAAGAGGACCAACTGGATCTATCCCAAACCCCGTCGAGAAGGTGTGTGCGATTTGTAAGGCAGGTCATTCAACTGAGGAATGCCTGACTATACCCACTTATAAAGTGATACTTCAAGAGCAAGCCAGAGGTATACGAGGATTCAAGGGTAATTTCGGTGCACCTAACGAGAATTCTTATAACCCTTCATGGAAAAACCATCCTGGTTTTAACTATGGGCAATAACATGCTGCAATGAATCCTAATTCACATGTTGCCTCTCCTCCACCACAACACTTTCAACAAGCTCCACACATGCAAGGACATGTGCAAGCACCACCACCTCAAGGAGCATATATCCCTCCACTGTGAAGAAGTCTCAAGGATACGATAAACCAATTTATCAATAACCAGAATGCATACAATGCTAGATATGATCGCATGATCAGTGGCATAAATGCAAATATTTCAAAAATGCATTTATCGTGGAGTTGCCAAGAGAAGGGCAAGCTTCCTGCCCAGGGCCAATGACCTCCCTAAGGTCAAACTAGTGTTAGCTCCACTTCTACGGAACATCAGGAGCACTGTCAAGCTATGACCAATCTTCGTAGTGGGAGAGCCGTTGATTTATCACCTCTCCCACATGACGCAACTAAAGACAAGGAGATTTTGCCTAGCACGAAAGATGCCGAAGATGTCCCCTTGAATGAGAGTGATAAAGAAGGCACTAGTGAGCTCAAGGTAGTAGTGAAACCACCCACCGCGGTACCATTTCCTCAAAGGTTGATTTCTTCCCACAAAGGAAACCCCCATGATGAAGTGCTAGACGTTCTAAAGCAAGTAAAGCTAAATTTACGTTTCCTCGATGCCATTAAGCAAATTCCAGCTTATGCAAAAGTCATCAAAGACTTATTAACTGTGAAGAGGAAGGTAAAGAAAAATGTCTTTCTAGCACAAAACGTGAGCTCCATCCTACTTAATGATCTCCCGCCAAAATTCAAAGATCCAGGTGCACCCACCATTTCCTGCATCCTTGGAGAAAATAAAATTGTAAAAGCCTTACTTGACTTGGGAGAAAGTGTCAATATCCTCCCTTATGCCGTCTATAGGTAACTTGATCTTGGCGACCTCAAGCCCACAAAAACCACTCTCCAATTAGAGTATCGAACCGTGAAGGTCCCAAGAGGTGTAGTTGAGGACGTGATCGTCCAAGTTGACACTTTTTACTTCCTGGTAGACTTTGTCATTTGGGACACAGAGCCCTCCTTCACTTCGAGCAATCATGTTCCCATCATTCTTGGGAGCCCTTTCTTAGCTACAGTTAACACAATTATCAATACTCGAAATGGGCAGATGAAACTCACTTTTGGGAACATGATCTTAGAGACTAACATCTTTCATATAACCCACTATACGGGGGAAGAAGATGATCTTCACACGGTGAGCCTAATCGATGAGATCGTAGAGGAGTACTTTGAGAAAAATTATTGTGTAAATTCCCTAGGGTCTTATTTAGTGTCGATCCACGAGAATGAGGGGTCCCACAAGAGAGAGCCGTTAGGGGTGTGCCTTATTTCATCAAGTAATAGCAGTAGTTGTGATGATGAGAGAAAAGCGGGGGAGATGTGTGTAGTGACCGCGATTGAGAGAGAGAGAGAGAAAGGGGTTAGAAGAGAGAAAAATTGTGGAGTTTAAGATTGAGCAAGGAAGGGAGGACGTAGGCACTACTCGAGAGAGAGAGGGCTAGGGGACGTGAGCATGGAAGATTTTGAGAAAGAGTTTGGGCAGGTGGATGAAAGTCTTACTGTTGAAGTCCGATCCTTGTTGGACTCTTGTAGTAACTTAGACGAAAGTGGATGGAAAGAAAAAATCGATGAATTCCTTCTTTGTGACCATCCACCCATACCACTTGAGGTCCCGAAATCGATTGACGAGAAAAGTTGTGTGTCCGACTTATATCTCGACCCATACATCCTAAAAATTAAAAGAAACCTAAGTGTTCCCTCCAAGTCAGCGCACTTAGGACACGCTTTGAGTCAGCATCATGAGGATCCCTTTCCGATTAGTCATGACGAGCCTCTCGATCTTTTCTTTATCTATGGGCGAGGTCCCAACTTGTTCCGATTATTGGTTTATAATCCTAAGACAGGAGAAACAAGGAGAGCATCGGATCCCGTTAGTGGGATCGGTTGAGTTGGTAGGAGCGAGAGATAGGTCGTCGCACCCCGACGCGTTTGGGGTGATTTTTGTATTTTTTGAGTCATGTGTTGGTGTCATTTAGTGTATTGTTGGATTTTCAGTATTTGTTCGTTTTATTTCTTCGCACTTTTAATTCGCTTTGAGTTAGATTTTAGTCTTTTTTGCTTGAAGATAATGCAAAAGTCTAAGTTAGGGGGGGGGGGGGGGGGGTCACAAGTGCGTATTTCTAACACTTCACAAATTTTCAAAAATGCACAAAAAAATCAAAAAAAAATCACAAAATCTTGAAAAGCCCAAAAATATTTTTGTTCAAAATAAATAAAAATTGGAATTCAAAATTTTCAAAAATATCATTAAAAGTCATTTTAAAGTCTCAAATTGTAAAAACACAATACACAAAGACGAAATTGACCAAAGATGGAAATTGTGCAAAAATTGACGACTTAATGAATAAGTGTGGAGATTAACAACCCCGGTGAGATTCAAGTCTTTCATTTTTGTGAAATTTATAAATCAATCCAAGTTAATTGTTAACTCAAAGTTCTTTTCAGCGCCTAAAAAGTCATCGAGGATCTCAATCCTTTCATTTTGATCGGTTATGGAAAATGTGTGTGATATTGCCTTAAAAAAACGTGCCGAAGAAATCTCTAAATTAAATTCATCTCGAAACGCATATGGTAATGCAATTAGTATTTTGGATAATGAAGTAGGCCCTCGTTTGTCACCCAAATAAATATTGGCCAGAAAAAGTCGTGAAAAATTCATCCCTTTGCAACCCAATTTGAGCCTAATTTTTTTTTTCTTTTCGTTTGATAACCCGAAAAACCCAAATAGCCCGGAATTGTGAAAAATAGAAAAATTCAGAATTTAAGTCCGAAAAGTGCAACAAAAAGGGGCAAGAGAAAAAAAATAGATATGCTAAAAAAAATATCAAGGAAAGAAAAGAGTAAAAAAATAGAAAAAGAAGAAAAAAATGAGCAATCGCCCGAAAAAAGCATAAATGGACATCATAAATGAATTTTCCAATTGCAACCTTCCCTGCCATTTTCATTTTACCCAATATACTTGTAACCCGAAAAGTTCTAACCGAGTCCAAATTGCAAAATTAGTTACCGCATGGAGAGTTAAAACACAAAAGATAATATAAGAGATTAAATGGTATGTATAAGAGGCAATGTTCCCGTGTTTCAAATAGTATTCCGTTGATGAGATCCAATCACTATATAATTTTCGTCTTTCTACTTATGTGCGTGAACTTGGTTCCACTATATTTACTCTTATAAATAACGCATTTCGAGAGAAAATAGCCACATTCTGAGTAATTCATTTGTGAGAGCATCATGTGCGATTTTGAAATCAAAGCAAATTTTTGGATAAGTAACGTAATGGTCAGTCGGTGGAAATCCGCGGTTAAATCTTCCGGCTTCGCACACACGCACTATGATTTGAGACTCTTGAACATGACTTGATGATGATTATTTTCTTGGAAAGTTTGAATTATACAATTTTTGCGTATTTTGAAGTTTCTTTGAGTCGAATTTTGTGGGTATATTCACTGTAAACCCTCACGAAACACCACTCGTCCTACTAGGATAACCTAGGGGTTTAAAGGCTTGTTGCCTGAATGAAATCGCTTGCCCGCGGAAAAGGTATTCTATCCCAATAAAATGATTTTCAAGAGTTAAGCCTTGCTAAGATTCTTTCACATTGCTCGGGACACACAAAGTTCTAAGTTAGGGGGATTTGATTAGGCATAAATTCTACCAAATTTATCCCCTTAATTTAGTTACTTTTAGCACCTTGAACAACATAATCAATTTAATTTTATCTTATAATCTTTCTACTTACTTATTCTAACGAGTACCCCGAGTTTCTGGTATTTCGTATTAATTTTACAAGTATTTGATGTCACTAAAGAAGGAAAGAAATCGGAAAAATAAAGAAAGAAAAAAAGGAAAGTCAAAAGGGCAAAGGTATAATTTTTACCCAAAATTCGAATGAGGCATCTCAAGAAAATTTTAAGATATCAAGTTTACAAGTACATAGGAAGAAGCGGTACCTCAATCGGAGTCGCGGTGTGAAAGTTATGAGCGATCAAAGATAGAAGAAAAAGTCAAAGAAAGATAGGACCGATCTGGATAGGACCGATCCGAAATACAAAGTTCCAGCGAACCCTAGATCGAAGACGGATCGAAGTTGATGAAAATTAAAAGAACTGATCCGGGAAGAAAAGAAAAGAACCGATCCGGTAAGAAAAGAAATGAACCGATCTAGGAAGAAAAGAAAAGAACTGATCCATATCCAAGCTGAACCGAACCGAATCGAACCCAAGGATGAGCTAAAACTCTTGGGGTCTTATAGGGTATTTAAACACGATTCATTATCATTTTTAGGGGAGGAAAATTCATCTAATTGTTCCCCTTTTCAGTTGAAACTTTTAGAAGTAGTTAGAGAAAGAAAGTTGCTACAAAACCCTAGTTTGAAGATTTATTGCAATTTGAATTCCAAGATTGAAGTTTGTTCAGATTTCTGTGATTACAAGTAATTTTAGTTGATTCTTTTAGTGCTTTGGTAAGTTAGTTGATTACTTTCGTCCGACTAATCTTCCTTCTACATCATTCTCCAATTCTCCCTTAGTTTAATCATGATTTCCTGTAATTCAACAATCGTTTTCATTAATTTCATCATGTTAGGCTAGATTTTAAAAGGTCGGGATGCATGAAATCAACCTGGTGTGGTAGTTTCCTGTGTATAAAGTTAATCCTCTAAATTTAATGATTTATTATGACCGTATTGTGTAGCATCACAACAATTGTAGATCTTTGGATCTCGTTTGCTTCAGGGTAACCGGGATGCTTTAGAATGTAATGCGAGTGTTGTTATCGCGCGTTACCGCTTTACTCGTCCTCTGATTGCGTATGGTGCGGGATTGAACCTCATATACGTAATGCTTGGGAGTACTAAAGTCTGGGTCTAATTAATCACTTAAATTTACGATTAGTTTTTTACCATCAATATACTAGGGGTGAGGGATTGTATTCCCGTCCTGTTTTCTTCATCATATTGGTCAAGTTTCAGTCCAATCATCATCACTAATTTAGGTAATTTAGAGTAATTGAATGCCATTCATTCATTCATTATTTCATTAGTTAATCATTTTCAAAATTGCATCTAGTTGTAGCTATTACACCATTCAAATCATTTTTCCTTTTTTCTTAGAGTCAAAGTTAGGTTTCCTTCGTCTGTCCAACGTCGTTACGACACCGTCGTCCTATTTCCCTGAGGATCGATACCCGACTTATCGAATTATTACTTGAGGGACATGCTTGCACTTGAGCCCAGAGAGTACGCACTTCTGAGACATATCCTTAGTCGCGTCAATATGCATGTCTAACGGGGTCACTAAAAGTGAAAGTAGATAAAAATAGATAATTGTGAATATACTATAAGAGATAAACCGGATCGTAACTCACTATAAATAAGTGAGTACACATGTTAATGGGATCACTAAAGAGAAGAAATTTATAGAAAAATATATATGTAAAATACTGATGAAAATAGAGTGAGAGGAGTAAAATATGAAAAATGAGGTCTCAAATCCTAAGATAAACCCTAGATGCCTACATAGAAGAAGAACCGACATCAAAATCCAATTAGTTAGAAAATAAAATAAAGATAGAGTTTGACCCATAAACCCCAAACTAGAGTTTTCTATTTTAGTTTGTGAACAAGCATGCACATTGTGGTGAAAATGTAGGAAAATGGAAGAAAACTCTAATTTGGGGTTTATAAATTAAACCATATTTTGGACTTTTTTATTTTATGGAAATAGGTTTATGAATGTATAAATAATAAAAAAGTGATTAGTGGTGGGAAAACAAGAATTGATTAAGAAATGTACTAAAAGCAATAAGATATAGGAAATGGCAATAAATATATAAGCTTGAATGGGTGGAATGTAGACGTTATAATGAACTTAGATTTTGATTTTTGAGGTCATGTGGGTTGATTTTGATGTTGGTGGAATGGTGGGAAAAGGTGAGTGATAACTTTGCTTTTTTGTGTAGTCGTTGGTGCAAGCCAAGTCAATCAAAACCTTAAAATACCTACAAAATATAACATCAAACTAAAGTGTAGAGGTAAGTAAGGGTATCAATCCACATCAGGGGGTAAATCTAGAGACAAATTCAATTATAACTCACTTTTATTTTCTTTTTGGGCTTTTTTTGCTTTTTTTATTTTTTTAGCTTTTTCAAATATTAAAACAATTTTTGGGTGAGAAGAAGTGAAATAACACTAAACTAAAATGAGAGATGAAAACAACTAACTAAAAAGTGACTAAAGTGAAAAACAAAGTCTAACACTAAAATAAGAGATAAAGTCAGATAAATAATATGTGAGAACAATCAAGCAATGGGACTACACCACAAATTTTAACTATTCTAATTAATTAATTTAATTATTTGAACTCTCCCAAATTAATATCAAAATTACAAATCAACTCTCGTTAAAAGTGTAATTTTAATTGTAATCTTTTAGAAAATTAAGTTTAACTCCCCCACAACTCTAGAAAATAGATTTACACTTCTTTTAATTAATCACCCGCTAGGATCGATTTATCAAACTTTATGTAAATCTTAGAAAATGAATTTTAGAGTTGAAATCAAGGAATAATACCACACCTAAGAAACTCCTATCTCTAGTTCGAATATAAAATGGGTATTATAACTTAGAATTTTTATTTTCTCTCGAAAATCATTTACCCTCTCTCATGGCATAAATTTAAGGGCGAGGGATCAAAATTAATATTCAAAGGGAATTTTCAATTAATCAAACTAATTAAATCAAAATAACATCAAATAAGGGTTCACCCCATCCCTTGAAAGGGGATTTAGTCTAACATGATATTGAACATGCTAATCAAATAAACTAGGCAATTAAAATAAAAGTAGAGAAGAGAACAGTCAAACCAAATCTCTTTGAGTGAAATTGGACTTCAATCCTTGAATTTACACATCATCCATTCAATTTGTGTGATCAAACCAAAATTACATCAACAATTACACTTAAAAATGGATTCTCACAAATTTATTTTTCTCACTAATCTAAAAAAAAAAAAAATTCTAACCTAAAAAAACTAAACTAAAAAAATGGTGTTTCTCTCTCTAAAATTGATATGATAAAAGCCTCCTCATAATGGATGAATTCAACTACATCAATCTATTATGAAATAATTGCTAAAAATGCAAAAATTCATTATAGATGGGTGGGGTGGAATTCATCCTAGAGATAAATTTCACTACACACCTCTATATTTAGATATTTGCTAAAAATGCAAATACCCTCTATAGAGGAGTGTAGAGAAATTTATCACACAAGGTTTAAAAACTAAATTTGAGATCCCTCTAAAATGGCACCAAGTCTTGCATTTATAGGTGGCAGAAGATAGAGGCTAATTTTGGTAATTTACATGAGTGTGCATGAAAATGGTGAGAGGAGCATGTGGGTTGTGAGGATATAAAAATTTGATTTGGGTGAGGGTATTTTGGGGTTTCAATTGTGCATGTGGGAGATGTGTTAGTTAGGATGAGTTGAGGGTATATTGAGAAAAGTGGTTAAAGGGTTTAATAGACATTGGAAGTTTTATTTGGTTTTGAGTTACTTGGGTTTTGTTAACAGGCAGAGAAGGAAATCGAGGCTTAAAAACGGGTTTGGGTCAAATGGGATTGGGACGGACTAGATTGGGTCGTCGGTGATCGGGTCGGACTTCAGAGGTTTACTAGGGGTTGCGACAGCGGGTTTGGTCGGAGTCGCCGGTTAGGGGCTACGCCGGAGGTGAGGAGGGTCGCGACAGGGGTTTCACGGGTTCTGAGCAGGTCCGATGTCCGGGTTGAGATCGGGGCAGCATGGCTATGGGATGTGGGTCGCTCAATTTTTAAACCCGTTTGCGAGGGGTTGTTGGTCGAGTTTGGGTGTGAGGTGGTAATGGGTTATGTGGGGTATGGAGGATGAGATAGAAAATGGGTTTAAGGTGGGTGAGGGCTAGAGAGATAATGGTGATGGTGGAGGGTTTTAGTGTGTGAGTTTGTGGTTTTGGTTAAGGTGGAGTTTTAATGGAGGTTAGGAAGAGAGAGAGTGGTGGGAGGTTGAAGATATGTGTGGGTGGGGTTATTGTGTAGGTGAGGTGTAGGGGAGATTGGCGAGGGTATGTGGTTGTTTAGGTGTAGTAAGGTGTATAGAATTGTGGGTGCTGGTATTTAATTTGGACCCTTCCAATAACACTAACTAACTAACTAAAAAAATAAAAACAAAAATCTAAAAATAAAATCCTAATTTAAAAATAAAATAAAGACTCAAATAAAAAATAAGACTAAAAAGTAATAAAAATAAAAATCTATTATACTAAAACTAAAATCCTAAAAAAAATGTAAAATATAATAAAAATAAAAATAAATGAATTCCGAAAAAAAACTAATCCTAATAAAATAAAATTAAAAACTAATAAAAAAAAATAAAAAAATTACACTAATAAAAATAAAATATAAAAATATAAATAAAAGCTAGAAATTCTAAATAAATCTAAAATAAAAACTAAAAATAAAATGACTCAAACTAAAAATCTAAGAAAAATCTAAAAAGGCACAAACTAAACACACACGGGGTTCGGGGTAGGTTTGGGTACGGTATTGGGGAATTAGATCCATTTGAACTGCAAATTGCTTCGAAATACAGCTTTTGAACTGCAAACGCAATTAAGTCTGCACATTGAACATTTACACACATAAGACCATTATTGTCGAGAATTAGCAACTAAAATACGTCTATTCGGGGTATAAAATGAATACTTTTGGGTGCTTATCACACCACCCCCCAAACAGAACATTGCTACTCCTCGAGCAAAAAGATAGAGAGAAAGAGAAAGATAAGAAACCAAAAGTGTACCACTTTCGCGGGCACTTGCCATTGCACGTAGCATGTGCAACAAGACTTTAAACAAGTAGATTGACATACAGGACGAGTTGTGTCTCATGAGGGTTTGCAGTGAATATGCCTGATTAGGCATAAATTCTCCCTAATTTATCCCTTGATTTAGTTACTTTTAACACCTCGAACAACGTAATTGAGTTGACTTTATCTCATAATCTTGCTACTGACTGATCCTAATGAGTACACCGAGTTTCTGGTATTTCGTAGTGATGTTATAGGTATTTGATGTCAAGAAACAATAGAAGGAAATCGAAAGAATCAAGAAAGATAAGAAGGAATGTCAAAAGGGAAAAAGCATAAGTTCCACCAGGAATTCGGATGAGGTACCTGAAGAGAAGTTGAAGAGATCACATTCACGAGCACACAGGAAGAAACCAAACCTCAATCGGAGTCTCGTAACAGAAATTATGAGCAGTCATAGTTGAGCAAAAAGTCAACAGGCAGACTGATCCGCCCCTACCCCGGACCGGTCCGCCTAAAAATAAAAAGAACCAATCAGCTTTAGAGGCAGACTGGTCCGCCTAAGGCCCGAACCGGTCCGGCTATCGAGATTTGCAAATCTAATCTTCTCCAAAAGAGTCCTAGTGTAGCTGAAATTCCTAAATTTTTAGAGGGTATAAAAACCTGTTTTATTGTTATTATTTGGATGGAATTTTTACAGAGAGTTTTAGTTAGTTTTCCTTTTCTTTTTTTCTAGAAACCCTAGTTTAGATACAATTTTCAGTTTTAATTCCAAGATTGAAGCTTTGTTCAGAATTTATTTTGATTACCAGTCTTATTAATTGCTACAATTACTGCTTGGGTGATATTAGTGAGTTATTTCCTCTCTTCAATTCCGTTTCCCATCAATTTACAAGTTTTCCTTAGATTAATCATGAATTTCTACACATCAAACACTGTTTTCATTACTTCAGCATGCTAGGCTAGATTTTCTAAGGCCGGGATACATGAACCCACCCTGATGTGTTAATTGCATGTATATAAAATTAATCCTCCGAATTTAGTGATTGATTCCGACCGTATTGCGTAGGAACATAACAATTATAGGTCTTTATATCTCATTTGCCTCTGGGTAACCGTGATGATTTAGAATGCAATTCGAGTATTACTATCACGATACTGATTTACTCATCCTCAGATTAAGTATGACGCGGGCTTGAACCTCATATACGTAATGCTTGGGAGTACTAAATTCCGGGTCAATTTAATCATTTAAATTTACGATTAAAATTGTAACTGCAATTCACTAAGATTGGGGATTGTATTCCAGTCTTGTTTTTCTCATCACTTAAACAAAAGTTTCAAATCATCTTTCATTCATATTTTAGGTAGTTTAGTATAATTGCATTTCTTCATAATTTCCTAATTGCATTTAACATAATCATTCTCAAAAACCAAATCATTTTTTTCTTTCTTTTTAGAGTCAAAGTTAGGATTCCTTCGTCTTTTCCCATCGTTACAACTCCGTTGTCCTTTTTCCCTGTGGATACGATCCCGACTTACCGGGTTTATTACTAATGCGACAGACTTGCACTTGAGCCTAGAGTGAACGCACATTAGAGACACTTTCTGAGTCGCGTCAAGTTTTTGGCGCCGTTGCCGAGGACTTAGGTAGACTTAGGATTAGATCGAGTCAATCCAACACTTTAATAAAAAAATTTCAAAAAATCAAAAACATAAAAAAATTAAAAAAAAAGATTCAAAAAGCAGAAAAAGACTCACAATCATCATATCTCCTAAGCTTTAATGAAAAATTTTGAACTCACTCCCACACCCCATAATACTCCAACCAACATTCACGAAAATCCAATTGTTGAGTATAATCCCGATGGTCCCCACACTCCAAACGCCCCACAGTTCTGGATCCCAGCTCCCACACCGTCACACTCAATCTCCAATAACACGCCGTTTTACTTCTTAGGACACACCTCCGAACACACTACGAGAACACCAAGTAAGAGCACCGAGTCGTTAAGTGAGGAAGAGATATCGCAACACGACTGTGTACCCGCCGGTGAGGAAGATCCCCCATACCGCTCGCTAAGAGAATTCTTATATCCCGAGCGCACTGTCACTCCGGGATGCATTATACTCCCGTATAATGCCGGGCAATTCCCTTTCAAAAATGGGATGATCCAGACGTTACCTCATTATCACGGTATGGATTCCGAAAATCCATACCTCCATATTAGGGAATTTGAGGACGTGTGCGATACTCTCAATGATCAAACCTGCACACAAGAGGTGATCCGCCTCAAACTCTTCCCTTTCTCGATTAAAGATAAAGCTAAGACCTGGCTATGGTCTTTACCTCCGAGCTCGATTCCATCATGAAACGAGTTGCAATCGAGATTTCTCAAGAAATTCTTCCCAACACATCGAACAATCTCCATAAAGGCTCAAATTCAAGCGTTCAGACAAGATGAAAATGACCCATTTCATCGATGTTATGAGCGTTTCAATGAGTTAGTTACTTCATGCCCCCATCATGGATTTGATTCAGCGCAAATCATCACTTTTATCTATAATGGGCTGAATCTTAACTCCAAACAACTCATTGAAACTATGGGAAGTGGCCCGTTTGCCGATTTAGATGACCACGATGCTCAGCTTCACTTGAGGTATGTCGCCGAGACTACCCAATCCTGGGATACATCTGACCCTAACGCTCAAAATTCAAATCGTCAAGTGACCACCACTCCGTCGGCATTCGGCCTATTCCACGTAGACAAGAACTCTATGACGGATAGTCGATTAGAGACTCTTAAGAAAGGATTTCGAGACCTATACGAGATATATGGAAAAGGACCAGTTGGATCCATACCAAACCCCATCGAGAAGGTGTGTACGATTTTTGAGGCGGGTCATTCAACTGAGGAATGCCCGGTTATACCCGCCTAAAAAGTAATGCTTCAGGAGCAAGTTAGTGGTATAGGAGGATTTAAGGGTAATTTCGGTACCCCACATGGGAATTCATACAACCCTTCATGGAAAAACCATCTCGGTTTTAGCTATGGACAACAACATGCCGTAATGAACCCTCCTTCACATGTTGCCCCTCCTCCACCACAACACTTCCAATTAGCTCCACACATGCAAGGACAAGTGCAGGAACCACCATCTCAAGGAGCGTATATTCTGCCACCGCGGAGAACTCTCGAGGATACCATGAGTCAATTTATCTCAAGCCAGACCGCAACCAATGCTAAATATGATCGTTTGATTGGCGACATAAATGTAAGTCTATCAAAAATACAATCCTCGTTGAGTGTCGAAGAGAAGGGCAAGTTTCCTGCCCAAGGCCAAGACCTCCCCAAGGTCAAACTAGTGTTAGCTCCACCTCCACTGAACACCAGGAGCAATGTCAATATGTGACCACTCTTCGTAGTGGGAGAGTCGTTGATTTATCATCTCCCCCACACGACACGATAAAAGACAAGGAGATTTCGCCCTGCACGAAAGAGGTCGAAGATGTCCCCTTGTATGAGAGTGACAAAGAAGACACTAGTGAGACAGAGGTAGTAGTGAAACCATCCTCCGCGGCACCGTTACCTCAAAGGTTGATTCCCTCCCAAAAAGGAAACCCACGTGAAGATGTGTTAGAAGTGCTTAATCAAGTAAAGCTGAATTTAACTTTTCTTGATGCTATTAAGAAAATTCCAGCTTATGCTAAAGTCATCAAAGACTTGTTGACGGTAAAAAGAAAGATAAGGGTAAAAAAGAATGTCTTTCTAGCACAAAATGTGAGCTCCATTCTACTAAATGATCTCCCGCCTAAATTCAAAGATCCCGGTGCACCCACCATTTCCTACATCATTGGAGAGAATAAAATCGAAAAAGCCTTACTTGACTTGGGAGCAAGCGTAAACATCCTCCCTTACTCCATTTATAGGCAAATTGATTTGGGCGACCTCAAGCCCACAAAGGTCACTCTCCAATTAGCGGATCGAACCGTGAAGATCGCAAGAGGCATAGTAGAGGACGTGATCGTCTAAGTTGACACGTTCTACTTCCCGATAGATTTTGTCATTTGGGACACGGAGCCCTCCTTAAACTCGAGCAATCATGTTCCCATCATCCTTGGGCGTTTATTCTTAGCTACGGCTAATGCAATGATCAATACTCGGAATGGGCGAATGCAACTCACCTTTGGGAACATGACCTTGGAAACCAACATCTTCCACATAGCCCAACATACAGGGGAGGAGGATGAGCTTCACGCGGTGAGCCTCATAGATGAGATAGTAGAGGAGTACTTTGAGGAGAATTACTTTGGCGACACCTTAGAGTCCTGTTTAGCGGTGAGACACGAGAGTGAGGGGACGTACAGTGACTTCGAGAGGGAGGTTAGGGAGTTGAGTGAGTTACTCTATGAGAGTGCGTCGGACGAGGATGCGAGAGATGTTAATTGGGTTTCTAGATTTGAGGAGTTACCTCCAAGGGATACTCACATGGTTCCCTCCAGTGACAAATTTCCAACCCTCGAGTTGAAGAAGCTCCCCTCCCATATTAAATATGCGTACCTAGGAGAGGATGATACATTTCCTATTGTTGTCTCCTCTAGCCTAGACGAAGAGCACGAGGGTAAATTGTTGAAAATTCTGAGGAAGCACCAAAGTGCTTTTGGTTGGTGCATTACTGATTTGAAGGGGATAAATCCTTTGATTTGCACTCACAAGATCCATCTCGAAGAGGATGTCAAGACCTCTAGAGAAATGCAAAGAAGACTAAACCCCAACGTGAAAGAAGTTGTGAGAACCGAAATTATCAAACTATTGGATGTCGGGATTATCTACCCAATCTCGGATAGCATGTGGGTGAGCCCTATTCAAGTCGTCCCGAAGAAGTCGGGAATGACAGTGATTGAAAATGCTTAGGGAGAGCTAGTTCCCCAACATACCACCATCAGGTGGCGCGTTTGCATTGATTACCGGAAACAAAATGTGAGAACTAGGAAAGACCATTTCCTTTTGCCATTTATTGATCAAATGATTGAGAGAGTAGCGGGCCACCCTTATTATTGCTTCCTTGATGGTTATTTCGGATATAACCAAATTGAGGTGGATGTCCTTGACAAGGAGAAGACTACCTTCACTTTCCCTTTTGGTACGTTTGCCTACAAACATATGCCATTTGGCTTGTGTAATGCACCAACGACCTTTTAAAGGTGCATGTTGAGCTTATTTAGCGACATGGTCGAAAGAGGACTCGAAGTGTTCATGGACGATTTCAGCATTTTTGGCACCTCTTTTGATCATTGTTTAGAAAAACTAGAAAAAGTACTTTCCCGGTGTGTGGAAAAGAACTAGTGCTGAATTAGGAGAAATGACATTTCATGGTCACCGAGGGAATAGTTCTTAGCCACATAGTATCATCCAAGGGAATAGAAGTTGATAGGGCAAAGATAGATGTCATAGCTGATCTTCCCCCACCTAAATTGCTTAAAGACGTGCGCTCATTCTTGGGTCACGCGGGGTTTTATCGAAGGTTCATTAAGGACTTTAGCGCCATCGCTAGACCCTTAAGCAACCTACTCATGAAGGACACCCCATTCAACTGGACGAAAGCATGCCAAAGATCTTTTGAAAAATTGAAACACATGCTTGTGTCCGCTCCCATCATGAAAGTTCCGGATTGGTCCTTACCATTCGAACTTATGTGTGATGCTAGAGATTACGGGATAGGGGATGTTTTGGGCCAACGAAAAGATAAGCAAGCTCATGTCATCTACTACGCTAGCCGGACCCTTACCGGGCCTCAACTCAACTACTCTACCATAGAGAAGGAGTTGCTAGCAGTAGTCTTTGCCCTTGATAAATTCCGATCATATCTCATTGGTTCTCCCATCACTTGTTTCACCGACCACGCGGCTTTGAAATACCTACTTGCAAAGAAAGATGCCAAGCCACGCCTCATAAGGTGGATCCTACTCCTATAAGAGTTCAATCTCTCCATCAAAGATAAGAAAGGAGTAGGAAATGTTGTTGACGACCACTTATCTCGGCTTTATTCTGACGTACCTAGAGATCCCGTACCCATAGACGAATACTTTCCGAATGAGCAATTTTTTGCTACCTCTTCCTTGCCCTGGTTTGTGGATATAGTAAACTATATTTTCACGGGAGCCGTCCCTTCCGATTGGACACCGCAAGATAAAAAGAGGTTTATTACTTGGTCGCGCATGTTCTTTTACGACGATCCATTCCTTTTTAAATATTGCGCCGACCAAATCATCCGATAATGTGTACCGGATGACAAAATCCCAAAAGTTATCCAGTTTTTTCATTCGGAAGCTTGTGGAGGCCACTTTTTTACGAAAAAGACTATCACAAAAATTCTGTAATGCGGCCTCTATTGGCCCACAATATTTCGGGATGTGAACACTGCTTGCAAATCTTGTAATAGGTGCCAATGGATGGGGGCCATTACCTGACGAGACATGATGCCTCTTACCCCCATACTCATCATTAAGATCTTTGACTGTTGGGGTATTGACTTCATGGTCCCTTTCCCCCCGTCCTTTGGTTTCCTATACATCCTTGTCGCGGTAGACTACGTTTTTAAATGGGTGGAAGCCATAGCTACCAAGACAAATGACAATAAGGTGGTGATAAAGTTCCTACAGGAACACATACTTTCCCGCTTCGGTGCACCGAAAGCGATAATTAGTGATAATGTCACGCACTTTTGCAATAGGCCATTCACGAAGCTCATGAGAAAATATGGCGTCGTTCACAAGGTTGGAACGACTTATCACCCGCAAACGAATGGTCAGGCCGAACTAGCTAATCGGGAAATCAAGAACATTCTTGAAAAGATCGTCAATCCTACCTTGAAAGATTGGTCGCTTAGATTGAATGATTCGCTATGGGCCTATCGTACCGCATACAAGAATTAACTCGGCATGTCCCCTTTCCGCTTTGTATATGGCAAGCCTTGCCATCTCCCCATTGAGCAAGAGCACAAAGCGTATTGGGCGATTAAGAAATTGAATTATGCCATGGATAAGGCCGGTGAAGCCCGCAAGCTTCAATTGAATCAGTTAGAAGAACTACGCAATGATGCATATGAGAATGCCAAAATTTCCAAAGAAAGGATGAAACTCGGTCATGATAGCATCATTCGACAAAAAGAGTTCCTTCGCGGGAAAAAAGTTATTCTCTACAACTCTCGGCTTCATCTCTTTCTGGATAAGTTGCGGTCACGATGGTCTGGCCCGTTCGTTGTGAAGAGTGTTTTCCCCCATGGAGCTATTGAATTAGATGATTTAAAAGGGGGAAATACATTCAAAGTGAATGGATAACGCCTAAAGCCATATCTAGAGGCGTGTGCGAAAGAGGTCGACACCGTCTGGTTGTCGAACCCCGTTTACGGGGTTGAGTGAGCTGTTCCAGTAAGGTCGTCGCACCCCCGACGCGTATGGGGTGAGAGTCGTGTGTGTTGTGAGAGTCGTGTATGTTACGAGAGTCGATGGGACTAGGTCTCATTCGGAAAAAAAGCATTCATGTTTCGGGAATTTCGAGTCAAAGGGCGTTGACCAGCGAAATCGAGAGGGTTTTAATCCAAATTGATAGGGAGTATTTTATGAAAGTGAAAATTTTTGGAGAAAAGAGATTGAAATTGAGTTCGAGGAAAATCCATCCCAAAATCCTGGGGTCGGACCGGTTCCTTTAATTTAAGGCCGGACAGGTCTGCCCCTGGACCGGTTCCTTTAGTTTTTAAAAGGACCGGTCCACTAGTCGGATTTCTGAGTATTAAAGACCCCGGATCGATCTGCCCCTACCCCCGAACCGGTCCGCCTTCTGCAGGTCTATTTTTAACCCTTCCCAAGATTCAACCCCCCTTCTCCCCAATACTCTTCCTTCCCTCCAATCCGTTTTCCAAACTCCCAACCTCAACCTTTCCCTCCCAAATTCACCCCATTTTCCCTCCAAACTCTTTCCCTCCAATTCCAACCTCTCCCCTCACCCTCTCACCTATAAATACACCCCCGAACCCTCTCTTTTCCTCCACACCTTCAACCAAATCCTCAATTCTCACTCTCTAGTCTTCCAAGAAAAAATCCTCCCTATTTCCATGGCTCCCTGAGTTTCTCCCACCAAGTATGACTCCACCGATATCCAAACCTCCGATCACGGCGAGTTTCGCTCCTGCCAAGAGGAGTGATGGTGCCATCAGTTTTTCGATTTGGACCGCAAACTCCATATGGAGCGCGTTGTCCAATGGGAAGGGCTTCCCAACTCCGTCATCGCCCTATTCATGGCTTGGGGCTGGTGCTGATTCCTCAACGAACCCTACGAAGCGGTTTGGGCAACCAAAGTCCGCTCATTCTATGGCACTCTAGTTGGGATGGCCCAATTCGAGGCCGAAGCTTACGTGGATGGGAATGTCATCCCATTTTCCTTGGCCCGTCTCATGGCCAAATTGGCCGATTATGACGTCCTGGACGTTCAAGAATTTACCTATCCCCGAAATGTCCCCCCGGTTGACAAGGATATCATCATGGCCCAAATTGCGCCGAATGTGGCTTGGGCAGGGCAAACCGTAGCCGTTGGACTCTTTAAAGAGAAGGCGCGCCTCACATTTCAGATTGTGTGCGCCAACATATTACAAACGTCCAACGATTCCGCCATGCGGCCTCGACAAGGTACTTTGACCTATCACCTCTTTGACCCCCACACTTCCATCCATTTGGCCCGCACTTTATACGCGTATATCATTAACGTGTCCTTGGATGAAAAGGGTACTGTCCCACTTCCCTATGCACGGTTGATCACTTACATCCTTAAGGATGCTGGCATAGTGGCGCCGCTCGACCATACTCGCATTCCCGATCCTTTCGGATAAGGGACCCACACCAAGAGCGCTAAACAGCTAGATGTCCTACGGGCTAGGCGAGGCGATGATAGTGAAGAGGAAGCTTCCTCGAGTGAGAGAGAGGAAGAAGAAGCGGCCGCCGGTGAGGTTGTCGAGATGGGGGATATCGGTCCGGACGAGGAGTCGGCGGACAAAGAGGATGACCCAGATTTTGAGTGGGCGGGAAGCAACCTCTCAAACCGAATGTCGATGCTTGAAACGAACTTCAACACCTTTAAGACCAACTACGAGCGCGACATGAGCTTAGTTCTCCGCTTCCAAGCGGACATCTATCGCCGCCAAGGGGATCCTAATAAGCCACTGCCCTCCTATTATCATAACCCCTATGGCCCCGACGCGCCCGATTCTTCCCATCCCCTGCCCCGGTGAAACTTGATATGGTGCTAGCAGCTTTTTAGTTGTTTTTCCTGTTCACAGTTGTATGCTTTTCCTTGTAACCACAGTCTTGTTTGTAATAAAAACTGCATTTTCTCCATTTGTTTGTTTTATTTATCGCACTTCTTATTTTGCCTTATTTATGTTTTAGTCCTTTTTGCTTGAGGACAGTGCAAAAGTCTAAGTTAGGGGGGGTCACAAGTGCGTATGTCTAAAACTTCACAAATTTTCAAAATGCCCAGAAATTTCCAAAAAAATCATAAAATTTTGAAAAATCCAAAAATATTTTTGTTCAAAATAAATAAAAATTGGAATTCAAAATTTTCAAAAAAAATCATTAAAAGTCGGTTTAAAGTCTCAGGTTGTAAAATTCAACATACACAAAGCCAAAATTGACCAAAGATGGAAATTGAGCGAAAATTGACGACTTAATGAACAAGTGTGGAGATTACAAACCCGGTGAGATTCGAGCCTATCACTTTTTGCGAGTTTTAAATCAATCCGAGTTAATTGTTAACTCAAAGTTCTTTTCAATGCCTAAAAAGTTGTCGAGGATCTCAATTATTTCATTTTGATCGGTTTTAAAAAAAATGTGTGTAATATTGCTTTGAAAAACGTGCCAAATAGATCTCTAAACTTAAATTCATCTCGAAACGAATATGGTAACGCAATTGGCATTTTGGACAATGAAGTAGGCCCTCGTTTGTCATCCAAAAATATTAGCCAGAAAAAGATGCGAAAAATCACCCCTTTTGCAACCCAAATTGAGCCGAATAAATTTCTCCTTTCGTTTGATAGCCCGAAAAACCCAAATAGCCCAGAATTGTGAAAAATGGAAACATTCAGAATTTAAGTCCGGAAAGTGCATATAAAGGGGCAAGAAAAAAATAAATATTCTCAACAAAAATAGTGAGAAAAGAAAAGAAGTGAAAAACAGAAAAAATAGAGAAAAAGAAGAAAAAAGAGAAAATGAGCAAGAGCCCGAAAAAAGCACAAAGGGACATCATATATTAATTTTCCAATTCCAACCTTTCTTACCTCTTTCATTTTACCCAAGATACCTTAAAACCCGAAAAAGTCCTAACCGAGTCTAAATTACGAAATTGGTTACTGCGTGGAGAGCTAATACACCAAAAGATAATGGAGGAGATTGAATGCGCGAAAAAGAGGCAATGTTCCCGTTTTTAAAACCGTAATCCATTGATGAGATCCTATCACTATGAAATTTTCGTCTTTCTAATTGTATGCGTGACTTTGCGTCCATTAGATTTACTCTTTATATCACGCATACCGAGAGAATAGCCACATTCCGAGTGATTCGTTTGTGAGAGCATTCCGTGAGAAATTGGAATCAAAACGAATTTTCGGATAAGTAACGGAATGATCAATCGGTGAAAATGGGCGATTATATTTCCAACTTCGCACACACACACTACGGTTTGAGACTTGTAAATATGACTTGATGATGACTATTTTCTGGAAAAGTTTGAATTGTACAATTTTTGCGTATTTTGAATTTTCTTTGAGTCGAATTTTGTGGGTATATTCTCTGCAAACCCTCACGAGACACAACTCGTCCTACTAGGGTAACCTAGGGGTTTAAAGGCTTGTTGCATACGCTAAATGCAACCGCTCGCCCGCGAAAAAGGTATTCTATCCCAATAAAATGTTTTCAAGAGTTGAGCCTTGCAAGGATTCTTTTACATTGCTCGGGATGCGCAAAGTTCTAAGTTAGGGGGGTTTGATTAGGCATAAACTCTTCCTAATTTATCCCTTGATTTAGTTACTTTTAGCACCTCGAACAACGTAAATGAGTTGACTTTATCTCATATTCTTGCTACTGACTGATCCTAATGAGTACACCGAGTTTCTGGTATTTCGTAGTGATGTTACAGGTATTTGATGTCAAGAAATGGAAGAAGGAAACCGGAAGAATCAAGAAAGACAAGAAGGAAAGTCAAAAGGGAAAAAACGTAAGTTGAACCCGGAATTCGGATGAGGTACCTAAAGAGAAGTTGAAGAGATCACATTAATGAGCACACAGGAAGAAATGAAACCTCAATCGGAGTCCCGAAACAGAAGTCATGAGAAGTCAAAGTTAAGCAAAAAGTCAACAAGCAGACCGGTCCGCCCCTACCATGGACTGGTATGCTTTGACAAACTCCAGAAGACCCCAGATTGATAGCAAACTGAAGAAGGGTGAAAAATAAAAGAACCGGTCCGTCCCAAAATAAAAAGAACCGATCCGCTTTAGAGGCAGACCGGTCCGCCTAAGGCCCGGATCGGTCCGGGTATCGAGATTTGCAAATCTAATCTTCTCCAAAAGAGTCCTAGTGCAGCTGAAATTCCTAAATTTTTAGAGGGTATAAGAACCCGTTTTATTGTTATTATTTGGATGAAATTTTACAGAGAATTTTAGTTAGTTTTCCTTTTTTTTCCAAAAACCCTAGTTTAGATACAATTTCCAGTTTTAATCCCAGGATTGAAGCTTTATTCATAATTTATTTTTATTACCAGTCTTATTAATTGCTGCAATTACTGCTTGGGTGAGATTAGTGAGTTATTTCCTCTCTTCAATTCCGTTTCACATCAATTTACAAGTTTTCCTTAGATTAATCATGAATTTCTACACATCAAACATTGTTTTCATTACTTTCAGCATGCTAGGCTAGATTTTCTAAGGCCGGGATACATGAACCCACCCTGATGTGTTAATTGCATGTATATAAAATTAATCCTCTGAATTTAGTGATTAATTCCGACCGTATTGCGTAGGAACATAACAATTGTAGGTCTTTATATCTCGTTTGCCTCTGGGTAACCGTGATGATTTAGAATGAAATTCGAGTGTTACTATCGCGATACTGATTTACTCATCCTCAGATTAAGTATGACACGGTCTTGAACCTCGTATACGTAATGCTTGGGAGTACTAAATTTTGGGTCAATTTAATCATTTAAATTTACGATTAATATTGTAACTGCAATTCACTAGGGTTGGGGGATTGTATTCTTGTCCTGTTTTTCTAATCACTTAAACAAAAGTTTCAAATCATCTTTCATTCATATTTTAGGTAGTTTAGTATAATTTCATTTCTTCATAATTTCATAATTGCATTTAGCATAATCATTCTCAAAAATCAAATCATTTTTTTCTTTCCTTTTAGAGTCAAAGTTAGGATTTCTTCGTCTTTTCCCATCGTTATAACTCCGTTGTCCTTTTTCCCTGTGGATACGATCCCGACTTACCGGGTTTATTACTAACGCGACAGGCTTGCACTTGAGACTAGAGTGAACGCACATTAGAGACACTTTCTGAGTCGCGTCAATACCCACAAAATTCTTTATTTGCAAAAATTTATTGAAAGGCAGTCAATCTCTTATTAGACATGGAATAATCGCACAATCCATCACATGAGAAATATTTTGGGAAATACAAGCTATAAATGTAGAAAATTTTTAGCTAAGTAAATACACAAGGCACATCCTTCCTGGAACTCAACGTGTGTTGTGTGAATAAGTCAAAATATGCCGAGTATCAGAAGAGTAATTCCTAGATTGCCTTTTCGGAATCAACGCTTCAACTTCAAATCTCACGGATATATCTCTCTTAAACAAACTCTCGAGATTAGGGTAAGTGTATCGCTCTTGTGTGTGAGGAGGTGAGTAAATGTAAGCAAGTTCAAACGTCTCACACACATATAAGAAATAATGAACATTTAGAAGGGAAATTGATCTCATGAAAGAATGCTAATCACTGTAGTGAGAACGTCGAGTTATTCACCACGTTCACTTTCATTTTCCCGAACACCTAGGGGAGCATGGGTCATAATGGGTGAGGGGGAAATGAAATGAGAAGGATGGGATATGAGGTAGGATGGTGATTTATGATGGATATGTGATGGATGAGTGAGAAGAGTGTACACATGAGGAACAAATGTCTATATTTCATAAAAATTAACTACAAGTCTCTTTTTCTTTTTCTTTTCTCTCTTTTCTTTTTTCTTTCTTTTTTCTTTTTGTTTTTTTTTCTTGATTTTTTTTATATTTTTTGCTATATATATATATATATTTTTTTTTCGTTTTCGTTTTCTCTCTTTCTTTATACTCTCAACACTGAAGAAATTTTACATTTGGAAAACACTCTTTTTCTCAAAATGATGGATGATATGGAGATGATAAATGGATGGTGTGAAAAATGTGTGTGGATGATGAGGGGAATAGATGTGAATGCGGAACATGGAAGATCATAGGAATGTAATGGGTGAAAATCTAGTGATCGGAACAAACTTGAAGACACATATTTCTTACAACTCGAAAGTGATGTCGTTCTCAGTAATCAAGCAAAAATTTTATGAAAAATAATTAGATCATACAAAAATTTAAGTGCGGACCCAAAAGAAGTTGAATCAACTTGTGACTCAAAGATTGCATAAAACTCTATGAAAGGGTGAAAGACATAAATCTCACAAGATAAAGTCTCTACTAGTGATCCTTAAGGTTTTCTTGGGAATTGTAGTACTCCTCAACTCTAAACCGTAGTGACATGATAAGTGAGCAAAGTTTGTTGAGTCTAAAAATTCATAGTGCAACATGCCTTGTTACGTATTACATAAGCTATTTAGAAAAAATATCTTCTAGCTTGATTCCTAGACTTGAAAAGATGGATGATTGAAAATTCACATCATTGATTGAGATGAAAGAAACTGCACTAAATTTTAAAAATCAGGTTTTAAAAATCAAATTTTTTAAAAGAGTAACGATTTTGATAAAATTCCCTACCCCAAACAAAAAGGAACATCGTCCTCGATGTTAAAATAAATAATTTTTAAAATTGAGAGGAAAAGGGTAGGAAAGAGATTACCATAATCAACTGCTATGATATGGATAAGCCAAGAATAAACATGAATAAAAAGTGAGATAGAAAAATATGTACAAGTCTATAAACATCATAGAACATTGGGTGGTGTGAAATACCACCCCCAAACAGGATAATACTCATACTCAAAAAAAGAGGATTGCCTCACGGTAGCGCTAAGTTTAATGTCTTCATCTAGACCAAACCATTCTCACCCTTAAGATAAGATCGATGAAAGTGTGGGGCGGTAGAAAATTTTGGGTGATGATAATCATCCCCAAACAAGATTGAAGTGTCAGTCTTGCTAGAAATAGGCTAAAGTGGTCTATGCACTTGTATGGAAAAGTGCATCACACGATTCAATGCATCGGTGGACCATGGGAGGGTGGGTATTAGGGAAAGGGAGAAAAGGCATCAGTCTCGAGCCTTATTGAGACGAAAGGTAAGGGCAACAAGTTCTCTATAGGCATGATGTTATAATTGGTGAGGGAGGAAACATGGTTTGGAAAGTGTAATGGGGAGGACCTTATAGAAATCACACGACCGTTCTATAAAAGGGCGATGATAATGGTCGCGCCGTGACACACCAGGGAGCTGTCAAGAAGAAAAATCAACAACACAAGAGAGTGGTGTTCATGGAAGAACAAGCTCGGTGTCACGGAAGTGGAGAGTATCACCATATATACTCTCATTAATGGTGGAGGGTGGGTTTAAGTAAGGACCTAGATAAACATAAATGAACTGTTAAGGAACAATGACTAGGTCCAAACAAGGTGGTGGGGTGGACGCGATAATGGGTGGGTCAGGTGGGATAAATGGTGGAGGAAGATGATCCAACTCAAGCGTGTGTGACACACACTCATTGGGAGGAGTAAATGAATACTCACAAGGGAGTGTGGTTTCTAATGATGGGGTGGTTAACTTCTCTATAAGAGTAGCATCGATGAATATGGTGGTTGGGTAATACGAGGCATCCAAATCTGAGAGAGAATAATCAATATTAATATATGACTCAAATTGAGTCAAGTATGGTGAAATATGATCCATATCCAGAGAGGCAGAAACCAACTCGAATTCAATCTCAGGATAGGGGTGAGCACTCGTAGTCAGAGCTAACCTAGAATGATGTGGTTCCTCGGGAACACACACGGTGGGCTCAATAGGCGTAGACTCAGGCATATTTTTGGATTCTATGGTAAAGGGAATTGGAACCTCAAATGTGGGGTCCTTTGGATTTAGCGGGACCAAATCAATCTCACTAACAAAAGGTAAGTCAACACAATTATCTACTTCGAGATTATCTGGGTGGTAGGGTTGGTCACACTCAAAATTCGTGTCACAAGAGGACACACCATCATCACACTCGGGTGCAATAATAAGTGGATGCATGGGAATGTTCGTCTCTCTCGCACTCTCAAATTCATTAAAGCGTTGTTCAATCCTTTGGAGAGCTTGCGTTTGAATTTGAGTGGCTTGCTCTTGCTCGAGTATGAACTTTTGCAAGAGGATTTCGAGAGAGGATGTGGATGGTGGTGGTGGAGTGATGGGTGGTGGCGATGGTTGAGGTGGACACAACTCGCTATGATTATGATTATATGGAGAATACACAAATGAAGTGTGTGGAATGAGGCCAATTTCATCATACACGAAAGGATCGCCTTTGTGATTGACAAATGGTTGATACTCATAGGGTGCGTAGTGAGGGAACCGATCGTGAACGGGTGCACAAGGTTGCCATGACAACTGTTGGAATGTGTGAGGATCCACAACATCGGGTTGGAATTCATATTGCGTGGAAGGGTGATCAGGCCTCCACGAATAACTAGGGTACTCACACCACTTGGGATTGGGTTCATCATGATAATAGTATGAGGTGGGTTCTAAAACAGTGTCATATGGATACACATATTCCACGGTGGGTTCGGATGGATATGGAATGTAAGGGCACTCATGGGACATTTGATCGACATAATAACAATGGGTGCACAACAAAGTATGAGACACGTCGACACTAGACACCGAATGTGATGGAATAGGAGGTGTGCGCAGATATGGGTCAAGAGTATCAAAGGTACTCGTGAGAGAGGTGAAACCACTAAGAATGTCATAAAAAGATGGATCGGGATCACTCTCACACGTGTCGCGTGACAATGAAAAATGACCAAAGTAGTCCCGTAAAGGACGTTCTTCGACCATGATGAGAGAAATATATTTTTTTATTTTTAAATTTTTTCAAAAGGGAAGAAAATATTTTTGGATTTTTCTAAAAATGAGAGAAAGAAAATATTTTTGGATTTTTTATAAAAATGAAATAAAATATTTCTGGGCTTTTTTTATAAAAATTAAGAGAGAATATTTTTGGATGATTTATAAAAATAAAGAAAGAAAATATTTTTGAATTTTTTATAAAAATAATAGAAGAAAATATTTTTGGAGTATTTTTTTTGGAAGAAAAGATGGGGAAAATATGGACTCTTAATTTTGAACGAACCAACTAAAACTGAGTACCGAAAAATGAATTGGACACACACAAGTCAAGGATAAATCCTAACTAGCACATAGCCAATTTTTATCTTTAAATTTAGTGAAAGGGTAGTCAAATTTTAATTAAGTACGGAGCGATAAAAAATCACGGAAATCTTTATGACCGCCTTTGCAAAATGTTCTCCTATTGGGCAACCTAGTTGATTGATTTTAATTTTAATGATGACTAGGGTAGCACACAATGGTAAGCGAGAAAGTCGGGTGATGAAATCCCTTCTCGTGAGTGACCGGGTGTAGGTATTAATCAATTAATTCATCACACCATTCGAAAATAAATGCGAGAATAAAATCAAATAAGGGCACACACGCACACACAATAATTGACTCGCTAACCGGAGAGGCGCGAGTGTTCAAGATATGTGCCTCCCCACAAATTTTACGCTGTGGGGTGCCAAAAAATTTGAGTCGACCGGGGGGAGATTATGCCTATCTCAGTCGGCTCCAGGAGTCCTACCAACCCAAGGTAGAGAGGCTTCTTTGCCTCGCCTTGGACGCCCTCTCTCTATCTTGTCCGATTTTTCTATAACGCTTTCTTCGATTATTATAGTTTTTAAAGTGAAAAATAAAATAAAGGTGTCCCTATGCACCGCAATACAAGCAAGGATAAAATAAACCTAATACAAGCCTTCTAATAAAATACAAAAATGGTACTAAAAAAATAAAAAATAAAAAAATGCGAAAAATAAATGAACTAAAAGTTGAAATCCGCTCCAAGTGCTTCACGCTCCCAATAATGGCAACGACGCCATTTGATATAGAAATTTTTTTGTCTAATGTGAATTTTTGTGTCGTTGCGATAATTCTTTTTCCATCAAAATTCCCTTGAACCTACAAAAATATAATAAAACTAGTGTAAAGGTAAGTGAGGTATCAATCAATATCTAATGATGAAACACAAAATTGGAGAGGACATATATAGATTCATTTGCATTTTATTATTATTTTTCTATTTTTGGTATAAATTTTTTTTTATGAATTTTTCGAGGGATTTTTTTAACTAACTAACTATACTAATTTTTATAACTATTAATTAAGAAGTAAAAGTTAATTTAAGATAAATGAGATAAACAAAATTGTCCTAATAAGTAAACTAGCAAAATTGAACTCACGAGGGCTTCAAAATCTATAAATGGGAGATTAGCCCTCAATAATCATCATCCAAAAAAATTAAAAAAAAAAGTATACAAAAAAGAGCATGTGAGGATTAAACTAAAAGTAACCTAGAGGAGGAGATCAAACTTATTTAAGCCTTGAATTGGAATGGAATCTTCAATTATACATCAACAATATCTCAATCATAATCCTCACAAATGTATTTATTGAATCTAAAATAAAAATTAAAAAAAAGATAATGGATGAATTCATAATGGACAATTAAATAATAAAAGAGATTTGCTAAAAATGCAAATCCCAATATTATAAAATTGTACATTAGAGCTCATCCAAAGAAATAAATTCTAAATCATTGCTTTATAATGAGATAATTGCTAAAACTGCAGAATCTCAACATAAAGGAATGGATTAGAATTTACCACCCTTAAGGGATGAATTCAACTACATCAATCTATTTTGAAATAATTGCTAAAAATGCAAAAATTCATTATATATGGGTGGGGTGAAATTCATACCAGAGATAAATTTGACTACACACCTCTGTATTTAGATATTTGCTAAAAATGCAAATACTCTCTATAGAGGAGTGTAGAGAAATTTATCACACAAGAGTTTAAAAACTAAACTTAATATTTTCTTGAGATAAATTTCACTACACACCTCTATACAGATGTATTTACTAAAAATGCAAATACTCAACATAGAGGAATTGAGAGAATTTTATCACACAAAGCTTAAAAACTAAGTTGGAAATCCTAGAGATAAATTTCACTACACACCTCTGTATTGAGATATTTGCTAAAAATGCAAATATAACATCAAACTAAAGTGGAGACGTAAGTAAGGGTATCAATCCACATCAAGGGGGTAAAGCTAAAGACAAATTCAATTGTAATTCACTTTTATTTTCTTTTTGGGCTTTTTTTGCTTTTTCTATTTTTTTTTAGCTTTTTCAAATATTAAAAGAAATTTTGGGTGAGAAGAAGTGAAATAACATTAAACTAAAATGAGAGATGAAAACAACTAGCTAAAAAGTGACTAAAATGAACAACAAAGTCTAACACTAAAATAAGAGATAAAGTGAGGTAAATAATATGTGAGAACAATCAAGGAATGAGACTACACCACAAATTTTCACTATTCTAATTAATTAATTTAATTATTTGAATTCTCCCAAATTAATATCAAAATTACAAATCAACTCTCGTTACAAGTGTAATTTTAATAGTAATCTTTTAGAAAATTAAGTTTAACTCCGCCACAACTCTAGAAAATAGATATATACTCCTTTTAATTAATCACCCGCTAGGATCGATTTATCAAAATTTCTGTAAATCTTAGAAAATGAATTTTAGAGGCGAAATTCAAGGAATAATACCACAATTAAGAGACCCCTATCTCTTGTTGGAATCTAAAATGAGTATTATAACTTAGAATTTCGATTTTCTCTTGAAAATGATTTACCCTCTCTCGTGGCGTAAATTTAAGGGTGAGGGATCAAAATTAATATTCAAAGGGAATTTTCAATCAATCAAACTAATTAAATCAAAATAAAATCAAACAAGGGTTCACCCAACCCCTTGAAAGGAGATTTAGCCTAACATGATATTAAACATGATAATAAAATAAACTAGGCAATTAAAATAAAAGTAGAGAAGAGAACAATCAAACCAAATCTCTTTGAGTGAAATTGGACTTCAATCTTTGAATTTACACATCATCCATTCAATTTATGTGATCAAACCAAAATTACATCAACAATTACACTCAAAAATGGATTCTCACTAATTTATTTTTCTGATTAATTTTTAAAAAAAATTCTATCTAAAAAAACTAACTCAAAATGGTGTTTCTCTCTCTAAAATTGATATGATAAAAGCCTTATAATGGATGAATTCAACTACATCAATCTATTATTAAATAATTACTAGAAATGCAAAAATTTATTATAGATGGGTGGGGTGGAATTCATCCTAGAGATAAATTTCACTGCACACCTCTATATCTAAATATTTGCTAAAAATGCAAATAGCCTTTATAGAGGAGTGTAGAGAAATTTATCACACAAGGTTTAAAAACTAAATTTGAGATCCATCTAAAATGGCACCAAGTCTTGCATTTATAGGTGGAAGAAGCTAAGGGATAATTTGGGTAATTGACCCGAGTGTGCATGGAAATAGTGAGAGGAGCATGTGGGTTGTGATGATATAAAAATCTGATTTGGATGAGGGTATTTTGGGGTTTTAATTGTGCATGTGGGAGATGTGTTATTTAGGATGAGTTGAGGGTATATTGGGAAAAGGGGTTAAAGGGTTTAATAGACACATGAGAGTTTTATTTGTTTTTGAGTTACTTGGGTTTTGTTAACATGTGGAGAAGGAAATCGTGGCTTAGAAATGGGTTTGGGTCAAATGGGATTGGGACGAACTGGATAGGGTCGCCGGTGATCTGGTCGGACTTCAGAGGTTTGCTAGGGGTTGTGACAGCGGGTTTGGACGGAGTCGTGGGCTAGGGGCTACGCCGAGGCAGTGTGACGCTGGAGGTGAGGAGGGTCGCGGCGGGGGTTTCACGGGTTCCAGTAAGTCCAATGTCCGGGTTGAGATCGAGGCAGCTGGGCTGCTCGATTTTTAAACCCGTCTGCGAGGGGTTGCTAGTCAGATTTGGGTTTGAGGTGGTAATGGGTTATATGGGTTATGGAGGATGAGATAAAAAATGGGTTTAAGGTGGGTAAGGGCTAAAGAGATAATGGTAATGGAGGTGGGTTTTAGTGTGTGAGTTTGTGGTTTTATTTAAGGTGGAGTTTTAATGGAGTTTAGGATGAGAGAGAGTGGTGGGAGGTTGAAGATGGGTGTGGGTGGGGTAATTATGTAGGTGAGGTGTAGGGGAGATTGGCGAGGGTGTGGGGTTGTTTAGGTTTAGTAAGGTGTATAGAATTATGGGTGTGTGTGTTTATTTTGGACCCTTAAAATAACACTAACTAACTAACTAAAAAAAATAAAATTAATATAATTAAAAATCTAAAAATAAAATCCTAATTTAAAAATAAAATAATGACTCAAATAAAAAATAATACTAAAAAGAAATAAAAATAAAAATCTATTAAACTAAAACTAAAATCGTAAAAAAATGTAAAATATAATAAAAGTAAAAATAAATGAATTCCTAAAAAAAACTAATCCTAATAAAATAAAACTAAAAACTAATAAAAAAAATAAAAATAAAATTACACTAATAAAAATAAAATAGTAAAATATAAAATAAAACTTAGAAATTCTAAATAAATCTAAAATAAAAACTAAAAATATAACGACTAAAACTAAAAACTTAAGAAAAATCTAAAAAGGCACAAACTAAACACGCACGGGGTTCAGGGTAGGTTTAGGCTCGTATAAGGTTACGAGAATGAGGAATTAACTCCATTTGAACTGGAAATTGCCTCGAAATATAGCTTTTGAACCGCAAACGCAATTAAGCCTTCACATTGAACATTTACGCGCATAAGACCATTATTGTCGAGAATTAGCAACTAAAATACGTCTATTCAGGGTATAAAATGAACACTTTTGGGTTCTTATCAGTGAGCTGGAGGTGAGGTAATGGAATGTGTAGAAAATATTTTGAAAGGGATGTATTGAAAATCTGTCCCACTAATTTCGAGGAAAATGTCCTGAGCAATGAGGTCAGTGTTTCCTTAAATAGGAGCCCTTAAAGGGAGAAAAAGACTAGGCTTCCCTGAGGGGTGCCGACTAAAATGTCTCTTCCTGCCACACTCGGCAGCCAAGTAAAACATCCCCTGTCTATTGGTCGGGGGGAAGGGGTACTTAAAGATAGTCGAAAAACTTTTTTTTTGGAAAAACAATCGTAAAATACAAACTGTAAGTCTGTTTTGTGCACGACTGGGACCATTGGAAATAAAATTTTGATCGTATGAAAGTATGTGAGATACACTCATGTCTGAGAGTAATCTAAAGTCAAACGGAGATCGTGAAGCCTCCCATGACCTCTAATTTAGGGTTTGGGACTAAAAGGTTACTAATTGAGAATTGTAAGTCCGATTTATGCACGATATGAATAATTATAAAGGGGATTCAGATCCCTATGAAACTGCATTGATATAATCTCAGGTTTAAGAGTTGACCAAATTCAAATGGAGCACATAAAGCATCTGGTGACCTATGGTTTTGGGTTTTGGGGGTAAAAAGGTAATTAAATACGAACTGTAAATTCGATTTGTGCACAACATGGACAATTAAAAAGGGGATTTAAAGTCCTATGAAAGTGCGTTAAGATACTTTCAGGTATGAGACTTGACGATGGTCAAACGAATCTTGGGGTGCATTTGGTGACCTTCCCGATAAAAAAGGCTACTAAATACGAATCGTAAGTTCGATTCGCACACAATAGGGATCATTGGAAAGGAGATTCAGAGCTTTATGAAAGTTCATTGAGATATTCATGGGTCTCAGAATTGAAAAAAGTCAAACGGAGGTCGAAGAGCATCCGATTGTAGTACCCCACGATTTTTAAAACCTTAAATAACTCATTTTGAAATTTAAAAAAAAATATGGGATTTAGTTACTTTTATTAATGAAAAATGTTGGTTTGATTTTTAGTAAAATGAGAATTTTTATTAGAATTAAAATCCAATTTAAAATGGAAACTTTAACCTTTTATTTTTAAACCGTGGAAACTGAGTCGTTCAGGTGGACCGAACTGGTTTGACCCTGCGGGCAAACCGATTCGCCCAGACAGATCAACGGCAGAGAGATTCTTTTTGGACAATTTTGAGCTGGATTAAAACACTCACATAATTATATAAAGGTATTTCGTGGTTAGACTTTTAAAAATACATTTACATAAAACCTAAAAGAAATAAATTCCTCTTTTTCATCTTCTTCCATCTATAATACCCTAGCCCCATTTAAAAAAGATTCAACCCAAGATTTGGAGGTCCAAACCGACTTTTATCAAGATCATCCAAGAACACATTTTTGTCATATTCTCGAGAGGAATGTGGCCATCAATTAAGAATTCTCAAATGATTTTCTAAGGCATAGATTCTATTCTTTCTCTTTAGCATTATGCATTTTACATATCATATAATCATTAATTAATATATTTCTTAAAATAAACCAGAAACCTTAATTCGAGAAAGTGAAATCTATGTTGGGACTATTTTCATGAAAAATCCTAATATGAATTAAGACTTATAACCCTTGTGTGCTTATGGTATGATGATGCAGTGAATAGCACCGCCAGATAAGGTGTTGACAAGATCAAGCAAGTGATAATAATGGCAGCACAAGAGAGTGTATATATGTAGAAGGAGGTGAGGAGAAGAGGAGAACACCTATATGTAAATGGTTCAGCCAATCTGTCCTATGTCCATTGTGAGTGTGCGAGTAATATCACTAAATGAAGGCACTAAAGACCATAGATACAATCTCTCAAACTTTCTCTCTCTACTGTGTAAAATCCCACAGTTTCAACTAGGGTTTAATATTTAATCCATTTACAAGGTAGAGGATGACCTCTATATATAATGGTTGGGGGGTGTAATGTACACCCAAGAATGAAATGTGCATGTACAAGAATATCGAACCAATATGGAAGTGACACCTGGCTAAACTTTGGTAGATAATGATGACCTCAATATTCCCTCACGTGGAGGGAATGATTCGGTTATAACCGATTTCTCCATGTGTTCCAAACCATGCGTGTGCTTGTAAATACTTGACCTTGTTTTGATTGGTAGTAACCTCAGCCTAGACAACTATGAGGTTGGTGAAGTTCGACTATTGCATTGTTCGAGGTCAATATCCATGATTACCTTGTCTAAGAGGGATGGACAAGGTTAGGTATGAGGTAGATGTAGCGTTATCTAGGGCCGATGATGATGTTGGCAGATGATTGAGCCTGTGAGACATTACTGAAGTCGATTAATGAATACAATGTAGGCTGAAGATGATGATGACTTTGGCAGATGTCTATACCCATGAGACCTTGCTGACCTCGGCTGATGACGAGTCGAGGTTGATGTATGCAGGACCGACCTTATGAGAGACGACCTTGCTGATGGTTATCATAGGCTTTTGATCACCTCAGCTATGATTCTGGTCGAGGTTAGTTAATCTGAGTAAGAGGGTGCACTTTGGTCATATCAATCACCCCTAGACCTTAGTCTTCTATGTAATTAGATGACTGAGGGGAATGTAGCTTAGGCCGAGGTCGGATTTCTTTGTGCGCCAATACTTCCTTACTACATGTCACATTATGAAGTGGGTAGCATGCTTATCAAGGCATGATGGTTTTTCTTTTATCTTTTAGGTTTCCTAGGACAATGATGTGCCCTCGAAGTTCGTGCCTCCATCATTAGATTGGTTTAAAACTTATTTTCTCTTTCCATCTTCTCTTTCTTCATTTCTTTTTTATCGCTCGAGCTCTCTCTGCAACTGCATATTCACATCTCCATTGTTGGCTGCCATTTAAAGGTTCCTCTAGCATATAATCCTCTTTTCCTCCATTTCACCACTAGTCAGGTATCATTCCCACCTTCCTTTTCCATTTTTATCCCTTATTATTCATTTTTAAATTTTTCGGTGAGGCCTTGTGTTTTCTGATAAGTGGTTTCCACCAGTGTTACTGGTTGTAGGGCTAGGGCCTTAGTGATTTTGAGTGTTTTAAGGGCATTAGTAGGTAGCTCAGAGGTTAGTTAGTCAGAAAATTCTTTATTTGAGTCTCCGGCGAACCTCTGGTAACCTTCTTCGCCAACCTGGTTCTTGAGTGTTCTTGGTTTGAAAACCTTTCACCTTCCTAATTTGATCCTTCGCTTAGATTGAATTAAGTTATTTATCTGTTTGTTGTTTTGAGTCCAAGTGTAGTATCGTCTACCTTATGCTCAGACCTCTGTACCAACTCATTGATAAGTTACCATCCCTTCATGAGAAGACCTTTGAGAAAATTTGGCAAATAGAACTAGCCCAAAAGGAAGCTCGTACAGCTGAGGCCTTCCCTCTAAGACCCATATTTCCTCCACCTGTGAAGGTTATATACCCTGAGCCAATCAAGCCTGTAGAGGTTCTTGTTAAACCAACACTAATGTCTAAATCTCAGTCGTCCTCCTCAGACCCCATGTCTGTAGACTCTTTTTAAGAGTCTATGGACTACTCTCATAGGAAGGGTGAGGTCCTTGAGGAATCTGAGGTTTTGATTCATGCCTCGTCTCACCATGGCGCTGGTACCTCTCGCTAATATTAAGATATTGAAATCATTGGGCCAAGTGTGTCCATTCCACCACAAATTGATGCAATTCCTCTATCGACTGCCACCTCTGTTGAGTTTTCTCAGAGGTTTCCTGGTGGTGTCCCTGCACCTGCTCAGATCAATGCTGCTCGGGATGATGATGATGGTCAGGAGAGTGATATACGTACATCTGAGGCGGCTGAGATTGAGAGCTCCGTCAACGAGTATGACCTTATAGCTTTTAGGCACCTCTATTTTATTAACTCTTCCATCACCCTTAGGAAACCTCTGAGGAATGAGAGGGCATTTGACGGCCGAGATGGAGAGATCTGCATCTATGACCAGATGTTCAAGTTAGGATTCCTTCTTCCTATCCATCCTTCTATCAGAGCCATATTATCCCACATAAATCTATTCCCTTGACAATTATACCCTAATGCCCGGAGGGTTGTGATTGGGTCCATCGTCCTTTGGACGGCTATCCACCACTTAGACCTTTCAGTTAGGGTTTTTACAGGATGTTACATCCCTTTCTCTGCCAAAAACCACCAAGCTATTATCACTTCTTAGCTAGGAAGTCAGAGAAGAAATGTTGTTGGTTCCCAGACCTCAAACCATAACTGGAAATCTCGATATTTCTTTGCCTCCAAGGCATGGGAATTTGGTCCATATGAGGTTGATGGAACGTCGATTCCAAGGACCCCTCTGAGATGGGGGAGGGTCTCACTTACTGTTAAAGACGACCTTAGGCTTAGCCAGGATAATCTTCAAAAAGTTAAGAATCTTCGCGATCAGGGGGAGCAGGGTCTTTTAGTAAAATATGAACATCTGATGATACCCTATTACCTTTCTCAGACAGGCCTGGGGGTGGTCCTTTGACAGATCTTCATAAGTCTCATTTTTCATAAGTTGCACCTCTTACTTTTTATATTTCTGACTTACTAACTCAGATACTTCATTTTACAGAGTGCCCTGAAGGCATTTGAGATGACCTTTAGGAAATGTCTACTCTAAGTCTGGCAAAGCTGATGCAGAAAAGAGGTGGCAAAAATGTGCCCCCTGCTACCACCCAGAAGAACGTTGGCACATTCCAGGCAGATGTTACCAAGAAAAGGAAGACCACTGTTGACCCTGTGCATCAAAGGCCGAGAAAGACTCAGAAAGGGGATTGTGCCATCCCCATTTCTACAGATGATGCCCTAGTAGCTCGTCTTACTCAGCTGAAGATTAGCGACAGTCTCATTGGCACAGTCTGAAGGCTGCTGATGCTATCGACGTAGTGATGACTGAAGAGGATAAGCGTTTCTTATGCTCCTTGGACGTCCTGTTACTGGCTGAATTTACTTTTCATAGATTAATTCATATATTAGTTTCTCGAACTCTAACCTTGGCCATTTTATATATTATAGCTCATGTGCTTATACATCTGACCTTCTACTGTAGGGTATCTTATCCATGCACCATTTTGTTGACTGGACCTTGAAGGAGCTGCCCCTCATAGAGAAGGGTCAAGATGCTCAGTAGGTTCAAGCCTCCTTGAATGCATAGGTTAAACGTATGAAGGAAGAGCTAAAGGAGGTTGACAAGATGAAGGAAGTTGTCCAGCAAAGAGAGAACGCCATATCCAACTTTTAAAAGGATCACAAGTCAACCTTGAAGGCAAAAGATGATGCCCTTCAAGCTAAGGTGGGTGCTACAACCAAGGCTTTAGAAGATGCTACAGAGAATATCATCGAAGACTATAAGGTCTCTGATGAATTTATGAGTTTTGGATTTGAATACATTGAAAGAGGTATCAAAGCAACTAGAAAAGGGCAGCCTCTGAGGAGAAAGAGTTAGGGAGTCTGACTGCCTCAGACTTTGAAGGTTTAGGCTTCGGTGACCCCCGATTTGCTCAGGCCTTGCTAGAGGTTGAGGAGGCCGATGATGCACATGCTGTGACTGCTCCCCTAGAAGTCACTGAGATAGAAGATGTTAATCCTCAAGATGATGGGGCCGAGGTGACCAACATCGGTAATAAAAATGCAGAGACTTAGACCTTGTGAAGCTTTTAAGTTGTAACTTTTTTTTCCTTGTCCGTACCCATAATTTCGTGAACTCTGATGGCTTCTTGGTACTAATTTGTAACTTTTGAATGTTAAATGATCATTAATCCCATCTTCTTCAGATTATATTGCTTCTTTCAATGTTATGCTTGAATGTCTTGCCTCTCGAATGTTGTTCTCTAAGGTCACCACCATATAATGATGTTCACCCACATACTTTTCACAAAATTAATGATGTTTAAGGTCTGAGGTCACCATATAATGATGTTTACCCTCATAATTTTCACCAAATTAATGATTTTAAGGTCTGAGGTCACCATATAATAATGTTTACCCTCACACTTTTCACCAAATTAATGATTTTTAAGGTCTGAGGTCACCATATAATGATGTTCACGTTCATAATTTTCACCAAATTAATGATGTTTAAGGTCTGAGGTCACCATATAATGATGTTCACCCTCATAATTTTTACCAAATTAATGATGTTTAAGGTCTGAGGTCACCATATAATGATGTTTACCCTCATACTTTTCCCTAAATTAATGATGTTCACCCTCATAATTTTCACCAAATTAATGATGTTTAAGGTATGAGGTAACCATATAATGATGTTCATCCTCATACTTTTCACCAAATTAATGATGTTTAAGGTCTGAGGTCACCATATAATAATGTTCACCCTCATAATTTTCACTAAATTAATGATGTTTAAGGTCTGAGGTCACCATATAATGATGTTTACCCTCATACTTTTCACCAAATTAATGATGTTTAAGGTCTGAGGTCACCATATAATGATGTTTACCCTCATACTTTTCACTAAATTAATGATGTTTTAAGGTCTGAGGTCACCATATAATGATGTTTACCCTCATACATTTAACCAAATTAAGGATATTTAAGGTCTGGGGTCACCATATAATGATGTTCACCCTAATAATTTTCACCAAAATAATGATGTTTAAAGAATATAACAAAAGTATCATCACAACACTACTCCTCTTATTAAAATACTCTTTATGAAATGATACAAGTATTACAGAGAAATAACTGTAACATCATATGTAATATCTCATCAAGTGGTCCTCATTCCAAGGATTAGTGAAAGGCTCCCCTTCAAAATTTTCTAACCGGTATGTGCCAGGTACAACCTCATCCACTATTCTATAAGGACCATGCCAGTTTGGGTGGAGCTTATTTTCCTTCTGTAACGTCTTCTTTAGGACTACGTCTCCCACACCTATAGGCCTTGATTTCACCCTTTGGTGGTAAAACCTGGAAGTTCTCTACTGGTAGGCTGACTGTCTAATCTTCGCATCTTCTTTTCTTTCTTCAATCAAATGCAAATCAAGTCTTCTCTCTTCCCTATTACTCTGAGGGTCATAGGTCTGAACTCTATGAATGGGAAGTCCTACCTTTGTAGGGATGACAGCTTCTGAGACACGGGCTAACAAGAATGGGGTCTCTCCCGTCTGTATCCTTACTGTCATCCTATAGGACCATAATATGGCATATACCTACTCTTTCTATCTCCCTTTAGCCTCTTCCAACCTCTTTTTCATCCCATTAAGGATTGTTAGGTTTGTGACCTCGGTCTAACCATTTTCCTGGGGTCGGCCAGGAGAGGAGAAGAACTGCTTGCTCCCCACTCTTTCATAGTATTTTTCTAAGGAAGCATTCTTGAAATGGGTTCCATTATCTGAGATGAGGGTGTTTGGAAGACCATACCTGCATATGATGTTCTTCCAAATAAACTGGAAGGTCTTATGTTCTATAATTATGATCATTGGCTCAGCCTCTACCCATTTGGAGAAGTAATCAATAGCCACTACTAAGAATCGATAGTTACTTGCAGCCCTTAACAAGGGTCCTACCAAGTCAATACCCTATACTGCAAAGGGCCAAGGTGAGCTAATTGATGTCATAGGTTGATGATGTTAATGAGGTATGGTGGAGAATCTCTAGCACTTATCGCATTTCTTAACATAAACAGCAACATCTTTCGCTAAGGTCGGCCACTAGTACCCCTGAGTAATTATCCTCTTAACCAGGGGCTCCATCCTATGTGACTTGAAAAAGAGCCCTCATGTACATATTTTAATACGTGAGGAACCTCTTAAGGGTGGACACATCCGAGGAGAGGGATTAGGAACTCCTTTTGATACAAGACATCTCCTATAATTGAGAACTTGGCAGCCCTGAACCTCAACTTTCTCCTTTTTAACTTTGATTCTGGAAGCTATCCCTGTTTGATCTATCTGATAAGAGGGTCCATCCATGAGTCTCCCATATTCAAATTGAGGTAAGCTCATGCAATCTCTTCTTCTTCAATGGTTGGCTTGGGGAAAATCTCAACTGGTACTGTTCTTCTTATGTCTGTCCTTGTTGCTGAAGCCAACCTCGTAACTACATCAGATCGACTGTTATCTTACTGAGGTGTCCTCTTCATTTTCACTTCCTTAAAGCTTTCTAGCATCATTCTTACCTCTTCAGGTATTTGTCCATCCTTTCATCTTTGGGCTCATACACTCCTACGATTTGGTTTACAACTAACCTTGAGTCACTATGGACTAGAATTCGACCAACACTAAGGGCTTTTTCCAAGGAGAGACCTGTTATCAATGCCTCATACTCTGACTTATTGTTCGAGGCTTTGAAGTTAAACCTCAGTGCATATTCAATGTCGGTACTATCTGGTGCTGATACTATCATCCCCGCTCTGCTTCTCGTTTCACAAGATGACCCATTAACGAAGAGGTTCCAAATATCTTTATTTGAAGAGAAGTTCCCCTCTGATAAGGTCCCTTTCTTGAAGAGGTATATGTCCTCCTCATTATCAACTACACTTTTTCCAGGCAAGCGTGACCCAACCTCATTCGGATCTTGGAAGACGTTTCTATCTGGTTCATTTGCAGCCTCTTGACCAATTTTAATCTCAACCTCTTCCCAGGTAAAATCTACTACGAAGTCTGTGCCTTCCCCGTGATGGCAACCCTGGGTTGATAAATAATGTCATATTCCCCCAATTCGATGGCCTAGGTCATCAACCTTCTTAACTTCTCAAGTTTATAGAGGACCTGTCTTAGTGGGGAATCAACGAGGATAACCATAGAGTGGGATTGGAAGTATGGTTTCATCTTCCTAGAAGTATGTATCAGAGCATAAGCTAATTTTTCCATTCAAGGGTACTTTTGTTCAGACCCTTGAAGAGATTTACTATTGAAGAATACTGGCCTCTGCACTTCATCATCTTCTTTTACAATGGATGCACTAATGGTTGATTCTGAAACAACTAAATATACATACAACCTCTCCCCCAAAATGGGCTGAGATAGGAGTACGGGAGATCCGAGGTAGGACTTGATCTCCTTTAAAGCTTTGTCTCATTCCTCATCCCATTCGAAGGCCTTTCTAAGAACTTTGGAAAAAGGAATACACTTGTTTGTAGCTCTTGAGACGAACCTGTTAAGGGCGGCAACTCTTTCGATTAACCTCTGAACGTCTTTGATATATCTGGGTGTCTTCATTTCTAGTAAGGCCTTGAGATTTTTAGGGTTGGCTTCTATTCCTCTCGAATTGATTATGAACACTAGAAAATTTCCTACTTCTACCCCAAAGTCACACTTCGCTGGGTTGAGCTTCATTTTATACTTGTCCATGGTGTCAAAGGTTCTTTGAAGGTCGGCCACATGAGTGTTGGCCTTCAGGCTCTTCGTCAGCATGGCATCTATATATACCTCCATGGACCTGCCTATATGATCCTCGAACATCTTATTGACAAGACATTGATAAGTAGCCCCTACATTATTTAGCCTAAAGGGCATGACCTTGTAGTAATAGGTCTCCTTATCTGTTATGAACGCTATCTTCTCAGAGTCTTCTGGGTTCATGAAGATCTGATTATACCCAAAATAGGCATCCATAAAGCTCATAAGCTCATGTCCAGCTGTGGCATCCACCATCTTATCAATACGAGGCAGGGGGAATCTGTCTTTTATTCAAGACTTGTTCAAATCAGTGAAGTCTACTCACATCCTCCAATGCCCATTTGCCTTTAGCACTATGACTACGTTGGATAATGACTCGGGGCATATGACCTCCTTGATGAACTTGGCTTCTTCAAGCTTTCTGACCTCTTCTCAGATGACATCATAATTCTCTATTGAGTATACTCTCCTCCTTTGCTTAATGGCCTTAGCGTCTTCCATAACATTGAGTTTGTGGCACATGACCTTAGGATCAATATCGGGCATGTCTACATGGATATAGGCAAAAATGCTTTGTCTTTTCCTCAAAAGCATCACCAGCTCTTCCTTGATCACAAGTCTTAGGGGTTTGACGATTTGGATGGTTTTTTTTTTGGCTCGTCCTCATTGAGGATGATGGATTCTAACTCTTCTACGACCTCTCCCTTCTTGAGATTTATCTAATCTCTAGGATCAAGTGTGTCGATGTTGTAAGTGGTTGTTGCCTTATTATAAGCCTATCTCTCTCTTCTGCAGAGTTAAATTAGCATTCATGTGCCAATGTTTTGTCACCTTGCACTTCCCCTACTCCATAAGGAGTCGAGAATTTTAGCATTTGGTGTAACGTTGAAGGCACGACCTCAAATTCCTTGAGGGGTACTCTTCCTATGATGAGGTTGTAAGCTGAGAAGACGTTGTCATCCGTCACAAAGAAATTGATTTTTCTTGTCAATCTCTTAGGCCACTAATCTCCCATTCTCACATCCATCTCATACATGCCCAATGGATGAACCTTTTACCATTGAAGCCAATCAAAGGATGATGATAAGGGACAAGCCTAGCTCTGCTGAGGCCTAGGATCTTAAAACAGGGCCAAAACATAACATCTACTGAACTACCCCCGTCAACGAGTATCCTCTGAACTTCACACCCATGTACCCTTATGGTGATTACCAAAGGGTCATCGTGCGGAGCTAAGATACCTTTGACGTCAAGTCATAAGAATCCAACTATGAGAGTATCCATATCTACCTTATTTCTCTTCTCGTGTTTTACCTCTGAAGATGCCAAATTCACAAACTCTACTTTGGTCGCTAACTTAGCCTTTGCCATGTGAGCTTTGTGGTCGGCTACCTCTGAGCATCCCCCTGCTCGTCCTCCACAGATGGTGTTAACGCCAAAATAGATCATTCTAACCCTCTTCACTGGGACATTATCATCTTTTGGTGGGAGGTCAAGGTCATTATCTTCTAAGTCATCAGCTCTTCTGGTTGGGGCATCTTCCCGACACCTGTCATTTCTCTTCTTTTTAGGGTCATTTTTTCCTCCCTTAGGAGCTCTTCCATTTACATACTTTCTGAGTTTTCCATATTTTAACATCTTCTCACTCTCATCTTTCAAGGCAAAATACTTATCGGTTAGGTGACCGTGATCTTGGTGGAACTCGCACCATAGGTTCTTATTCCTCTTATGTGGAGGAGCCTTCAGCTTCTCTGGCCATCTCAGGGACCTTGGTTAATTGCTCTAAGTAAGAGGGTGCAGTTTGGGCATATCAGGGTAGATGATGGGTTTTTATTAATACGGATGTATATTCGCATGTTCGAAAATCATAGTAGCCTTATTAACTGAAAGTGACCATGAAATCTTTTATATTATGTAGGTATGATAAAAGAGAAATTATTATTGTGTGCACCATAAACTTGAAAAGTGATGAAATTATATTAGTAACATAAAATAACTTGCTGGATTATGAAGATTTATTGAACAGATAAAATTAGATTAATTTATGATCTTATGAGAAATGGCTAGAATTGTTAATAAATGTCTTATGCGACTTATTGATATAATTATATTTGACACCGTGGGATGACGGGATTTCTGGATAGTTATGTTATCACCTTAATTTTAGGAGTTCTTGCTAGTTATGGAACTAGTAAGTATGTATTAGTAGTTGTTAACACTTTTTAGGTATGGGACTAGTTAGTGTGTATTCCGACGAAGGGGATATTCTAGGGTGGGGATGATTTTTGTGTCGTTCCGTTGATTTGATAGTCTACACACGAGACTGGGAGGTACTTGAGGGTAGAAATTTATCCTATATGATAGGGTAGGACTTACTTTTATTTTGGTGACCTCTAGGTAGGGGACTAGGGGTGGTTTTGAGGATTTACACTCGATAACAGTGTGGTACTAATAGAAATGATGAGAAATTCAGAAATTCAATATTAATGGCTAAGATAATAAATGAGTATTATAATGGATTTGCATCGTTAATAAGTCCAGGACTAACAGAGTAACGATTGGCTGGCTACTGCGACGTGGGTGTGTGTTGGTGTCATTAATAGGCGCAGAGTTGAAAAAATACTGGTTGGCTGGCTATTATGGTGTGTCGTACGTAGGACCTCATTAAGAAGTGAAGGGTTAAAGAAATTGGGTCGACTAACTATAACGAGGGGAATGTGAGCAATATAAAAACTTTAGGCGAGGCCGAATAAGTGCAGGACTAATAAAAAGGCCAGCTGTCTATGACGGTGTCACTATAATTATAATTTGATTAATTGAATTAAATGAAATTCATGGCTTAAATATAACTGAATGATGGCAAAAAATTGGACTTATAGACTAGTGACCTATTTATGTGGGTAAATAGTGGTAACTTATTTTGCTCGCATCGTTAATATATATCTCGTTTATTTACAATACTCTATTGTGATATTTATCATGTATAATGCTACTGTTGAGGTTAACGGATCCTAATTGGGAAGAGTAGATAGTATTCATGCGGTGGGATCTGACCCATTGCGTTGACTTACATTTCAGGTATAACGCCGGAGTAGCTGCATAAGAGTGGTTGGAGGTGCAGCTGGAGACTTATTTTATCTTCTTTACTAGTTAGATTTATTTTCAATTCCGTCATTTTATTTTGAGACTTTTAGTATGTATTTGGTGGGTCACTCGATTCCACGGTTGTTTATGGATTCAGTGCGGCATTGATAGTAGGATTATTTCACTTTGGTTTATTTACATATTTGGAGATGGATTTTTGGAGATAGCATGGTGATTGATTTTAGTATTGCATAAATGTTTATATTCTTGGGATTAAATTTGAATATTATCTTGTGGAAAAAATTTATATGTCTTGTATATCTGTTACATGCTAAGAATGATAAATTATTTATTAACGTCCTGGGTACTTTGGTGGCGGCGACTGGCCACCTTGCTTGCCAGAATGCGTGGGGTGTTACAGATGATATCAGAGCATGGTCTTAGGTCTCGTTGGTTGTGAGTCCATTTAGATTCTGCATTATCGACCTTTGATCCCATTTGTTGATTCTTATTCCTTAAGGTATTGGATCTAGCATACATGAGATATGGAGTGTTGTGTTAAGAATGTTGATCGAGGTGTAAACCGAGCATCCGTGTAATACGCTTGTCGTTGTTGTCGGCTTCCAACCTTAATAAAAAAAACTAAACTTGTAACTACACTCTTAAGGAGTATAGTGGTGAGTCTGAGTATCAAATCCACAGGGAGTTAGGACGTGTGAACGTAATGACAAAGGTAAGGTAGTGTAATCCTAAAGTTGATGTTAAAAGAAAAGAAAAGAAAAGAAAAAGATTATTGATTTTTGGATTTTATCTATGAATTAACTAAATTCAATTAAATTAACCTATGCATGCAAAATTAACTAACTAAGAAGGAATTAATAAGAATGAAGAAATGGGATAAGAATACACTCCCCCAAACCCTAGTGTGTATGCTAGTACAAAATTAGTTATAAATTAGATAATTGACCAGACTCAGTCTTTAGTACTCCAAAGCATTACATATAAGAGGTTCAAGGACGTATCATAGATAATCAAAGAATGTGTAAAGCAGTGTCGATATAGTTCACGCGCGTTGCATCCGTAAGCACCCCGGTTACCTAGGAAAAATGAGGTCAAAAGGTCTACAATGGTTGTGAAATTATACAACACGATCTAATCACTTATTTAATTTAGAGGTCAAATTTTATATCTATACATACCACATCGGATGGGTTCATGCATCCCCACCCTTAAAAACATAGCCTAACAAGATTAAAATAAAAAAAACTTAAAACTGAAAGTGCAGGAATTCATAACTAAAAATTGAGAACATGACTTGAATTGGGATTGGAAAACTAGAGAGCAACAATTAATTAAACTAATTACGAAAGCAGTGAAAACAATAAATTAAAATTACTTGCAATGGATGAATGATGAATTTATGCTTAGTCAAATCCCCCTAACTTAGAATTTTGCACGTCCCGGGCAATGTAAATGAAGCTAACCAAAGTTCCACTCTTGAGAATTCCTTTATTAAAATAAAATTCCACTTTCGCAGGCAAGCAATTGCATTGAGTATATGCAACAAGCCTTTAAACCCCTAGGTTACCCTAGTAGGAAGAGTTTTGTCTCGTGAGGGTTTGCAGTGAATACACCCACAAAATTCTTTATTGACTCAAATAAATATCAAAATAATTAAAAATTATACAATTTAAACTTTTCAAAAAATAATCACCATAAATTCATATTCAAATGTCTCAAACCATAGTATGTGTGTACAAAGACAGAAATTAAACCTCAAATTTCCACTGATTGAGCATTACGTTACGTTTCAAAAATTTGTTTTGATTCAAATTCTTACGGATGCACTGACAAATGAATCACTCGGATTGTGGTTGTTTTCTCTCGATATGCATGATATAAAGAGTAAATATAATGGACACAAATTCACGCATACAAAATTGAAAAGAAGGAAATATATGGTTAAAAGATCACATCGTCGGAATACAGTTATTAGGAAACCGGAAACATCATCTCTTAATCACAACATTTTAATCTCTTTTATTATCTTTTCATGTCTTAACTCTCCATGAAGTAACTAATTTCACCATTCGGATTCGGTTAGGACTTTTCAGGTTAAAAAGTGTAAAGGGTAAAAATGGAAATGGACGGAATGTTCGGAATTGAAAAATGTTCTTATGACGTCCATTAGTGCTTTTTCGGGCATTTGCTCATTTTTCTCTTTCGTTTTCTATTATCATTTTTTTTCTTCTTTTTTTCTTCCTATTTTTCTTTTCTTACCCCTTTTTTACTACACACTTTGGACTTGCTTGATGAATTTCCATTTTTTCACAATTCCGGGCTATTTGGGTTTTTTTAGGTTATCAATCGAAAGGGAAATATTTTATTAGGCTAAAAGTTGGTTGCAAAGGGATAATTTTTTCACAACTTTATTATGGATAATATTTTTGGGTTAAACAAAAGAGGGCCTACTTCATTGTCCAAATTGCTCATCACATTACCATATGCATCTCGAGATTAATTAAGTTTAGAGAGATATTTCGCACGAATTTTGAGACAATATTTCACACATTTTCCATAACCGATCAAAACAAAGGATTGAGATCATCAACGGCTTAATAAAATACTGAAAAGGACTTTGAGTTAATCATAAACTCGAATTGATTTAAAAACTCATAAAGAATTGAAAGGCTCGAAATCTCACCGGGTTTGATCAATCTCCACACTTATTCGTTAAGTCGTCAATTTTCTTTCAATTTCCATCTTCGGTCAATTTTGGCTTAGTGCATTTTGATTGTTAACAATTTGAGACTTTAAATTGAATAAATGTGATATTTTTTATGCTTTTAAATTCCAATTTTTAGTTATTTTGAAGAAAAAATATTTTTTCCTTTTTTCAAAAATTTTCTAAAAAAAACACACTTCGAAAGAACATGTGATCGAATCAATGAATCTTAACAATAAACGGGAAGAATATCCTACACCCCCTAACTTAAATGTTTCATTGTCCTCAATGCGAATCAAGAACACAACATAAAGAGAGGAAAAGAAAGATATTACCCAAATGGAGCGATCCCCGATGAGTGCGAGTCCATTGAAACTACAAAACATGTTAGAACCAAGCATAACAAAAAGAATAACAAAAACTAATTACTCTAAACTAAAAAAAAAGAAAAGGAAAAAGAAAAGGCTAATTATGTACAACCTACAATTTTAACTTCTAATAAGTTATACACTAGAAGTCAAAAAATTTGAGGGTCCACCCAAAATACAATTTGACTTTGAGGGGTAATCGGTGTACCCTCATTAGGATGCATGCCTCTCAAAAAATAAGAATTCCGTTTGAAAAACAGAAGGCATGTGCAACGCAGAAGAAATAAACCATCATCTATTAAAAAATTTAGGGGGATAATGAAGGATTTTGGTTCATAGGGGGACAAGTCCCATTGGGATCCAAGAAAAATAGAATCACTTCCCATAGATTTTTCAAGTAGTATGGGAAGTGGGGAACACAAACAGAAAGAGTCCTTCTTGGAAAACAATTCAAGCATAGATTCCTTGTCCTCAAAATCTTCTCCCCCAAAATTTTCAACTGGATCTGGTGGAGTGACATGTCTAAGTGTATGGCCCGTAAGATCAAGCATATCAAAATAACATTCCCATACAAGAATCAGATCAACATACTCAAAACATTCATCCAGTTCTTGTGATGGATTTAATGGTTCGATAATAGTGGGTACACGAGGAGACAAATGATCTTCAACCTCAGTAGATTTTGTAATATTTATAAGAGGTTGATATTCAAAAGAACTTGGATCACTCGCAATGATTTCATCCTCAAAAAGGTTAGGTGAAGTGCAAGTCTCTACTTTCTCTAAGTTGTCCAAATAATCATTAAGCTCCTTGCAAGTTGCTCTAATTTTCAACTCTGTAGCAACAAGGTCATCAGATTGCGTTTTGATAATAATCAAGAGTTCTTTCAAAGTAGGCTTCTTTGGTTCTAGCACCTTGGATTCCTCATTTGATTGAAAACATTCTTCAACTTCAAAAATATCGAAAGAAAAATCTTCACTGGGTTCAAATAACGCATCTAACTCTTGCTCCCAATAACGATTTTTTTCCCGATATTCTTTTTCAAGTATTTTTCTTCAAGCAATTCATTTTGATAAATTTGGATGGTCTTAGCACTGGGCTTGTATTTATGATATTTATGAGAATCATCTTTAGTGATATTTATCCAATGTTCATAAGTCTTGAGAGCCTCCTCATCACTATTATCAGAACAATTAACACCACCAAAAGAGTTAAAGTAAGACATTTCAAATTGGGCAATTCAAAAACGTGACACCCACCCATATATATATATATATATATATTGTGTATTTTTTTTCGAAATAGTAAGTCAATTATAATCTATAACAAACAGTCCCCAGCAACGACGCCATTTTGATCGAGTCGAAAAATCGAGCGTCCGTGTAATACGCTAGTCGTTGTTATCGGCGTCCAACCTCAATACAAAAAAATTAAACTTGTAACTACACTTTTAAGGAGTATAGTGGTGAGTCTGAGTATCGAATCCATAGGGAATGTTTGATATAATTTGATTGATTTATTATTTCTAAACTAAAAGTGAAAAATATGATGATGGTTGAAAAGATAAAAAATAAAACAAATTAACTATGCATGCATGAGCAAAATAATTAAGATGAATGAGAAAGTAGGTTGGAATACAATCCCCTAACCCTAGTAATTTATCGTGTAGAATACTAGAATTGTAAATTATAAATTTGAATGAATCTAGTCTTTATAGATCCTAAGCATTACGTATATGAGGTTCAAGCCCGCACCATACGAAATAAAAGGTAAATATGAAGCGGTGCTAAATAATTATACGCACATCGTATTCTTAAACGTCCCAAGTACATATGGAGAGAGAGATTAAAAGATCTACAATGGTTGTAAAATTGTATCGCACGATTCTTTCAAATTTTTAATTTAAATTCTATTTTCTACATAAGTAATTTATATTGGGATGGGTTCATGCATCCCAACCCTTAAAAACTTAGCTAGGCATGGTTTTATTAAATGAAAACAAAATTCTAGATGTGCAGGAAGTCATAGGTCTATTATGCATTGAAAATCAACTTGAATTGAGAAAAAAATTAAACTACAAGAGTAATTTAAACTTACAATATGAAAGAAATTGAAAGTAGAACTTAGCAATACTTGAATGGAAGAAGGAGATCTGAACTTGAAACTTAAATCTTGAATAACTCTTGTTCAACTTACAAACTAGGGTTTCTAAATCCTAAGGAAAAAATATGAAATTATATGCCAAAAGGAACTCCCACCTCTTCCTCTCCTTTATTACTCTAGGGATTGGATTTTTATGTACCCAAATATGAATTTTAACATGCCTCTCTACGTTTTACAACTAATAAAAAGTAATTATACAAGAAATTTCAAGAGTTGAAACTCTTCAGCTTTGAGAATTAATTTCAACTTTGGCTTTCTGTCTCCAACTTCAAATGGGCATAACTTCTTCACCGCAGCTCGAATTGGGGTGCCTTTTTCCCAATGTTCTTATAATTTAGATATCTTCAACTTTATAGTCTTCCCCACCTACAAAATATGGCTGTAAAATTATAAAAATGCCCTTTGACTTTTCTTCCTTTGTTCTCTTCCTTTGTTCCGGTTTCTTTCTTTCTTTTCTTGCACTAAATAGTCGTAAAATCAATAAGAAATACACGAAACTCAGGGTACTTGTTAGAAGAAGTCATTAGAAATGATATGGGATAAAAGCAAATCAATTACGTTGTTCGAGATATTAAAATTGCTAAATTAAGGGGCTAAATTCAAAAGAATTTATGCTTAGTCACATTGAGGTTAGAAGTAGTAATCCCGAAGTGAGGATCCTTCGAGTTTATTTTGTAGATGATATTGTTTGGAAGATCATTAGTATAAATTTTGGATATATTTAGTATCAATGCAGTGACGCAATTTGATTTAAGGATCTTAGGGTTATGATGACTTTTGAAGATAAATTCGAGCAGTGATTCTTTGGGGATCGTGATACGTCATTATTTTCATAGTTAAGTTTATATATATGGTTAGGATATATATTGTATTTTTGTTCGCGGGGTAAGTATGTGTGGGCTTGGGTGTATGGGCGCCTAATCATGGCGTTCTACGGGTAGGCATATGTAAGCCTTATTTAATTTTGTGCATTTACTCTTCGTCGAATTTCGAGGAAAACAATATTGTTCTAGTGGGGAAGTATGTAATACCTCGTGATTTTTAAAATATTAAATAACTCGTTTCGAAATAAAATTTTGAAAAATATTATTGTTGGATTTAATTACTTTTATTAATGAAAAATGTTGGTTTAATTTTAAGAAAAGTGAGAATTTTGATCGGAATTAAAATCGGATTTAAATTGGAGACTTAAACCTTTTATTTTTAAATTGTGGAAAATGGGTCGTTCAGGTGGACCGAATCGGTTCAACCATGGGGGCGAACCGATTCGTTCAGATAGATCAGCGATATTGAGATTGTTTTTAGACGACTTTGAGTTGGATTAAAGCACTTTCACTTAATTATATAAAGGTATTTTGGGGATAGACCTTTAAAAACAAATTTATATAAAGCGTAAGAACTGTAAACTCCTCTTTTTCATCTTCTTCCATCTAAAAAACCCTAACCTAATTTAAAAGAAATATTCAACCCAAGATTTGGAGGTTTAAATCGGGTTTTCTCAAGATCATCCAAGAACACATTTTTGTTATCTTCACGAGAGGAATGTGGACATCAACTCAGAATTCTCAAATGATTTTTCTAAGGTATGGAGAATTATATTCTTTCTCTTTAGTATTTGTAGACACCACATTCTAGGACCCCCTAAGTCTCTCCTTAAGTCCCTAGCACCTCCCAGTATCGATCTAAAGGTCATACTCCGAGTATCGATCTAAAGGCCATTGGGCCCTCCCGAGCCCCGTTTAACTCTGGTCAACTCTATAATATGAGAGAAATCTCAATGAATATTTGAATGAATTTTAATCCACTTTCTAGCGGTCCGACCCATGCAAAAAATGACCTAAAAGTTTGGATGCTCCTGGAACCTAGTCAACTTCATCGTTAGAGACAAAGCTCTTTGAATCTTTGAAGGGAACTAAAATCCCTTTCCAACGGTCCACCCCATGCACAAAATGGTATAATCATTCAGACGAACGATCTGCATTCCATAAAAAATTGATTCGGAGGCCACTGGGCGCTCCCGGGATCCATTTTACCAAGGTCAACTCTTGAGCTCAAATGAGACTGAATAAATCTTCGAAGGGTACTGAATACCCTTTCCAACAGTCCACCCCATATACGTATCAACCTTATAGTACGAACGGCCCCAACGGTCTACCCCGTATGCGTATTCGCCTTACAATACAAAAATCAATTTTCCACATTCATACACATCTGCACGAAACTACTCTCATCCAACATTCATCTCAAGATTCAAGGGAGTTCATCAAAGATCAAGATCAAGCCTCAATTGTCCAAAGAAGGTCCAAAAATCCTTCTCTTTGTTTTTATATTAGTTACATAAATTCTTAATCTAGATTTTACTTCAATTCATACACATTAATATCTCATCCTTTATTAGTTATATTGCACATACTTTGTTTTCAATAAAAAAACAAAACAAAGAAAAAGAGGGTTACACCCATAAATTCCAATGGGATTATCCACCATAATTACTCAAAACTAAAATCCCTTTTGTACAAGCACACCCCCTTATGCCGCGTGCAAAATACGTGGACTTTGATGCCTTTATAGGCTACGTAGGTATTTTGGGATAAAATCCAAAACTTGAGTCCAATTTTCTATTTTTTCCAATTTTCTTATTTTCGCATTTGTCTCCTTTTCATCTATACATTATTTTAATACATATTATATTAATGATCGTTATTGGCGTTTTCTCCAACATATATTATCGTTTCATCATAACGATCAATATCTCAATAAACACATACATTATATTTTCTGCATATTATTTTGGGAAGATTCCTTTGGATGAGCTCACTCTATCTTTTCCATGATATGAGTTGGGGGATTCCGATCTCTTTACATTCACACCACACCGATGGCGTCCGAAGTGCTCTTAGAGAAAGCAGGGCGCAAGATCTTTTCTACTACCCTTTTCCCCCCATCGGGAAAGGAAAGGGGGAGATCCTGAGATGGCCACCGTGGTGACTCTACTGGGAAACACTCCTTAAGATGGTTAGACTCTATTTGCACGGGTGTTATTATTTTCCGCTTATGTGCGTATGCACCCACATGTATGTTCCATTTTCATCTTATATTATTTTTTATATATATCTACCTCATGCTCATATCACTTGTCACTCACACACTTATAGATACTCTCCATGTACACTTCACACTACTTACACGTAGGATCACTTATATCCACATTTTGCACACACAGTTAGAATATCTATGCTTAGGTGTCACTAACACACACCTCCACCTATCACACTTATATATATATCCATGCTCACTCACACTTGACACACCATTTGTAGTTGATCCATGCTTAGGTCCACTACCACACACTCACTCGTAGATATTCACACATCACACTCTCACATATCCATGCTTAGTATAATCTACATGCTCCATTCTAGATTTAATTTTTATGATACTTGTACATTTTGCCCCATTAGTATAATGCTCGTTACGCTAAATAAAATACTCTCTCCATAATATACCAATCAACAATCATGCATTTTGATCACTACATCACCAAAGAGCATGGCTATTGACCAATATTTTTCCCATAACTGGGGGGCCACTTCGTGATGGGCGCTGGCTTGATAGGTCGCATTTAGCCTAAGAGATATAACTCTCACCTTCCATAGATCAAGTACCTTCGACGTATATCGAGCGGTTTCCCCGCATCGTACCGCTTGAACAAAGTCATGACGAGAGGTATGTCATAGGGAACTCATTCACGTACGTCTAGTATATCGAATTGTCTCTCACAAGTATTGTCCCCATGAGGTATATAGTGAGGCAATTCACGTACACTCAGGTATATCAAATGGTTTGTCCACACGTACTGATTGCCCTCAAAATCAAGATGTATATCGTGGAAGTCATGCCAAAGGGGGGAACCCTTCCAATTAACCCAACAACTACATACCCTCATATAAGCATCAAACCTAGGAGTATCTTAAGGTATTGACCAAGAAGTTTAACCAAGTCAGAAACTCTTGGAATTACATGGATTATAACCATATGTCTCCTTATCCTAAAGTAAGGTTGCCAAAAAAGTTCAAGATGCCTAACATTAAGAAGTTTGGGGGTATTGGACCCCCAATTGTTCAACTTCGGAGTTACCACCTTGACTCTCCTAGGTGACTTCGAGGAAAAATAGCCTAAATGTTTCAATAAACTTTGAAGGATAATGCATTTCATTGGTTCTTATCTCTCGAGGACTCCAGGATTCACAATTGGGAGGATGTTGCCCATGAATTCTTATCACAGTACAAGTATAACAAGGAATTGGAGGTTCCCGTCATGATTTAGAACTTCTCAAACCGAATCTCGGGGAATATATCAGTAACTTCATAGCAAGATGGAGAGAGAAAGCAACCACTATACCAACTGACCATTCGAAGAAGAGCAATTCAGTATTGTGAAGAAGAACATCCAACAATGGGTGGAAATTACTACCCCTATTTATAAACCCTTCGAGAAGTAGGAGTAAAGAACGAAGAAAGTCTTTCCAAGCCAGAAGTTGAGCCGAAGAAAGTACCCAGAAAGTTAACTCCCAGAAAGTACAAGAAGCCTACCAATACCATAGTGTTAACAATTAACAACATCTCTCAGCTGACTACTTCATAGGCACTAGAAAGTCATCCTAAGTCAGAAAAAAATAATACACCGATATCCATGCTTGTCTGTCCAGAGTTTACCAAGCCCTTTTAGCCAAAACCTTATCAAGCCATTGGACCCCCGTCCATTACCAAACCCACTTCCCAAAAATTTCAAACCAGATGCCCATTATGATTTTTGCCAAAATTCCATCCACACCACTGATCAGTGTTTTCCACCTCCAAAATGTAATCTAAGGTCTGATTGGTCAGGGTATCAACACTCCAACAATCCCCCCGCCCCAAATCATACAAGTGCTGTCTTTTTAGAAGAAGACCCAAAATTTGATCCATCTACCTAGATTATACCTAGTAAATCACCCATCATACCCATATACTCCCCTAAAGCCCACCAAGTTTGCCCATATTTTCTCCTGCACCCTACCTATTTCACCGGTCGGGCCTGTCACTTCTTACTAGAGCATGCATTGTAGTTCGTACCCATTTAAGAGGGAAAGATATGGAATTATCAGTAGTATTGAACCATCTTCTAGAATTCAAGTGGAAATTTTCCTCAAAAAGGACCATTAAGTGGCAGAAATTCAGTACACTATTCTTGAAATCTCAGAAATGGGCTCGAGAGTCAAATAATTGGGTGTCACCTACCAAGGAAGTTATCTTACATGATGTCGTCTAGATCATGATGGACTCATTCCAACTGACCGGTGAAATTTGTAGTATGTCTGAGCTACTTTATGTTTTGAAACTACAAGAGCACCTCGTCCCTTCACTTATACATCTCCCCATTGAGTGGGAGGATTTATATGAAGAGGCCGTTGAGGTTGTGGAATGATTTGACTTTTCATGGAAATATGATGTTGTTGCCACCAAATGCGGAAATGAATTCAATATTTCAGATGAAGAGCAAAGCTCGGACAGGAATAGACAGTAGTCAGTATATGTGGAATGATATCATTTGAGGAGTTTCTAGGAGAAATTAATAAGGTGAACGATCTACCCGAGATAGATGAAGAAACAGGTTTTTTATTTTCCCCCTCTTCTGTGAACCGTATGACTAGATCAAGGAGGCATCACCAGGTATCGAACCCGCAATCATCAGTGATCGATAAGGGAAAAGGTGTTAAAAAAACTCCCTATGCCAAAAAAACCCTTGGTTAGTTGAAGAAAACTCAAACTAACATAACCCTATGGGGACTCTTTATGTCTTCCCAGCTGCACCAGAATGCCTTGATCAAACTACTCATCGGGACCACAGTCCCTCCTTCCACCACATTAGCAAAAGAAGTGAATCTAGTTAGATCTCTAACCTTTAGTAGAATGCATTCCTTCTCTGAAGAAGAAATCCCTAAGATTTGTCCAAATCATAGCCACGCTCTCAATATCTTTATTGAAGTCATGGGAAAGATCCGCCCCACTTTCACTTGTTGATAATGGATCGGCTCTTAATGTTTACCTGTTGAGAACCCTCAATTGCTTAGGACTTAAAGTGAGCAACCTTACTCTAACCTTTCCCGCAGTGTGTGCTTACGATAATACTCATCGAGAAGTGATGGAATCCATAAATCTTACAATAGGGGCTAGCCCCATGAATCCCGTTGCTGAATTCCAAGTCATCAACATCTCGGCTTATTTCAATCTGTTGCTCGAAAAATCATCGATCCATAGTATCAATGGTGTGTCTTCTTCCCTCAATCAAAAACTAAAGTTCTTCCCTATTGAGCAGGTCATCACCATCTTGGGCGACGATGTTAATGCTGAGAATACAAGCACTAGCACTCCGGTACTAGAGATATAATATGGGGAAAATGACATGCTTCTATCAGATTTTTTAATCGAATGAATTCACTCCCAACAGGGGATGATTTCAAAGATAAGTGTTGTCAAGAACAAATCCCTCATGGAAATGTCAATGTGATACAAATGTTAAAGAATATGCAATTTATGCCCAAACTAGGGCTGGGATTGCGACAACAAGGAATACTTGAACCCATAGTACTGAAGATGGCCTTTCCTCCTTGTGGACTGGGTTATCAACCATTAGCAGAAGAACTCAGAATGCTCTCCCAACCTCGATTGAAGAGAAGGGTACAAAGTACTAAGACCATCTCAAGAGATTATGTACGCGAAAGATTCATCAGAGAGGGTGAAGATTTCCCCTTTTATGTCTTTCTCGAACCGTGGTATGATCATATGGACAAGAAGATGAAGTCAAGAATGGAGATATTTTTCTAAAATAGTTTCTCATGGGCCAAAATTTCCCAGCATCGTGTGTAACCGTTCATTGAAAAGTCTAAAGCTGCTACCAGATATTCCAAGGGAAGTGACTCTGAGGATTTATTCAATTTGTAGATACTGGGGTTGACACTCTGCATGGTTCACTTAAGTGTTACATCATTAGATCCTTCCCGCCTGATCAAAGCAGTTAATGTACCTCTCCTTAACTGGCATGATATACCAGTTCCACTCGCAAAAATTCAACCCAACCCATATATTTATCCCATTTCCTCTTTTTTTTATTCGTCCCTATTCTGATGTAATCGAGACCTCCTTTTTTGAGATTCTTAACGCTTTTTTCCTAATTTTGAGATAAACAAAGATTTTGAGTATCTTGTTGTGCCTTATATTAATTGTCTTAATTCTAATCAAACTCTTGATGATAATGATTTTAGAAATGAACAATTCTTAACTGATCTTAATTAGGTTAATAAAAAATAACATAACACTGTTCAAGTTAATAAATATGAAACTATTGTTATTAATCTCGATTCTAGCACCTAGCTGTGCGAGATTAGGATAGGGTCTACCCTTGATGAGCATGAGCGCGTGCAAATTGAAGAATTACTGAAGGAATTTATGGATGTTTTTGCATGGTCCTATGATGACATGCCCAGTATTAATCCCAATATAGCTCAGCACGAGATTCCAATGCTCCCAGAATGCAAACTTGTCAAACAGAAATTGCGAAAGCTTCGTACCGAATGGTCACTCAAGGTTAAGGAAGAACGGGTCAAATATCCCACATGGTTAGCTAAAGTTTTATCACTACTAGAAGGTTACTAGATTCCCTCTTTGTTCATAGCTGAGTGTTGTTTCACCTTTCCCCCAACATTTATGTCTAGAGTTTTGTCAGTATTTCGATGTTGTCCCTGCTAGAGTAGCCCCTAACACTTAGAGAGTGGTGAATTGGATACATAGGCCTAATAAAATATATGGGACCCACATTGGCATCCCCGAGCTGATGTTTTATTACAAATGGGTTATCAGTGACAGTACCTGCTATATGAAAACAAGGTTTGCCAATAGAGCCCTAATTGTCAATTTTTCCAGATTCCAACAAAGACTATTTTGATTACGGGGTTATTGCGAAGAAGTTGCAATAAGCCCCTCTTCAGGGAGAATAAGTGTATGATGGCCAAGATGCCCCTAAGTAGTACATGGCATAGGTTATTGAGTTTGATTAATGTATTCTTCTTTTCTCGTTGACTAACAGTTTGATTATATTTTGTCTAACATTTCTTGTCCTGTTTTGCATAGTTGGTGGCAAGAAGAAGTGTCCCAAAGAAGGGGACGTCAATATTCATGAGTTGATATTACCGTGGATAATTCACTAGAGGAATGGTGAGGAACAACCCAAAGCTTCCTCATACTTGTTGCAATATAGGAGCTCAATCAGTTCTTTTGTTGCTAGGCCCACCACTATTGCAACTTTAGCCCCCATTGATCTAGAAGAGGAACCAGTTACTACTTCTTCGATTGAAGAATCTACAGGAGTAGATAAGGATTTTCGAAATTTTATCTTCTTTTAAGTCGTTGGACATTTTTACTATTCCCACCTCCCCACTTGTTGTCATTGTAAAGAGAAAAAATCCTGACTTGATGACTGGAGCTTTGTCTCCCACTACTAAGAGAGCTGCCAAAAAGACTGGAAATGTTGTTGATGCCAACTATGGTTAATAGTGTCTTTAACCTGAACCAACTCCTGAAGGGAGTTACGATGATGGTATTTTCAGTAGACCTTAGGAGGATCCTCCTACCTTATGATGATAACTTTATTATCATGGTGATAATGGGAAACACCAACATTAAAAGGGTCTTGATTGAAATTGAAAGGTTAACAAACATCCTATTCTTAAATGCATTCAAGGCCATGGGCCTCAGCGCGAAGCATATGAAGCTAATAACCACTCTTATTATTAGATTTAATAGGGAACAAACCTATTCCCCAGAGTATGTTTCCCTCCCTCTCACCATTTGCTCAAAAGACTATTTCCCCACTATCTAAAAAAGCTCTTAATGGTGGATCTCCTCTCAGCCTATAATTTGATCTTGGGTAGACCATCGCTCAATGATTTGGATGCTTTTATATCAAAACGAAGGTTAGTAATGAGGATCCCAACCTCTACAGGTGTGGGAGAAGTACATGAGCATCAGAAGAAGACTAGGGAATGTTATAACACTTTCATGAAAGAGAAGATGATGTCGCTTGAGACTTTTTAAATCTTGCCCGAGGTTTGTCAAAGTTCACAAAGAAATCTGAGGACCTAGCAGAGGGCTTGCCTCCTCTACCAGAGATGACTGAGCTTGCATCAAAGAGTTTGAGCACAAAACTAATAAATGTGGATAACTTAGATCTATGAGACAAGGAGAAAGAGAAAATAGGCGAGACAACGGTGGTTTAGTTATTGTCTGCATTAATGTACAAAATCCTACCAAGATAGTACAGATTGGGGATGGCTTGAGCTACCATTGGAGAGGATTCCATTGAGTTACTGAACGAAAATAAAGATGAGTTATCTTAGGTTACACCTTGAGGTCATGGTCCACTATCTTAGTGTGGACCCAAACCATAAGTTTTTCTAATAGGAGAAGAGGTTCCTTAGTTTAGAAGTGAACAATATTATACCAGAAGAGGTTGACAAGATCTTGATGGCCAACTCCATCAGGGAGGTGAAGTACCTAAAATGGATCTATAATGTGGTACTTATACCTAAATCCAATAAGAAATGGAGAATGTATGTTGACTTCACTGACCTCAATAAGGCAAGCCCCAAATATTGATACCCTCTACCTTGGATTAATACTTTAGTAGACTCAACAGCTGTTCATAAGGTCCTATCATTCATGGATGCATACTTCGGGTACAACAACATTAGGATGGCCTATGTTCACAAACAAAATACATAATTAATTACGGATAAAGTTACCTAATATTATAAAGTTTTGCCATTCGGACTAAGGAATGCAGGTGCAACTTACTAAAGGGCGGTGAAATCCATTTTTAAAAATCTAATTGGCAAATCCATGGAGGTCTATGTCGATGACATGATGGTCAAAAGCCTATAATCTTATAACCACGTGTAGAATTTCATGGAGACATTTGCGACCCTTAACATGAACGAATGAGCCCCAATGAAATGTTCTTTGGGATTATTAGAGGGAAGTTTTGGGGATTTATGATCACCATACAAGGCGTAGAGGCCAATTTGGAAAAGATTCAAGCTCAACTAGATATAGAGTTCCAAGGACAGCCAAAGAGATTTAGAGCCTAGTTAGAAGAGTTTCTTACCTCAATCGAATTATCTCCAAGGCTATGAATAAATGCCTACCCTTATTTAATATACTATAGAAGGACTTCCAATGGACTCTAGAGGTCGAAAAGCCTTTAGATCCTCAAGAAGTACTTGGTATGAGACCATCACTAAGGAGTATTTATACTTATACCTTACTGCTTCACCAGCCACTATTAGCTCAACATTGATTCAAGAGGAATGTGGGGCCAATTACCCTATACACTATGTCAATCGAGCTTTGTAAGCAGCCGAAAGCAAGTATCCAAGGATGTTAAAGCTAACCTTTTGCCTCACCACCTCAGCCAAATATCTAAGGCCCTACTTTTGATATCACACCATTATGGCCATGACTGATCAACCTACTACATAGAGTTAGATGAATTTGATATCAAATATCAGTCACAGAGTTCCATCAAGGTTCAGACCTTAGTTGACATTATTATGGCATTCATCAACCTGGAGGATGTGGGGAAAGAGGCGAATAATCTTGAGACAGAAGCATCAGTGTCCAAGGAACCCCAATAACCATTATTCCAAGAGATATGCCCCAACTCTCCAACATGGTTCTTGCACATAGATGGATCTTTTAATATCTCATGTAGTGGATATGGACTTCACTTAGTCATTCTAAAAGCAGGTACAATATATATTTTTCTTCTTTTTTAATTCAAAGTCTCTAATAATGAGGCAGAGTATGAAGCTTTAGTGGCGGGTCTAGGCCTAGCCATTCATTTAAAATCAGAGAAGGTAAAATCCACTAGGAACTCAATTGGTGGTTAATGAAGTGACTTAGGTTTATGAGATTAAGTGTGACAGTGCTACCTGGCCATCATAAATCACCTCAACAAGAGAATCCCCAAATTTAACTTTAAAAGAGTTCCATAACAAAAAAACTTGAAGGTCGACCACCTTGCAAATGTGTCCTCTTCAGACGAGGTAGATCCAGAGGTCTTGATTGTCAACTTAGACCAACCAAGCATCACCCAGCTCTATATCAACATTGCCAAGGTTTATTAGAGTCAGATTAGATCACTCGCATCAATGCTTACCTCATGGATGGAGTCCAACCTAATGAAAAGCTTCAGGATAGACGATTAAAGTCTTTGTCTTCCAGATACGACATGGAGGATGTAGTATTATTTGAGAATGGGTACTTCTCAACACCTAAGAGATGCCACAGTCCGTTAGAAGCTGACTATATTCTCAAAGACCTCCATGAAGGTGTTTGCGGTGCTCACACATGCCCCAAAAACTTTGTCTAAAAGGTCTTACAGTAAGGGTACTTTTATCCTACCTTAGGGAAGGAAGTTAAAAACGTGGTCTAGTGTTGTGACAAGTGTCAAATGTTCTCTTTTGTTCTAAAGCAACCAATAAAGAAGATAACCCCACAACTAAGTCCATGTCATTTTTGCCAAATGGGGAATGGATTTACTAGGGCCCGTATACCTTTGCTGGATAAAAAAAGTTTTATAATATGGCTATTGAGTACTTTACAAAGTGGGATAATGCTAAGCCCTTGACCAATATAACGAAGAAGAAGACCACCTATTTCATCTGGAGAAACATGATTTCTAGGTTTGGCTTATCTAAAGCCATCATCTTTGATAACGATAAATAATTTGACAACCCTACTATAGATACCACATTCTAGGACCCCCTAAGTCTCCCCTTAGGTTCCTAAGACCTCCCCATCTCACCGTAAACCCTAGGTTAACCTCCAAGTACGGATCTAGAGCCAATTGGGCACCCTCAGGCCCCGTTTGACCCCGGTCAACTCTATCGTCAGAGTGAAAGATCTTTGAATCTTTTAAGGTATCTGAATACCCTTTCTAATGGTCCACCCCATGTGCTAATTGGCATAACGGTTCGGACAAACATACCATTTTACTACTAGAGATCGATTCGGAGGCCACCGAGAACTCCTGGGCCCCTGAATTGTCCTCAATAAACTTCACCATCACAGAAAAAGATCTTTAAATCTTTAAAGGGAACTGAAACCCATTTCTAACAGTCAACCCCATGCATAAAATGGCATAACGGTTCGGACGAATAATTTGTTTACCCCAAAAAATTGATCTAGAGGACACCAGGTGCTCCTGAACTCCATTTGACCAAAGTCAACTCTTCATCTCGAATGAGACTAAATGAATCTCCAAAGGGCACTAAATACCCTTTCTAACGGTCCACCGCGTGTACAATTTTGACCTACAGTATGCATGAACGATCCGTTTTACTTCGAGAGGTCCCCAGGTGCTTCCGAGGCCTAGTTGACCATGGTTACCCTTTCGTTTTGAGCAAAAATTTTTGTAATGTCGGAGTACAACCCCTAAACATTTCAACGGTCTGCCCCGTGAGCAATTCTGACTGACCATGAGGACGAGCGATCCGTTTGCATCTGACGATCTCCTATCCAAAGGACCAATGTGCGCTTCCGAGCCACATTTGACCCAAAGTCAAATCCCGAACATGGTAGTAGTCCAAAGGACTCTTGGAGGAATCTAAAATAACTCTCTAACAACATGTCCCTTACACGATTCGGATCAACAGTTTGTGTTCTATGATCGTTTTTCCAGGAAAATCTGCACAGGACTATTAATTGGCAGGTCCAGATTCCTGCCTATCAACATAGTGTCTGGGGTCACATGCCGATAGGTACCCCCATGAACCTATAAATAGGGGCCATGAACTCATTCCAAAGGGAACCAATATAACATATCCATTAGCATTAGCGATCTCAACAACATTTCTTCGAAATCAGCGAAGTTCATCTTGCAAAGTTTCATCCAAGCTTACACTCCCATCCTTTTCATACCCAATTTTGAAAATATCTTTATCTCTCATCAACAGTCATCAACACTCAAGGGAGTTCATCCAAGATCAAAGATCAAGCTTCAAAGAAGGTTCAATTCCTTCCCTCTCTCTTTAAATTCCTTATTTTTACAGAATATACATTATTTTCATAATCTAGTTCTTACTTTAGTTCATACACATTAATATCTACACTTTTATAAGTATATTTCACGTACTTTATTTTCTACAAAAATTCTAAAAACAAATAAAAGAGGGTTACACCCATAAATTCCGAACGAAATTATACATCAAATTTTTTTCAAAACCTTAAAAATACATTTTCTACACATACCCATATAATAAACTTCCGTTCGGATCTATAGGATAAACCCCACCGTATGCTACATTCGAACTACGTGGACTTTGATGCCTTTATAGGCTACGTCGGCGTCTCGAATTAATATTCGAGACTTGAGTCCAATTTTCCAAATTTTCTCAATTTTCCAAATTCCCTAATTTTCTTAAATCTCCCATTTTCACACACACACACACACACACACACACACACACACATATATATATATATATATATAATGATTGTTTGCGTTTCTTCCAACACATATTATCGTTTGCTAATAACGATCAATATCGTGATGAACGCACAAATCATACTTTCTACATATGTTATTTTGGGAACATTTTTATGGATGACCTCACGCTACCTTGTCCATGGTATGAGTTGAATGAAATCGATCTCCATTATATAAACATGCACACACACTTTACGGGGATATATAGGAAAATAATAACACTAGCCCATGATAGACCGAAAGGGAGGGATGGGTGCCTAACACCTTCCCATTCCATAACTTAGCCCCCTAACCTTCGAACTATCAATTTTCTATGCATCAGTTTGTCCAAGATGACGCTTTCTCGAAGTAGCAACATGTTCTTTTACCCGCCTTCCATAGAGAACCCGGATCAAGTGCCGGATGTACAACCGGATTTGTTAACAGTTCTAGCTTAGCTGACTATTAAAATTATCAACCTTCAAATCGAGGTTAACGAGATGCAAAGAAACTGGGTCCTTATCCCCAAATAGCCCGAGGTCCTTTTCCCCTGCGCTATGGGTTTGCTTGTACCCGAGCCTATTTGGGTTCCCAAGGAATACCAGCATGCTCCTCCTGCTAATGGGCCATCACCATCCCATCTGCCTATGCCAAACCTTACTCAGCCAGGGGCTAACTTACCCATGACTGTTGACCCAAAAGAGGAAGAATTGAACAAGGTCAAGGAAGACCTCAAGATTTTAACCAAGAAGTTCGATTAATTAAAACTCAATGGGAGCTACATGTACTACACCCACATGTCTCCCTATCCTAAATATGGGTTTCAAGATTCCTAATATCAAGAATTTTAGAGGCAGTGGACCCGCGATCATTCATCTTCGTAGCTATCACCGATCCATGACTCTCCCAGGGGATTCTGAAGAAATAATGGCCCAGATGTTCTAGCATACTTTGACAGCTAGCGCTCTCCGTTGGTTCTTATCCTTTGAGGAATTCAGAATCTACAGTTGGGAAGATGTTTCCCGTGAATTCATGTCATAGTATAAGTACAATGAGGAGCTAAAAGTTACCCGCCGTGACTTAGAGCTACTTAAGCAGAACCCTGGGGAATCAGTCAGTACCTTCATAGCAAGGTGGAGAGAAAAATTAGGTACCATGACCAATCAGCCTTTTGAAGAAGAACATGTCAGTATCGTAAAGAAGAACTTCCTACCATATGTCCGAGCAACAATGGGAGGACATTATTACCCTCACTTCCAAGCCCTTCGAGAAGTAGGGGTGGATATCGAAGAAAGTCTTGCCAAGACAAAAGTTGAACCGAGGAAAACCTCTAGACAGTTTTCTCCTAGAAAGTTTGAAAAATTTTCTAGTATTGTGGTTTCTACCATCAACAACATCTCTCAGCATTCCTCTTCATGGACACCATAAAGTCGCCCAAACCCGGTTAGAAAGGAATACACTAAGCTTCACGCTCCTCTTTCCAAAGTCTACACGGCCCTTTTTATCCAAAATCTGATCAAACTATTGGACCTCCGTCCATTACCAAACCCACTTTCAAAAAACTTTAAACCTGATGCCTACTGTAACTTTCACCAAACTTCTGGCCATACCACCGACCAATGTTTTCATCTCTTAAATGTAATCCAAGGTCTGATTGACGGGATGTCATCGCACCACCATCTAATCCCGATCAAACACTACCCATAATCCACTCCTAAATCATGCAAATTCCATCTTCCTAGAAGAAGACCCGAAATTTGACCCATCTACCCAAATCATGTCGAGTGATTCACGAATCATACCCATATACTCTCCTAAACCTCTCCAAACATGCCCATATTTTCTCTTACACCCTACCAGCCTTGCCGATCAAGCCTTATCTCTTCTCACCCGTGCATGCATCATTGTCCGAACCCATTCTGGAGGTAAAGATATGGAACTGTCAAAATTAGTAAACCAACTCCTAGAGTTCGGTATGAAATTTCCCTCCCAAATGACCATCGACTATCAAAGATTCAGAGGGTTGTTCTTAGAAGCTCAAAAATGGGCTCGAGAGACAATTAATTAGGTGGTGTCAATCTATGAAGTCAGTCTAGATGACATGTTTCAAATTATGCAAAATTTATTTCAATTGACTGGTGATATTTGTAGTATATCCGAGATACTCAATACTTTGAAATTATAAGGGCGCCTATTACCTTCAGTTATGCATTCCCTTATCAAATGGGAGGAACTATACTAAGAGGCCATGGAAGTTGTGGAGTGCATTGACTTTGCATGGAAAGATAATATCGTTGTCACCGAATGGGGGGATGATTTCGAAGATTCAGATGAAAAGCAAGATTCAGAAAAGTCTTATTTGATATCCAACATATGCGGGACGATATCATTGGAGGAGCTGCTAGGAAAAATTAACAAGGTGGTTGAACAACCCGATGTCGATGAAGAATTATGATTTGTATTTTTCCATTCTTCGCTAAGCCACATGACCAGTTCAGGAAGACATTACCAAATCCTAGGTCTACAACCATCAATGAGCGATGAAGGAAAGGGTGTCGAGAGTCTCCCTATGCCAGAAATGACCCTTGAGGAGAGCAAGATCCTAGATCAATTAAAGAAAACCCAATCCAACATCACTTTATAGGGGATTTTTTTATCTTCCCAACTGCACCGAAATTCCCTAATCAAGATACTTGCAGGACCCACAGTTCCTTCCTCAACCACACTAGAAGAAGTGGTGAACTTTATCGAATCCTTGACCTCTACTCGAATGCTCTCCTTTTCTGAAGAAGAAATACCTAAGACTGTTCCTAACCATAATAATGCTCTTAATATCTCTGTCAAAGTCATGGGGAAAATTATCCCACACTCTCTTGTAGAAAACAGATCAGCTCTGAATATTTTCCCATTAAGAATCCTCAATTATCTGAGATTGAAAGTGAGAAACCTTGCTCCAACCTCTACTGTTATACATACCTATGACAACACCCACCGAGAAGTAATGGGATCTATCCAGCTTTCAATAGGGGTTGGCCCTCTAAATCCTGTTGTTGAATTCTAAGTCATTGACATCCAAGCCCATTTCAATCTGATGCTCGAACGACCTTGGCTCCATAGCATCAAAGGGGTGTCCTTTTCCCTTCATCAGAAAGTGAAGTTCTTAACCAATGGGTAGGTTATTACCATTTTAGGAGACAACGACAACACCGAGAATGCAAGCACCAGTAATCTAATACTTAAAATACAATACGGGGTGAATGATATGCTTCTGTCAGGATTCCATGTTTAACCACTCCTACTCCTAGTAGGGGATAACTTCAACGATAGGGTCTGTTCAGAATATGACCCCCATGGAAACATCAATGTAATCCAAATGTGCAAGAACATGCACTTTATGCCCAGAATGGGGCTAGGGCGAAGACAATAATGGATTGTTGAACCCATTATGTTGAAGGAGGCCTTTCCTCCCTGTAGCTTGGGCTATCTGTCATCAGAAGAAGAAATAGAATTAATCTGTTAGCCTTGACTAAATAGGAGGTTAGAATGTGCCAAAACTATCTCGGGAGATTCCCTAATTGGAAGATTCATCAGAAAGGGTGAAGATTTCCCCTTTTGCGGCTTCCCTGAACGTTGGTATGACCATATAGATAAGAGGATGAAACCAGGAATGGAGATCATCTTTCAAGACATCTACCCATGGGCCGAGGGTTCCCGGTACCATGTACAACCACTCACTAAAGAGACCATAGCTGATACCGAGGATTTAAAAGGCAGTGACTCCGAGGATTCTTTCAATTTACAGACATCGGGGTTGTTACTTTTCATGATTCACTCAACGGATACATCGTCTAATTCATCCTGCCTCATGAAATATATTGATGCACCTATTTTCAACTGGCATGCTACACCTAAGCCACTTGCTAATGTTCAACCGAACCCTGATGTTTACCCCCTTTCCCCTTTAGTTGTTTCCCCTCACTCTGATGTAATCGAGACCTCCTTTGATGAGGTTCTCAATGCAATTTTTCCTATCAATGAAATAAACAAAGATTTTGAGTATCTTGTTGTGCCATAAATTAATTTTTCTTGATTATAATCAAACTCTTGATGATGATGATTTTGCAAATGAACAATTCTTAACTGATTTACATAAGGTTAATAACAAATAACATAATCTCCTTCAAGTTAATGAAGATGAAACTATTGTTATTAATATCGATTCTAGTAGCTAAATGCACGAGATTAGCATATGGACACCCTTAATGAGCATGAGCGTGTACAAGTCGAAGAACTACTAAAGGAATTAGTGGATATCTTAGCATGGTCCTACGATGATATGCCTGGCATTGACCTTGAGATAGCAAAGCATGAGATTCCAACTCTCTCGGAATGTAAATTGGTCAATAGAAATTGCGAAAGTTCTGCATCGAATGGTCACTAGTGAAGAAACTGAACATGGGCTTCATTCGTGCGATCATATATCCCACCTGGATAGCTAATATCATAACCATGCCAAAATTAGGAGGGAAGCTTCGCTTGTGTGTCGACTACCGAGATTTGAACGATGCCTCTCCAAAGGATGATTACCCTCTACCCAACATTGACATGATTGTGGACAATACGGCTAGTCACACTCTCAAGTCATTCATTAGAGGGTTTGTCAGATATAATCAGATCAAGATGCACCCAGATCACCAAGATGAAATCGCATGCATCACCCCTTGGGGAACCTTTTACTACACTATCATGCCGTTTGGCCTAAAAAATGCAGGGGCTACCTACCAGAGGGCTTCCATAACCATTCGGCATGATCTGATACACAAGGAAGTTGAGTTATATATAGACGACGTGATTATCAAGTCCAAGACTAAGGAGGGACATGTTACCTCTCTCCTAAAGTTCTTCAAACGACTGCAAAAATACCAAATGTGTCTCAACCCACATAAATGTGTCTTCGACGTTACTAAAGGAAAACTTTTGGGATTCATGGTTAGCGAGAAAGGGATAGAAACATATCCTTTCAAGCTAAAAGCCATACTTGAGATTCCACCACCTCGAATGGAGAAGGAAGTATGGGGATTCCTTGGGAAATTACAGTACATCTGCTAGTTCATTAGCCAATTGACTTCCATCTGTGAACCCACCATTAAACTCCTCTGAAAGAATTTTCAACCAAAGTCTGGAATGAAGCTTGCCAAGAAGCCTTTGACCGAATCAATAAATACCTAACCCAACCTCCGTTACTCATGTCGTCATAAACTGATCTTCCCTTACTCCTATACCTAACTGTAATTGATACTGCCACTAGGGCTTTGCTATCCCAATACCTCGAAGAAACCAATAAAGAGATATCCATCTACTATGCTTGTCAAAAGTTGGACGATTATGAAGTTAACTACACTTCCTTGGAAAAAGTATGTGTCTCTCTTGTCTGGGTTTCCCAAAAGTTGTGAAAGTACATGATCTCCTTCCCTATAAATCTTGTATCTCGAATGGATCCCATTAAGTACTGACTCGAGAAGCCTGCCCTAACTATCCAAATGGCCCGCTAGTTGATGCTCCTAGCCAAATTTGATAATACCTATGTCACCCAAAAGGCCATGAAAGGAAGAACCATCTCTGACTACCTTATTGACTACCCTATGGAAGAGGCCGATGTATGGATCTCTGAGTTCCTTGACGAGAATATCCTCTATACCTCCCAAGAAGACCTTTGATGGAAAATGTTTTTTGACTGCACTGTCAACAAAAAAGGGTATGGCATTGGGATCCTCTTAATTTCCCCTGATGACTCTCACACTCCCATTATCATTAAGCTGGACTTTCCTTGCACCAACAACATGACTGAATATGAGGCGTGCACGGTAGGCCTCAAAGTTGACCTCAAGAAAGGAAATCGATACGTCAATGTCTAATAGGATTCAACCCTCAACATTGGTCAAGTACTTAGAAAATGGAAAGTCAAGGACGAGAAAATATTACCGTTCCATACCTACCTAGAAGAGCTAGCTTCCCAATTTTAAGAAATTTCCTTCCACTACCTACCCCGAATAAGGAATAACCTAGCCAACGCCCTTCCTACCTTAGCCTCCATGATTGACATGCCCTAAGGAATGACCATGCCCCCCTTCCTTGTCCAAAAATAAGACAAACCAACCCACTGCTACCACATTGAGCTTATCACGGTGAAAGATCCTGAGATTCCCAACTGTTGGTACTATGATATTTGGCACCTTCTAAAAAATGGTAGGTATCCCCATGGATCTGACAAGAAAGACCAAGAAACTCTCTGCAAGTTGGTTTCCCAGTACATTGCCCATGATAAAGCACTATTTAAGAGAAACTTCGATGGAACCCATTTGCGCTGCATCACAGGGGCTGACATTGAAGAGATGATGCAGAAAATCCACAGCGGGGAATGCGGATCCCACATGAACGGCTATATTCTCACCAAAAAGATCATTCGACAGGGTTACTACTGGACTACTATGGTTCAATATTACACAACCTACATGCGAAGATGCCTCAAATGCCAGCAGTTTTCCAACCTACAACACTAACCCCTACGAAAATTATATAACATGACTTCTCCTTGGCCATTCTCTCCATGGGGCATTGACATCATATGGAAAGTTACACCAAAATCATCCAATGGGCATGAGTTCATCCTAGTCTCCATTGATAACTTCACCAAAAATGTCAAAGCCGAGTCATACACAGTCCTTAACACTAAGAAGGTGGCCAAGTTCATTAAGAAAAACATCATCTGTCGATATGGGGCCTTGCACAGGATAGTATCAGACAATGGGCTACACTTTGAGGCAGAAGTTACAAAAGTGGTCAACGAGTATGGAATTCAGAGACAAAAATCTTCTCCATACCGAACTCTGACCAATGGTGCTTTCGAGGCACCCAATAAGAACCTTAAAGTCATTATCACTATAATGACCGAGAGTTATCAATATTGGGCCAATAGGATCCGTTACGCCCTCTAGGGCTACTATACTTCAGTTCAAACCTATACTAGGTCTACCCCTTACTTTATAATATACGGCATGGAAGTACTCCTAGCAGTGGAGTTAAAAATGCCTTCGTTATGCATCATGCTTGAAAGCAAAGTCAGTGAGGAAGACTAGCCCGAAAGTCGTCTTGAAGAGCTGTCCCTTTTGGATGAAATAAGGTTGAAAGATCTATATCACATAGAAGAGTACCATCATTGTATTGCGCAATCATTAAATAAGAGAGTCAAGGATCGTGGTGTCCGAGAAGGGGACCTAGCCCTCAAAGAAATAGTAGAGCCCATCTGTTCCCTCTGGAGGGACCATACATCATGCATCCAATCAACCTGGACCATCTCAAGAAATTCTACCCCTAGTATGAAATCTCAGTAGGCTACGACTCTTCTCATCCACCTTATATTCTTAAAAAAAGGAAAAACTATTCATTTCCACCTTCTCATCCACGCTACGACTACTTGGGGCCTGATACTCTAAAAACCTTTTTATTTGAAAAAAATGAATTTTAGAAAAATTTCAAAACACTCAGAGGTACGTAGGTAGATCATCTGCTTTACAAGAGTACGACCCCCTTCTTTTTCACAAAATGCTATCCTTTTCTTATCCCCGAGAATGACAATTCATTTTAATATGTACATGAACAAAATGATTAAGTATGTCTTAGCGATTGGTATAGATAATTCAAATTGCAAAAGTCATCAGGAGGCACAACTAGATGATAAAAAAACTCCTTTATTTCATTATTCAAAATTTCATCACGATTACATCGGCATAGGGAGTCAAACGACTTCCCCTTTCAAGCCTACTCCTACCTTCCTAACAAAAATAAAAACTAGCCCCACTACTCCTAAAAATCACCCTCCAATTATTCCCACAAAAACATAAAACCACACCCATTACAAAAAGCTTCACAAAATCCTACCCGCAACTGCTAGAGGAACCAGTCCCATCATCACCTGTATCCTGGGGTCCCCAAAGCTCCCTTGACTGAATGGAGTATCACAAATGTTCCATAGAGAAATAATCCTGGACTAGCTTGGGGAAAACCACAATGCCTCCCTCCATGGTGTCAAATATGGCAAACTACCTTTGCCTAGTCACCACAGCCACTACCTTCTTCCATAACCACTTCACGTAATCCGCGGAGACGTGCCAGACTCTACCCACATATTGGGAAGGACGGGTCAATGAACGAAGATTCTCCCACAGAGATCCAAGCCGCATGCACATACGCTCTGTCAGTACCTCCACGTGAAAGAAGTTCAGTGTCCGCGGTGGCACAATTTTCTCCCAACCAAATTGGAACAACAGTCACCAGGGAAAGTATAAAGAGGTCTGCCTGAGGACAACCAACTGGACATATTGGTACTCCCCGAGTTCCAGAATGGGTAGCAGCTTCCCCCACCAAGGAACTGACCAACGCAAGCCTCGGTCCTCATGCTCTACAAACCAGTTCCCCCAACTCTCAACATCCAAGCCTAAGCAAATAAAATAGCGTGAGAAGAAGTTTAGCACCTCTGGCAAAGGATACTCAGGTGGTACCGCCATACAAAACCTCTCTGACAGCCACATGAACAACATCCCAAGTCGCCCTCTCAGAAAGTCAGAACGACCCTCCCTCTAGGCATCTAGGCCATTCAATGTCTCCGCTCATATCACCGCCACATAATTGCAATGGTACGACATCCAGAAAATGATAGCCATAAGTGGGGGGTCCACTAGCATGTCCCCAGTCACCAATAATACTTTTAAAACTAGGCCCAAAATAACGACCCAAGCATAGGCGGCATCACCCACATCCTGCGAATTGAAGGACCAAAGCATCGTCAGAAGATAAATCATTCCTCCCATGACCAATGGACTGGCTTCCGAAGGCGAGATATGGATAATTCTAGCCAGCAACTCCCGAGGAGAAGCAAAAAACTCAGGCCAAGCCGCAGCAATGCTGGGATTTATCCCCAGTGTGGAAGAAAATTCCTCATAGGTAGGACAAATTTAATCCAACTCGAAGCAAAAGAAATGATCCTCGGGATACCAAAACTCAACTACTGCCATCAGCATATTCCACTCAATGGGACGGTTACGCCACAAAGAGACTCACCGCATGTGGAAAGCGTCATAATCAACATTATAAAAACACATTGCCTCTAAGGCTTCGATATAGTTGGAGAACTCAATGCTAATAGGGAAATCCATGAGCAAATAATAATGAAAAGGGCAAAGGAAATTAAAGTGTGAGGAGAACAACCCCATTCACACCCCTATTTATACTTTAAAAGTATCAAGAAAAGACAAGAAACCCTGCAGAAATCGGAGTAAAACTTTTCGCACCAAGTACCAAGCAATTGAAGAAAGTGCAATCAATGCCTTGGGTTGATTGGACTGGATTGATATGTCGATAGGAAGTACAATGGTCATGTCGATCGACAACCCGCTATTTTGGGGAAATTCCCTTTTTCCTCTTTTGTCAAAAGAAAAAAAACACTCCATAAAAACAATTTTTATCTGAAGGGAATTCCAAATTTCCTCATGCTTTTACTTATCACATTTTAAAATAAAATTCTTCTCAAATTAATTTTCAAATTCTTGTTACGGTCTCAGCAGCAAAGTAAAAGAGCATGCGCATTAATCACTAAAGAATAAATTAATAAAAACTTGATCTTTATTTACATATATTTTCCTGTGTTGCATTAACGTCTTGCACAAAAAAAACAAAAGACTAAAACAACAATACGCAACTCAAACACATTTTTCTTTCTCTCTCTCTTAACCCAAATTTCTCTCTCTCCCGGTCTCCCCTCTTTATTTCTCCTCTCTCCAAGAGCCTCCATCCTAACGGTGTGCCCTCTTCCCCCTGAGGCAAGACGATGTGACACCACTTCCAGAACTTGACCCTTCCCAAGATGAGTTAGACGAAACCAAGCAAGAAGGGATTGTAACCACCTCCCGGATATGGGTAGTAGCCAAAGATATCCAATCCATAATATCCTTCAGCCAAGTGGTGGAGACCCTGATGTGCTGTAAGAGAAAATAGAAATAATCAAATCAATCATGTCTGAAAGAAAAAGAAAGGAATCAGGAAATCAAAAGATAAAGAAATAGAAACTATACCTCCGATCGAAGTACTTCCTCTGTCAGGACCATATCCTTTGGTTCCATCGTATTAGGATGATGTCGTAAATGCACCGACCCTCTATCAGCTCATAGAATGTAATATCAGGCAAGAACAGTTGTACAAAGGAATCCTCCAAAGTCGTCACCGTCGCTGACGTCATCGCACTGCCTTCTCCGTGGGAGGGCCTGACCTGTTAATTAAAACTAGCGCGAGGAATAGGCATCATACCATATATACTGGGAGGCATCATCCATCTCGACATGAAATCCATATTGTCATACATCACAGCCATGTCGGTATACAATGAGTATGACTCTCCCATCATCGCCGCCACCCAGGCATCCTCTGATATCTCTTGCACTCGCCTTATGAACATAGGGGGCTTCCCCGGTGTCACCAAAACCTCATCCTAAACCTTCTATTAGACTAGTCTCTCCCTGAGGTTCCAAGAGTAGCCAAACTTAGTAGACACCGCATATGCGCATGTCCCGCAGTCACCCCAATGTGCTAAATAGTCATACCCCAAGGGTAAAAGGTCACCTGAAAATCCCCAGTAAGAGCAAAGGATCAATATCAATAAAAAAACCATCAAAGCAAAGGATAGTCTTAAGATACAAGAAGGATTACCCGCTCGCTCATCAAGCCATTCAAGACACGATGCATCACCTTTAGAGATAGATACTTCTTTTACTGTTAGTTGGACCTCCGCCACCGATAAATTCGGTAGAAGTCCCCAACAGAGTCATCCTTCAAAGAATCAACTGGGTGTTCAACCCAATCACCTCATAAAACCACGCCTGCAAAGGGAAAAGGCCAGCAATTAAGAAATCAAGAAGAAGCGCATGAAGGAAAATGTGAATGCATAAAGGAAAAATGCCAAAAAATAAAGAATACCTCCAAAAGATGTGTGGCTCCAGTAAAAGACTGCCGGCAGTACCAGATGAATGCATCAAGAGAATAATAAAGTTTCATCAAAGTCAGGCTCCCTAAATCATAAAGGAGGATGTCCAAGAACATCCTCAGAAATGGAAAAAATCACAAGTGCACGACGTCGCCACCAAAAAACCTCCCAACACCAATGGAAGGAACAAGAGGACCATCTAATGCACCTGCTACCCGTCGCTCTCATCGATCCTTATCCTCTAAAATAGCTCCCTCAACAGAGACAAACAGAGGAATCCCCCCAAACCACCCTCTCCACATCACCCAGCGTCGTTGTCACCGCCTCTGGCGTCACCCTCAACGTTCTATCCACCTCAATTTGAACACCATCACAGTCCATCCCCAGTAGCTATTGCACATCAATTGGAGTCACCATTATCTCCCCAAATCCAAAATGGAAAGTGTGGGTAGTATCCCAACACCTCTCCCCCAGAGCACACAGTACGATTGTAGAATGGGGCGTCTCATCCATAGTAGACGCCAATCTTCAAAAGTCGGCTGATGACACCATCCAACGCACCACAGATGGAAGGTGATCCCAAACATCCTGAATACCCATCATCCTTCGGGCAGGTATAGTCAACGTGGAGACATAATATTGTCGAAGAAACGAAGAAAAACATTATCATATTTAAGGAATAGAGCAATCTCGTCAATAAAAAAATGGAAAATAATACCAAAGGTCATTCAATACTTACACAGCCACTAGGGTTCACCACCCTAGAAGAACGATGATGTGAGGGCTCACATAGAAGAATTCGATCATCCACCACTGATATGCCCTAAATGTATCTGACAACTTAGAGACACCAACCTCGGCGTATGAGAGTGCCGAGGTAACAAAGGCTCCTGACTGACAACCAGCACTCTCGTCCTACATAAGGTTAGCTATGGCCGACATCACTGGTCACCTCATTGTTGGGCAGCATCGGAGACCACATTTACCTCGCTCATCAACCTTGGCTTGGAATAAGCCGAGGTATCAAGGACCACCACCATCGTGACCAACCTCGGCTGGGAATCATACGACATTCCAGCTACTCCAACATAACCTCGACCCAGGTCGACGTTATAACTCCACCTGCCTTACCTCAGATTTCCTAATGAGCTGAGATCATCGTGAATAACCTCAAATTGAGTAGCAGCCAGACTTCACCAACCTCGTACTCTTTTAGGCCGAGGTTGGTACCAATCGAAGACAGCCTAGCATTTATACATATATGTATAGCTTGGAACACGTGGGCAAATCTGTTATAACCGAATTATTCCATCCATGTGAGGGAATATTGAGGTCATAATTACTTAGTTGAGATTAGCGAGGTGTCACTCTTATACTGGCTCGATGCTCATGCATATGCTCATTGTATGCTTGGAGAGTACACTACACCCCCAAGCACTATATATATAGGTCATCCTCTACTTGTAAAAGGATCCCAAAAATTACAACTCTAGCTAAAACTCTGTCCAATTACACAGTAAAGAGAGAAATATTGATAGATTGTATCCATGGTCATTAGTGCCTTATTTCAGTGACATTACTCACTTACTTGCACAGTGGATGTAGGCCAGATTGGCTGAACCACTTATATATTGATGTTCATCCTCTTCCCCTCATCTATATCTCTTATATTTAATATACTCTTGTGCTGCCATCATTAACATTGATTTAAGCTTACAAACACCTTGAATGGTGGTGCTGTTTCTAGCATCATCATTTTGGCGTCGTCTGTGGGAATATTAAGCTATCCCTTCCTCATTTTCTGCTTAACCTCACCGAAGACTCTCGTGGTGAACCAGGCCTCACCCCTTACGTGGAGATGTTTAACCATTGAAAGAGGTCCATTAAGGTACTAAGCTCATCTACTTCACAAGATCTTTAGTTTGACGTATGGCATCGGAGTTGCCACCACCTCTTCCACCACGTGATGCTGGAGGACCTAGTTGCAGACAGGCACCACCCCAGTCCAAAATGGCTGAGGTGGCAGCAGCCTTGAGGTCTTTGGCTACAATGCAACAAGCAATGAAGGAATAATTTACAAAACTCAGTCAAAATATGATGAGGCCACATGGGTTCTCACCGGAGATGATTACTCCGGCGGCTGCCCAACCCCATCCTGAGGCCAGGGGACCATCCCAGGCATTGCGGAAAGACCAACCTACACCTTAACAAAGGAGTGTCATTGCTGACCCTAGGCATTTTAATTTGGGGAGGCAAGGACACCCTTGCCCTGAGGATAAGTATGGTGATATGGACGCAGAAGACGCTCCAGAAGATTGTTGGGAGCCATATGAGGTTTCAAATAACACAGTGCGTCCTATCCAATAGAGCCGAGGTTGTGAAGGAAGAAGAGGTGAAGGTGACCAACAAAGAGGATCATCTTTTGATCGATTGAGCAGAGGGTCATCCTTTGAAAGGATTGGCCCAGTGAATGACCTAAGGCAGAGGTTATCCAGGTCATGAAGTCCCGCTGGATCTCAAAGGAGAGATGGGGAACGTCATCCTCATCATGGATGACCTCATCAAGGCTGAGATAGGGAACAAGAGGATGTCAACAGCCGACATTGTGCAGCGGATGGGGAACCCTCAGTCCACAACTTAGAGGTGGCTAGGGATAACCTCAGCCAGGCCAACGTTGCAAGGCCATGGAATGACTCAATCCAACATCTTGAGGAGAAAATAGGAGACCTCATCAAAAGTCGAGACCCATTGCAAAGAGGGTTCTCAAAGGGCTATCCATTTCTGGAAAGGATAGTGATCTTCCTAACCCGTGCTAAGTTCAAGCCACCAACGGTGTCTCCCAAATATGACGGTAGTACCAACCTTGTGAACCACATTGAGATGTATCAGTCTGCGATGAACATTTATTCAACCCACGATGAGATGAAGTGTCGGGCCTTCTTTGGGACTTTAATAGGATATGCACACATCTGGTTTACCTCTCTTCCGAAGAACTCAATTGAGAACTTTATGGGCTTGGCTGAACGATTCATTCACAACTTCTATTTTGGGGTAAGACCTCAAAAGAAAACCACTCATCTGCTATATGTCAAACAAGGAAAGAATGAGAGCCTAAGAGACTACATTTCAAGATTCAACAAAGAAAAACTGGAGGTTGAATATTACGATGATAATATAGATATGACCACCCTCATAAGAGGTCTCCAGAAAGGGAAGTTATTGTGGAAACTTGTAGAAGACCCTCCCAAGTCCATGGCAGAGCTATTAGCAACTGCGGGGAAGGTCATGAACGCCGAAGAGGCCATGGACACGAAGTATGAGGATGAGAACGGCGGTGGCAATGGGAAGTTCCAAAGAAAGAAGGATGGAAAGAAAAGGTCAGCTGACGATAAGTTTGCACTCTATAACCCTCTAACTGTGAGCTGCGAACACATCCTCAATGAGATCAAGAATGATCAATCTCTTATATGGCTAGAGAAGCTGAAAGCTCCTCTGCATAAGAGGAACAAGAAATTATGGTGCGAGTTCCACCAAGACCATGGCCATATTACAGATAAGTGCTTCACCTTAAAGGATGAGATCGAGAAGATGTTGAAATCCGAAAAGTTAAGGAAATATGTAGATGGTAAGGCCCCTAACAGGGGAAGAGATGACTCTAAAAAGAAGAGGGGCGATAGATGTCGAGATGACACTCCAGTAAGAAGAGATGATGACTTAGATGGTGATGATGAGGACGATTCATACCCCCCACCAAATAACGATAATGCCCCTGTGAAGATGGTTAGTATGATCTCCTTCGGTGTCGGCACCATATGTAGAGGACTCGTAGGAGGTGTCTCTGAAGTAGCTGACCAAAAAGCTCATATATCATAGGCCAAGTTCATGGCCAAAGTAGAGGTCATGAACTTAGCATCTTCATAGGAAAAGCAGAAGAGAAAAAAGGTGAATATGGACACTCTTATAGTTGGGTTCTCCCGACTCGACTTCAATGGTATCCTAGATCCGCATGATGACCCTTTGGTAATTACAACAACAGTGCACGGATGCGAGGTACATAGAATTCTTGTAGATGGAGGAAGTTCAGCAAATGTGATGTTTTGGCCCTACTTCAAAAGCCTAGGCCTTAGCAGAGCTAGGCCGGTACCCTATCATCATCCGTTAATGGGCTTCAGCGGGGAAAAGGTCCATCCATTGGGCATGTACGAGATGGACGAGAAAGTGGGCGACGAGTGGCCTAAGAGTTTGACTCAAAAGATCAATTTTTTATTATGGATGAAAACATCTTCTCGGCTTATAACCTCATCATAGGAAGAGTAGCCCTTAAAGAGTTTGAGGCCGTTCCATCAACGGTCTACCAGATGCTAAAATTCTTGACCCCCTATGGGGTAGGGGAAGTGAAGAATGACCAGGGCATAAAACGAGAATGCTACTTCAACTCGACCGAGGAGAGAGAGGCCCATAAGAGAGAAACCACCACGTATAACATTGATACACTCGATCCTAGAGATGAAACGAAGTTGAAGAAAGAAGAGGTCGTGAAAGAGGTAGAATCCATCGTCCTCAATGAGGACGAACTGAAAAAAACCGTCCAAGTCGATAAGGATATAAAACCAGAGATCAAAGAAGAGTTGATAAAATTCTTGAAGAGGATGCATAGTGTCTTCTCTTGGATCCACGCAGACATGCCTGACATCGACCCGGAGGTTATATACCACAAACTCAACGTGGCAGAATGTGCTAATCCAATCAAACAAAAACGAAGAGTTTACTGTAAGGAGAAGTATGATGTCATCATAGAAGAGGTCAGGAAATTGGAAGAGGTAGAATTTATCTGGGAGGTTATATACTTAGAGTGGTTATCAAACGCCATCATTATGCCCAAAGAAAATGGAAAATAGAGGATGTGTGTAGATTTCACCGACCTGAACAACAGTTATCACTTACCTTAAATAGATCAAATAGTAGATGCCACGGCAGGGCACGAGCTCATGAGCTTCATGGATGCGTATTCAGGCTATAACTAGATCTTCATGGATGTTGAAGACTCAGAGAAGATAACTTTCATCACTGACAAGGGGACATATTGCTATAAGGTTATGCCCTTAGGCTTGAAAAATTCAGGGGACACATATCAACATCTTGTGAATAAGATGTTCGAAAATCAAATTGGCAAGACTATGGAGGTTTATGTAGATGATATGTTGACGAAGAGCTTAAAGTCCTGCACTCACGTGATAGACATAGAAAAGGCCTTCGATACCATGGACTTGTACAGAATGGCACTCAATCCTGCGAAGTGTGTCTTCGTGGTAGGAGATGGGAAATTTCTTGGATTCATAGTTAATCAGAGGGGAATAGAGGAGAACCCTGATAATACCAAGGCTTTGCTTGACATGAAGACACCAAGAAGTATCAAATACGTTCAGAGGCTCACAGGAAGAGTAGCTACACTCAACAGATTTGTTTGCAGAGTGACATATAAGTGTCTTTCATTTTTTAAGGTGCTTAAAAAGGCCTTTGAATAGGACAAAGAGTGTGAGGAGGTTTTAATCAGCTCAAGTCCTACCTCGGATCTCCCCTGCTCTTATCTCGGCCCATAGTGGGAGAGAAGTTATATGTTTATCTAGCAGTTCTCAAGTCAGCTATAAGTGAAGTTATAGTACGGGAAGACGTTGGGGTCCAAAGGCCTGTATACTTCAATAGTAAGGCCCTTCAAGGGTCGAAACAGAAGTATCCCCTGATGGAGAAGTTGGCCTACGCCTTGATACATGCTTCTAGGAAGATGAAGTCCTACTTCCAAGCCCACTCTAGGGTCATCCTCACTGACTCCCCACTAAGGCAGGTCCTACACAAACCTGAGAAATTAGGTAGATTTATGACATGGTCCATTGAGTTGGGAGAGTATTCCCTTACTTATTAACCCAGGGTGGCCATTAAAGGGAAGGCGATTGCATATTTTGTTGCTGAATTCACATGAAAGGAGGACGAGTTTGAGAACAATCCAGTGATCACAGAGGGACATCTTCCGAGACCCGAAAGAGTTTGTGTCCAACAGAGCCAAAAATAAAATAGCCAAGAATGAGGAAGGCAGGTACCTCTTCAAGCAAGGAACCCTGTCAAAGGGGAGCTTCTCTTCAAATAAAGATATTTGGAACCTCTTCGTTAATGGGTCTTCTTGGGAAAGTGGAAGCGGTGCATGGATAATACTCTCAGCTTTAGATGGTACCAACATTGAATATGCATTAAGGTTTAAATTCAAGGCATCAAACAACGAGTCAGAATATGAGGCCATGATAATAGGCCTCTCCTTGGCAAAGACCCTTAGTGTGTGGGATGACTCCTACTTCATAGCGACTCAAGGTTAGTTGTTAACCAAGTGTTTGGAATTTATGAGGCCAAGGATGAATGGATGGCCAAATAACTGAAGAGGGTAAGAATGATGGTAAAAGGTTTTGAAGAGGTAAAGATGAAGAGAGTACCTCGATAAAATAACAGCCTCACTAGCAAGGTTGGCTTCAACACAGGGCTATAAAGTTCTCAATAATAGGAGATGTCCTATATAAGAAAGGATTTCTATTACCTCTCCTCAGATGTGTTCATCCCATAGTGGTTCCCCGCATCCTATAGGAAGTACACGAGGGTTCTTGCTCCAGTCACATAGGAGGAAGACCTTTGGCCAAGAGGATTATCATGCAGGGATATTTGTGGCCGACCTTGAACAAGGATGTTGCAGCCTACGTGAAGAGGTGTGATGAATGCAAGATATTCTCCAATAATCCCCATTAACCTCATCAGCCTATGATGTCAATAAGTTCCCCTTGGCCATTCGCAGTATGGGGGATTGACTTGGTGGACCCCTTGCCAAGGGCTGTGAATAATTATTGATTTCTGATAGTAGAGATTGACTATTTCTCTAAGTGGGTGGAGGCTGAGTCGATGATCACGATTACAGAGCAGAAGACCTTCCAATTTATCTAGAAGAGTATCATATGCAGATATGGCCTCCCTAACACCCTCATCTCGGACAATGGAACCCAGTTCAATAATTCTTCCTTGGAGAAGTATTGCGAGAGAGTTGGGATAAAGCAATTTTTCTCTTCTCCTGACTGACCTCAGGAAAGCGATCAGACCGAAGTCATAAATAGAACAATCCTCAATGGGATCAAGAAGAGGTTAGAAGAAGCTAAAGGGAGATGGACTGAAGAGGTTTATGTTGTGTTATGGGTTTATAGAATAATAGCTAGAACACCAATGGGGGAAACCGCATTTATGTTATCACATGGCTCAAAAGTCTTCATACCAACAGAGGTAGGACTCCCTACTCATAGAGTTCAGACCTATGAGCCCAAGAAAAATGGAGAAGAGAAAATACTTGACCTAGATTTGATTGAGGATAGAAGGGAAGACGTCGAGGTCAGACAAGCAGCCTACCAGCAGAGAAAAACAAAGTTCTACAATCAAAGGGTGAAATAAAGACCCATAGCTGTAGGAGACCTAGTACTGCAGGAGATGTTGCAGAAGGCAAACAAGCTTCACCTAAATTGACATGGCCCTTATAAAGAGATCGAGGAGGATGTACCCGGGACCTACAGGCTAGAAAACCTTGAAGGGGAACCTTTCTCCAATCCATGGAATGCTGATCATCGGAAAAAATATTACATATGATGTTGCAATGGTTTCTATGTAAATGTATCATGTTATGAAGAGATTATTAATGAAAATATCAGTTCCTGTGTCAAGTATTGGTTCATTATACTTTAATGGTGAAATTTATGGGGGTAACATCTTAGTTGATGACCTCAGACCTTAAATCATCATAACTTAGTGAAAAGTTCTGAGGTGAACATCATAATTGGATGACCTCAGACCTTAAACATCATTAATTTGGTGAAAAATTTATGGGGGTAACATCTTAGTTCAATGACCTCAGACCTTAAAACATCATAATTTGGTGACAAGGTCTGAGGTGAACATCATACTTGGATGATCTCAGATCTTAAACATCATAATTTGGTGACAAGGTCTGAGGTGAACATCATACTTGGATGACCTCAGACCTTAAAAAACATTAATTTGGTGAAAAATTAATGAGGGTAATATCTTAGTTTGATGACCTCAGACCTTAAAACATCATAATTTGGTGACATGGTCAGAGGTGAACATCATACTTGGATTACCTCAGACCTTAAACATCATTACTTTGGTGAAAAATTTATGAGGGTAACATCTTTGTTTAATGACCTCAGACCTTAAAACATTATAGTTTGGTGACAAGTTCTGAGGTGAACATCATACTTGGATGACCTCAGACCTTAAACATCATTAATTTAGTGAAAAATTTATAAGGTTAACATCTTAGTTTGATGACTTCAGACCTTAAAACATCATAATTTGGTGACAAGGTCTGAGGTGAACATCATACTTGTATGACCTTAGACCTTAAACATCATTAATTTGGTGAATAATTTATGGGGGTAACGTCTTAGTTTGATGACCTCAGACCTTAAAACATCATAATTTGGTGATCATACTTGGATGAACTCAGACCTTAAACATCATAATTTGGTGACAAGGTCTGAGGTGAAAATAATACTTGGATGACCTCATACCTTAAACATCATTAATTTAGTGAAAATTTTATGAGGGTAACATCTTATTTTGATGACATCAGACCTTAAAACATCATAATTTGGTGACAAATCTGAGGTGAAAATTATACTTGGATGACCTCAGACCTTAAACATCATTAATTTGGTGAAAAATATATGAGGTTAACATCTTAGTTTGATGACCTCATACCTTAAAACTTCATAACTTGGTGACAAGATCTGAGGTGAACATTATACTTGGATGACCTCAGACCATAAAGCATCATAATTTGGTGACAAGGTCTGAGGTGAACATCATACTTGGATGACCTTAGAACTTAAACATCATTAATTTGGTGAAAAATTTATAGGCATAACATCTTAATTTGATGACCTCGTACCTTAAAACATCATAATTTGATGACAAGGTCTGAGGTGAACATCATACTTGGATGACCTCAAACCTTAAACATCATTATTTTGGTGAAAAATTTATGGGGGTAATATCTTAGTTTGATGACCTCAGACCTTAAAACATCATAATTTGGTGACAAGGTATGAGGTAAACATCATACTTGGATGACCTCATACCTTAAACACCATTAATTTGGTAAAATGTTACAAGGTTAACATCATAGTTTAGTAATGAAGACACTGATGCACGAAATATAAAAACATTTGAAGGCAAGAGAAGCAAGGTTCTCCTCAGAGAATGGTATAGCACAAAGAAGTTAGAATTACAAGTCAAAAGCTAATAGAAAATGTGTTCAGAGGTTACAGACCAATATAAATCAGAACAAAAAATTAGAGATAAGAGCTTCATAAAATACAGCCTAAGTGTCTGTAATATCAGGGTTAGTGGCAATGCCCCCACTTCCTTGGACGATGTTGGTCACTTCTACGCCATCATCCTTAGGATTAATGTCTTCAGTCCTTGTATCTTCTGGTTGAGCAGTCTCGATAAGCGCAACACCACCTTCCTCCTCAATATCTTGTAAGTCCTGAGCAAACCAAGGATCAACATATCCTAGACCAACGAAGTCTAAGGCTGCCAGGCTCCCTAACTCCTTCTCTTTCATTGCAGCCCATTTTCCAGTGGCCTTAACACCCCTTTTGATCTACTCAAAGCCAAAGATGACGAATTCGTCAGAGACCTTATAGTCCTCCAAGATCTTCTCTGAGGCGTCATCCAGAGTATCCTTCACACCAACATCGACCTTGTGTTGGAGAGAGTTAGCCCGAATCTTCAGAGCAAAGATATGATCCTTTTGAAACTTGTCCATGTCTTTCTCCAATCTCTGAACATTATCTTCAGACTTCTCTATGGAAGCCTTCAGGCGATCCACTTCAGCATTCAGAGCAGCCTCACCTCTCTTCCCTTCTCAATCACTGGTGCATGGTGAGGAGACCCAGTAAAACATGTGCAAAAATTTTAGTTCAAGATTTGGTATAATTCAAAGTCGATGTTACACTTAAATAACAATAACAAAAGCCTTAACTGGATAGATTGGTGGAGGTTGAACTCGACCAACATAGAGGTGTCCAGAGAATGGCAGAACCATTTATCAGCGTCGGTCATAACGGAGCCGATAGCGTCTGAGGTCTTTAAACTTTGGACAATAAGGCTATCACTGATCTTTAATTGATCCAGACGAGAAACTACTGCGTCCTCAGAGGAGATGGGGATCGCACGATCCCCCTTGGAGGTTTTTTTCTTTTACCTCTAATCCTTAGGGGCAGGTTCATTGGACTTCCTTTTCTTTGAGGCATCAGCCCTTGAAGTGGTGGGGGAGGAGGAGGCTCATTCAGGCCTACTTTCTTAGCTAGTTTTGTGAGGCTGAGGGCTTCTATTTCCCAAATGCCGTCTGATATTCCTTCTGGGTGCTCTGTAGAAAGGTTTGAGTTAGAAGATAAGAGATATAGCAAAATCAGAGGCTCAACTTGTCAAAAAAATAAAGTAACTTAAGAAGCTCGGTCACGGGACTCCCCCCAAGGACACTCTCAGAGAGGTAGTAGGGGGTCATCAAATGCTCGTACTTGACCAGCAGACCATGCTCCCCCTGATCTTGAAGGTCGTTGACCTTATGAAAGTTACTCTATCTTAATCCAGGGTCGGCCCTGGCAGCCATTGACACCTTTGCCCACCTCAAAGGTATTCTCGGCTCTAAAGATGAAGAGGGGTTACATGCACCAAATTCCCATGACCCTGAGGAGAAGAAATATCGTGGTTTCCAGTTATGGTTCAAAGTTTGGGTAACTAGCAATATCTTCTTAGTACACTTCCGAGCTAGAAAGTGGTAGTAACTCGGATGATTCCTAGCAGAGGAGAGCACGTAGCACCCTGTGAAGACCTGGAAGGGAAGGTCTGAATGATGGACTACCCTCCATAAGATGATAGCCCCAATCATCACCCTCTAGGCATTGGGGGAGAGTTGGGAGGGAGCCAAGTTAATGTAGGACAATATGGCCTTAATTATTGGATGAATGGGAAAACGAAATATTAACTTAAACATCTGCTCATATAAGCATATCTCACCATATCGACCGCCAAGGGCCCTCTTATACCTCAGAGGTCTCCTAAGTTTTATGCAGATACCTATGGAATAAAGATGACTGAAACCTAGGAGGTCGAGTTCACTGACAGTGCTCTCTATCTCGTCTGCCTCCGAGGTGTCAACATCACTTTCGCTACCATCATCCTCATCCCGAGTAACGTCGGCTTGGGAAGGGGTGGGAGAACCATCAGGGAACCTCTGAGAAAACTCATCCACTGTGGAGGCCGACAAGGGAATAACATCAAATATTGGGGTAATAGCCACACTAGGTCCTACAATTTTGACATTGGAGGAAGAGTGCGAAGTGATAAAACTCTTTTTAGACGAGGCACGGCTGGAAACCTCAGCTTGGTCAGGGGCTTGATTTATCCTGATGGAATAATCCATGGATTTTTAAAAAGAATCCACAGACATGTAGTCTGAGGTGGATGACTCAGACTCAGACTCAGACATTGGAGTGGGTTCCAATGGAGTGTCCTCTGCCTCAACTGGGTCTGTTGGCTCAGGGTATATCACCCTCAGAGGGGGTGGAAAGATTGGTTTGAGAGTGAATGCCTCCGCCCTACGAGCTTCCTCTTGGTCTCATTCTATTTGCCTAATATTATCTAAGGTTTTGTCCCTAAGAGAAGGGAATTCCTCTAAGAGTTGATAAAGGGGTCTAGTCATATAAAGATGAGCTTACAGTTAAGTACTCAAGTAAAAAACAAACAGGATGACACAACCTAAGTTAAAGATCAAATGTGGTTATTTGAAAAGAAAACTAACCAAGAACAGTCGAGAACTGCTCACCGAAAAACTCATAAGCTCATCAAAAAACTCATAAGCTCATCAAAAAACTTAAGTCGATATCGAAAAATGCAACAAAGGAAAATTAAAGGATGAAAATAACCAAAACAGGATGGAGAGGATACCTGGATGACCGTGAAATAAGGGGGAGGGAGATGATAATCGATGAAACTCTAACAATTGCAACAATAGAGCTCTGGAAGAGAGAGAGTGAGGAAGGTTCAGGCGAGAGAAATGGAGGGAAATGAGGAAGATATAGAAAGAGAAGAGTTTTTACCCTCAAATATGATTGCACACATCCCAAGTCCCATCATTGCCTTGGGAGCCCAAAAGATAATCAACATCTTTGTACTTGTCAGGCACGCTACCCACTTCAATTCTTAACACTTGTCAAACAGATATTGGCACACCAGGAAGAATGGCCTCGGCCTTGAAATTACCCCTCAATCACCTACTCACATAGATAACTAAGGGCTAGGGGTGATTGATATGAGACAACAACCTCGGTGTATGAGAGGGCTGAAGTAAAAAAGGCTCCTGACTGACAACCAGTACTCTCGTCCAACATAAGGTCGGCTATGGCCGACATCACTGGTCACCTCATTATCGGGCAGCATCAGAGATCACATCTACCTCGCTCATTAACCTCGTTTGGGAATAAGCCGAGGTAGCAAGGACCCCCACCATCGTGACAAACCTCGGCTAGGAATCAGCCGACATTCCAGCTACTCCATCATAAAATCATCCATGGCCGATGTTATAGCTCCGCCTGCCTTACCTCAGCTTTCCTACTGAGCCGAGATCATCATGAATAACCTTGGATTAAGCAGCAGCCAGAGTTCACCAACCTCGTACTCTTCCAGGTCGAGGTTTGTACCAATCGAAGACAGCCGAGCATTTACACTCATATGTATAGCTTGGAACACGTGGACAAATCTGTTATAACCAAATTATTCCATCTATGTGAGGGAATATTGATTCCATCATTACTTAGTTGAGATTAGCCAGGTGTCACTCTCATACTGGCTCGATGCTCATGCACATGCTCATTGCAAGCTTGGGGGGGTACACTACACCCCCCAAGCACTATATATAGAGGTCATCCTCTACCTTGTAAAAGGTCCTGAAAATTACAACCCTAGATAAAACTCTATCGGATTACATAGTAGAGAGAGAAAGCTTGAGATATTGTATCCATGGCCATTAGTGCCTTATTTCAGTGACATTACTCACTTACTTGCACAGTGGACGTAGGCCAGATTTGTTGAACCACTTATATATTGATGTTCATCCTCTTTTCCTCATCTCTATCTCTTATATTTAATATAATCTTGTGCTTTCATCGTTAACATTGATTTAATCTTAAAAACACCTTGAAGGGTGGTGCTGTTTCCAGCATCATCAACCACAGGCTCAAATGTGTCAAATGAGTTCTCGCTGCCCAGTGCAAGGGGTGCCCTAGCCCTCCACTCCAACCCTGCCCAATCGTTGGCATTAAGCCATTCCATGTGAGTAGTGCTTCTTGAAAACTCATCCATATCTTGAATTTGGAATGTCGGAACAATTTGAAGAAGGTAATTATAGAAGAAGGCAAGTCGAAAAACTGTGAAAAATGAGGAGAACCCGCCCCCTTTTATAGGAGGCTAAGGGGCATGTTGATCGGCATCTCCTTGCCACCACCAATCGGTACTGACCCTCTAACTACTTGAGGCACCCTGAAAGACTGTGCTACTGTCATTTGGCACCCCTCCATCTATGCCGGTCGGCACCCCCTTTAAAACTTCGTACAAAAAGTCCAAAGAAATACTAGAAAATCTCAAAAAATCCCCAAAAAAATCCTAAAATCACCAGATTAATTTTCGAACCTTTTTCACCAAGAAAAAACATTTTTTTACATCCCCAGTGGAATTTCAAAAAAATAATTCTCCCCAGTAATGTCTCTAAAGGACGCTCCAAAATTCCAAAAAAATTTCATCTCAAAATCCTCGGATCATTCCCTCTTCCCTAGTGGAACTTAAAACCAAATGCTTCCCTAAATCACCAGAGAAAGATTACACATCCCTAGTGGAGTCCCTAAACTTCCCAAAGGAAACATAAGCCCGCAAAATTTGCTTCGACCCTCAGAATTGGTCGCTACTACTTCAGCCCGCATAATTGGCTTCGACTCTCAGAATTTTTCAGTTCTACTTAAGCTCTTAGAATGGCTTTGACTCGGAGAATTGGTCCCCCCAAATAAGCCCTCGGAATTGGCTTCGACCCTCAGAATTGGTCTCTTCTACATAAGCCCACAGAATTGGTCACCCCTAAATAAGCCCTCATAAACCCTCAGAATTGGTCACCCCTATCATAAGCCCTTATAATTGGCTTTGACCGGTAGAATTTGTTACCCCTAAATAAGCCCTTAGAATTGGTTTTGACCCTCAAAATTGGTCGCTTCTACTTAAGCCCTTAGAATTGGCTTTGACCCGTATAATTGGTTACCCCCAAATAAGCCCTCAGAATTGGCTTCGATCCTCAGAATTGGTCATTTCTACATAAGCCTGCAGAATTGGCTTTGACCCATAGAATTGGTCACCCTTAAATAAGCCTGCAAAATTGGCTTCGACCCTTAGAATTGGTTGCTTCTACTTAAACCCGCAGAATTGGCTTCGACCCCCAGAATTGGTCGCTCCTATCTGAAGCCCTCAGAATTGTCTTTGACCCGCAGAATTGGTCACCCCCAAACAAGCTCGCAGAATTGGATTTGACCCGCATAATTGGTCGTTTCTACGTAAGCCCGCAGAATTGGCTTCGACCCTCAAAATTGGTCGCCTCTACATAAGCCCTCAGAATTGGGTTCGACCTGCAGAATCGGTCGTTTCTACTTAAGCTCGTAGAATTGGCTTCGACCCGAATAATTGATCGCTTCTACATAAGCCCTCAGAATTGTCTTTGACCCATAGAATTGTTCGCTTCTACTTAAGCCCGTGGAATTGGCTTTAACCAACAGAATCGATCGCTTCTACATAAGCCCTCAGAATTGGCTTCGACCCCCACCATCACCATTAGGTCCTCAACATCGACTTCGACCCTATAAATCGGTTATCCTCATCTCTTATATCCATAAAATTGACCTCTATCATGTGGTGTCTATTCGAGGAATAACACTACATTCTAGGACCCCCTAAGTCTCCCCTTAGGTTCCTAGAACCTCCCCATCTCACTGCAAACCCTAGTTCACACTCCGAGTATCGATCTAGATCCCGTCGAGCACCCCCGGGCCCTGTTTGACCCTGGTCAACTCTATCGTCGGAGTGTGAGCTCTTTCAATATTTAAAGGGCTCTAATCGATCCAGCGGCCATCGTGCACTCTCGGGCCCTCGAAATGACCCTAATCAACTTCACCATCAGAGAGAAATCTCTTTGAATCTTCGAAGGGTATTGAAACACCTTTCCAACACTCCACCCCATGTGCAAAACGGCATAACCGTTCAGACGAATGATAATTTTTCCCCCAAAAAATAATTTAGAGGCCACCGAGCACTCCCGAGTTCCATTTTACCAAAGTCAACTCGTCAGCTCAAATGAAACTGAATGAAACTCCTAAGGAAACTGAATACCCTTTCTAATGGTCTGCCCTGTGCGCAATTCTGACCTACAGAACAAACGAACGATCTATTTTACTCTAAGAGATCCCCATGCGCATTCGAGACCTGGTTTACCATATTCAACCTTCCGAACCGAGAAAAACTCTTTAGAATGTCCAAGTACATCTCCTAAAATTTCCAATGGTTTGCATCGTGTGCGATTTGGACTCATCATGCTAACGAATGATCTGTTTACGTCTAATAATCTCCCATCCAAAAGACCGACCTGCATTTTTAGCCACATTTGACATAAAGTCAACTCCCGGACGTGGGAGCAGTCCAAAGGACTCTGAAGGTCTCTTAAATACCTTTTTACCGGTATGCCCTATGTGCAATTTGGATCAACGTTTTGTGTTTTATGACCATTTTCTAGGAAAATCTTCACGGGACTACCAATTACCACGTCCAGATCCCTGCCTATCGGCACAGTGTCTGAGGTCACGTGCCGATAGGCCGCCCTTGTGGTAGGATGATCCACACCACCCCTAACCCTATAAATAGGAGCATGACCTCATTCCCAAGGGCACCAAGACAACATATCCATTAGCATCAAGGATCTCAGTAACATTCCCTCGAAATCAACGAAGTTCCTTATGTGAAATTCCATCCATGCTTACATTACCATCATTTTCATACCCAATTTTGAAAATATCCCTCTCTCTCATCAACATTCATCAACACTCAAGGGAGTTCATCCAAGATCAAAGATCAAGCTTCAAAGAAGGTCCAATTCCTTCCCTCTCTTTTTAAATTCCTTTTTTTGCAGAATAGACATTGGATTCATAATCTAGTTCTTACTTTAGTTCATAGAAATTAATATTTACACTTTTATTAGTATATTTCACATACTTTATTTTCTACAAAAATCAAAAAAACAAATAAAAGAGGGTTACACCCATAATTTCCGAATGAAATTATCCATCACACTTTTTCCAAAACTTGAAAAATACATTTTCTACACATACACATATAATAATATTTCGTTCGGATCTATAGGATAAACCCCACCTCTATGCTACTTGGAACTACGTGGACTTTTATTACTTCATAGGCTACATAGGTTTCTCGAATTAATATCCGATACTCGAGCCCAATTTTCTAAATTTTCTCAATTTCCGAAATTCCCTAATTTTCATATATATATATATATATGTGTGTGTGTGTGTGTGTATGTATATCATTCTTGTTTCTGTTTTATCCAACACATATTATCGTTTCATAATAACGATCAATATCGTGATGAATGCACAAATCATACTTTTTACATATGTTATTTTAGGAACATTCCTATGGATGGCTTCACTCTATCTTATCCATGGTATGAGGTGAATGATTATAATCTCCATTATATAAACACGCAAACACACTTCATGGGGATATGTAGGAAAATAGTAAAACTAAATCATAAGAGACCGAAAGGGCGGGATGAATGCCTAACACCTTTCAATTTTGTAACTTAGCCCCCGAACCTTCGAACTATTGGTTTCATATGCATTAGTTTGTCCTTGATACCACTCTCTCGAAGTGGCAACATGCTCTTTTGCCTGTTTTGTGCAAAATAGGTTGGCGACTCTATCTCTTCACATTTACTCCCACACCGACAACGGCCAAAGAACCCTTCCCAAGAGGGGTACGAGATCGCGGTGCAGCCTTCCTTAGGGGAGACATATTAAGATCGCGGTGCAGCCTTCCCGAGGGGAGACATATCTATCTATCTCTCCCCTCGGCACCACTTGGGATGGCCACACCTCCCTTCAGGGAATTGTTCTTTGACTACGGTATAAGCAACCACTACTCATCTCCAGGTGAGCCTAGGATAATTTCCATGTTAAAGTGACCAATAGAACCATCTTCTACAACTTCAAGAAGAGGTTTAAAGAAGGCCAAGGGTCCACAAGATGAGGAAATTTTAAGCATCTTATGGGCCTATAAAACTACAGTTAGAGGTCCAACGGGGGAAACTACATTCTCTCTGGCCTTTAGCATTGAGGTAGTAATCCCAATAGATGTCATGATACAGACACCTAGGGTTTCTTAATACTAATTATTGGCTAATGACGAAGGTCTTAATAGGTACCTCGACAAATTAGAAGAAATAAAAGAGGCTTCTCTAATCATAATACTCATTTACAAGAAAAAAAACCCTCATAATTTAATAAAACAAAGTATGCCATATAGAATTCAACTTGGGAGACATGGTTTTGAGTGAGGTCACTATTACAACCAGAAAACCAAACAAAGGAAATTTGGGACCTAAATGCAAAGGTCCTTATGTGGTGTGTAGGATATCATGACTATGGTGTTATTACCTCAAAAACATGTATGGATATGAACTTCCACACCCTTGGAATATAAAGCATATTAAGAAATTCTACTAATGATGTGTTCTTTTATTAAAGTGAAAAAAAAAGAAATCCTTTCTAAATCTAACAAGTCTTAATCAATTGTTAAATATGAGTTACAATGCTTGAATTCTTAGCTCCAGGTTTAACCTAAAGCCTCAAGACCCACATTGATTTTCAAGGCTCAATCCTTGGCTCTAGACATATGGTTGAGATCCACAGTACCTCAGACGAATGAATCATGGAATTACAAGACTTTCCTCCTTGGCTCCCAAAGTCCTAAGGTCTTAAACGACCCAACAAGAATTTCAAGGCACTCATCCTTTGCTAAAACTAACAATCAAATGTCTAAATACTCAAAAAAGACTAAAGGAATTACGAAGGCTTTCATCCTTGATTCAGCTAAAATTGACTAAGGTTTGTGGACCCATGACAATCAACGTAAAGGACCCTTTTAGTACCAAACAATGTTTCCAAAAGGACGTAGTTATGAAAAAAGCAAAGACCTTATCAAACCATCTTTTTCAACCCTAATTTTTGAAAAAATATCAAAAGTGTCTCTTTTGGAACCATGGCTTAAGAGATATGAGACTTAGGGAAAACTTCCATTTCATAATGTTATGAGGGGCTAAGTGTTATTATGAAAAAAATTTATTCAAAACCTCAATTTTATAAACAAAGGTGCAAAGTCCTAACTCTATAAGGTTTTTATCCTTAGGTAAAATTGTTTCATAGGTCTCAGGACCAATTGTGGAACCTCCAATTTATACCACAAGACTATCATCTTAGTGGGAATTGGTTCAAAGGTTCTAGGACCCATTGAGGAACCTTATAGTTATACCACAGGGCTTTCATCCTAGTGGGCAATGGTTCAGAGGTCCCAGGACCCATTGAGGAAACCCAAATTTATGACATAAGGGTTTCATCCTAGTAGGCTTAAGTCCAAAGGTCTTAGGGCGGTTTATGGGACTTAAAATTTTAAAACTCCCAAGTCTAGAGGTCTCATGACCCATTGTGGGACCATAGGTCATAGGACCCATTGTGGGACTTTAAATTTTAAAACTCCTAAGTCTAGAGGTCTCAGTACCCTTTGTGAGACTTCAAATTTAATTAAAAAAAATTATAAGTACATAGGTCTTCGAACCCATTGTGGGACTTAAGATTTTAAAACTCCTAAGTTAGGAGGTCTTAGAACCCATTAATAAAAACACCCATTATTAAGAATCATTGGGGGACTTCAAGTTGTAAAAATTCCTAAGTTCTAAGGTCATTAGAATTATATTTTTACCCTAAGGTCTCCATCCTTAGTGAAACATGTTTTAGGGGTCATAGGACAATTTATGGAACAATTTCAAAATACAAAAACATTCACTTTCAAATTTAATTATAAATTTAAGGCCTTAAGATGCTTAACAAATTTACTTTTTGACTTTCACACCCAAAATTTTTTGGGGGATAAGTGCTTATGTACAAAATTTTGGATTTATGAGTCTTAAAATGTACAAGTTCAAAAGATTTTATGGTTATAAGTTCTTTTGACCAATTTAAGTGCCTTAATCTTGACTTCAGAAGCTAGGAAATTATACAACCTAAGTCCAATGACCCTCGGGTCTACGACAACTATGTTGTTTCCCACATTTTTTCTTTAGCAAGAACTCTTAGGGGTGGTGTCCAAGGGTTAATACTACTACCTGGCAGACCTCAAACAGACAAGTATAAGTGAAAAAATTCTTTGGAAAAGCAAAAATAAACCAAGAAAGAAGAAAGAAAAGCAGTATATAGGTCAGGATTTGAAAAACCCAAACCATTTTCATTGATGATAAGGGAAAATCAGGGGTATTACATCGAAAGTCCAATGACCTGGATGAGTTAAAATAATATTACATAAAATCCTTCTCAAGACTTGGGATTAATGAGGTTTTCCTTCAATAGGGATTCACTTTATTTTTTAGAGGGTTTGACTCAAGCTAAGGAGTGGGAGATTATTTTTAGAGCTCTTCTTCTTCCTTTGCGGTAAGGACAGAGGTTTCAACATCATCATCCTCACTACTACTCTCACTATCGGAGATCTCATCAGAAAATTGGGGAATGTAGTGAAAAGTCCATAAACATCGTGATCAATGCGTGAAAGGTGTGTTCGTGTAAGGACACGATCGTTGTTTTCATTTCACCGCGATAATACAAACAAACCTAAATTAAAACTACACTTGCGATACAAGTATAGCGATAAGTCGAGTATCGAAAATCCATAGAGACGAGTTGCTAGAATTTATAGGATTTAATAATCCTTAATAAAAGTGTAAAAGTGTGATTACAAACTAAAAATGAAAAGATGCATAAAAGGGAAATAATTATCTAGGCGAGTGTATTGAAACTAGATTAAAAAAGCGAGTAAAACTATAGGTTGCGTCGAATATCCCTCACCCGAGTTAATTAGTATAAAATGGTTACATGGGTCGATGAGTTATTATAAATGCGACTCGTTTTGACAGTTAATTAAATCAAGGGTTGTCACGCCCCTAAATTCGTATAAAAGCCTAATACGATTTTGGCATCAACAAATACCCCAAAAATTACGCACGAAAGGTCGTAAGCACGGGACATACATGATATGACCCGTAAAATCCCCTAGGCGTAATAACTAGGACAACGCACACGAAATAGACCCATAAATACCATCACCAAAGCAAAGAAGCATGTCAACCCGGAATGAGTTCAATTCAAGCACAACCTAGACTAAATTATCTAAAAAGCATTGTAAAAACGCGGTAAATAGATGCAATAAATCTACACTAGAAAGAAACTAAATGAAAGCATGTAAACCTAATTACAAAGCAAGAAATAAGTAAATACAACTATATTAATGGAGATGGAAGATGAAAGAACAAATTACAAACCCAAATGGGTGTCAATCTAAGAAGAAATAAAGAAATGAGCTCTCAAACCTCCAAAACTCTAACCTAAACTATCTAAAATCGATTATCTAACTCTATATGATATTTACATAAAAATTCCTTTATATAGTAAGTTACAAAACAAATAAAGAAAACAGAAAAGAAAAGGACCGAATTGCCAAATATCTTGTATAATCGATCGATCGATGAGAATAGATCGATAGATCAAAACCATCAATCGATCGATCGAATAGGTCCCAACCCACTGTCTCAATTCGTAGGAAAAATTCGATACCGCGGTCGATCGGGGGCCCAAGCCCGGTCGACCGACACTCTATTTTTGGTAGCCCTTGGTCCATGAAGAGGGGAAAAGTCCATTAATGGAAACGATCATATCTTCTTCGTCCGAACTCCAAATGACGCACCATTTGCGGCCACATGATGCTAACTCAATGAAATATTCTTAAACCTGTCTTTGTAGGACTTAAACCCTGAAGAATATTTCTAGAAGAGAAACTTCTTATAAGCCTAAGATTCAATGTATGTGTTCAAGTTAAACTTCACAGTGTTATGAATCCTTCCCTTGAGCTTAGTGTGTATCACCAAAATCTCAGAGTACATCTTCTGCACATCCTGGATCTTAGAGGTTAGGGAATCCTTCCTAAAATTGAGGTCCTAACGTTCTTCTTCAAGAGCTTCATATCCTGAGGAACTCTAAGAAGTTTATCAGAGGCACCTCTAAGTTTGATAGTATGGTCCTAAAGGGCCTCCACCACCGACTTACGCTTGCTATGAGCTAGAGCAAGAGCTTTATCAACCTTCGCTAATGAGTCTTGGGAAGTTATAATAAGGGAGGCACTATCCTTGAAGAAATTATCATTAAGAATCCAGTCCTTCTTAAAAGTATGGATCTGTGATTTCATCCCCACTCGTTCCTTTTCTAGAGCAACCACCTCCAACCACTCATTATTGATTATTTGATTAACTCCATTTGGGTTACGTATTATTTATCATCCATCTCTAAAGCCTTATTCCACCCTCTTTGATCCTCAATGGCATCATCCATAAGAGCCTATGGAAAATATTAAGTCTACAAACAGGAAGAAAGTATGAGAGCGAGGCATATAAAAGAAGAATTTACGAAGGAAAAGTAAAAAAAAATTGAAGGTACCTTGCCCATAAGGTGAATAAGTTCTTGAGCATTGGCTAAGGTCCCCAGACACCTATGTGTGGCCACCATGTCTAAGTATATGGTCTTGTCCATTAAATGTAATGCCTCCACAGTTGAGGCATAAGATTCCCACTCCTCTATAGGAGATGTTGAGTATTGCTCCACTCCTGATGTTAACATGCCTTCTCTCTTTGTAGCAACTAACCAACTCGATTAACTAGAGGCTTCAGTGGAACCTTCCAGGACCCCCTTATTATGAGGGGACACCATTGTGACAACCCGTGATCCGAAATAAGGGGTGGCTAGCCCGATACTCCAACATAACGGAATCATGGATGGAATCATTCTCATCATCACAACAATAAAATAAGTATACGGGAAAACCACCCAATAATTCAGAAAATGGGTTGCCAAAAATTTGAGTTTGATTACAAGTTAAGGAAATAATTTAAACAACCCAATCTGAAGAGAAAGTGGAATTAAAAAAGAGCTTATATTACCACAATAACAACTATACAATAAGAGGACCGAATATGCTGTCGGTCCACAGTTACATCCAACGTATTACAACAGTTCCATAAATTACATAATACATTCATTAAACAATTACAAAAGCTTGGGACACACGCCCTAGTGAAAGACCCGATCATATCTAGAATACAAAAATGAAGGCGTCTAACAACACATCCTGTAATATCCACAAAATCTTACAGCTCCTCAAAAGCCTTGGAGTAGGAATATCACAACGGGTGCCCTTGCGGAGGAGCACCTGAGCGGATATAAGTTCCATGCACAATAAGGAAAATGAATGGGTCAGGGCCCGATTTTTATATGATTACCAGATGAATAAGAAGAATGATAGATATGAACAGTTAATCATGAATGATGAAGATGAGAATCTAACAACCTAATCCCAAAGCATAATAAGGCAATTTAGATGATCATAACTTTTATTAAATTATGGAAGGGAATATAATTTAACATCATTACTTTAAGGTCTCCATCATTATTCATCATTTCATTTCAATTCTCATTCCTTAACAGCAATATAATTACCATCATGCATTTTGATGGTAATTTACATATATCAAGTCCCACTTGATTTAGAATGGTTATATTCATATACATATAACGATTCTAAGATCGCCCCTCCAAGTTTCCCCACTGGGCATGCCCCTAAATGACTATCATCTTCCAGAGCCTATCAAACAAGACAACCTGGGCACCTAACGCACGTCGGGAAGTGTCCATATGCCTGCGAGTGAGTCATAACCACACCCGGAATTACCTCACTAGCGCAGAATAAAACATATAACAATCCCGCATATGTTCGAGGACTATAGTCTCCCTGCGTTCACTAGTCAGGGGACATCACCTCATGCGTGAGCTTCCCTTATGATAGCATTTAGAGAGGTGTGTTTAAGTAAATTAACATTTACCATTTAAATCACAATTTCATTTCCATTAATCATATGTGTGTTTCATTTTATCTGAAACCATAACCATTGAATATTCTCATTAATAGTTATCATATTTTAAGTCCCGAATTATTCTCCAAGTGATCACAATAATTCTACAGGTCCCAAAATTTTATATACCTCCAGTGAGCCCCTAAAATCTCCAAGTATGGGCTTATAACTCTTAAACTCCTAATAATTTGCAAAAAGGAAAGTAATGCCTGAACATCACTTTATGCACCCATGGAATGAACCCCAAATGAACCAATTCTAATCTAGGGTAGTGACCAAACTCAACTAAGACTCTAGGACTCTAATTTTACTTCATATAAGAAGGTTCCTAGGTCCTAAGCCTAAAGAAAAAGGGTCAAAATTGAGTTAAAAAAATAACTCAAAACTGCAGGAACCGAATCGATTCGGCCTAGGGCCGAATTGATTCGCCCCCGCGAATCAATTTGCCTAAAAAGAGAATCGATTCGGGTGACAAACCCAACTTTTTGTAAATCCCGAATCGATTCGGCCTTAACCCGAATCGATTCGTTTACCCAGACCTAAAAACTGACCCTAAGCGAATCGATTCGCCCTTGTGAATTTGCCAAGTTTGGCTATGGAGTCTTGGACTCCTAAAATTCACCCAACTCCAAACTACCCAAACTAATCTCATTTATTTCCACCAACTGATTATTAATGCATCAAACAACAATGATTTACACCAATATCCAACCAAATCAACCTCCAAGGATTCAAAACCCATAAATCCATAAAAACCCTAACTTTGATAAGCCACAACTAAACCACAACTATTAATACTAATTATCCATCTTAAATCACATAATAACAAGTAAAAAACTTGCCTCAAGCTTGGAAATTCAGATTTGAGGAAGATAAATGCAAGATCAATCTCCAAATCTTCAATCTCTCTCTTTCTCTGCAAGTTCTTTTCTTCTCTCTCTCTCTAGGTTAACAATTGCACTTAAGAGAAATAGAAGAAATGCAAGACTTAAAAATTATAGCTTAAGTCTAAACTCCAACTTAAATGATTAATACCGCGATAAAATGACTCGCAACTACATAATTAAGCCATAACCAGTCAAAAGTGCCCGGAATATCAAAATACAATATGGCACTTATTTTGACTATCTCCCACCTTTCGGAACTAACTACGCCCTCCAAATTATCATTTGGAAATTTTATAACTCATTTTAAGTTCCGGTCTCATTTTAAACCATAATGTCATTTTAAATCTTATGACCCAATAAAACAGAACATGGTGATATTTACCTACACATAAGGTAAATAAGCAACATTTAATGAAAATATTAACTTTTCTTTATTGAATTAATACTTACTCCATATTCCAACATTTCATATGTAATTACTACACATAGTAAATAAATATAAAATAGGTTCTCAAAAGTGAGGGTTGTTACAACCATCACCTATTTCCCCTTTAAAAAGGGGATTATGAGACTCTTCCTCAATCATTGAGACCAATGGCTGCAAGTCCCATGCAATAGAAAAACTACTATTGGTTGCTCTAGAGGTCCTATATACCTTTAAATATGTTTGCAACAAGGGTAGACCCCACCAGTGGGTCTTCACTAGACATGTACTTCAGCTCTAGCTTCTTTACAAACTTAACGCCATGGATTGGGATATCCAATGTCGTTCTAAACTTCAGTTCTCGATATATTTGGATATTTTCCCCTTATTAGCCACAGTCTTAACAGAAGCTTGGTTTGCAAATAATCTGGACAACCCTGCTCCCCCTATTTATTTACTGAAGGGTCAATAAGAGCAAAGTCAAATATCAATAACCATAAATTAGGGTAATAACATAAAAGACAAAATGGCAAGTTACTTACAGGGATAATAGTCAAAGTCGACTAAGATTTCACCTTCGAATGTGGGGAAGACGTTTTAAATCTTGGGGGAAGGTCGGACTAACCCCTAGATTGGTAATCCTCTCCTTCAGATGCTTTAGGGACTTTCGAATATACCATAACTACAGGTTTTTGCTTCTTAGGAACCAAGGGAAAGATCTTAGTCTTTAAAGACTCCCTAACCACAATCTGAGGGACCTCAAGATCACCTTCTGATGTCAGAGGTTTAGGCCCAGGCCCCCACCTAATTTTGAAATTATTCCTTGTCTGATGAATGCCTTGAAAGTGGTAAATGCCAACTCCTGGTACTCATCTATCATATCCTCTTCCGATTGGTAAGTTTCAACAAGCATTGTAAAAGGAAGAAAAGTCATTAAAGCCCAAGTTTGAGGTCAATAAACAAGACCAAATGCAAAAGCATAATTAAAGATTAACTTACCCATAGCCAGTAGATAACAACAGATAGTAGGAAAAGTGATTGGCTCCATAGGACCTGGTGCGACCTAAGCCCCCCAATAAAAAATAATATCTTCTTCCAGTTCTCTAGAGCATTTCATTTGACCTTGGGAAACACCACTACTGCCTCAAGGGATAAGAACTTTAGCCCTTCGTCTTTGGGCTTACTTTAATCCTAAACCCCGTAAAGATTGACCAATTAGGTCAGGGTGAAATCATGTTTCCCCCTGCTTGACTCTCTAATGTCCAAGACTATAGCCATTAAAGATCTCCTAGAGTTAGCCACCAACTGACAAAGGGGCTATCCCAATGGCCTTCAAACTTATAACCACTGGCAAAGGTAGTGGAAACCTGTCTCCATATTGTAAAAATCACTCAATAAAGAAAACATGATTGGAAACTAAGGATCATGCCCTCTCTTAAGGCCTTGAGGTGATTTAAGGATCTGATATGTTTTTCTGATTTCCACAAAGTCTTACTCAGTGATTTGGGAGGCATAATGGGATCCACATGAGAAATTGGAGTTATTAGCCCATATGTAGTTAATTACAAGTGAGGCAGAAGGAATCTCTAAGGTAGGAAGATGACTAGAGGCCTCATCCTCTTATTCCATATTTAGGGTAAAAGAGACATGAGGCCCATCATTCGAGAGGGATGTGGGTTCCAAGACTTTAGAGGTAAAGAGGTTTTCGTTAAACATTTTTGTTTTGAAAAAGGAGGAAAGTAACTACTTGCTCGAAAGTTTTTAGAGAGAGAGAGAGAGAGAGATAGCTAAAATAAAAGGTGGAGGATTCAAAGTAGCCTAAGTAGCCTTTTATAGCTTCCAATATTTCCACTTCAATCCTTTTAGCCCCAATTCAGATCGCATCATTACTCCCAGCCACTTGCAAACTCAATGCAAGCTCCTTCCTATTGCAATCTAATTTTGATAAAAATCTTGGTGGTTCATTACGCTCCAAGCCCCAACTTGTGTAATGGACTCGTTTTGCCCTTTGTAATCTTTAAAAAGATGAGGAATGATTTATTGGTGATTTCATATCAAACCCATGGTATTCTAAGAGTTCTTATACCCCCAACTTCCCTTATAGAATAATTGAGTCCTAAGATCAACCCCCGATCTCTTCCAGACCACTGCTAGGTTCCCAAGACCTCTGTTCCCATCAAGAAAGTATCACATAAGCATAAAATGCCTCAACCACTTCTCACTCTACTAGAAAATTCACTATTTCCAACATATCTTTGTAACTAAGCTAAAAGATCTCAACACAAGTATCCTGCGCATGTCTGACGTGCATAAAAAACCTTAGTCTGAAGAGAAATGATTCTAGAGGTCATCTAAACCTTAGCCTGTAGGTATATCATTACAATATACCTGTAAGCCATCCTATAACAATCCACTGGTCATTCTAGACCTATTAAGCGTCTGGTTGAACACCCGCAATTCGCTTGGTGGGTAAGTAAAAAGCACATTATTGTTCTACCTACCTCCACCACTCAACACCACTTGCATTGATGACTCCCATCCGCATTAAATGAACTTAGTAAATCTATAATACCACTTGAAAAACCTTTTATCCACACTCCACCTCCCAGCTGACGCCGTCAGACCTCAGAGACACCATAACCATTCTATGACAGCCCACTCATTCTCTCTCCAAGAGAATCCATATATATAAGGAGCTGTAGAATTATTTAAGACATGCTTAAGTCATCATACATTAATAGAATATAAAGTTGTATCTTATACAAGTGTTTCCTTATTATTCTAAACACTCTCAACCCATCGTTGTAAGCCTGAAACCATAACTTTGATAAATTTTAGTTATCTTATTGCATTCCTTGTTGAACCCTAAATTAATACCTGGAAATATCTAAAGAATTATATCAATTACTTTATAAGGTCCTATAAATTAGAGGCAAAGGTCACAGGGACCTCGAAATATCTTGGCCAAAGCTCATGAGGTCTTTTAGATTGTAACTCTTTTATGATCTAATAGATAAAACAACACCCTTTGATAGTGAGCATAGGACCATCATATGAGGTTCAGACTAATATATATATACTTATGTCATACTTTGACACTCCACCCCTTAACCGGTCTGGGGTCCTGAGTGAAGCACCTGTTGGGTGTGAGAGCATTCATGATTTCAATACTAAGAAACAATTAAGCCCCACTTGTTTGTCCCAAAATTGTAAATTGACCCACTAATAAACTGGCCCCATTTACATATTGATCCATTAATTATGTTTGGTTTCATTAAAAAAATGATTCATTATGGGCTCGTTTGGTTGCGTAAATTGTTTTATTTTATAAATTGATCAATGTTGAATGAATAGATTTTCGATGTATACATTTTAAATGGGTTAAATCTAATTTGTGGTGTGTTTGGAAAAGAAAAATGGAGTTATATATATATATATATATATATATATATATATATATATATATATATATATATATATATATATATATATATATATATATATATGTGTGTGTGTGTGTGTGTGTGTGTGTGTGTGTGTGTGTGTGTGTGGATATATATATATATATATATATATATATATATATATATATATATATATATATAGAGAGAGAGAGAGAGAGAGAGAGAGAGAGTACTCAATGGGAGTAGTTCATTATATATTCATGCTATCATTATAAATTGTGCAATTTCAAGCTTTTGGGGACTAATTTAAGTTTTTATGAATCAACATGAATTGGTCCCTTTTTGAATTTCTTCATTCTTGTAACCAAACACTAATAATAAGGAAATTCATGAATGACTTCATTTTAGATGGACTAATTTAAAATTTTAGGAGCAACCAAACATGCCCTAATTGTCCCATTTCAACTCACGTGGAAAATATAAAATTGGCTCATTTCACAAAAAACGTGTAATGCGATAAAAAAAAAATTGCATCTCTATTGTGCATTTGTCGTTGTTGAAATTCCTTTTCCATCAAAATTCCCTTAAACCTACAAATAAACTCAAAATTTGCATAGGGTAAGTAAGGGAGTATCAATCCAACTCTAAGGATGAAACACAAAAATAAGTGAAGGCATGTGTAAATTCATTTGCATATTATTATTTTTTTATGATTTTTCTATTTTTTCTTTTTCTATTTTTTTTTTGGATTTTTCAAGGGATTATTAATTAACTAACTATACTAATTTTAATAGCACTAACTACAATGTAAAACCTAAATTTAAAAAAATGAGATAAATAAAATTGTGCTAAAATACAAACTAACTAAATTGGACTCATGAGGGCTTCAAAATTCATCCCATGAAAGGGAGATTTGCCCTCATTAATCATCATCCAAAATATAAACTAAACAAATTAAATCATGTGGGGATTGAAACAAGAGTAATTAAAGAGGAATAGATCAAACGCATTTGTACTTGAATTGGAGCAACTCTTCAATTATACACCAATTTTCTCTCAATTACAATCACTCACAAATGTATTCATTGATTCTAAAATAAAAGCTACGAATAAAAAGACATAAAACTAAACTATAATATATACAATGGATAATAGATGAATTCATAATGGACACTGAAATAATGAAAGATATTTGATAAAAATACAAATCCTATCATTATAATATTGTACATTAGAACTCATGCAAGGATATAAATTCTACATCATCACTTTATGTTGATAAATATGCTAAAAATGCAAATACTCACCATAAAGGAATGGATTAGAATTTATTTCCAAGAGTGATGAATTCAACAACATCACTCTTTTTTGAGATAATTTCTAAAAATGCAAAAACACACCATAGAGAGGTGGAGTAGAATTCATTCAAGAGATAAATTTCACCACACACCTCTATATTGAGATATTTGCTAAAAATGCAAATAATCTTTATAAAGGAGTGGAGAGAAATTTATCAAACAATGTTTAAAAACGAAATTAGAGATCTTTTTCAAATGTCACCAAGTTTTCAATTTATAAGTGCAATGAGGCTAGGGGTATTTTTGGTATTTCCACATAAATGTGATGAGGGCTTTTTTGGACATGACACACAAGTGTGAATGTGGGAGAGGTGCTAAGGGTGTTTTGGTAAAAGGGGTTAAAGTCATGATACACACATGTGGGTTCATTTATTTTTTGTCTTATTTGTTTGTCTTCGCACAAGGTTAATGTGTGTTGCAAGGAAAAATTGGGTACAAGGCTTTGGGTTATAGCTGCCTTGGGTATGGTCGAAGGTGGGTTCCAATCGGATTAGTTTGAAGCGGGTTTAGGCTGGTTTGTGGGTACGGAGCAAGGACATTTTTTTAGGCAAATGGATCGTAGAAGGTGGTGAGAGGATGTCTGTCTTGGGTGGTTCGGTTTGACGATGCGGGTTGGTGGCATGGATGGTGTGGAGGTCGAGTATAAGGGTTCCAATTTTGGTTTTGGGTAGAGGTTGAAAGGTGAGTTGTGGTTTCAGCATCCGAATTTATGGGTCGCGATTTGACTCAAGTTCACAAGTGGGTTATTTCACAAGTGGGTTGTGAGTAGGGGCTAAGGTGGGTGAGAGAGAGAGAGAGAGAGCTTTTGGTGGGTGTTGTGGTTTGTTAATGGAGGATGAGGAGAGAGAAATGGGTGTTGGGAGGTTGAATATGAAGGGAGAGGGGTTTATCTGTTTGAGGGTGCATGGTAGTAGTGGTGGAGGTGAGTTGTTTATTTAGTATGGGAAAGTGTAGGATAAGTGTGTGTGTGTGTGTGTTTGTACCAAAAAAAATAATAATAATAAACTCAATAAAATCCTAAAAAATATAAAATCTAATAAAACTAAAAATAAATGAAAATAAATCTATCAGAATTAAATTCCTAATCTATAAAATAAAACTCGAATAATAAAATAAAAGAAATAAAAATAAAAAGTAAAAATCGAATAAAAATAAAACCTAAAATCCTAAAAAAATAAAATCTAATAACAGTAAAAATAAACTCCTAAAAACTAATCCTAATAAAATAAAAATAAAATAAAGTCTAAAACTAACAACTAATAAAAATAAAAATAAAAATAAAAATAAAATACACTAATTAAAAAGAAATATAAAATTAGAAAATAAATCCTAAAAAATTCTAAATAAATCTAAAATAAAACCAAAAAATTAAAACGAAACAAAATTAAAATCTAATAATAAAGTACAAACTCAATACACACACTGGTTTTGGTGTGGGTTTAGGCCAGGTCTAGGCTAGGTTAAGGTATGGGATGGGCTTAAGCTCCATTCAACGCGCATTTGCCTTGAAATAAGCATTTGAAATCTGCAAATGGTGATTGAGCTACAAAATAAATAATTAAGCGCATAAGACCCAATTTTGCTGAGAATTAGCAATTAAAATACGTCTATTTGGGGTATAAAATGTACACTTCTGGGTGATTATAATACCACCCACAAAGAGAACATTGCTAGTCCTCGAGCGAAATATAAAGAGAAAGAAAGATAAGAAACCAGACGTGTACCACTTTCGCGGGCACTTGCGATAGTACTTAGTATGTGCAACAAGCCTTTAAACCTATAGGTTTCCCTACAGGACGAGTTTTGTCTCGTGAGGGTTTGAAGGGAATATACCCACAAAATTCTTTATTTTGCAAATGCCAATCAATCTCTTATTAGACATAATAATCACACAATCCATCACAAGATAAATATTTTGAGAAATACAAGCTAGAGGTGCATAAAAAGTTAGCTAAGTAAATACTCAAGGCACATCGTTCCTTGAACTCAACATGTGTAGTGTGAATCAGTCAAAACGGGTCGAGTATCATGAGAGTAATTCCTAGATTGACTTTTCGGAATCAACGCTTCAACTTCAAAATCTCACAGAATATATCTCTCTCAAATGAACTCTCGAGATTTGGGTTAGTGTATCGCTCTTGTGTGTGAGGAGGTGAGTAAATATAAGCAAGTTTAAACATCTCATACACATATAAGAAAGAACAAACATGTAGAATGAAAAATGATCTCATGAAAGAATTATAATCACTATAGTGAAAAGGTCGAGTTATTCACCACGTTGACTTTCATTTGCCTGAACACCAAGGGGAAATATGGATGTTTATGGGTGAGGGGAAATGAAATGAGAAGGATAGGATGAGATGAGGTATGATGGATGTTTTGATGGATGGATGTTGGATGTTTGAGAAGAGTGTAACACACTTGAGGAACAATTGTTTTTATTTCACAAGATCTTCACCGCAACTTTCTTTTTTTTTTCTCTTTTTTTTCTTTTTCCAAATACTCATCAATGTATGCGATAAATCTGTTAAAAATACAAATAACCCCAACATAGACTTGTAATTAATATTTCTCCATCTGAATCGTCTTTCGGAGAGAAATTCACTAAAAATGCAAACACTCTCTATTACCGATCTTCTCCTTTTACTTGCTCTTCTTTTTTCTATTTTTTTCATCTTTTTCCAAATACGCATCAATGTCTGAGATAAATCTGCTAAAAATACAAATAACCCCAACATAGACTTGTATTTAATTTTTCTCTATCTGAATCGACTTTGGGAGAGATATTCGCTAAAAATGTAAACACTCTCTATGAAGGATATTCTCCTTTTACTTTTTTTCTTCTTTTCCAAATACGCATCAATGTCTAAGATAAATCTGCTAAAAATACAAATAACTTCAACATATACTTGTATGTAATTTTTCTCCATCTGAAACGGCTTTGGGAGAGATATTCGCTAAATTTGCAAACACTCTCTATGACGGATCTTCTCATTTTGCTTACAAAACTCTTTCCTTTTTCAACATGGTGGGTGGTATGATAAATGGTGATAATATTTGGAAAATTGAAGATGTATGGATAAGGATAAAGGTATGATAAAATGGAATTCGGTTAGTGTATGGGTGAAGGTCTGATGATCGGGATAAACTTCAAGACACGTGTTACTTACAACTCGGAAGTGATGTCCTTATCAGTGATCAAGACAAAAATTTAGTTAATAATAATGAGATCATACAAAAACTTAAGTGTGGACCCAAAGAAAGTTGAATCAACTTGTGACTCGGAGATTGTGTAAAACTCTCTAAAAGGTGAAAGGCATGAATCTCAAAAGCTAAAGTCTCTACTAGTGATCCTTAAGGTTTTCTTGGGAATTGTAATACTCTTAAACTCTAAATCGCATTGACGTGACAAATGCACAAATTTTTTTGAGTCTAGAAATCCATGGGGCAAAATGCCTTGTTATGTATTCCATATGCTATTTAGAAAAAATAAATCCTCTAGCTTGATTCCTAGATTTAAAAAGATGGATGGTAGAAAATTTACGTCAATGAATGAGATGAAAGAAACTGAATGAAAATGTTAAAAATCAGGTTTTGAAATCAAAAATTTTCAAAAGAGGTGTGATTTTGATAAAATTACCCACCCCCAAACAAAAGGAATATCGTTCTTGATGTTAAGTAAAATGATTTTTAAAATTGAGAGTAAAAAGGAGGAAAGTTATTACCATAAAAACTTGCTAGCAAAGTGTGTCAGATGAATCCAAGATAAACCTGAATAAGTGATAAGTTAAAAAGGCGTACAAGTCTATAAACATGTAAAGCATTGGGTGGTGTGAAACACCACCCCCAAACAGGATAAGACTCATACTCACAAATCGCGGGCTGTCTCCCGGTAGCGCTAAGTTTAATGTCTTCAGCTAGACCGAACCATTCTCACCTAAAGATAAGATCTATGAAAGTGTGGGGCGGCCGAAAAATGGGTGATGATACTCACCACCAAACAAGATGATACTCGTACTCAGAAAACAGTGGGTTGCCTCCCAATAGCGCTAAGTTTAATGTCTTCAGCCAGACCGAACCATTTCTCACCCTACATATAAGAACTAAGAAAGCACGGGGTGGCAGAAAAATTGGGTGATGAGAGTCACCCCCGAACAAGATTGAAGCATCAGCCTTGTTGGATAAAGTCTAAAGGGGTAAAGGTGAATAGACACCAGTCACGGGTCGTATTTTTTTTTTTAAGAAGGAAAAGATTTTTGAGATTTTTTTTTTGAATTGTTTTTGAATATTTTGAAAAGGAAAGGAAATATTTTTGGGATTTTTAGAAAATGAAAGGAAGAAAATGTTTTTTTTAATATTTATAAAAATAAAGGAAGAAAATATTTTTGGATTTTGTGGAGAAAAAAAGGAAAGAAAAAAATATTTTTGAATTTTTTATTTGAAGAAAAGATGGGGAAAAATATTTGGACCCTTAAATTTGGATGAACTCACTAAAACCGACTACCTACGAATGGAATTGGACACACATAAGTCAAGGAGAATTCCTAACTAACGCATAGCCAATTCTTATCTTGAAATTTAGGTGAGAGGGTAGTCAAATTTTAATGAAGAATCTTGAAAAACTTGTTATCGCCTTTGCAAAAATATTCTCCTATTTGGTAGCACACAATTGTTAAGAAAGTGAGTCGGGTGATGAAATCCCTTCTCGTGAATGACCGGGTATAGGACTTAATTGATTAATTCATCACACACATTCAAAAATAAATGCGAGAATTAAAATCAAATAAGAGCACGAAAGCAAACTGAATAGGGACTCGCTGATAGGAGAGGCACGAGGGTTTAGAAATGTACCTTCCACAATTTTTACTCTGTGGGGTGATGAAAAATTTGAGTCGACTGGGTGGAGATTACGCCTATCTCATTCGGCCCCAGGCGTCCTACCGACCCAAGGTAAAGAGGATTCTTTTCCTCACCTTTGGACGCCATCTCTCTAGCTTGTCCGGTTTCCCTATCACGCTTTTCTTCAATTTTTACAAATTTAAATGAAAAATAAATGGTGTCTCCAAGCACCGCAATACATGCCAAGTAATAAACTTCTAATACAAGCCTTTTAAAAAATGAAAAATGGTACGAAAATGTAAAAATAAACGGAATACAAATGAATCAAAATAGCAAATCCTCTCAAATTCTTCGAGCTCCAAAGATTGGCAACAATGCCATTTAATAGAAACGAAAATTGTGTCTCTATTGTGTATTTGTCATTGTTTCAATTCATTTTCCATCAAAATTCCCTTGAACTTACAAATAAACTCAAAATATGCATAGGGTAAGTGAGGGAGTATCAATCCAACTGTAAGGATGAAACACAAAATAAGTGAAGACATGTGTAAATTCAATTGCATATTATTATTTTTTTAGGATTTTTCTATTTTTGCTCTTTATATTTTTTTTATGGATTTTTAAAGGGATTATTAATTAACTAACTATACTAATTTTTAAAGTACTAACTAAGATGTAAAAGATAAATTTAAAAAAATGAGATAAACAAAATTGTACTAAAAAACAACTAACTAAATTGGACTCATGAGGGCTTCAAAATTCATCCCGAGAAAGGGAAATTTGCCCTCATTAATCATCATCAAAAATATAAACTAAACCAATTAAATCATGTGGGGATTGAAGCAAGAGTAATTAAAGAGGAATAGATCAAACCCATTTGTACTTGAATTGGAGTAACTCTTAAATTATACACCAAAATTCTCTCAATTACAATCACTCACAAATGTAATTATTGATTCTAAACTAAAAGCTACAAAAAAAAAAAAAAAAAAAAACTAAACTATAATATATACAATGGATAATGGATGAATTCGTGATGGACACTTAAATGATGAAAGACATTTGCTAAAAATACAATTCCTATCATTATAATATGGTACATTAGAACTCCTCCAAGGATATAAATTCTACATCATCACTTTATGTTAACAAATTTGCTAAAAATGCAAATACTCACTATAAAGGAATGGATTGGAATTTACATACAAGAGGGATGAATTCAACTACATCACTCTATTTTGAGACAGTTTCTCAAAATACAAAAACTCACAATAGAGGGGTGGAGAAGAATTCATCCAAGAGATAAATTTTACCACACACCTCTATATTGAGATATTTCCTAAAAATGCAAATACTCTTTATAGAGGAGTGGAGAGAAATCTATCACATAAAGTTTAAAAGCTAAATTGGAGATCCTTTTCAAATGGAACCAAAGACTTCAATATATAAGTGCAATGAGGCTAGGGGTATTTTGGGTAGTTGCACATAAATGCTTGTAGGAAGAGAGGTGATGAGGGCTTTTTTGGACATGACACACAAGTGTGCATGTGGGAGAGCTGCTAAGGGTGTTTTGGTAAAAGGGAATAAAGTCATGATACACACGTGGGTTCATTTATTTTTTGTTTTATTTGTTTGGCTTGGCAGAAGGTTCACGTGGGTTGGCAGGATAAATCGGCTTCAAGGATTTGGGTTATGGCTGCCTTGGGTATGGTCGAAGGTGGGTTCGAATCTGGTTGGTTTGAAGAGGGTTCATGATGGTTCATGGGTATGGAGCAGCAAATAGTTTTGTTTAGGGAAATGGATCGGTGTAGGTGGTTAGAGCAGGTCTGCCTTGGGTGGTTCGATTTAAGGATGCGGGTTAGTGGCAGGGATGGTGTGGAGGTCGGGTATAGGGGTTTCGATTTTGGTTTTGGGTAGAGGTGGAAAGGTGGGTTGTGGTTTCGGCATCCAAATTTATGGGTCATGATTTGACTCTAGTTCACAAGTGGGTTGGTTCACAAGTGTGTTGTGAGTAGGGGGCTAAGGTAGGTGAGAGAGAGAGCGAGAGAGATTTTGGTGGTGTTATGATTTATTAATGGAGGATGAGGAGAGATAAATAGGTGTTGGGAGGTTGAAGAAGAAGGGAGAGGGGTTTATGTGTGTGAGGGTGCATAGTAGTAGTGGTGGAGGTGAGTTGTTGATTTAGAGTGGGAAAGTGTAGGGTAAGTGTCTCTGTGTGTGTGTTTGTACCCTAAAAAAATGAAAAATAAACTAACTAAAATCCTAGAAGATATAAAATCTAATGAAACTAAAAATAAATGTAAAGAAATCTATTAAAATTAAATTCCTCATCTATAAAATAAAACGCAACTAATAAAATAAAAGAAATAAAAATAAAGACTAAAAATTTAATAAAAATAAAAACTGAAGTCCTAAAGAAATAAAATCTAATAAAACTAAAAATAAACCCCTAAAAACTAATCCTAATAAAATAAAATAAAATGAAGACTGAAAACTAATAAATAATAAAAATCAATATCAAAATAAAATGCACTAATTAAAAAGAAATATTAAAATAGAAAATAAATCCTAGAAAATTCTAAATAAATCTAAAATAAAACCTAAAAATGAAAACAACGCAAAATCAAAATATAATAATAAAAGTACAAACCCAACACACACACACTGGTTTCGATGTGGGATAAGGCCAGAATTGGGCTAGGTTAAGGTTACGGGATGGGATTAAGCTCCATTCAATGCTCATTTGCCTTGTAATAAGCGTTTGAACTCTGCAAATGGCGATTGACCTACAAAATAAATAATAAAGCCCATAAGACCCAATTTTGTCGAGAATTAGTAATTAAAAAACGTCTATTGGGGGTATAAAATGTACACTTTTGGGTGCTTATCAAAATGCATTCATTTAAAATAAGAGTCATATAAAATGCATGCTCCTCTCTCTCTCTTTCCCTCCCTTTACCCCTCCCCCTCCCCCTCCCCTTCCCCCTCTCTCTCTCTCTTAATTTGATTTTATCATCTTTTTTTCGTAGAACGTTAATTGCAATTTCAAATTACCAAGAATTGCATAAAATTGAATTTAAACTCATTTCAAATCCACTCATTTACTCAAAGTGAATCAATATACGTAATTAAACAATTTTCTCAACAAATCAGGCCTTAGATTTCCTATTTTAAGTTGCATATGGGATCAAAATATGTGTTGAAACATACTAATTTTTTTTTTATTTTAGGTCACATGAGGGATCTGAATGGGGGAGAGAACTATTTTAGTGAGGTTATATTAGAATATAATTGAGGTTATTGACGCAGAGTCAATGAAATCGTCAAAATAGAGTTAGTAGTATCCCAAAGTTTATAATACAATTGGAATACGTTATCCAGGGGACATGGATTTCTATTATACCAGAAACTGGTTGAGGTTTTGTTCGGGTGTTGCTTTAGTTAGGTTTTCTCAGTTGGAGTCTAATGTTTTGTCACAGTGCTCAAAAGTGTATGAGGTAGTGGGTAGAGGTTTTCTCAGGTGGAGTCTGATGTTTCGTATGGCGTGTCCATAGGGGTCTGAGGCTAAGATTATTGTAATACCCTATATATTTTTGGAATAAATTAAAATTTGATAAGGATTAAATTAATTTGGTGAAATTCGTTAATCCGGGTTGTGAGAATTAGACTCAGTATTTAAAAAAAATAGAATTAGACTTTAATGATTTGGAATAAATCAAACGGGATTTATTTTTATTTTTTTTATAAAAAGTCTTGGGGTGCGTTACGACACAATTATATATATTTTTGGGATAAGAATATTTGGAATGCACTTTGGGAGGTATTACGGGATCGTTTGGATATTTTAGACCCTTAAAAATGGTCCCGATGTATATATATATATATATATATATAAGTTGGGAAGTTATCGGGCTAATTAGATTTTGTATTTGGGCTCATTTGGGGGTCCAAAGTTGGGGCCTAAAGCCCAACACGGGAATTGGGAAAAATATAAGATTACGAGGAAGAGAAATAACTCCCCACTCCTAATTTAAACCTAACCCTGGCATCCCCACTTCAAGAGAGAGATGAACAAAGGCTTATGAGGTGGAAGAGAACCCTAGGAGGAGGAAAGAGGCTTCTCTACACTATTCCAAGCAAGCATTTTATTGCCATTCTTATACAATTTGTGTTATTTTCATATGAATATTAACTCGACGCTTAGATTTAAAGTCGAATCATTTTTTGAGGTTTCTGGGAATTAGATTTAAATTGATGGATTTGATGATGAACAATACATGTAGAGGAAGGAATTTTTTTGAGAGATTATTCTAAGAATTGAGACCAATTAAATTGTAAATAGTTGGTATATTCCTTAAGATTTGATGATTATTCCGAAATGATTAAATGAATTAATATAGGATAATTCACTGTGAATTTATGCACTAAATCTTATTATGAACCCCATGATAATTGGCCACAAGTAAAGAAAGTTAGGACTAAAATTGAGGATATTGGTTATCGATTTAAAACCCTTATTAAACATGAATGTTGGGTTGACCGTGGGACTGATAAATTCGTTCTACATCCTTGTTAATGTTAAATGTTGAATTGGTTTTGGATGCATCTGTACTCAATTTTGGGCATCGAAGTTAAAGAAATTTGTAGGTTGGAACTTATATGGGAAACTTAGGATGGAGGTGTGTGAGAACGGTGGGGTCGTTCAAACGACCATGCATGTTGTTCGAACGACATATGAAGTCAGGCCAACGACCAAGCATTTCGTTCGAGCAATGAGAAGGATGATGTGGAATTTCTTTTTCCTTTGGTTTTGATTTGAAACCAAGAACTCCCTTAAAACTCTATTGTAACAGTAACGTATGGGTGATAAAATTAAGAGAAATAGTTATGTTAATGGGAATAAGGAAATTTTGGGGGGTTAATGAATTATGGGAATAATGTTACACCCACACTTTAATAAACTGGATGGTTAGGTGATTATTTTTGGGAAAGCAACTAATAATTTATTTGAAGGAATAATTATATGTATGAGGTGAGATATGGGAAATTTTAAGTGTGTCAACTTAATTACGGGAAATTTAGTTAGGTTACGATCCCAAGGAGTGAGACCGGGCATTCTGGTCGAGTGACACCATTTTAATAAATTAATTGAAGTATGATTAATTAAATTTTAAGTTGGGAAAATTAACTAAGGTATTAAGGGCTAGTGATACGGGAGTTAGGCACAGGGTAGTCGATTTTATTTATCATATATATAATAAATTATCAAGTATCAAATTTATTAAAGGGTGTTTTACCAAATAGTGGGATTTTGTGTAATAAATTCTGAAGGATAAAGATACGGGCCGAATGAGTAAGACTAGTTATTGTAGTTGAGTGATACTACTCAATCATATTAGTGGAATTCTTATATATGTACATATAACCCTTTTCAGATTAGTTAGCTCGTTATATATGTACATATAAACCTTGTTGAAAAAGTATCCAGAAGCGAATAAATAGTAATAATCTAGAATGATTAAAGTTTGATCCAAGAGGACAAGATGATAAGATTATTAAATGTGTATGAACGGTTAGTTTGGGAAAATAACTATACCTAGGTATTTAAAGTGTAATAAATTATGAAGAAAATGTGATTTAATTCCAAGAGGGTTTTATGAGACTTAATATTAAATTGGGAAATAGTCGTAGGATAACGACTTAAAATGAGTTATGGAATAATTGGTTAAAATGCAATGGTTAAGCCAATAAGGCTATAATTTATATGGATTGAGATTTTCTTGGATTAAGTTAGTTATAGACTAACTACTTATATATATTGGATGATAATATGTATTTATATATATTTGTGTGGACATACCAATGGTGTAATACCCCATAATTTTTAAAATATCATATTACGACTTAATGAATTTAATGATTTCGGATTTATTTTGACGATAAATTAAATTGGAAATATTCAAAATTTAAGCGAGTAAATTTTTTAATTTAAGTAAACATTTATGATTTCATAAAAATAAAACTCAATTGTGCATAATGGGCTTGCTTGTGGAAATTTAAACCTCACATAAATAAATTTTTGGGCACGTGTAGTTTTTAACATAATAAATGTCTAAGTGAAATAAAAATAATTGGGACACGTTTTGGGAAGCGTTAAGGACTCAGTTTAGTGTTTTCTATTATTGGAATTGGTCCCAGGTCATAAGTATATAAATCGGGGAACTTTTGTGCTAGTTGGGTTATGGTTTCGGGCTTATTTAGAGGTCCAAAAGTTGGGTTTAGGCCCAACTCGAGATTACCCGCTAAAGGAGTGTTGAAATGGGGGTAAACCACTCCCCCACTATCATTAGAGGAAACCTAAATTATCAGCCACGAGAGAGAAAAGTGAGAAATACTAAAGAAGGGACAAAGAGGAAGAACTAAAGGAAAAATCAAGGGAGCTTCAAGGGAAATTCTTCTACAGTTTTTAAGGCAAGAATTTTCTTGCTTACTTTATTTTTTCAAACTATTTATCAATGCATCATATTTATTCCCTTTCATTTTTGTAAATTATTCTTGGGTATGCATGATTTGATGGTAAATAATAAATGTAGAGACTGAATTCTTTATTGTAGGATTACTTCCAGAAATTAGGTGTAGTATTCTTGGAAATTTAATTTTTATCCCTTAGGGTTCTTGATGATGAATTGAGGGTAACATGATGTTTAAATTAGGGAAGGGTGAATGATGAATTATGGACTGAAATATGGGATAAAACCCAACTTTAGATGCTTCATAACACAAATCAAGTGGTGGGGAAATTGGGATTTAAATCTAATTTAATATGAAATTTCGGAGAAAACCCAACGATAGATGGGGATACGAGTAGGACTGCTTCTAGATGAGAGGTAAGATACTTATTGTGGGCATCCTAATCGAGATCATGCATCGGGCCTCCTCTATCTCTTTCTCTCTCTGACCCTTTACTTGAAGGAGGGAGATAGAGAAGGAAGGGGGGTCGAAAGGTATCACACCCTACGTAGGAATGCTTCGACTGTCGTCGGTGTGGGGTAAATGTAAAGAGATGGAATCGCCAGCCTATTTTGCACAAAAAAGGAAAAAGAACATGGTGTCGCCTCGATAAAGCGGCAAAAAAGACAAACTGATGCCTACAAAACCAATAGTTTGAAAGTTTAGGGGCTAAGTTACGGAATGGGAAGGTGTTGGGTACCCATACCTCCCTTCCAATATCTCATGGGCTAGTGTTATTATTTTACTTTATTTCTCCATCAAGTTTGTGTTCATGTATATATAATGGGATCGAAATCGTTCAACTCATACCATGGGCAAGGTAGAGTGAGGTCATCCATAGGAATGTTCCCAAAGTAGTACATATAAGAAAATATGATTTATGCGTTTATCAAGATATTGATCGTTATTATGAAATGACAATGTGTGTTGGATGAAATGCTAATAAACATAATATGTATATTAATGTGAGAATATGATAAATGTGGAAATGGAGGATTTAGGAAAATTGGGGGATTTGAGAAATTAGAAAATTGAGAAAATTGGAAAACTGGACTCAAGTCCTGGGTTTTAATCCAAAACGCCTACGCAGACTATAAAGGCATCAAAGTCCACATAGTTCTAAGGCAACATGGGGGTGGGGTTTATCCCGTAGATTCAAACGAGATTTTATTGTAGGTGTGTGTGTAGAAAAATGTGTTTTAGTTTTGAAAAAGTGTGATGGATAATCCCATTCGAAATTTATGGGTGTAACCCTCTTTTTGTTTGTTTTGGGCTTTTTTATAGAAAATAAAATATGTGAAATATACTAATAAAAAATGAGATGTTAATGTGTATCAATAAAGTAAAAGCTAAATCACGAATCTAATGAAATTTACGTAAAAATAAGGAATTTAAAGAGAGAGGGAAGGAATTGGACCTTCTTTGGAGCTTGATCTTTGATCTTGGATGAACTCCCTTGAATGTTATATGAATGTTGGATGAGAGAGAATATGTTATTGCTAAATTGGGTATGAAAAGGATGGGAATGTAATCTTAAATGGAACTTCACATGGAGGAGCTTTGTTGATTTCGACAGAATGTTGATGAGATCACTGATGATGGACCTCTGGTGTGTTTGGAGTGAGGTCATGTCCTCTATTTATAGGGTCAGGGGTGGTGCCTATCGGCATTGCCCTAGTCCTGCCTATCGGTAGGTGACCCTAGCCACACTGCAGATAAGTAGGGAACTGGACCTGCCGATTCGCAGTCTCATGCATATTTTTCTAGAAAATGGTCGTAAAACATAATACGTTGATTCGAATTGCGCACGGGACCTACCGTTAGAAAGGTAATCCAGGGACCTTTAAGAGTCCTTTGGATCGCTCACAGGTCCAGGAGTTGACTTTGGGTCAAATATGGCTTGAAAGCGCACGTCGATACTTTGTACAGGAGACCATCGGATGAAAGAGGATCATTTATTCGCATGGTAAGTCAAAATCACGCACCATTGGAAAGATTAGGATATTTACTTCGACATTCCAAGGGGCTTCCCTTGGTTCGAAAAGTTAACCTTAGTCAACCGAGGCCCGGGAGTACTCGGTGACCTCTCGAAGTAAAACAGATCATTCATCCACTCAGTAAGTCGAAATCGTGCACGGGGCAGACCGTTGGAAAGGGTATTCGGTGCCCTCAGAGATTTAGGGGAAAATGAAGCTCGGGATGGACTAGTGGCATCCAATCAATTTTTTAGGGGAAAATGGATCATTCATCTAAACGGTTATGCTATTTCACACACGGGGTGAATCATTGGAAAGGGTTTTATTTGCCCCTCGAAATATTCAAAGAGCTTTTGATCTGAAGGTGAAGTTGATAGGGGTCAAATTGGGGCCGAGGAGTGCCTAGTGGACTCTGAATTGATTTTTGGTAGTAAAATGGTTCATTCGTCCCAATCATTAACCTGATTCACAAATAAGGAGGACCATTGGAAAGAGAATTTAAAGCCCTTCGAAGATTCAAATAGATTTTGCTCTAAATATAGAGTTAGTTGGAGTCATACAGGGCCCAAAAGCGCCCAATAGCCTCTTGATCGGTACTCAAAGTACGACCTGAGGAGAGACTTAGGTGGTCCCAAAATGTGGTGTCTATAGAGCCCCTCGACGGGTAAGCTTGGTACAGGCAAAAGTCGTCGAATAGACACCACATGATGTTTTTAAGAGAGGTCGATTTTGAGGACCGAAAAGGAATGTTAGGGATTGCTAATCCTGCATGTCGAGGTCAATTCTGACCTAAAAAAGGTGAATACCGAGGATCGAGATCAATTCTGACCTAGAAGAGGTGATGACCAAGGGCCAAGGTCAATTCTAACCTAAATGAGGTGATGAGCGAGGGCCGAGGTCAATTTTGACCTCAAATAAGTGAAGATAGAGAGTTGAGGTCATTTATGACCTAAAAAGAGGTGACAACCCATGCTCAAGGTCAATTTTGACCTAGAAGAGGTGACGATCAAGGGTCAAAGTCAATTCTAACCTAAAAGAGGTGACGACCGAGGGCTAAGGTCAATTTCAAATTAAAAAGGTGACGACCGAGGGTTGAGGTTAATTCTGACCTAGAAAAGGTGATGACCTAGGGCCGAGGTCAATTTTCACCTAAAAGAGGTCACGACAGAGGGTCGAGGTCAATTCTGACCTAAAAGAGGTGATAACCCAGGGTTGAGGTTAATTCTGACCTAAAAGAGGTAAAAATCGAGTGCCGAGGTTAATTCTGACAAAAAAGGAGGTGACAAACTAGGGCCGAGGTCAATTTTAACCTAGAAGAGGTGATGATCGAGAGCCGAGGTCAATTCGGACCTAAAGTAGGAGATGATCGAGGGTTGAGGTCAATTCTGACCTAAAAAGGTGACGATCGAGTGTCGAGGTCAATTCTGACCTAAAAGAGGTGATGACTAAGGGTCGAGGTCAATTCTGACCTAGAAGAGGTGACAACCTGGGGCCGAGGTCAATTTAGACCAAAAATAGGTGACGACCCAGGGGCCGAGGTCAATTCTGATCGAAAAGGGTGATGATTTAGGGCCGAGGTCAATTCTAACGTAGAAGAGGTTATGATCGAGGGTCAAAGTCAATTCTGACCTAAAATAGGTGATGACCCTGGGCCAAGGTCAATTATGACCTAAAGGAGGTGATGACTCAGGGACGAGATCAATTCTGACCTTGAATAGGTGATGATCGAGGGTTGATTTCAATTATGACCTAAAAGAGATGATGATCGAGGGCCAAGGTTAATTTTGAAATAAAAATGTGATGACCCAAGCCTGAGGTCAATTATGATCTAAAAAAGGTGATGACCCAAGGCTGAGGGTAATTCTGACCTAAAAGGGGTGACGACCTAAGGCCAAAGTCAATTCTGACCTATAAGAGGTGACAACCGAGGGCCCGAGGTCAATTCTCACTTAAAAGATGTGACGACCCGGGGTCGAGGTCAATTCTGACCTAAAAGAGGTGACGATCGATGTCGAGATAAAATTTGACCTAAAAAGGTGATGACCGAGGGCTGAGGTCAATTCTGATCTGAAAGAGGTGAAGACCCAGGAGCGAGGTCAATTCTTACCTAGAAAAATGTCGACCGAGGGCCGAGTTCAATTCTGACCCAAAAAAAGTATCGAGTCGGGTCCAAGGCCAATTATAACCTAGAAGAGGTGACGACCAAGGGCCAATTCTAACCTAAAAATTGTGATGATTTGAGGTCGAGGTCAATTCAGACATAAAATAGGTGACAACCCAAGGTCATGGTCAATTTTGACCTAGAAGAGTTAACAACTGAGGACCAAGGTCAATTCTGACCTAAAAGAGGTAACGACCCGGGGCTAAGGTCAATTCTGACCTAAAAGAAGTGATGACCACAGGCTGAGGTTAATTTGACCCAGAACAGGTGACAACTGAGGGCTGAGGTCCATTCTGACCTAAAAGAGATAATGACCTGGGGTCGAGGTCAATTTTGACCTAAAAAGGAGATGACCGAGGGCTAAGGTCAACTTTGACCTCAAAGAGGTGACGACTGAGGGTCGAGGTCAATTCTGACCTAAAAAGGTGACGATCGAGGGTCGAGGTAAATTCTGACCTACAGAGGTGATAATCGAGGGTCGAGGTTAATTTTGACCAAAAAGAGGTGACAACCTAGGGCTCACATAAATTATTACCTAAAAGAGGTGACGACCCAGGACTGAGGTCAATTCTGACCTAGAAGAGGTGACGACCTGGGGCTAAGGTCAATTATGGCCTAAAAGAGTGATGACCTCAGGATGAGATAAATTCTGACTTAGAAGATGTGACGACCCGCGGTCGAGGTCAATTTTAACCTATAAGAGTTGACTATTGAGGGCCAAGGTTAATTCTGACCTAAAAGAGGTGACGACTGAGGGTCGAGGTCAATTCTAACCTAAAATAGGTGACGTACCACGGCCGATGTCAATTTTGACCTAAAAGAGGTGACCACCTAGGGCCGAGATCAATTTTAACCTAGAAGAGGTAACGACCGATGGTTAAGGTCAATTCTAATGTAATAGATGTGACAACTCGGGGCCGGAGTCAATTCTGACCTAAAAGAGGTGACAATCCAGGGCCAAGTTCAATTCTGACCAAGAAGAGGTGACGACCAAGGGACGAGGTTAATGCTGACCTAAAAGAGGTGACGATCGAGGACCGATGTCAATTTTGACCTAAAAAGGTGATGACCCAGGGTTGCGGGCAATTCTGACCTAAAAAAGGTGATGACCCCGTTCCGAGGTCAATTCTGACCTAAAAGGGGTGACAACCCAGGGCCGAGGTCAATTCTGACCTAGAAGTGGTAATGACCAGGGTCGAGGTCAATTCTAACCTAAAAGAGCTGATGATCCAGGGACGAGGTCAATTCTGACCTAAAAGATGTGACGATCAAGGGTCGAAGTTAATTTTGACCTAAAGAGGTGACGACCGAGGGCTAAGGTCAATTCTCACCTAAACGAGTTTACGACCCGGGGTCGAGGTCAATTCTAACCTAAAAGAGGTGACAACCTAGGGTTGAGGTCAATTCTGACCTAGAAAAGGTGACGACCGAGGGTCGAGGCCAATTCCCACCTAAAAGAGGTGACGAACAGGGGCTGAGGTCAGTTCTAACCTAAAAGAGGTGACGACCCAGGGTCGAGGTCTATTCTGACCTAAAAGAGGTGACGACCCGGAGTCGAGGTCAATTGTGACCTAAAAGAGGTAACAACGGAGATTCGAGGTAAATTATAACCTAAAAAGGTGACGACCGAGGGACGAGATCAATTCTACCTTAAAAGAGATGACGACCTAGGGCCCGGGTCAATTTTAACCTAAAGGAGGTTATGACCTAAGGTTGAGTACAATCCTCACCTATAAGAGGTGATGATTGAGGTTCAAGGTTAATTCTCACCTAAAAGAAGTAATGATCGAAGGCCGAGTTAATTCTGACCTAAAAGAGGTGACGCCATAGGGGCGAGGCCAATTCTGACCTAAAAGAAGTGAGGACCAAAGGTCGAGTTCAATTCTGACCTAAATGAGGTGACGACCCAGGTCTAAGGTTAATTCTAGTCCTAAAGAGGTGACGACCAAGGGACAAGGTCAATTTTGACCTAAAAAAGGTGACGACTTGACGGCGAGGTCAATTCTAAAATAAAAGAAGAGACGACCCAGGGCCGGGGTCAATTCAGACCTAGAAGAGGTGACAACCCAGGGCCAAGGTCAATTTAGACCTAAAAGAGGTGACGACCTGTGGTCGAGGTCAATTCTGACATAAAAGAGGTGATGACCCCAGACCGAGGTTAATTTTGACTTAGAAGAGATGACGACTGAGGGTCGAGGTCAATTCTGACCTAAAAGAGGTCATGACCCGGGGCCGAGGTTTATTTTAACCTAAAAGAGGTGACGACTAAGGATCAAGGTCAAGTCTGACCTCAAAGAGATGACGACCGAGGGCAAAGGTTAATTCGAACCTAAAATGGTGATGATCAAGGGCCGAGGTCAATTCTGACCGAAAAAGGTGACGATCGAGGGATGAGGTTAATTTTGATCAAAAAGAGGTTATAACCTAGGGACGAGGTCAACCATGACCTAAAAGAGATGACGACCCAGGGTCGAGGTCAATTTTGACCTATAAATGGGGACGACTAAGGCCCAAGGTCAATTCTGACCTAAATGAGCTGACGAATGAGAGTCCTGGTCAATTTTGACATAAAAAGGTGACGATCAAGGCCTAAGGTCAATTCTATCCTTAATGAGGTGACAGCACGGGGCCGAGGTCAATTTTGGCCTAAAAGAGGTAACGACCCATGACCGATGTCAATTCTGACCAAGAAGAGGTGACAATCGAGGGCTGAGGTCAATTATGACCTAAAAGAGGTGACGACTCGTGGCTGAGGTCAATTCTGACCTAGAATTGTTTACAATCGAGGGTCGAGGTCAATTTTAACCTAAAAGAGGTGATGAATGAGGGTCGCAGTCAATTCTTATCTAAAAGGTGACGATCATAGCCCGAGGTCAATTATAACCTAAAAGAGGTAAAGACCCAGGTCCAAGGTCAATTCTAACCTAAAAGAGGTGACGATCGAGGGACGAGGTTAATTTTGAAGTAAAAGAAGTGACAACCCATGGTTGGGGTCAATTCTGACCTAAAAGAGGTGACAATCTAGGGCCACAGTTAATTCTGACCAAGAAGAGATGATCACCGAGGGCTGAGGTGAATTCTGACCTAAAAAAGGTGACGATCGAGGTTTGGGGTCAATTTTGACCTAAAAAGGTGACGATCGAGGGCTCAGGTCAATTCTGATCTAAAAAAGGTAATGACCCAAGGTCGAGGTCAATTTTGACCTAAAATAGGTGATGATCCAGGGCCGAGTTAAATTCTGACCTAGAAGAGGTGATGACCCGGGGTCAAGGTCAATTATGACCTAAAAGAGGTGACGACCCGAGGTCGAGTTCAATTTTAACCAATAAGAGGTGACGATCGAGGGCCGAGGTCAATTCTGACCTAAAAAGGTGACGACCAAGGGCTGAGGTCAATTATAACCTAAAAGAGGTTACAACCCATGACCGAGATTAATTCTAACCTAAAAGAGGTGATGACTTAGGGACGAGGTCAATTATGACCTAGAAGAGGTGACGACCGAGGGCCGAGGTCATGTCTAATCTAAAAGAGGTGACGAACTGGGGTCAAGACCAATTCTGACCTAAAAGAGGTGACGACCCAGTGTAGAGTACAATTCTCACCTAAAAGAGGTAACGATTGAGTGGCGAGGTCAATTATGACCTAAAAAAAAGGTGACGAATAAGGGTCGAGGCCAAATCACACCTGTATGAGGTGACGACCAGGGGCCGAGCCCAATTTTGACCTAAAATAGGTGAAGCCGAGAGCCGAGGTCAATCCTGACCTAAAAAGAGGTGACGACCCATGACCGAGGTCAATCTGACCTTGAAGAGATGACGATCTGGGGCCGAGGTCAATTCAGCCCTAAAAGAGGTGACAACCTAGCGCCGAGGTCAGTTTTGACCTAAAAGGGCGACGATCAAGGCCGAGGTTAATTATGACCTAAGAAAGGTGATGATCGAGGGCTGAGGTCAATTCTGACCAAAAAGAGATAACAACCCGGGGCTGATGTCAATTCTGACCTAAAGGAGGCGACAACCCACAACCGAGGTCAATTCAGACCTAGAAGAGGTGACGACTAAGGGTCAAGGTTAACTCTGAGCTAATCGAGGTGACAATCAAGGGTCAAGGTCAGTTTTGACCTAAAAAGGTGACGACCGAGGGTCGTGGTCAATTCTAACCTAAAAAAGGTGACAACCCAGCGCCGAGGTCAATTTTGACCTAAAAGAGGTGATGACCACGGTCCGAGATCAATTTTGACCTAGAAGAGGTGACAATCAAGGGACGATGTCAATTCTAACCTAAAAGTGGTAATGACCCGGGACCGAGGTCAATTCTAACCTAAAAAAGGTAACGATCAAGGGCTGAGGTCAATTTTGATCTAAAAAGGTGATGATCGAGGTCCGAGGTCAATTTTAACCCAAAATATGTAAGGACCTAGGGTCGAGGTCAATTCTGACCCGAAAGGAGGTGGCGCCCAGGGTCGAGGTCAATTCTGACCTAAAAGAGGTAACGATGGAGGGGCGAGGTCAATTTTGACCTAAAAATGTGACAACCGAGGTCTGAGGTCAATTCTAACCCAAAATAGGTGACAATCTAGGGCCGAGATCAATTCTAACCTAAAGGAGGTGGTGACCCTGAGCCGAGATCAATTCTGACCCAGAAGAGGTGACGATCGAGGCTCGAAGTTAATTCTCACCAAAAAGACATGACGACCCAAGGCTGAGGTCAATTCTGACCTAAAAGAGGTGACGATCGAGGCCAAAGGTTAATTTTCACCTAAAAATGTGGCGACCAAGGGCCGAGGTCAATTCTTACCTAAAAGAGGTGGCGATCGAGGGGCGAGGTCAGTTTTGACCTAGAAGTAGTGACAATTAAGGGCAGAGTTCAATTTTGACCTAAAAGAGGTGACGACCCTGGTTCGAGTACAATTATAACCTAAAAGAGGTGACGACCAAGGGCTAAGGTGAATTATGACGAAAAAGAGATGACGACTTGAGCTCGAGGTCAATTTTGACAAAAAAAGGTGACGATCTAGGCCCGTGGTCAATTATGACCTAGAATAGGTGATGACTGAGGGCCCAGGTCAATTATGACCTAAAAGTGGTGACAACCCGGGGCCAGGGTTAATTTTGACCTAAAAGAGATTATGACCCCAAGTTAAGGTTAATTTTGACCCAAAAGAGGTGACGAACGAGTGTCAAGATCAACTCTGACCTCAAAGAGCCGACGACCCAGGGTCGAGGCCGATTCTGATCTAAAAAGGTGACGATCGAGGGACGAGGCTAATTCTGACCAAAAAGAGCTGGCGACCTAGGTCCGGGGTCAATGATGACCTTAAAGAGGTGAGGACCCTAGGCCTAGGTCAATTCTGACCTAAAATAGGTGACGACCTAGGGTCGAGGTCAATTTTAACTTAAAAAAGGTGATGACTGAGAGCCAAGGTCAATTCTGACCAAAAAAGAGGCGACGACTTGGGGCCGAGGCCAACTCTGACCTAAAAGTGTTAACGACCTAGGCTCGAGGTTAATTCTGACCTAGAAGAGGTGACAACCGAGGGTCGAGGTCAATTTTAACCTAAAAGAGGTGACGACCCGGGGCCGAGGTCAATTCTGAAGTAAAAGAGGTAATAACCCAGCATCGAGGTTAATTTTGACCTAAAAAGGTAACGAGCAAGGGCCGAGATCAATTCTAACCAAAAAGAGGTGATGACCGAGGGTCAAGGTCAATTATGACTTAAGAGAGGTAACGACCGAGGGATGAGGTCAATTTTGATCGAAAAAAGGTGATGACCTAGGGCCGAGGTCAATTTTAACTTAAATAAGGTGATGACTGAGAGCCGAGGTTAATTCTGATAAAAAAAGATGTGACGACCTAAGGCCGGGGCCAATTCTGACCTAAAAGAGTTAACTACCCAGGCTCGAGGTTAATTTTGTCCTAAAAAGGTGACGATCGAGAGCCGGGGCCAATTCCAATCTAAAAGAGTTGAAGACCCAGGGCCGAGGTCAATTCTGACCGAAAAGAGGTAACGACCGAGGGCCGAGGACAATTTTGACCTAAAAAGGTGACAATTGAGGGTCGAGGTCAATTTTAACCAAAAAGAGGTGATGACCTAGGGCCGAGGTCAATTCTGACCTAAAGGAGGTGATGACCCCGGGCCGAGGTCCACTCAGACCTAGTAGAGGTGATGACTGAAGTTTAAGGTTAATTCTAACCTAGAAGTGGTGATGATTGTGGGCCAAGGTTAATTCTGACATAAAAGAGGTGACAACACAGGGCTGGGGTCAATTCTGACCTTAAAGGGATGACAATCCAGGGCCGAGGTCAATTCTAACCAAGAAGAGGTGACGATTGAGGGTCGAGGTCAATTTTAACCTAAAAGAGGAGTTGATCGAGGGTTGGGGTCAATTTGACCTAAAAAGGTGATGACCGAGGGCTGAGGAAAATTTTAACTTAAAAAACATTAGGACCTAGGGCCGAGATCAATTCTGACCTAAAAGAGGTGACGATCGAGGTCCGAGGTCAATTTTGACCTAAAAAGAGGTCACGATTTGGGGCCTAGTTCAATTTTGAACTAAAATAGGTGATGGCCCCAAGACGAGGTTAATTCTACCCAAAAAGGTGATGACTGATGGTCGAGGTCAATTCTGACCTAAAAGAGGTCATGACCCGGGGCCGAGGTTAATTTTAACCTAAAAGAGGTGACGATCGAGGGTCGAGGTCAACTCTTACCTCAAAGAGGTGACGACCCATGGCTGAGGTCAATGATGACCTAAAAGAGGTGACAATCCAGGGCCGAGGTCAATGATGACCTAAAAGAGGTGACGACCTAGAGCCGAGGTAAATTTTAACCTGAATAAGGAGATAACCGAGAGCTGAGGTCAATTTTGACCTAAAATGAGGTGACAACCTAGGGATGAGGTCAATTCTGACCTAAAAGAGGTGACGACCCTTGTCCGAGGTCAATTTTAACCTAAAAGTGGAGAAAACCGAGGGTCGAGGTCAATTCTAACCTAAAGGAGGTGACGACCCAGGGCCAATGTCAATTCTGACCTAAAAGAGGTAACGAGTGAGGGTCGAGATTAATTTTGACCTAAAAAGGTGACGACCGAGGGCCAAGGTCAATTCTAACCTAAAAAAAGGATGAACCAGGGTCGAGGTCAATTATGACCTAAGAGAGGTAACGACCGAGGGACGAGGTCAATTTTGACAGAAAAAATGTTACGACTTAGGGCTGAGGTCAATTTTAACTTAAATAAGGTGTGACCGAGAGCCGAGGTCAATTCTAACCAAAAAAGAGGTGACGACCCAGGCTCGAGTCCAATTATGACCTAAAAGAGGTAACGACCCAAGCCTGAGGTTAATTTTGACCTAAAAAGGTGACGATCGAGGGTCGGGGTCAATTCTAACCTAAAAGTGGTGACGACCCGGGGCAGAGGTCAATTCTGACCTAAAAGGGGTAACGACCGAGGGCCAAGGCCAATTTTGACCTAAAAAGGTGACGAGCGAGGGCCGAGGTCAATTCTAACCAGAAAGAGGTGATGACCTAGGGCCGTGGTCAATTCTGACCTAAAGAAGGTGACGACCCTGGGCAGAGGTAAATTCTCACCTAAAAGACATGATGACCTGGGGCTGAGGTCAATTATGATCTAAAAGAGGTGAAGACCCGGGGCCGAGGTCAATTCTAACCTAGAAGAGGTAATAACCATGGGCCGAGGTTAATTCTGACGTCAAAGAGGTGACACCCGGGGACGGGGTCAATTATGACCTAAAAGGGATGGCAATCCAAGGTCGAGGTCAATTCTGACAAAGAAGAGGTGGCGATCGAGGGTCGAGGTCAATTTTAACATAAAAGAGGAGACGATCGAGGGCTGAGGTCAATTTTGACCTAAAAAGGTAATAACCAATGGCTGACATAAATTTTGACCTAAACAACATTATGACGGAGGGCTGAGATCAATTCTGACCTAAAAGAGGTCACGATTGGGGGCCGAGGTCAATTCTGACCTAAAAGAGGTAACAAACCGGGACCTAGGTCAATTTTGACCTAAAACAGGTGATGGCCCAAGGACGAGTTTAATTCGGCCACAAAAGAGGTGACGCCCGAGGGTCGAGGTTAATTCTGACCTAAAAGAGGTCATGACCTGGGGCCGAGGTCTATTTTGACCTAAAGGAGGTGACGACCTAGGGTCGAGGTCAACTCTGACCTCAAAGAGGTGACGACCGAGGATCGAGGTCTATTTTAATGTAAAAAGGTGATGATCGAGGGCTATGGCTAATTTTGACCAAAAAAAAGTTGACGACCCAGGGCCAAGGTCAATGATGACCTAAAAGAGGTGACAACTCAGGGCCGAGGTCAATTCTGACCTAAAAGAGGTGACGACCTAGGGCCTAGGTCAATTTTAACCTAAAAGAGGTGACAACCGAGGGCTAAGGTCAATTCTAACGTAAAAGGGGTGAGGACCAGGGGTCGAGGTCAATTCTGACTTAAAAGAGGTTACGACCGAGGGCCGAGGTTAATTTTGACCTAAAAAGGTGACGATCGAGGGCCGAGGTCAATTCTAATAAAAAAGTGGTGACGACTTATGGTCGAGGACAATTCTGACCTAAAGGAGGTGACACCCATGGTCAAGGTCAATTCTGACCAAGAAGAGGTGACGACCGATGCTCGAGGTTAATTCTCAGCAAAAAGACGTGACGACCTAGGGCTGAGGCCAATTCTGACCTAAAAGAGGTGACAACCCAGGGCTGAGGTCAATTCTAACTTAGAAGAGGTGACAACCATGGGTCGGGGTCAATTCGGACGTAAAAGAGGTGACAACCCTGACCCAGGGTCAATTCTGACCTAAAAGAGGTGACCATATAGGGCCGAGGTCAATTCTAGCCAAAAAGAGGTGACGATCGAGGGTCGAGGTCAATTATGACCTAAAAGAGGTGACAATCGAGGGTCGAGGTCAATTTAGACCTAAAAAGGTGACGACCGATGGATAAGGTCAATTCTTACCTAAAAAGGTTATGACCCAGGGCCGAGATCAATTCTGACCTAAAAAAGGTGATGATCCAAGGCTGAGGTCAATTCAGACCTAGAAGAGGTGACGACCCAGGGCCAAGGTCAATTCTGACCAAAAAGAGCTGACGACCCGAGGTCGAGGTCAATTCTGACCTAAAAGATGTGACGATCGAGAGTCGAGGTTAATTTTAACTTAAAAGGTGATGAACGAGGGACGAGGTTAATTCTAACCTAAAAAGGTTAGAACCAAGGGTCGAGGTCAATTCTAACCTAAAAGTGGTGACAACCCGGGGCTGAGGTCAATTCTGACCTAGAAGAGGTGACGATAAAGGACTGAGGTTAATTCTCACCTAAAAGAGGTAATGACCCGAGGCCGAGGTCAATTCCGACCTAAAAGAGGTGATGATCGATGACCGAGGTCAATTTTAACATATAAAGGTGATGATCATGGGTCGAGGTTAATTCTAACCTAAAATAGGGGACGACCCAGGAGCGAGGTCAATTCTGACCCAGAAGAGTGATGACCGAGGATCGAGTTAAATTCTGACCTAAAAGAGGTGATAACCCAAGGCCGAGGTCAATTCTAACCTAGAATAGGTGACGACTGAGGTTTGAGGTCCATTCTGACCTAAAAGAGATGAAAACATGAGGCCGAGGTCAATTCTGACCTAAAATAGGTCACAATCGAACGCCTGGGTCAATTCTGACCTAAAAAAGGTGACGATCGAGGGTCGAGGTCAATTCTGACCTAAGAGAGATGATGACCCTGGGTTGAGGTCAATTCTAACGTAAAAGAGGTGATGACTGAGGGGCGAGGTCAATTATGTCCTAGACGAGGTGACGACCGAGGGTCGAGGTCAATTCTAACCTAAAAGAGGTGAGGACCTAGGGCTGAGATCAATTCTAACCTAAAATAGGGTGAACAACAATGAGGATCAAAACCAATTCTAAGGACTAAATTGTAATTTTCTTTGGGGAAATTTGGAGACTCCACTGTGGATATGTATCTTGTGGTTCTGTTGAGGGTTGGATGTTATTTTAGGTTCCGTTGGGGAAGAGGAAATGATCCGAGGGTTAGATATTTCTCGATTGAGGATTTTTTTTGTTTTTATGGTGCCCTTTGGAGACATTGTTGGGGAAATACACAATTGATTTTAGGAATTATACTGGGAAGGTAAGAGTTTCGTTGGGGAAATGAGTGTGGTAAAAAAATGTTCTTCTTAGTGAAAAATATTTCTAAAATTTATTTCGCAATTTTAGGAATTTTTTGGTATTTTCTAGCATTTTTGGGGACTTTTTGTACGAAATTATAAAGAGGGTGCCGACCGACATGGTTGAAAGGGTGCCAAATGGCAATGGCATGAGCTTTTGGGGTACCTTGAGCAAGTGGAGGGACAATGCCGATCGGTGGGTTGCAGGGAGATGCTAATCGGCATGCCCCTTGTCCTCCTATAAAAAAGGGGCGAGTTCTCCTCATTTTTCACAACTTTCTGATTTTCTTCTGCAATTAGCTTCTAAAAATTGTTCTAACATTACAAAGTCAAAAGATGGTTGAGTTATCAAGTAGCATGACACACATGGCATGGCTTGATGCTGAAGATTTGGCATGCTTGGAATGGAGGGCTAGGGTGCCCCTTGCTTTGGGCAGCAAAAACTCTTTTGACTCATTTTAGCCAGTGTCAGTTGATCGGACCATCTTGTGTAAGCCTACGCATCGTCGCTCTTCTAGGGTGATGAACTGTGGAAGTTATGTAAGTATTGGTGACTTTTTTTATTCTCTTCCTTTTTCTTAGCGATATTTCCCTATTTCTTGAATTTTGACAAAGGTTTTTACTTTTTACTTTCTACGGTTTGATATTTCTTTGTCGACTATGTATGCTCGATGGACAATAGGGCTTAGGGACATTGGGGAGCACCTTCCATTTGTGGTGTGTTAGATGGTGTAATCAACCGGTTTTGGGAGACTGACGCCTTCTCTGGATGAGATGCCTCGTTCTATGGTTGGTCTCTATGCTATGGGGGAGAGGTGGTGGGACAACACCCACACCTTGTATTTTGTCTTTGGGGAGATTACGGTGACTCCTATAGATGTGCAGTAGCTGCTGGGGCTGTATTGTGATGGGGCGCAGATTGAGGTGGATTGGACTCTAAGGGTGACATCGGAGGTGGTGACGGCTGTGTTGGGTGATGTGGAGAGGGTAGTCTCAGTGGACTCTTTTTTTTGTCTCTTTTGAGAGAGTTATTGTTGAGTAAGAGGATTAATGAGAGCGACAGGTGGTAGGTGCGGTAGATGGCCCATTTGTTTATTTTGTTGGTGTTGGGGGTTTCTTGGTCGCGTCGAGTGGCGATGTCATCCATTTGTTATTTTTGCCATTTTTTAGGGTGTTTTCGAACATCCCTCTTCGTGACTGAGGGAGCCTGATCTTAGCAACCCTTTATTATTCTCTTGATGCGTTTAGTCGGTGTTGTCGACAAACTTTTTATGGGGCCACATATCTTCTTGATGTATTCTTTATTTTTCACATTTTATGCATCCTCATTTTCCTTTATGAGTTTTAATCTTGGCTTCTGGATTGCTGACCTTCTGTCCTTTACAAACATGGTTCTATGAGGTGATTGGGTTTAACAACCAATTAATAGATTTTAAGGACGAGTCAGTTGGGGAATTCTGTCGGGTGTACCATTGGCAGAAGTTTAACTGTCAGTCGAAGAAGTCCCTCTCTGGAGGCAGTACGTTAGGTCTTGAATGGCGTGACGAGTGATCTGGTAAGTCCTTCTTTTTTCTTGAGACTATCTTTCCTTTGATGATCTTTTCTTGATATTGATCTTCTACTCTTAATGGGGAATTTGCATGTGACCTTCTATCCCTGGGGGGTGGCTATCTAGCATACGGGGTTAAATAGGGGACATGCAAAAATGCGACGTCTGTTGGCACATGTGTTTGGCCACTCTTGGTACCTCGGGGAGAGACTAGTTCTATAGATTGTGTAGGATAAGGTTGCGGTACCATCGGTGAGGCCCTCGATATACATGAGGCGAGTGTTGGAGATGTCGAATGATGAATGGGTAGCGGTGATGATGGGTGAGCCTTACTCGTCATATACCGACACGGGGTAATGTATGACTATATGGACTTTGTGTTGAGCTAGTTGATGCCACCCATCATATATGGCGTGATGCCTCTCCCCTGTGCAGGTTCGAGTCGGTCGATGGGGTCTTCCCACAGCATAGATGGTGCGTCGACATCAGCGGCGATGACGTCTTCGAAGGCTCCTTTTGAACGGTTGGTCGCTCCTACTTACAACATCCGATGGAATGATGGAGGGTTGGTGCATATGGTGCACCATCCTAATGTGATGGATCCAGAGGATTTGGGATTAACAAGGGAGGCCCTTCGACCTGAGGTAAACTTTTCAGCTCTTTGTCTTTTTTATTTACTGATTTCTTCCTTTGCCTCAAACTGACTGATTTGTTCTTTTCAATTTTCCTTTGCATCATATCCGAGTCTCCACCACTTGGCTGAGGGATATTAGGGATTGGATATTTTTGATGACCTCCCACATTCGGTATGAGATTATGATTCCTTCTTATTTAGTGTCATATGCCTCATCTGAGGAGAGGTCGGGATAGGGGAGTGGAGGCACGTCATCTCATCTTCGGGGGAAAAGAGCGCATCACAAGGAAGGAGGCTCCTAGAGAGAGAGTGAGAAGGAAAAGAGAGATAAAGAAGAGAGAGAAGTTGTAGGAGAGGGGAGGAGGGGGAGAGAGAGAGAAGTAGGTGGGTTTGGGCTAAGTCCCATTGTATTTCCTTGTTTTTCCTGCAAAACTAATGTACTATAGCAAAAATCCATGCAAATAAAATGAAGTTTTTGTTAATTTTTTTTAGTGGCTAATGCACATGCTCTTTTTACTTTGCTGCTGAGACCGTAAAACGAATTAAAAGTGATTGGGGAAAGAGTTTATTTTAAAATGGGATGAGTAAAAATATAAGGATAAGGGAATTCGGAATTCCCTTAAAATAAAAATTATTTTTATAGAGTTTTTTTTATATTGATAAAAATGGAAAAATGGAATTGTCCTAAAAATAAGGGGTTGTCGATCTGCATTCCCCTTGTCCTGCCTATCGGCATATCAGTCCAGTCCAATCAATCCAAGGATTTGATTGCACTTTCTTCCATTGCTTAGTATTTGGTGGTGTAAGTTTTCGTTCGATTTCCGCAAGGTTCCTTGTCTTTGTTTGAGAGTTTGCAAGTATAAATAGGGGTATGGATGGAGATTTTTCTTCACACTTCCACATTCCTTCTCCTTTACATTCTTCTTTGTTCACTATCTTCTTATTTTGTGATATAACTCTCCCTGGTAGTGTTGAGTTTGAAAATTATTTCGAAACTTTAGAAACAATGTGTTCCTACAACATTGACTGTGACTATTTTAACATGAAACGAGCCTCTTTATGGTCCAATCGGCCTATAGAGTGGAATATGTTGATGGCGGCAGTTGAGTTCTAGTACCCCAAAGACCATGTCTTTCTCTTCGGGTTGGATGAAATATGTCCGACCTATGAAGAGTTTTCTGACATATTGGGGATAAATCCCAGCATTGCAGCAGCTATGCTTGAGTTTTCTTGGTCCCCTAGGGATCTCTTGGCTGGATTTTTCCCGGTCCCCTAGGTCGTTGGTTATGGGACGAATGATTTCTCTTCCTGGGGTGCTACGGTTTGTACATTTATAGGATACTGGTGATACTGGCTATGCTAGATAATTCATTCTGGGATTGGTTTCAAAACTGTTGTTGGTAACTTGGAAAATGTTAGTGGACCCCCAACTTACAACTATTCTTTCCTAGATGTCGTACCATCAGAATCCTGCAGCGATGATACTGGCAGAGACTTTGAATGGTCTGGATGCCTGGCGGGACTTGAGGCTTGCACTGGTCAATGTCATTGTGGGGGGGAGTTGTTGCCCATTTCAGAACTCGGAGAGTACTAGCATGTTTGGTTAGTAGGCCTCAAGAATACCTCTTCTTACTTTCCATGGAGGCTTCTGCGCCAATTTGGTTGGGAAAAAATTATGCCACCGTGGACACTAGACTTCTTTCCTGTGGAGGATCTGACAGAGCGTATGCGCATGCAGCTTGGCTCTTTGTGAGAGAATAGTCAACAGTCGACCCGTCCATCCCAGTCTGTTAGTAGAGTCTAGCATATCTCAGGGGACTACCTTAAGTGGTTATGGAGAAGATTAGTAGCCACGATACTGGCTGTGGAGACTGGGAAAAGGGAGTTTGTTGTATCTGACACCATGGAGGGAGGCGTTGTGATTTTCCCCAGGTTGTTTCGGTCTTATCATTAAATGGATCATCAACAACACTCTCTTTAGGCAGGGGAAGGTTGGGGCCCTAGGCTATAGGTGACAATGGGTCTAGTTCCTCTGGCATCTACGGGTAGGGTTTGTGAAGCTTTTGTAATGGGTATGGTCATGTGTTTGGGAATAATTTGAGGGTTATTTTAGGTGTAGTGGGGGGATTGTTTTTATTATGTTTTTTAGGAAAGTATGAGTATTGTGGCGAGGAAAGTCATTTGATTCCTTGCGCCGATGTAATTGTACTGGAATTTTCAAATAATGGAATAAAGGAGTTTTTGATCATCTATTTGTGCCTCTTGATGAGTTTTGCATTTGAATTATCTATACCAATCGCTAAGGCGTGATAAAATGAACTATCATTCTCGAGGATAAGAAAAGAATAGCATTTTGTGAAAAAGAAGGGGGTCATGCTCATGTAAAGTGGATGAGCTGCCTGCGTACCTCTGAGGGTTTTGAAAATGTTTTGAAATTCATTTTTGAAAGTAAATGGATTTTTAGAGGATCAGGCCCCAAGTAGTTTTGAGCAGAGGGTAATGAAGAATTTTTTTATTTTTAGAATAGAAGGGAGATAAGAAGAATTTTAGCGGGCCAAGATTTCAAACTAAGGGTAGAATTTCTTAAGACGGTCCCGGTTGACTGGATGCGTCATTTCTTCTCCGTCAAAATTAGTGAGCATAGCGGCGCCGCCTGATGGAATCTTCTTCACAATGTAGGGGCTTCTCCAATTGGGCTTGAATTTCCCTCTAGGGTCCAAGATGGGCTCTGTTATCTTTTTGAGGGCTAATTCCCCTTCTTGGACACCGCGTTCCTTAACTCTATTATTTAATGATTGTGTTATCCGGTGATGGTACCCTTGTATGTGATATAGAGCTTTCAGCCTCCTTTCGTCCATGAGTGACAGCTCATCGAGATGACTTTGTTGCCAGTTTTCCTCGCTGACTTTGCTTTCTAACATGATGAGCGACGGAGGGATTTCCACCTTTATGGGTAGAACTATTTCATGTCGTATACCAGAGTAAGGGGAAGCCACAGTAGAGGTTCGAACCAAAGTGCGATAACCCCATAGGGCATAGGGTATCCGATCGGCCCAATCTCGATAACTCTCGATCATTTTACTGATGATTAATTTGAGGTTCTTCTTGGCGGCTTCGATTGCACCGTTTGTTTGAGGTCGGTAGGGAGATGACTTATGTCTCTGAATACCATACTTGTTGACAAATTTTGTGACTTCTTCCTCAAAATATAACCCATTGTCAGATATTATCTCGTGTGAGACCCCATATCGGTAGATGATATTTTTTCAGATGAACTTGGACACCTTTTTGGCATTCAGAACTGCGTATAACTCAGTTTCTAACCATTTAGTGAAGTAGTTAATGGTAACCAAGAAGAACTCATGTCCATTGGACACTTTCGGTGTGACCTTCCCAATGATGTTAATACCTCATGTGGAGAACAGCTAGGGAGAAGTCATGTTGTATAATTCCCGTGGAGGCATATGTTGTAGGTTGGAAAACTTCTTGCATTTTAGGCATCTTCAAACATAGGTTGTGCAATCCTGAACCATGGTAGTCCAGTAGTAACCCTATCGGATGATCTTCTTAGCGAGCATATAGTCGTTTATGTGGGATCTGCATTCCCGGCTATAGATTATCTGCATTATTTCTTCAATGTCAGTCCCTATAATACATTGCAAATGGGTTCCATCAAAGTTTCTCTTGAATAGTGTTTTATCACAGACAATATACTGGGAAGTCAGTCTGCGAAGGGATGCTCAGTCTTTCTTGTCAAAACCTTGGGGGTACCTACCATGATTGAGGAGATGCCAAATATCATACTACCAATAGTTGGCTATCTAGAAATATTCATCTATGATGAGCTCAATGTGGTAGTAGTGGGTTAGTTTATCTTGATTTTGGATAAGGAAAGGATCCATGGTTATTCCTTTGGTCATGTCGATCATGGAGACTAAGGTAGCAAGGGCATCAACTAGGTTATTCGTTGCCCGGGGCAGGTAGTGGAAGGTGATTTATTGGAATTAGGAAGCTAGATCTTCTAGGTGGGCATGGAAGGGTAAGATTTTCTCGTTCTTGACTTTCCATGTTTTGAGTACTTGACTGATAATGAGGGTTGAGTCCCCATAGACATAGAGGTCTCGAATTCCTTTCTTAAGGGAAACTTTTAGGCCTACCGTGTACGCCTCGTATTTAGTCATATTATTGGTGCAGGGAAAATCCAATTTGATGGCAATGGGAGTGTGGGAGTCATCAGGGGCAATTAAGAGTATCCCAATGACATACCATTTATTTTTTACGGCGCCATCAAAGAACATTTGGCATCGAAGATCTTCTTGGGAGGTATAGAGGATATTCTCATCTTGGAACTCGAAAATCCAGACATCGGCTTCTTCCATAGGGTAGTCAGCAAGGTAATCAAAGATGGCTCTTCCTTTTATGGCTTTCTGCATAACATATACAATATCAAATTCGGTTAGAAGCATCAACCAATGGGCCATTCTCCTAGACAGGGTAGGCTTCTCGAGTAGGTATTTTATGGGATCCATTCGGGATACAAGTTTGATGAGAAAGGTGAGCATGTAGTGCCATAAATTTTGGGTGACCCAAATAAGAGCGACACTTGCTTTCTCCATAGTTGTGTAGTTAATTTTGTACCCAACCAACTTGCGTCTGGCATAGTAGATGGCTCTCTCTTTGCGGGGATTCTTCAAGGTATTAAGCTAGCAAAGCCCCAGCTGCGATATTTGTCAACATTAGGTAAAGGAGTAGGGTAAGACCAGGCTGCGGTGGCATGAGTACTGAGGGTCGGGTTAGGTATTACTTGATTTGATCAAAGGATTCTTGGCAAAATTCATTCCAGACCTTGGTAGAATCCTTTCGAAAGAGTTTGAATATGGGCTCACAGATAAAATTCAACTGGCTGATGAACCGGTTGATATACTATAATTTCCTAAGGAATCCCTAAATTGCCTTCTCCGTTAGAGGTGGGGGCATTTCGAGTATGGCTTTCAACTTGGCAGTATCTACTTGTATCCCATTCTTAATAATCATGAATCCTAAGAGCTTTAATTTTGTAACACCGAAGACACATTTATGGGGGTTAAGTTGCATTTGATATCAGCACATTCGCTCGAAGAACTTTCGAAGAGCGGGAACATGACATTTCCTAGTCTTAGATTTGATAATCATATCATCCACATAGACCTTGAATTTTTTTGTATTAGAACAGGCAAGATGGTTATGGCAACCCTCTGGTGGGTTACAATTGAATTTTTAAGACCAATTGGAATGACGGTGTAGCAAAAGGTTCCCCAAGGGATGATGAATGAGGTTTTATCTTGATTATTTGGGAGCATCTTGATCTGATTATATCCGAAAAACTCGTTGATGAATGACTTGAGAGCGTTACTAGCTGTGTTTTCCACAATCATATTGATGTTGGGTAGCGGGTAATCATCCTTTGGAGAGGCCTTGTTCAAGTCTCGGTAGTCAACACACATGCAAACCTTGCCTCCTTATTTCGGCACGGTTACAATATTAGATAGCCATGTGGGGTATTCGATCATATTAATGAAACCCACGTTCAACTGTTTGAACACTTCTTTTTTAACTTTGAACATCATTCGGTGCGGAGTTTTCATAGTTTCTGCTTGACCGATTTGCATTCTGGGAGAGTTGGGATCCCATGCTGAGATATCTCAGGATCAATGTCGGTCATATCATTATAGATCCATGCAAATACATCCATGAATTTCTTCAATAATTCCTCGAGTTGCGCATGCTCAAGCTCGTCAAGGGTGGCCCTTATCCTAATCTTGTGTAGTTTGCTACTAGAATCGAGATTAATAACAACAATTTCATCGTCATTAACTTGAACACGATTATATTATTTGTTATTATCCTTATTTAGATCAGTTAAGATTTTTTCATTTGCCAAATAATCATCATAAAGAGTTTGATAAGAATAAAGACAATTAATGTAAGGCACGACAAGATACTCAAAATATTCATTTATTTCATTGATAGGAAAAACAAAAGTAAGAACTACATCAAAGGAGGTCTCTGTTACATCAGAGTAAGGAGGAACAACTAAAGAAGAAGAAAGAGGATAAACATCAGGATTGGGTTGAATATCAACAGGTGGCATAGGTGTAGCATGCCAGTTGAAGAGAGGTGTATCATCAGCTTTGATCAGGCATGATGGATCCGACGATGTTACCCTTGAGTGGATCGTACAAAGTTTCTGCCCCAGTGTCTGCAAATTGAAAGAATCCTCGGAGTCACTTTCCTCATAATCTTCGGTATCGGCTATGGTTTCTTTATTGAGTGATTGCACATGATGCTAGGAATACTCGTCCCATGGATAGCTATCTTGGAAAAAGATCTCCATTCCGGGTTTTATCTTTTTGTCCATATGATCATACCATAGTTCAGGATAGCCTAGAAGGGGAAATCTTCACCCTCTCTGATGAATCTTCCATTCAAGGAATATCTTTAGATAGTCTTGGCTCTTTGTAGTCGTCTCTTTAGACCAGGTTAACAGAGCATTCTGAGTTCTTCTGCTGACGGTTGATAACCCAAACCATAATGAGGAAATTCTTTCTGTAAGGCCCTAAAACATGATTAGGAAGGTTAATTACATAATTAATTATAACTTAGGAGTTATAAGTTATAAATTGGTTATGTGTGTTAAACATGTTAATTATCATGTTTAGGGGATGCATGCTCATGTGATATATGTGTTGTTTACATTAGGTGCTAATTGAGCTTATGATCGGGGATACCATGTTTAGAACATATGATTAGTTATGTGGTTAAATGCATCATAAATTATATTTTTAATGCATGATTATGTTTAAAAAAGTAAATTAGGGTGTTGATACGAAATTGGCAATGTTTGGTCGCCAAATGTAAAAGTTTTGAGATTTTCGATAAATTGCTACTTTCCTGTTCGAGCCCAAATTAACGTATTAATTGTATGATTTTGGGAAAACACAAAATATGAAAGTTTTATATGTTTAATTTATATACTCATAGACACAAAGAGGGAGTAAATCGGGGCCCTTGATAGTGAGTAATGGTGATTTTTCCAAGGTGGGACAAATGTGTCATTAATGGTGTCTAATTCGACCTTTCATCCAACCAATCACGTGTTACCACTACCCCTATTGATATTGGACCACTATACAACGTATTTCTAATTATAAATGATATTTATGTCTTCTTCCTCATAAGAAATAACAAGTTTTGTCTAAAGAGAGAGAAAGAGAAGAAAGTTAAGTAAGAAATCTTTGGAAAATTTCTATAAATCGAGGAATCCTCGTAAGGTAATTACATCTTTATTAAAGTTGGTCACATGGATGAGTTCTATACTTGGCATGTTTTTATTTTTGATTTGTACATATATTTTAATGATACCCATATTGCTGAATTGTGTTGGAACAAGGATGGGTTAAGAACATAAGTTAGAACCGGAGCTAGGATCGTAAATGCATACTTTAAAGTCCTAAATTTACATCATCTTTTCGTAAATCATTTTGATTTAGAAAATTAATGATTATGATGAATATTTCTGATCAAACACGTTTATTATATGTTTCCATAAATTATACCCAAGTTCAAGGTTACGTATGCTTAAAAATGTTAAGTTATGCCTTAATGTTCTATTTTGACCTAGCTATGCTAAAAATGGCATAAATCATGTAATACTTATTGGAATTGAGTGATTCAAGTTGGAGAGTAAAATATAACCATACTTGTATAACATATCCGAAAATTGTGTAAAAATAGCAAGGAATGAACCTTTGGTGATAATTTGAAGTTTTGGTTTAAAATCTGCCCTAAAGGAGCAAGAATGCATACCAGGTGTTTGACGTTTTGCTCGACAAAGAAAATGAGCCCTAAAAATTATGAAACATTAATTTTGTATTATTAAATATGTTTACTGATATTGGGTGTAATATCATGAAAAGTTATATTGTATAAAAATTATGAAAATTCCAGGAATTTGAAGTTGTGTTATTCTTTTTCTTGAGAAACGATTTAAAAAAGGTTGTAATAAAATGGGCGTAACTTTGTCTAGCGAATTCGTAATTTAATTCTGTAAATTGTGTTAGAACCCTAATTAATTGGGTGTTATATAAATGTGAAGTATCATATTTAATTTCTCTTTAGTTATTTATTATTGACCAAATGATGTGATGTATTACTGGGTTAGATGTTAATCGGTGTATTCAAATACTAATGACATTGAATTGTTAGGTGGGGAAGCAGCTAATACTACCATACCAAGGAAGTAGTTTGGTATTAATCTTAGCACCAAATTCAAGGTGAGTGACCTTTCCTATGACATAAAGATGCTTATATATTCATATGGAAATGCGTAGTTAAACACATGTGTTAAAATGCTTATACGAGTGATGTCGTATTTAGGAAACATATGCATATGATTAAAAATGTTAAGTGATGTTATATAATGATATGGACTAGTGAGTCCTTTATATAATGTTAAGGACTGGTGGTTCCTACGGGATTCAGCGGCCCCGTTAATCCAATTTAAAGGTTTGTTATACTCGGGCCTAATTAGGGGATTTGGTGTTCCCCATTAACTGGGAGTTAATTGAACTGGCGGGTCCAGGCTTGCGAGAGTCACACAATTCCTATTGGGTTATAACATTAGAAAATAAAAATGGTTATATATGTGGAATATGGTCATTCACTAAGCTTGTTTTGCTTACACTTCTACAATGTTATGTTTCAGGTACGCCTATCAGTTGGAGTTCACTGCCAAGTTAGGACCTTCACTACAAGAAAAATGATCATTTATGTCAGTCAAAAACTGACATAAATGACCGTTTATGTCAATTTTAGAATTTTTCAAAACTGACATATAAAGCCCTGACATAAATGTTCATAAAACTGACATAAATAAGATCACATTTATCTCAGTTTTTAAGAACACACATAAAAACAATGGTATTCAACATGTTTTTAATCACATTTTCATGAAAAATTGACATAAATAACATCACATTTATCTCAGTTTTAGCAATTTTATGAGAGTTTTTTCAAAATTGACATAAATGTTTATATAAAAATTTTAAAAAAAAATCATTACTCCATCAATAGACAACTATTATTTGAGGTTAAATCAACCTTGTAAATAGATAATAATAAAAGTCATAAATATCACGAACTTGATATACATCAAGATATTTACAATAAAAAAAATATTTATGTGAGCTACATGATATCAAAAAGCTAGCTAATGTCTAGTTATCACCCTGATAATATCCTAAAATGGTGATGATACATCACAATATCCAAAAACTAGCATTGCAAACTACATCATAAGATCCACAATCCAAAATAATACTCAAGATAGGACGTGTCGAACATAATACTCGATCAAATTTGTTCTCAACGCTATCCAACCCAGAATGAGTAACCCTGCAATCAAATATAATCAACATTGTTTTCATCATAACACATTCATCTCAATAAATTATCATTACGAAATAACAAAATATAGTTATTCGGAAGTACCTAATATATATAATCCGTAATGAACTCAATGAACTCCATTGGAATTTCAATTAGCTCATTCAACGTGTACGTCACTTTATCAGGCAATCTTCTCATCTCAACCCACGACCTCAAACCTCTCCAACTCGAGTTAATCTACAAAGCAACAATTTGATTGATAAGAATAAATAACTATAAATAAAAAAGTTAATGTGAGAAATATGTATCGAACTTATGTCTTACCAAATTTGCATTTGTAATGCTTGCTCTGAAATAAATAAAGAGACCTGCCAACATAAGTAATAAGATATGTGAGAACTAAACCATTAGTATTCATGTAAAAGAAAATGAAAATTAACAATAGTGAAAATTATAAACTAAAGTAATTGTAAAAGAATGGATAAATAAATGTCATGCGCCAAAATTTAAGTTTTTTCACATTTTGGGTTGGGGAGCTTTTATAGGTGCAGGATCCACAATTCATCACACAATCTTTGAACTTAAAATTTGATAGGGGAAAAATCTGCAAAACTGTAGTAGGAAGAAAAAAATCTTCAAATTAGCAAGTGTGCTAGTGTGTATGTGTAACAAAGTGAGTGAGAGATAGGGGAAAGATGGGGACCTAAGTTACTTGATGAATGAAGCAACAATGGGTTCCCACCTACTGCTGCCTCCCCCACCCCCTGCTGCTGCCTCCCCACCCACCTTAAGATTTCCACGTCCACGTTTCAAAATGATTCAAAATAATATGCTTGCGTGTGTGACAAATCTGTGTGCGACAGATCTGCGTGTGTGTGTGTGTGTGTGTACGTGTGTGCATGTGTGCATGCGAGGGAGGAGATATGGGCGTGCGTGAGTGATTTGTGTGTGGGCATGTGTGTGCGTGAGTGAGGAGATATGTGTGTGAGACAAATCTGTGTGTGTGTGCGTGAATGATCGTGTGTGTGGGTGAGAGATTACCTGTACGGGTAGGGTAGGAGCGGCGGAGATGGGGAAGCGACGGGTAGGAGATTCAAAGAATACTAAAATTACCAACATCGATGATTCAAAGAATACCAACCCTTCAAAGAATACCAACCCTGCAATCAAAGCACTAAAATTTGATGTCAAACAATAAAGAAAACAAATTCAATCACACAACCTATAAAAAAATTCAACTATCTTCAAAATGTTGGAAATAAACCTCATGACCACAAAAGGGGATCTTTGTTGCTATAGCAGTGGTAGCTTGGTCTGGTGACGCAACTTATGTGTGGAACAATTATCCTGGGGTCCTCGTACCTTGTTTCTAATCATCCATGAGAAGTTATAATTGCAAAAAATTTGTTTTTTGCCAATAAATTTAAAGTTGCCGAGATAGAGGAAGTCAGCACTCTAGGTAAAATTTTACCAAGTCAGTGGGCTAAAAATTCAATGTAACAGACCCAAAGAGCAATCAAGGAGAAGAAATGCGAGCCGTCAGCCTTCGGTATTCTCAGCTGCTGCTGCCCCCACCCATCCTCACCTACTCCTTCCCCCACCCCACCTGCTACTTCCCCCCATGCCCACCTACTGCACATCACCCCCCACCTGCTACTGCTGCCCCCACCACCACCTACTGCTTTGCGTACCCCCTGCAACACGACAGATCCCAATAACTGCTCAGATGAATTTATTGTTGATAAGTCTAACAACAATATGAAATTTCTAAACATAATACAAAAGAGAGAGCTATTGATATGAATTTAATTACCACTATGGAGATGAATTTAATTACCACCAATCAAACAAAATACAAAAGAGTAGTTTGGGATTTAAAAAAAAATTATACTCATATATGTATCCAAGTCACCATGTACCTTGCTTATTTAAACCCAACTATTTAATTACCACTATGGAGCGAGAACATGAGCAAGAAACCTCACAACACCTTCTCTCTCTGTAATAGAGAAATACGGAACTAAGAAATCAAACACATACCTTTAGATCTTACAAATTGAAGCCAAAACTTAAAAGCCTTACCCAAGTATCCTCTGCAACACAATACACGCACAATACACACAGATATATGCCATTGAAATGATAAAGAAATATAAAAGAAAAAGGAAACTAAAATAACAAACACCAAGGCATAGTTAGGATACAATAAATTAATATTGTTAAATAATATGCATATATGCATCTTCATACTGCATAATATATGCCATGTATACTGCATATATGCCATACAGTATGCATACATGCATATATGCAGCCATACAGTATGCATATATGTAGCATATATGCACTGCATATATGCATCTACATATATGCAGCATATATGCAGAGCACATATATGCATACCACCTCCCCCTTCAGGGTAAAACACGGTGCTATAGTGTGTGGCTAATCCCTTTGCGCCTTCCCCAATTATTCAAGAAGCTATGAACTACGCTTGTGCGTCTTAATAATGGATTAAATATATATATATATATATATATTTAAATTGGCCGTAAAAAATCTTAGATTGAAGCTATGAACAACAAAAATTTCCAAACTATGTAATCACAAAACGGGGAAAAGTTTCAAAGTTTGCAATTCTTGAATATAACACAATCTGGAGAAAAAAATTGCCCCACCATATATATAAACAACAATCTATAAATATCAAAAGATGTAGAGTTAACTATTATTAGCCTAGTACTAACCTCTTGAAACCATAAGGGATTTTATATTAACCTCTTAATACCAGAGGTGAGGTGGTAGTTTCTTCGAAGTGAACGATTGTTTAAATCCACCCTCTCGCTCTCTCGTACTTCCTGTCAAAGCAACTCCAATTCCAGAAAAGTTTCTCAAATTTTTTATAATGGTGCATTAATCTGTCGATACATGTTTTTGTTTAAAAAGAAAACATGCTCCAGTCTCACCTTCACTTGGATCTTCATGCCAGCGGATTTCTCCAATTCTGTGTCTCCAATTCAGTCTCTTCCAGCTTCTTCTGCGATATAAAAGCATGGAAACCAAATTGGTAAGGACCTGCAATTTAAACAACAAAGAGAGATGAAAATATGTCAACACTAGCATACTAGTGACCATTTCAATAAGCTTAATAACATAACACTTTTGGAAGGAGCATTCTCCCTACTAATAAATGTCCAGTATTTCCTATTAATATATGAACAATGTTTGATATACACCATGTTAAATTCATTTGGCAATGCCTTTTCTTTAGGTATTGCCTCTGAGACACAATGATGCAACATGAATACACCCGTGATGCGTAGAGCCCGTGTGACAAACATTTACATTCATGCCAAATTAATGTACCATGATTAATCACACATGGGCCTATTTTATTTTCCAGAAAATGTTTCTATGAGTTAGTTGCAAAATTTCTAAAGTTGGATGTGGTATTTTGCAATTTACCCTCTTGTATATTACTTTGGAGCTTATATATCCTCAAAAAACATCAACAAAGAAGAGAAGATTACCTCCCAAAACCAGCAAATGTGCGCAGACCCATATAAATGGTTAAAGCAAGCCATATTCCAACAAAACCATTACTTTTAGAAAGAACAAACAGGGATGCAATGCTCAATACCGCCACTAGAACCTGAAGAAAACAAGACCTTTTACTATATGTAACAATTACATGGACTATACAAGGAAAAATGAATATAATTCAACATTTTGTTTATTTCCTTTTTGAGGTCTATTAATATCTTACCATAGAATGCACAGAGTAGGCGAAATCAGATTCTCCAAAGTTAACACCGTAAAAAATAAGGGCTATGGAATTGAGAGGTTGTGTAGCTGCAACAAACTAATTATCCAATAAAAAGAGAGCCATTGTTAGATTCCTCAAATACTGTAGAAGTTTATTTCTTAAGAATTTTTTTCTATTTGCTTGTAAGTGGAACAAATACCGGGACGCCAATAGTTATGATGTGAAGAACAGTTTTGTCCTTTGAAAAGATTCCAGATCCAAATTGCAAACCAATTCCTATAGCAAGAGCGAGCCCCAGACCCAATACAAATCCCATCTGCAAATTAACACCTCATTATTATAGGCTTTTACATTTCTGATGGAAGCTGAAATCATAGTATTATTATTGGTGCTTAATATAGAGGTTGTAACATTTAATCACCGCAGAAAAAAGAGGAAATCAAAATATAGTATTGAAGCATTGATTGTTAGACGACAAGTAAATAGCTAGCCTTTTTAACAAGGAGTGGCGAAGTCAATATTCATTGTCTTGGTAAAATTTGTGAAGAAAATGACTAAATTGGATACTATAAAAAATGTAAGGGGTCATTATTTAAAAAAATGCAGAAGTTAGGAGAAGCCATGGTCCCCTCCAAAAACGGTTGGTTTCGTCCCTGTAATAGCAAGTGAGAAATAATATTAATCATACAAAACACACCTGTAATACTCGTGTCGCGGCGGCAGTGGCCTTCTTATAGTCATTTTCATCAAATCCATAAGCAAGGATTGCCTAGACGAGTAGGAGGAAAAACACACGCATTTATCATTGAAGAACCATATAACTCGAAAATGAAAAGTAATCTTTCTTAACTAGTTATTCATATAAATTATTATATGGAAAGAGGTGTTTAATTGTCCAGCAACGGCCAAACCGTCGGCAAGAAATGATGATGCCATCCAAACTTGTAAACAAATCTGAAATGCAACCATTGTTGTCGGACCCAGCCTTGCAGCCATTGACGCAGCTAAAGTCACACAGAATGTTGCAGCTATTTCCCTTGCTAATAGTAGAAAACCTGTTCCCAAACACCCCAAGAATGTTAAACAGACGAAAAAAAGACTTGGAAGTCTATAATATCTTACTCGGCATTTGAAAGTCTCAGAGTGATTTGCGATGTTACTTTTGTAAAAACATTGAGATAAGTAGCATTATTAAAAATATTACCGTAACTGCAAGGACTAGTAGTTTCAGTATGAATAAAAACATATCCTCCTATGTAATAAGATTATTGTAAATACAATTATGATTTGAGACATAGGAAAACCTTAAGTTTGATGACTGAATCTTTATTCCATTGCTTATACATCAATATCTTTTATAAGTTTGTATTATTGTCTCATGTCGTCCTATTTTTCTAGTCCCCTATATCATACCATTTTGTAGAAATCGGCTGAACTGCAAATCTTTATAACTTGGAGGTGGGTTCGAAAATCAGCCATTATCAATTTGATCAACCATCCACTTATTAGTTGCTTCTATGAAGTGAGTTCCATCTTAGTTAACCAGAATCTACCTTTTAATCACAATCTTTTTACCATTTACCCTTCTTAGTGCCACATTTAATGAATCTGTTATATTTATATTTCCGTCCATGGCGACAGCAAGCTAAAGAAGGGTTCTCAAATCCTTATTGATATTGGAAAACTGGACTAGAACATCTGGAGCATAATCCTTAGCTTATCCAGTGGACATGTTAAGTTTGTAACCTGAGTGGTATCATTTTGACCAATGTCGAAGGTGTAAAGGCCACAAGAAAAGTAATCCTCTTTGGGCAACAAATCTCGAAACAACCCTCCTTATTTACATAATAAGTGAGATATTTTGTGAAAATCATAGTATTGAATGTACTACACGTCTAGTGAAAGTGGATTGTAACCACTCTGGGACATGGTTCTATTTTGGGGTCTGATTTTCAAAGAAGTAGAGGCAAACTTGGCACCTTGGCCGAAATTTGAACCAATTGAGTTCAGAAATACACTCAGGTAAGGTAATTCTAAGAGGTAAGGTAATGCTAAGCTGTGCTATGAAATCAATGATGAGACATCCATTAGCATAGCATTTGGAAGGGGCATGAAAAAAGGTTTGTCCGTTAGGCGAAGGAGCTTACCCAAAAGATGTTGAGATACCACCAGTGTTGGAATTTGAGTCACCAAAGTTAAACACGCCTGAGGAATCACACTTGTTTGAACATGTGAGGGAGCTCGGTAAGAATGTGAGTGTAACTGAAAGGAAATATATATGAAGTCTTAAGTTGTAAGATTCCATAAATGAATGGCTTAATTTGAGACAAAAGTGTTGGGAAAAAGAATGAGGGGATGGTTGTATATAATATAACAAAACAAGCTCTGTTGCAAAATATTTAGTATAAGTAGGAAGAACTAAATTAATAGTCATGTATAATGCATTAGTATTATCAATGAAGAGCACAAATGGTGGATTCAAAACAACTTGTTCAATATAATAAATAAAAGTCATTAGATTTCAGTGATAAGAGCAAAAAGAGCATTGGATTTATACTTTTATCTAGACAGAGTAGTAGATTGCTTTTTGAAGCAGAGGAAATGAAATTTTCACCTAGAAATATACAGTAGCCAATTATGTAGTGACGAGTGTCGGTACAATTTGTTCGAGAAGCCATAGAATAGAACATTGTATAACTGAAGACCAAGATAACTAGTGCCTTTAACATTCAAAGTATAAGCCTAAACTCTTGAAAACATATATGAGTAAGGCCATGCATAAATGACATAGAGAGTTAACTGCATATGTTAATTACGATCGAGTTAAGTGAAGTTAAAAGTGTTCCAATTAAGGACCAAAACTTATTAGATTAATATAGAAGGATGAAAGTATTTGTCACTTTTAACTAACCTTTCCTGAAGGTAAGTGGAATTGGCAAGGTAGATGGGAGACACACATTGATAATCTGAGTACATGGGATATTTCCTAAAACAACTGTGTTTGGCCCTGTGATATGCAACATAATCTTGAAGATTAAAACTCTAACCTGAATTATTTGATATGGTGTTAGACATATATTAATCGCATCAAACAATCATATACTCTCTCAGCCTCAGATTAAGAGCCACTATATGAAAGTCAACTTTTTGAAAGAAATTTACTAATTTGAATATAATCGATTGATAAGATCAAAAGTTATTTAGTTATTGCATAAGTTTGGTAAATTGATTTCAAAACGCAACTCATAAACTGAGATGATTTAAAAGGAAAATGCATAATTTGAGAATCATTTGAAGTTAGACTACAAGCCATTAGTACACATGCAACCTCGAGATATAAACCTTAGAATTCGTTAGCTACTTAATTAATAATGAAAAAAACTATTTTTTGACTCACCCCCTCATACAAATTATGATATATAAGATAACACTGTTATTGTGATTACAAGAATAAAGTTTATCTCAAATATAGCATTAGAAAAGTGTGATAAGCTAAAGAAGAAAAAAAATATTAAATTTGAGTAAACCAGGAAATTAACTTTAATACAGACTGGAGTATATAGAAAATCAGTTATATGGTGCCTCAAAGTCTATCCCATTTTTTTTTACAAGTTGGATTATTGGGGATACTTATTCAAATAAACTGGTATGGTCTGCAGAAGCTTATGGGTATTTCTCTATTAATTCAGCTTGGAATCAAATTAGACAACCTTATGTTCTTAATTAGACTAAGATTTATATATTTATACGTGTAATAAGTATTAATGATGCAACTCACACTAGTTCAATTGTAGTCTCTGTCGGTAACTAAATTATTAACTTTTCTATAGAAAAAATAAATAATAAAACTAAAACTAGATCTTTGACTATTAATTGCTTTGTTGTTCTGTTCAGGTTCCGGCGGGGGGATAACTAGGCTTGGAAGTTGGAGGTGAGGCAGCGACGGCGAGGAGGGGAGGCTAGATGGAGAGAATCAGCACAGCAGCAATGGCGTAACAGATGCTTGAGGTTGAGGATGGATGGAGAGCAACTCGTGGTGGGATAGGTAGTAGAGGTTAAACATTGAAAGTTGTTGTCCTAAATGAATATTAGGTTATCTGTCAAGTTTTTCTAATTTAACTTATGTTCAATTTTTGTTTTAAATTTTAGTTTACACCCGAAACATTATATAAGTATAAATATATGTTTTTAAAAAAACAACAGTGGGGGCTACAACCCCCCTTGGCCCTCACTTCCCCTGTCCCTGACTATAGCCAACACCAACAGCAGCCCTGCTACATTCCTACCACAGGCCTGCTGTCTGATGTCCCACCGACGTGGATCCCCACCTCTGACAATTCACCTCAACTCTATTTCTAAACATTTTTCTTCTTAGTTTATAGTCATTCAACTAGTTATCAGGTCTATGAGAGAGCTCATCGCGTGCAAACTGGTCAGCCCATGATTGACCTCCATTATTTTCTTACTGATTTTTAGTTCCACAATCTCCAGGTGTAAAGAACGTAACTCGCTTTACTAGATTACTCTCAATAGTTATTTCACCAAGACTTATCTTTTACACAAATTGGAGGAACTTTGAATTCTGGAAGTTAGGGTCATCATTTTGAGCTAGTGTATGTGCTAGCATACGGGTATGCTCCATGGCATCTAAGCTAGGAATATTGGCACCTCTCATTTGAAATAGTGATGTAATCTATGATTGCTCATTCTCAAATTCACAAGCCTAACCATTGGCACCATGTTGTTGTTCAAACGAATGATCCCAAGCGTTAGGGACACCCTCGGTATACAATCCAATATCAAATAAAACTGTGATAAATAACACCTCTTCCAGTGAAATCAAAATTATAAATACTTGTCTGATTAGGATAAAATAACCCACAGTTTCTCTTGGACTCTATCCTAGGCTTCCCAATTTCATTAAAAAGCAACGATATGTAGATAACAGATAACATATACGAGGAACAAATTCCCTTTTTCTGTTATAAATACTTCCTGCTTTCAAAACTGAAGATAAAAGATATAAGGAGACATCGAATTCCAACACAAATCAACACAATATTCTAAGAAAGTGAAATACATTGTAATATGTGAATCACTGTGTATTAGACAAAATTTGAGTATCTTATGTTAAATGAGGGATAATACACCCAATATATTCATGACAAAGGGTTTTCAGATGAATGTTTGTACAAAATAAAACGCAAGCATAACAAACCAGTGAGTCACTCATTACATGAGTATGAAGTAGAGAGCAGAGTAATAACCATGGTTCAAGGTGAAAGCCAAAACCAAAACGATATGATAAAGTTGACTAGGTATTGGTACCTAACAATCCTAAACTATTACCCATACCTATATATTAGTAAAAAAATCACTCATTGTGACAGAAATAATTATGAAGTGACAGAAAGATATAAGTCTTTTAATCATGGTAATAGGACTTGAGCATGGTAACCATGGTAATAGGACTTGAATAAATAAGTCAACTATCTTTATCTAAAATGGAGGGTGACAGAAAGAACAAATAGATAACTAAAAAGTACCTTGATAATGAGTGCATTGGCCTTCAAGAAAAAAGTATGAAGTGACGGAATTACTTTGGGAGCCCATCACCTTATCAGCATCCTTTAATGCAAGCTGAAAGAGAAGTTTATATATTTTAAGATTTGGGAGGGATTTAATAAGTAGAAAAAGGAATTCTTTTCACCATATGAAAATAGCAAATAAAAATATAATCCAGCATCTGTTGTGGGATCAAGCCCACTCAATTCTCTATAAAAATGAATAAGACTTAAATGCATTTGTGAGTACTAAATCCCATTACCTAAGAGAAAAATGACTCCTTCGATGGTCTGTCCAAGATTTCTTCTTGATCTATCAAAGTATCCATTTTCTCATTGTCTATCCATTAATACCTATAGGAAGCTGAGCAAGCAAACACAATTAATTAAACTATTCATGAACATGTATGGAACCATTATCTTGACCACAACCAAAAAGAAATTTATAACAAAGTAAAATCAGTCTTTGAACATGATTGTTTAAAATCCCTACGTAACTTTTAATAAATGAGATGAAAAATTTAAATCAGAGTTAAAATCCTTAAATATATAATTTCATCTCAAATCAAGTTTTATGTGGTAATGACAAACATGCAGCCTATGACCACGATAAGTTTTATTATCTTTGGGCTCCCTTTTTAGGCCTTTGTTCTTGTACTTGTAAACCCATATTAGTAGTCTAAACCTAGAATATGAAATGAAGAAATTTGAATTGCGAAGAAAATTACATTTTGTTATTGATCCTTTGTCGACAATCTGGTTGCAAAGTACTCATCTAATTGTATGTGTCCATCACTAGTTCTCTAGCTTGTGTAGGCCTCCAATTGTTAGAATCTATCACCTATGAAAAGCACAAAATTCAGACAATCAATAGCCATTAACAAAACTGTAAAAGAAATCTGAATTATTTATATACACTAATTTAAGGTCGATAATGAGGTGATGTGATCGAGAAGGAAATACGTTGATGGATTTATAGAACCGTTGGTCTTTCTTTGGTTTTCAACCGAGGAAAAGTTTCAAGTGATTAAGATTGCTATAATTAATGTCTAATTTAAGTTCAGGAAGGGAAGCCTATGAGAGCTGTGTGTTAAGTAACGAGTGTGAACATATTGAACTCTATGCTTTGAAAAAATTTGGGAAACCAAAGAAGCATTGGCAAAAAAATGTAATAATGTATTATTGGACTAATCAAACTAAACAATAAGAGTACAAGCGTCTTTTTCCATCACTAATGCCTTTGATATACGAAGTATAAGATTAATATTTTGAAGATCTATAAGAGTAGGGTCAGGCATAAATGATAGAGAGAGTTGACTACATATGTTAATTCCGATTGAGTTAAGCTAAGGTAAACATGATCCAATTAAGGACTAAAACTTAGTAGCCTCAACCCAATAATGAGTGGAAAAAAAATGCTGAAGCTACTCTGTGCGTGAAATTCATGAAGTTTGCATTGAATTGGACGAGAGCATCTTTATTTGAGTGATAATATTGGTCGCATATAAAAGTATTAATTCAACATCAATATGGTTTCAGACCTCTAACCACAAACTTCAATCGAATATTTGTTCCAATCATATCAAACACATCAACAACATTTCATGCACAAATGTATACTTCATCTTATCATAAATCAATGCAATACACACTACCCATGTCACAAATCCAAAACTCCCTAAAGGACCAAATAATTTAACCAAAAGAAACCCAAATTTTGAAAAGAAATCATTAAACAAAAATAAGTCTCTTACTCACAATAAATATCTAATAAAACTCTTTTACCTGGCCCATCTAGTCCACCTCCTCGATCAAGGGAAAATATGGGGTCAACCTGTGTTCCAAAAGAGAAATAAGAAGATTCAGGAAAGTCTACAGGTACTAAAATTGTAGATAATGTGAAGAAAAATAAAAAATTTCCGAGGAAAATGAGGGTTCACAAACAAATAATGCATGTTTGATATAAGCATTACCAAAAGGATAGATAAAAGAAAATAGAGAATATCACATAACTTAGAAAAAGTTGAACAATTGTTGTCCAAAATTCTATTTGGTTCAATGGGTGAATAGTGTTTAAACTTTATAAGAACTAAATGAAATGTATTAGTTCCAAAATTCGCAAACAAATAGTATGGTCATGCACCACAAGAACTCTCAAACCCGCTGAGAACGGGATATCAAACATTCATTCAAACTCTAATTGGATGAGAACTGCAAAGCAGACATATTATGATGGGAAGGATGTGATTTTAAGTTATATATTGTTAAGAATAAAAATGTGTTCGAAATTGTTGAATTGTTGAATTGTTGAAAATTGTATATTGGTTTCCAGGAGAGAACAAGAAAGTTTGTAATGAGGGAATAACTTTCCATCTCTAATTAGTATGAAGGGAAACAAAAAGAAAAAATTAACAAACTTTAAAATACATAGTGTGAAAAAGATACCATATAGCCTATAGAATAAAATAGTGAAGTTGGACTAAGAAGAGAGCATATAAGAGGCATACCCCATTACTTACTTATAATGGTGCGAAGGTATAAAGTATAGAAATGAAATAACTCAAAATTATTGATAAAAACATAATTTGGAGCAGCTAATTGAGAGAGATTACTTACAAAATAAAATCAATCAACACAACACTGAAACTATACAATCAACACCATAATCTTAGTTCATAACTACAACGGTTCACACCCCAAGTCGTAAATGGAAATAACTTTAAGGATCAAATTATGTTAAACGCCAAACTTTGAAAAAAAAGATATAATATATCTAATTTCTTCAACATGTTTTCTTCAACATTAACCTCTTGATTGAGCGTTGGTATAAATATATAATATATCTGTTTTCCTAAATGTATGTCAAATAATAGGCTAGTTAAATAAAAGCTAACCCGAAGAATAATTGTTTTCTTTGTTTACGAAATAACAATTCTAAATATGTTACAAACGCATATGAATAGATAAATTAATGGTAGAGGACATCAACATATTTCAAAACAAATTGTAACAACATATTATCCATCAATTGATAGAAAAACACACATGCCCAAACTGAGTATGATATGTGAGAAGAATATATAAAATGTTCAGTTAATTTAACATCATACCTCAGTAATGCAATTTGAGACGAGTTCAAAAAGATGAAATCACAAGTCCAAATGTTTAATCACAAAACACTGGATCAGAAACACAATAGTCATTCGGTGTATAAGAATATTCAAGAATCCAAATAATGATTTTGATAACAGACACATATTTGAATATATTTTTCTTCATACGCATACATATATGGACAAATACAATCATCATAGATGTACTTGTGTCCGTGCATATTGTTATATAAGCCAAGACAATGAAACCATATAATAGTTGTTCCTATATGGTGCATATTATTTCATATGAAAGATATACAAAAGTTAAGGAAATCAAACCTCTTGACTTCACAAATAAAAATTTCACTAAACACATAAACTTTCATAAAGAAGACCACATAATTTGATAATATATTACAACAAACATGCGATGACCCCTTTCCAAACAAGGAGACTAACTATGAAGAATAAACTAATTCGTCAAAAAAATAACTGACATTTACTTTTAATCACATGATCACAAAAATTCCATTCAATTAAAAGAGAAGTCATAAAAGAAAGAAAGCAAGAAAGAAAGAGTAAAACACCCATTTGGGTGTTTTCTCAAACAATAAACAAGAATGCTAGAAAATGACAACACAATATAGAAAGATAAAGATCTCAAAAAGTAAGAGGCTCAGTGCTACAAAAATCCAACGCTAGCATGAACATGAATTTACAAAGATAAAATTGTATTCCCATTCAATATAGAACTTATTAAGCTAAAAAAATATCTTTAGATATGATATATCGTACATAAAAAACTTAAGTATCACAAAAACAAAAAGAATAAGATGATTCTATATAGAATTCCTAAATTCATATCAAATGGTTAAAGCTATAGTGTCATGTGAAAATCCATTATAATCAAGGCTCATATCAAATATTAAGTGTGAAGGTTTACATATTTTGTTTCTCCAGCTCATACGCCTCCATGTTTGTATCAAATAAGAACAAAATTATACCAAATATAGGGAACCCCTAAACATATGCATATGTGTAATATTCTCTTTGTATGAAATTGTAGATGTAGATAAACAAAAACAAAAATCACACAAAGCAAACCATATTCAGTACTAATATTAACAAAATTGAAGAAAACCCTTAATGTAAATGCAAGATCAAATGGAAACCCTAGGAATTAATCTTAAGGATAAATAGTGTGCCTCTCGTGGAGATGTAGGATCGTCGGTGTCGTCGCTGCTGCCTGTAGAGGTGGATTGTGTGAGAGTGATATGAGAGATGTGAATCTACCCGCTAGAACGTGTGAGAGAGATTTTTTTTTTGGGGGGGGGAATGAGTTTTGATATGGTGCCAATTCATGGGAGCGGGAGAATGGAAAGAAAAGCCCCACTATTTTTTTCCATTTATCTCAGTTTTTACATCAATTCTAAAATAACTAAAATTACAAATGAGTATATATAAATGTCAATTATATATAGATATGAGATAAATGGTTTGTTTTTTTATCTCAATTTTACTTAAATTAAAATAAAAATTCACCTTCAAAGCCCAACTAACATAAATGTATATTATTTATGTCATTTTACGTTTGTCTGACGTAACGTCAATTTTCCAACTGACATAAATGATTCTTTTTCTTGTAGTTCCTTAAAACGGGGGAGTGATGGATATCTAGTATGGTTTGAATATCACGAATCTTGTTGTGTAAATATTAAACTAAAGATCTTGGTTATGTAAAGTTGTGTAGTACTTATAGGTTACATATAAATGTATTTATGTTTTCATCTACACATACCTTTGAAAAAAAAATCTCATGTTATTTTCCTTACAGATTCAAATTGAAGCATTGTTTATTGTTTAAGGCAATTTATCGTTAATTAACAAGGATGATATTAACTTAATTAAGTCGGGGCGTGACACTTTCTTCAACATAATGGGTTCAAGTATCCCCTGTTGTCTTCGTCCCAGACCCATTCTGGGCATCAAGTGCATGTTCTTGAACATCTGAATTACATCGAAATTGCCATGAGGTTTATACTCTGGACAAACCCTATCTTTGAAATCGTCCCCTACTGGGAGGGGAAGTGGTTCAACTCGGAAGCTTGACAGAAGCATATAATTTGCCCCATGTTGCATCTTAAGTACAGGATTGCTGGAGCTTACATTCTCGATATTGTCGTTGTCTCCCAAGATGATTATAACCTGCCCAATGGTGAAGAACTCCAGTTTCTGATGAAGGGAAGAATACAGGCCCTTGATACTATGGAGCCACGATCATTTGAGTAGTAGATTGAAACAAGCTGGAACATCGATGACTTGAAATTTAACAACCGAATTTATAGGGACAACCCCTATTATAAGCTTTATATATCCTATCAGTTCTCGGTGGGTATTATCGTAGGTACGTACTGCGGCAGAGGTAGGAGCAAGGTTTCTTACTTTTATTCCTAAACAATTGAGGTTCCTCAATGGGCAGACATTCAGAGTTGATCCATTATCGATAAGAGAGAGAGGGACAGTCTATCCCAAGACTTCGACAGAGATATTAAGATCATAATTATTTTTCGGTCCAACCTTGAGGCTTTATTCTTCAAAGAAGGGGAGCATGCTAGTAGAGGTTAGAGATCCAACCAGATTCACTATTTCTTATGGCATGGTAGAAGGAGGAACTGTGGTTCATGTGAGTAGCTTGATCAAGGCATTTTGGTGCACGAGGGAAGACATAAAGAGTCCCCATAAAGTGATGTTGGCTTAGGTTTTCTTCAACTGATCAAGGATATTTCTCTCCTCAAGTGTCATTTCTAGCATAAGAAGATTCTCAACACCCTTTCATTTGTCGATTGCAGAGGGTTGCAGGCATGGAATTTGGTAGTTCCTCCATGACCTGGTCATATGGTTCACAGAGGAGGGGAAAATAGAAATCATGTTTCCTCATTGATCTCGAGGTGTTCCGATACCTTGTGAATTTATCCTATCATATCCTCAAATGATATCATCCCACATATGATGACTATCGGGCTAGACTTTTATGAGCTCTGCTCTTCATCTGAACCCTCGAATTTGCCCCCCCCCCCCCCACCTAATGGCAATGATATTATCTTTCCATGAAAAGTCAATACACTCCACAACTTCTATGGATTCTTCGTATAACTCCTCCCATTCGGCGAGGGATGTAAAAGCGAAGGGACTAGACACCCTTGTAGTTTTGAAGCATCGAGTAGCTTGAATATACTTCAAAATATAACCTGTCTGTCGAAATAAATACACCATGATCGGTACCATATCATCTAAACTGATTTATTGATCGGTACCACCTAATTTTTTTACTCTCTGCCTCATTTTCTAGCTTTTAAGAATAACACACTGAATCTTTAACAGTCAACGATCATCTGGGAGGGTAACTTTAGCCCAAACTCTAGGAATTGGCTCAAAACTTCTGTCAATTCCATATCTTTACCTCCAAAATGCGTGCAGACAGCGATGCATGCTCTCGTAAGGAGTGATAAGGCCTTATCAGAGAAAATGGTAGGGTTAATGAGAAAATATGGGCATTTTTGGAGAGGTTTAGCATAGTATATGGGTGTGATTGGTGATTTTCTTGGTATGATTTGGGTAGATTGGTCAAATTCTGGGTATTCTTCGAGGAAAATAACATTTGTATGATTCAAGAGTGGATTATAAGTAGTGTTTGGTTTAGGATTGGCTGGTGGGGTGATGACACCCCGATCAATCAGGCCTTGGATCCTATTTCGAAGGCGAAAACATTGGTCGGTAGTATGGCCGGCACTTTGGTGAAAATCATAATGGGCATCTGGTTTGAATTTTTAGGAAGTGGGGTTGGTAATGGATGAGGGTCCAAGGGCTTGATGAGGTTTTGACTTAATCAGTCCTGGTAAACTTTACAGAGGGGAGCGTGAAGCTCGATGTATTCCTTTTAGACTGGGTTAGGGCAAACTTTTGGTGCCCATGAAGTGGCAAGCTGGGAGATGTTGTTAATGGTTGAAATTGCGGTACTGGATGGATTTTTAAACTTTTTGGGAGGGAACTATCCAGATACTTTCTTTAGTTCACCTTCTGTCATGGTAATACCTTCTTCAATCTCCACTCTTTCGTCTCGGAGGCTCGAATATGAGGATATTATTGTCCTCCCATCATCGTTAGGACATGGGGTAAGAAGTTATTCTTCATAATGCTGACTTGCTCCTCTTTGGAAGGTAGGTTGGTCATAGTGGTTGCTTTCTCTCTCCACCTTGATATGAAGTTACTGACTGACTCCCTAGGATTCTTCTTAAGCTGTTCTAAATCACGGAGGGTAACTTCCAACATTTCGTTGTACTTGTATTGTGACATAAACTCGCGAGCAACATCCTCCCAACTATGAATTTTGAACTCCTCGAGAGATAAGAACTAACGGAGAGCGTTATCCTTTAAGGTCTGTTGGAACATTCGGGCCATTATTTCCTTGGAGGACCCTAGGAAATTCATGGCTTGGTGATAACTTTAGAGGTGAACAATTGGGGCTCCACTACCCTCGAACTTCTCGATGTTGGAAATCTTATAATTTTTCGATAAACTGGATTTAGGATACGGAGACATGTGGGTGTAGTCTATGTGGTTTCTAGAGGTTATGACTTGCTCGAACTTCTTGGTTAACATCCTAAGGTCCTCCTTGACCTTGTTCAACTCTTCTTGCTTTGGATCAACAGCCACGTGTAAGTTTGCCCCTGGCTGGCCAAGGTCCACCATGGGGAACTGGGCTGGCAGTGGCCCATTAGCAGGAGGAGCACGAGGAGCATGTTGGTATTCCTTGAGAGCCCAAATAGGCTTGGGTATGGGCCGACCCATAGCATGAGGGAAGAGGACCTCGGGATCTTCGGGGATAGGGACTCAGCTTTGTTGCATCTCATGAACCTCGGTTCGAAGGTTGTCAATCTTGGCAGTGATTTGAGTTAGGACTGTCATCAAATATGACTGTGCATTCAGTACTAGGTATGTGTTCTCCATAGAAAGTGGATGAATCCCGAACTCAAAGGAAGTGAGGGGATTGATAGAGATTCATGGTGGTTCGACTAGAGACCGAATCTAATAGGGATCCAAGCCAAGGGTATGCGATCAACCTGAGAAAAAGAAAAGTCAGGATTTATTTTTCAAAAAGAGGGGGAAACTGATATTTTTAGAAAAGGAAGGAAAATGTTTTTGACTTTTTTTAAAAAGATGAGGACAAAATATTTTTGGGTAAAAAGGGGGGGAAAAGAAATATTTTAGGTATTTTTGATGAAAGAGGAAAAAACATTTTTGGACACTTTTTGAAAAAAAATAAGTAAAACGAGAGGCGGGTCTTAGCACGAATATTATTATGTTTATTAGGTTCTCACTTTTATTCAGTTTATCTAAATGCAAAAAGAAATGTCGGAAGGGATTCGAGCCTAGAAAAATTAGGTTTAAAAAGTATATAAAACTATGGTTGAACATGTTACCGGGCTCATGGTCAGGGTCCTGTTTCTAAAAATTGCGTGAAAATTTGGTCGACATGCCGACCCTTGATTTCGATAGTGTTTCGGGTAGAAATTGGCAAACTAAATATGAGTGTCCTAGGTTTCACACCTATGATGGTATGCATTTGTTGTATTAATTGGAAGGTCTTCCCCCCTTTAGCACGACTTCTACGATATACGTCTTGCTTTTGAGGGAAATCGGTACGTGTGGACAAGCCATTTGATATACATGAGTGTATGTGGATTGCCTTACTATATACCTCATGGGGACAGTACGTGTGAGAGAGAATTCAATATAATCGATGTATGTGAACGATTTCCCTGCGATATACCTCCCATCATGACTTCGGTCAAGCGACACAATGCAGGGGGAGTCGTTCGATATATGTCGAATGTACTTGGCCAATAGAAGGTGAGAATCATATCTCTTAGGCTAACGGCGACCTGCTGGACCAGCGCCCATCGCGAAATGAACCCCCAGTTACGGGGAAAAATTTGGTCAACAACAATGCTCTTTGGTGATGTAGTGTTCAATATGCATGATTCTTGATTAGTATCTTATGGAAAGAGTATCTTTATTGATCACGCTAAGTAGGGAACAAAGTACAAGTATAAAAAGTAAATATATACTAAGCATGGATATGTGCGAGTGAGTGATGTGTAATTATCTATAAGTGAGCGTGTGGAAGTGAACCTAAGCATGGATCAACTACAAGTGGTGTGTGATAAGTGTGAGTGATCATGGATACATACAAGTTTGATATGTGGAGGTGTGTTTTAGTGACACTTAAGCATGGATTTCTAAGTGGTATGTGCAACATGTGGTTATAAGTGATCATAGGTGCACGTTGTGTGAAGTATACATGGAGGATTTCTATAAGTGTGTGAGTGAATAGTGACATAAACATGAGGTATATATGTGTAAGAAATAATAGAGGAGGAAAAGGGAACATATGGGTAGGTGCATACGCACATAAGAAAACAAAACACCCATGCAAACAGAGTCTAGCCCTCTTATGAAAAAATGTCCCCAGCGGAGTCGCCACTGTGGCCATCCCGATCGAGATCTTGCATTGGGCCTCCTCTCTCTCTCTCTCTCTCTCTCTCTCTCTCTCTCTCTCTCTCTCTCTCTCTCTGCCCCTTTGCTCGAAGGAGGGAGATGGAGAAGGAAGGGGGTTCGAAAGGTCTCACGCCCTACTTAAAAACTCTTTGACGGTCATCAATGTGGGGTAAATGTAAAGAGATGGAGACGCCATCCTATTTTGCACAAAATAGGCAAAATAACATATTACACCTCGATAGAGTGACATCAAAGAAAAACTGATGCATACGAAACCAATAATTCGAGGGTTCGGAGGAGAATTTACGGAATGGAAAGGTGTTAGGCACCCATCCCACCCTTTCGGTCTCTCATGGGTTAGTATTATTGTTTTCATTTATTTATCCATGAAGTGTTTGTGCATGTATATATAATGGAGATCGAAATCGTTCAACTCGTACCATGGGCAAGTTAGAGTGAGGTCATCTATAGGAATGTTCCCAAAATAGTATATATAGAAAATAGGATTTATGCGTTTATCATGATATTGATCTTTATTATGAAACGACATTGTGTGCTGGATGAAGTGGTAATAAACATAATATGCATATTAATGTGAGAATATGATAAATTCAAAAATGGAGGATTTAGAAAAATTGGGGGATTTAGAGAAATTGATAAATTAGAAAATTTAGAAAATTGGAATTTTGGACTCGAGTCTAGGGTTTTAAGACGAAATACCTACGTAGCCTATAAAGGCATCAAAGTCCACATAGTTCGAATGCACTTTGGGGGTGGGGTTTATCCCACAGATTCGAACGGGATTGGTGTGTGTAAGTGTGATGGATAATCCTGCTCAGAATTTATGGGTGTAACCCTCTTTTTGTTTATTTTGGTTTTTTTATAGAAACTAAAGTATGTTCGATATACTAATAAAAATGTGAGATGTTAATGTGTATGAACTAAAGTAAAAACTAGATTATGAATCTAATGAAATTTATGCCAAAATAAGGAATTTAAAGAGAGAGGGAAGGAATTGGACCTTCCTTGGAGCTTGATCTTTGATCTTGGATGAACTCCCTTGAATGTGAGATGAATATTGGATGAGAGAGAATATGATTTTACTAAATTGGGTATGAAAAGGATGGGAATGTAAGCTTGACTAGAACTTCACATAGAGGAACTTCGCTGATTTCGAGAGAATGTCGTTGAGATCACTGATGCTGATGGATATTTGGTGTATTGGGAGAGAGGTCATGACCTCTATTTATAGGGTTAGGGGTGGTGCTGATCAGCATTTCCCTAGTCTTGTCAATCGGTGGGTAACCCTAGACACCCTACCGATAGGCAGGGAACTGGACTTACCGATTGGAAGTCTCGTGCAGATTTTTCTAGAAACACGATCGTAGATCGTAATTCATTGATTTGAATCATGCACGGGACCTACCATTAGAAATTTAATTCATATACCTTCAAGATTACTTTAGATCGCTCTCGGGTCCCGAAGTTGACTTTTTGTTAAATGTGTCTCGAAAACGCATGTCGATCCCGGTCCTTTGGACGGGAGATCACCGGATGGAAACGGATTGTTTCTTCCTCATGGTAAGTAAGAATTGCACACGGGGTGGACCCTTGTAAAGGTTAGGAGATTTATTTTGACATTCCAAATAGTTTCATTTGGCTCAGAAAGATAATCTTGGTCAATTGAGGCCCGAAAGAGCCCGATGGCCTCTTGGAGTAAAATGGATCATTTGGTCGCTCTATAAGTCAGAATTTCACACAAGGTGGACCGTTGGAAAGGGTATTTATTGACCTTCAAAGATGCATTCAGTCTCGTTCGAGATGAAGAGTTAACTTTGATCAAATGGAGCCCGGGAGCGCCCGGTGGCCTTCGAATTAATTTTTAGGGGAAAATGGATCCTTTGTCCAAATGATTATCTTGTTTTATGCACGGGGCGGATCATTGGAAAGGTTTTTCTATGACCTTTGAATATTCACAGAGGTTTCTCTATGAAGGTGAAGTTGATTGGGTTAAATCGAGGCCCGAGAGCACCTGGTGGCCTTCGAATTGATTTTTAATAGTAAAATGGTTCGTTCGTCTGAACCGTTAACCTGATTTACACATTAGGTGGACCATTAGAAAGGGGATTCAGACCCCTCCAAATATTCTAATAGCTTTCACTCTGATGATAGATTTGACCGGAGTCATACGGGGCTCGGGAGCGCCCGATGACCTCTAGATCGGTACTCGAAGTATGACCTAGGATTTTTAATGAAATGGGTAGGTGCTAAGGACCTAAGGAGAGACTTAGGGGGTCCTATAATGTGGTTACTACACTCGTTACATGTGAGAGTTGATGGGGAGACGTGAAGCATGAATTAGTAAAAAAATTATATTTATTAGTGAAGAATCCTTGCAACTCTAGGGCTCTGACCCAAATTTTAAGTATTTTTCCCACGGGTATTCGAAATGATAGGGATAGTAGGACTGATAATGGATCAGGCTTGAAGTTGCATTGGGTGAAGTGGATTCCACTCCATTGATTCTAGTGTAGGTTGTACTTTAGCATTTTGGTTATTTTATTTCATATTGAGATTTGTACGGGCATAAGCCCAAGGGTTTATTTATATCAGTTGTACTTAGCTTTATATTATGGACATGGTATGATGATTTAGTTTTTATTATTCATGAGTTGAATCCATTTTATTCAGATGCATTATTCATTATGGATTTTGATATAAAATAAAGAAAATATTCATTTTTCGATGCTGAGAACGGTATAAATTGTTGATAAGCCCCATTTTAGTGTATCGCGCATGGCCAGTCTTTACGTGAGAAAATGGCGGTTCTAGTGTCCTTAGGATCTATATTTGAGCTTTTTACGTTATGTGTTGCATCCTTTGATGTAGAGCCCTGTGATTAGGAATCGTTGTATTCTTTGCAATCAGTTATTACCCGATCGGACAAAGAGTTAGTTTTGGGAAATAGTGCAATAGAGACCTTCGTGTGGGTCATTTGTTAGAATTGCAAAAAATTGGGCAATATGGTGCCTAGTAATTTAAGGGAAGACATTTAGACAATTTAAGGATATGGTAATGTCCAATAATACATCAACAGAGATTGGTCAATGTAAACTATGACCTACACAAAGATGGGCATTGAATTATAGATAAAATTATTTGGGAAAAAAGAAACTAGTGATAGTATCTGTGGTAAATAAGGTGTTTTCCCTACTTTAGAGTATATGGGATACGTTTGGTTTGATATCAGGACTTAGTGTTCACTTTGGTTTTATTAATACCTTGGAAAGGATAAAGTTTGCATTTGGGGAGAATATTATACATTGGCCATCGTGGATAAGGAGGAATATTGTTTCGTTGATGTATGGATACACATATATGTATACTAGGAGAATTACATTTATTTTAGGCTTATTCGTTAGCTATTTCAGAGTACGATATTTTTCTTGAGAATGGAATTATAGTTACTTGGGACATGTTATTTTATAGGGACTGCTATGTGTTGTGATCATGTCTGAAAGATAAGATTGATTAGAATTAGTGTTCATCGTAGCCGTGAGGATTATTGTGATAAATCTTATGGGTAAGCCTAATTTTGAAGCAATGGCTTTCAATGGGAATTAGGTCGTGTAAGAACCTTTAGAAAGTTGAGCATGCTTTGGGAAGAAACATGTGAGTGTGGTTTAAAAATTTTAAATAACTCTAGGAGGTAGATACGTGTGAGTAAACTCAAATTTTGGGATAAATCGTAAACTCAAATTTTGGGATAAATCGGGCAATGCCAAGGGTCGTTTAGGTGGGGGAAAATCATTTGCGAGATGACGTGATGCTATGATTTGGAAAAGTATTTCCTTAGCAAGTAAAAGAAACAAAGTAGAAGTAAAACTAGTGAAAGCTTCGATTATTGAGATTATATATGACCGTGTGTAATATTGGTGTAGTGACGTTATCATTACAGTGGTAATGGTAGACCTGAGTAGAATGGATAGGACTTTAGTGACTTAGAAATGACTAAGTGCCTTATAAAGTAAATACTAGCAGAGAATGTCCTACCTAGATTGTGGTAATTGCGATATGAGTCATGGTAAGTTCGGTTGACTTTATAGGAGTTTAATATAACTCTTATAACGGAATAAATGGTTGGTTTGAAAAAAAATAACAAATATTGAAAATTATATGAATAGAATAAACGGTTATTTTTATTATTCCTTTGCCTTGGGCTGATGGACCTCGATAACTGACTGAGTCGTACGGTAGTGTATCAGGAGGGTTCCTTGTTTGGATTTCTCTTGCGAGACGTCCTATGCACGAAATTGGCAAAAGTCGGGAGTTGAGGGAAGTCGGATAATAGGGTGGTTATTTTATGTACGTATGTGGTGGTATACTTGTGGTTTGGATATGCTTAGTATTAATGCTGCATATTAGATATATATGTGTCATTCATATTTGTTAATGGTTACGTGTGTGCATGTATGTAATGAGAAATATATGGGCACCTAAGTTATGTTATGATAGGCATAGATGAGCCTTTTCATTTATCTCATAGGATATGATTATGGACTAATTGGGTGTAAGCATAATTTAAACGGTGAAAATAGTATATGAATTTATGCTACCTTTAATTCTGAGGACGAAATTCCATTATAAGGGGGGAGAATGTAATACCCCATATATTTTTTGAATAAAATAAAATTTAATAAGGATTAAATTAATTCTATGAAATTACTTAATTCAGGTTGTGAGTAATTAAACTCCGTATTTTTTTTAATTTTAGAATTGGACTTTAATGATTTGGAATAAATCAAATGGAATTTTTTTTATAAAAAGTATTGGGGTGTCTTACGACACAATTAAATATATTTTTGGGATAAGAATATTTGTAATGCACTTTGTGAGGTATTACGGGATCGTTTCGATATTTTAGACACTTAGAAATGGTCCCGGGGTAAATATATATATGAGTTGGCTAGTTATCGAACTAATTAGCTTTTGTATTTGGGCTCATCTGGAGGTCCAAAGTTGGGTCCTAAAGTCTAACTTGGAAATTAGAAAAAATATAGGATTAGAAGGAAGAGAAATAACTCCCCACTTCAAGAGAGAGACAAACAAAGGCTTATGATGAGGAAGAGCACCCTAGGAGGAGGAAAGAGGATTCTATACACTATTCCATGCAAGGATTCTCTTGCCATTCTTATTCAATTTGTTCTATTTTCATATGAATGTTAACTTCATGCTTATATTTAAAGTCGAATCATGTTTTGAGATTTCTTCGAATTAGATTTAAATTGATGGATTTGATGATGAACAATACATGTAGAGGATGGATCTGGAAATAATTTTGTAGAGATTATTCTAAGAATTTAGACCATTTAAATCTGAAAATAATTGGTACATTCCTTAAAATTTGATGGTTATTTCAGAATGATTGAATGAATTAATGTAGGAGAATTCACTGTGAAGTTATGGACTAAATTTTGCTATGAACCCCATGATAATTGGCCATAATTTTAGAAAGTTAGGAGTGAAAATGGTGATATTTGTTATCGATTTAAAACCCTTATTAAACATGAATGTTGGGCTAAATGTGGGATTGATAAATTTATTCTGCATCCTTGTTAATGTTAAATGTTGAATTGGTTATGGATGGATCTATAATTAGTTCTGGGCATCGAAGTTAAAGAAATTTTTAGGTTGGAACTGATCTGGGAAATCTGGGATGGAAGTGTGTAAGAATGATGGGGTCATTCAAACGACCATGCATGTCGTTTGAACAACATATGAAGTCGCGCCAACGACGATGCATTTCGTTCGAGCGACGAGAGGGATGACGTGGCATTTCTTTTCTCTTTTGTTCTAATCTGAAACCAAGAACTCCCTTAAAACTCTATTGTAACAGTAATGTATGGGTGATAAAATTAAGAGAAATAGTTATGTTAATGTGAATAAGGAAATTGTTAGGGATTAATTAATTGTGGTAATAATGTTATACCCACACTTTAATAAACTGGATGGTTAGGTGATTATTTTTGGGAAAGGAATTAATAATTTATTATAAGGGATGCTTATACCTAGGAGGTGAGAGATGGGAAATTATAAGTGTGTCAACTTAATTACGGAAAATTTAGTTAGCATACGAGCCCAATGAGTGATTCCGTTCATTTTGGTTGAGTAACACCATTTAAATAAATTAATTGAAGTATGATTAATTAAATTTCGAGTTGGAGAAATTAACTCGAGTATTAAGGGCTAGTGCTACGGGAGTTTAGGCACGGGGTAGTCGGTTTAATTTATCATATATATAATAATTATTAAGTATCGAATTTATTACAGGTGTTTGACCAAATTGTGGGATTTTGTGTAATAAATTCTGAAGGATAAAGATACGGGCCAAATGAGTGAGACTGGGCATTGTAGTTGAGTGATACTACTTAACCATATTAGAGGAATTCTTATATATGTACATATAACCCTTTTCAAATTAGTTAACTCCTTATATATGAACATATAGACATTATTGAAAAGGTATCAGGAAGAGAATAAATATTAATAATCTGGAATGATTAAATTTTGAGTCAAGAGGACAACATGCTAAGATTATTAAATGTGTGGGAAGCGTTAGTTTGGGAAGATAACTATCCCTACATATTTAAAGAGTAATAAATTATGAAGCAAGTGTGATTTAAGTCCAAAGAGGATTTTTTCAGACTTAATATTTAATTGGTAAATAGTCGTAGGATAAGGGCTTAAAATTGAATTATGGAACAATTGGCTAAAATGATATAGTTAAGCTACGAAGGCTATAACATATATGGATTGAGATTTTCTTGGATTAAGGTAGTTATAAAGTAACTATTTATACATATTGGGTGACAATATGTATTTATATATATTTGTGTGGATATACCAGTGGTGTAATACCCCGTAATTTTTAGAATAAAATATTATGACATCAATTAATTTAATGATTTCGGATTTATTTTGAGAATAAATTGAATTGGGAAGATTTAAAATTTAAGAGAGTAAAATTTTTAATTTAAGAAAACATTTATGATTTTATAAAAATAAAACTCAATTGTGCATAATAGGCTTGCGAGTGGAAGATAAAACTCACATATATAAATTTTTGGGTGCGTGTCATTTTTAACACAATACATGTCTAATTTCATAATAAATCTCTAAGTGAAATAAAAATAATTGGGACGCATTTTGGGAAGCATTAGAGACTCAGTTTAGTATTTTAAATATTTAGAATTGGTCCCAGGTCACAGGTATATAAGTTGGGAAACTTTTGGGCTAGTTGGGTTAAGGTTTCAGGGTTATTTGGAGGTCCAAAAGTTGGGTTTTAGGCCCAACTCGGGATTACCCACTAAAGGAGTGTTTAAGTGGGGGCAAACCACTCCCCCACTATCATTAGAGGAAAACTAAATTAGCAGCTACGGGGGAGAAACGGAAAAAATACCAAAGAATGGAAAAAGAGGAAGAACTAAAGGGAAAATCAAGGGAGCTTCAAGAGAAATTCTTCTACAGTTTTTAAGGCAAGAATTTTCTTGCTTACTTAATGTTTTCAAAGTATTTCTCAATGCACCATATGTATTTCCTTAAATTTCTGGAAATTAGTCTTGGGTATGCATGATTTGATGATAAATAATATATGTAGAGGCTGAATTCTTTATTGTAGGATTACATCCAGAAATTAGGTGTAGTATTCTTGGAAATTTAATTTTCATCCCTTAGGGTTCTTGATGATGAATAGAGGGTAACATGATGTTTAAATTAGGGAAGGGTGAATGATGAATTATGAACTTAAATCTGGGAGAAAACCCAACTTAAGATGCCTTATAACACAAATCGAGCGGTGGAAAAACGGTATTTAAATCTGATTTAATATGAACATTAGGTGTTCATAAATTCAAGGAATTTGGATATGAATTCGTGACTAAACCGCTAAGTTAACGATCCCAATTAGGGTAACCAAGTTGTAGGAACTCAACTAGATTATTATGAATTTAAATAACCCTTTGGAAGTGGTTTTGTCAAGAATTATGTAAATCACGTATTGAATCAAAATAGCAGATTTGGTCTTCTGCCCAGGTGCAAACCGAATCGATGAGGACCTAGGTCAGACCAGTCCGATAGTCTGGTACACCCAAGCAATGTTTTTTCTTAGAACTCTTATTCATTTTTGGTATAAAGCTAACTTTGGGTTAGGACTTTTAGAAAACTAACTAGATGGTTAAGTAATTATATTATTGAATGGAAATTTAATAATTTACTTGATGATAAATTATTAATAGTTGGGAAAATGTTATGGACCTTGGATTGGACTTTTATGGTAATTATAGAGTAATTACCTTACATATTATATGGGATAATAATATTTACTATTATACATTTGTTTGTGGACATACCAGTGGACCGTCCTATCGAGTTGGGGGTTCACGCGTTCGGGTTGTGGACCATACGTCAAAACAGGTGGGCTTGACGATGTGTAGGCCATATAGGTACTACGTAGATGCTCCACCCTCTAGGGGTACTTGTGGATCTAACCCTTCTTGTATCATCGCTGGGTATAGGCCGTATACAGGTGTCCTGTATAGGGACCGCCCCCAACTTATGTGTGTTTTGTGGTGTCCTCTTACGATATAGGGATTCCTCCGAACTTGTCGATAGAGCACGAATTAGACACCAATTGTAGATGCCCTTATGATTCAATTATATGGAAGGGCATATACTATTAATTACCCTGATATAATGGAAATAAATTAAATTATTTAAGGATATGGATACTAAATGTTATTTTGACCCTATAACGCATAATATATGTTTATGCCTTATACTTGAGACTGAAGAGACTGGAATTAATGTAAGTTGGTAATTTAAATGTAGGGATTGCATTTAATTTAATTAATTAGGGATGAATTCATTCTATAATTGAGATGATTGCACAATTTATTACTTGGGATGTATTGAGATGCGGATAATATCACACTTAGATGAGAGGTGAGATGTTATATGCATGTGAGTGACGAAGGGGGATTATTTATTGTTCATTGAATGTACTATTTTTTCATAAACTAATCAATTTAATTCTTGCACACCTCGGGCTCTGACCCATATTTAAATACCCCCCCCCCCCCACAAAGTGCTCATAGACAGGGATAGCGGGATTGTGATAGCTATCTTGCAGCCTTATTTACTCTCCAATTTCAGCTCAGTTGGTTCTAGCATAGGTTCTTCTCAGCTTTGGTTAGTTATTTATTTGGAACTTTATAAAGGCATAAGCCCGAACCTTTTGTTTCATGTTTGTAGAAATTTATGTTACTCTAGTTGGATATTCATATTATCGTTGATGGTTTGGATCTATTTATTCATTATAAATGCATTTGTGACTTTTCAAACTTGGGATGTAAATTATAAAAAAAAAATTATATTCATAAATGGTGCTAAGGATGGTATTAATTGATAAGAAAGTCCTATCTTCGGCGAATCGTGCCTAACCAACCTTTACGTGAGAAAATTTACAAGTGGACCGTCTTATCGGCTTGGGGTTTCGCACGCCGGGCCGCGTAACAAATGTTGGCACAGGTGGGCTTAACGTTGTGTAGGCTATATAGGTACTACGTGGAGGATCCAACCTCAAGGGTTAGGTGTGGCGTTTCCATATACAGGTTTCCTACGTAGGACCGCCCCCAACTTGTGTGTATTTTGTGGTGTCTGCTTAGGATAAGGGATTCCTCTGGACTTACCGATACAACACGAATGAGACACTAACGGTAGATTCCCTTATGTATATATATATATATATATATAACCATTGTGGTATCCTTTATATGGGGAATGTGCCCTTTTAGTCTAAAGATGTCGACATTGCTTAATGATGATAAAATTGGGCTAATAAAATGATGGACGAAGATGAGTCCTAATAAATAATGTAGTAAACATTTATGAATAAGAATGATAATTAGATACTCTAAGGAAGTAGACAAAAATTAAATAGAATGAAAAACGGTGTAGCCAATTATTAAATGAGAATAATAAATTTGGTAATCTAAGAGAGTGAAACTTATAGTCTAACGGGGTAGACGACATGGAAAATGAATTTAAACACTAAATAATTTGAAGAAATAAACAAGGGTTGCAAGATATTATGACATAAGATTTTGCACTTAGTTTATGTAAATTGTGATAATTATATTTTAAAATTTATTCGGGGATTGTAGTGTCAGACATGAGGTTCCACTTGTTGTTATTGTATAATGGAAATGATTTATTCTTCAAATGGATGATTAAATAATGGAAGTTACAGTTGATATTTATTTGGGGATACGAGTATGATTGCTTCTAGATGAGAGGTGAGGTACTCGTTACATGTGAGCGTTGATGGGGAGACGTAAAGTATGAGTTAGTAACAAATTTCATATTTATTGGTGAAGAATCCTTGCAACTCTAGGGCTCTGACCCAAATTTTAAATGTTTTCCCCCAAGTATTCGAAATAACAGGGATAGCATGACTTACAATGGATCAGGCTTGCAGTTGCATTGGATGTAGTGGATTCCACTCTATTGATTCTAGTGTAGGTTGTACTTCAGCGTTTTGGTTATTTTATTTCATATTGCGATTTGTACGGGCATAAGCCCAAGGGTTTGTTTATATATGTTGTACTTAGCTTTGCATTATGAACATTGTATGATGATTTAGTTTTATTTAGGTGTAGTATTAATTGTGGATTTTGATATAAAATAAAGAAAACTTTTATTTTTTCAGTGCTGAGAATGGTATAAATGTGACACCCCGCCTAATAAAATACCGGGTGATCAGTCCTATACCAAATTAAAACAAGAATCCCAGTTGGATCATCCTTAACATCACTGTCGAAAACTTTTTAAAACTTACTAACCACCTAGTATTCCAAAAACTGGTGCCAATTTTAACTTTTTTTAATTAAACAAAACAGTACATGCGGAAATAGAATATAAACCATTCACATAACTGAATGAAAATAAACTGAATTATAATTACACAATTTGCCGAATAAATCACCGGCCACCAAAGAAATAATCCAATACAAATATTCAACACCTGAAAACTGTACCGTGAAGTCTGGGCGACAAGCCCTAAATAAAACTGAAACTGATACAAGATTTCCTACTCTAGGAATGAATGATTGATGCGTCTAATCCAAACTCCTGCTAGCATCCACATATGTCGCAGCTCCGTGTTCCTGGAATAGAATATCAATCCTGGCATCCCTATGGATGGAAACCTAAAAGGTTTTAAAAATAGTTTTATAGCAAGGGTTAGAACCCAAAACATTTTGAAAATATTTAGCAAGTGAATTAACTGCAGTAATTTAAAATGCATGAATGCGCTTCATATTTAAGTTAGTGTCGCACTCCCTTGTGGATATTCTCACCCCTCCACTATTGTGCACACCTACCGGTTATCTTAACCCCACCTAGTTGTGCTACCCCGTCCAACTAGTCCTGGTATAACCTTCCCTTGCCATACTACTCTAACCCGAGTATAATGATTTCCTCAATTATAAGTTATTTCACAATTTACTTAATTAATTCCTCTTAAATAGTAACATATAACCGTATCAAAATTATATAAAGTAAATACATCACACATTGTATTATTCCCATAAATGATTAACTTAATTAATTTCTCATTAATTAACAGCATATAACTGTAACCCGAGTTATATATGGTAAATACATCACACACTGTATTATCACCTACATATGATATTTACTACCATATTATACGTACCTTTACTAATACCCACACATATATCATACGTGTATCCATCCTTTCGAGTATACCCTCACCGGATGATTCCCTCTAAAATGTTATCTCACTAGGTGTGCTCACAAAACCTAGTTTCCCTGAGTTGGAATTTCTCACTAACTCGGCCCAAAATATAAACGTAGTGGAGGCGGTCATATTCCTTCCCTGAAAGTGAGATAAATCCCTCACCCATATATACCAGATGCTATGACCTGGGGATATACTCGCCCTACTCCTCAAGCTAGGGGATTCACCCACATCGAGCAACCTCCCTTGATAGCATTAGAGTATTTAAATTGAATAAATATCTAGTCACTGATATTTAATATCACACACAACATAAACACGTATATATATACTATCACTGTACCGTATATATATATATAATATAAACCCCAGCTTTACCGTGTACTCAAAATCCCGTACACTGCCTGAAATTTCCTGAGTTTGTGGCCCGACTCAACTTAATTAATTTTCTCACTTAATAATTTCTCTTCTTCCCGAGTCTATGGTTCGACTCTAATATATTTAACTCACACTTCAATTTATATAATACTTTCCCCGAGTCTATAGTCCGACTCCAATTAAATTAATTAATACCCTTATTAATTTAATACATTCCCGAGTCTATCACCCGACTCTAATTAATTTAACTAACACATATTTTATTTTAACACCGCTCCGAGTCTACAATTCGACTCTAATTAAATTAATTATCACACTTATTAATTTAATCCTACCCGAGTCTATAGTCCGACTCCAATTAAATTAATTAATTCCCTTATTAATTTAATACCTTCCCGAGTTTATCACCCGACTCTAATTAATTTAACTAACACATATTTTATTTTAACACCCCTCCGAGTCTACAATTCGACTCTAATTAAATTAATTATCACACTTATTAATTTAATCCTACCCGAGTCTATAATCCGACTCTAATTAAATTAATTATCACACTTATTAATTTAATCCTACCCGAGTCTATAATCCGACTCTAATTAAATTAATTATCACACTCATTAATTTAATCCTACACGAGTCTATAACACGACTCTAATTAAATTAATTAATACACCTATTAATTTAATCCTAACCGAGTCTATAATCCGACTCTAATTAAATTAATTATCACACTTATTAATTTAATACTTGGTGTCACCCAACCGTTATCCCCGGACTCTCTCACTTGGCCCGTACCTCAACATTTCCCGAGTCTATGTTCCGACTCCAAACTAATTACTTTCTCTCAATAATTAATTTAATACCTTGATATCACTTAACCAACATACCCGGACTCGCTCACTTGGTCCAATTTACATCTCATAATATAATACCCACATTTTTGCCTAAAATGTGTCACACCTTTATTTCCATAATTTCCCCAATTATATTTACCTATAATTGTTAGCACACCCGGACCCACCCACTTTGTCCATAATTAAATATTTCACCTAAATTCCTTTAATAATGTAGTGTCACCCAACTACAATTCCCGAATATCATTCTTCGACCCAATGTCAATAATTGAATTATTTCTCCAAATTCGCTCATCCCATGGCACACCGTTCGCACCCTCCTAAACCCAATTATACCACCCTATAATTGTTAAGGAAACATATGTCCCATATGAATTTATCACCAAATAAAATTAAGGGAATTAAAACTTAAATAAACCCTCATTATAAACCACCGGCCGAACTGCCCAAAATTTCCCATCGTCGATCGATCGATGGCCCGCCGATCGATCGATCGATCCCTTCGTGACAGATCTTCCTCCCCACGAAAATTTCCACCATTAATGAGCTTAAAGGTTTCTTTTCCTCGAAAACCATCTTCAAATCATCATGTTAATCATCTTATATCATTTCTCATGAACTAAAAATATCATCTAAACCCTTTAACATCATTAACACTATGAATTTTGACCCACTCAAGAACACAAAATTTCTAGGGTACAATCCAAATTTCAAATTCAAATTTCATCCTTTTATAATCCGATTTTTCTCATTCAAACCAGAAAATCATACTCAGAACTATATTGCACAATTAATTCTTTCCTTAAATTCCATTCAATGGTTCCATTAACAAAACCCCCTTTTTGTACCCATTTATCCCCAAACTGAATTTTTGATTTACACATCACTATGATATGAATTGATTATCATACTTTAAGAATCAACACAGTTAACCACTTGCCTGAAATCGTTCGTAGGGTCTAATCCGTTGTCGTAGCCCCCTTGATTTTGCTCCAAAATCCCCAATTTGGCTTTTGATCGTTTTTCCCCAATCTCCCTCTCAAACCCTTGGCTTAGACTTGTGTTGGCTTCTGATTTCCTAATCCCCCACTTAGGTTAAAACCCTCAATCCCGTTTTTCAGCTAATGGACTTAATTAAGGTGGCCCAACTCACCCCGTGTGGGCCCGGCTCTGCCCAAAAATACCCTGAGACCCAATTACTACCCCCAGGTACTCTTTTCTGACTATCTCGGCCCATCCGGACTCAACCGCGCACTCAGAATTGGCATCCAAATTAATTTATAAAAATCCTTATCTCACACCCAATTTAGTATATACCGACTCCCGGCTGGGATAAGTGTATACCTCGTCATTAATACTTGAAATGACGTAATAAAATTATTACTATTCACTTAGTACATAAATTTCTCTAAACATTAACCATTCACTCCCCGATTAATATTTAAATATATATATTGCCATAATTAATTCAATTAAAATTACAACACACAAGTAATTTAAAATTCCCGAATTAATTAAATATTAAATGTACAAAAATACGGGGTGTTACATACTTCCACCCTTACAAAGGAATTTGGTCCTCGAAATTAAGATAAACCTAGTGTTCCAAAATTCACATCTTTCTCACTAGTCATGTGCCTCCAAGCCCGCTATATCTATCACATCCGCTTCTAACCATACGTTACACAAGTATATGCATTTAAAATTTGCCAGGGCCCCCATACACCCTATAACCATGCTTAATCGCACAAAATTTGCCTTAATTAACCCGAGTGCTCATACACCCTATCCCCGTGCTCCAACGCACGAAAGTTACCCGACTATGCTAGTTGTAACCCGTAATATAACTTTGAACCCGTAGTCATATCACACACACACACACACACACACACACACACATATATATATATATATATATATATATATATATATATATATATATATATATATATATACTGCCCGGTGTAGACACCACATTCTGTTACCCCTTAACTCTCCTTAGGTCCCTAGAACCTCCCTTCATCACTATAAACCGAGGTCACGTCCCGAGTACTGACCTGGAGGCCATCAGGCACCCCCCGCTCAGTTTGACCCAAAAGTCAAACTCCTCGTCTCGATTGAGACTCAATGAATCTTTGAAGGGAACTGAATACCCTTTCCAACGATCCACCCCGTGCGCGATTCTGACTTACCATGAGGACGAACGTGCCATTTGCGTCCGAAACCAGACCCATAGGCCACCGGGCACTCTCGGGATCTGTTTGACCTAAGTCAATCCTTCAGCTCGACCGGGACTGAATGAATCTTTTAAGGTAACTGAATACCATTTCCAACGGTCCGTCCTGTGCGCAATTTTGACTTTCCATGCGGACGAACGATCCGTTTGACTCTGAGAAGCCACCGAGCGCTTCCCGAGCACGGTTGACATAAGTCAACTCTCCAAACCAGGTCAAAATCTTTGGAATGTCGAAGTACATCTCCTAACCTTTCCAACGGTATGCCCCGTGCATGATTCGAACTTACCATGCGGACGAACGCGCCGTTTGCGTCCGCGCGATTCTCCTTCCAATGGATCGACAAACGCTTATGAGCCACATTTGACCCAAATTAAACTCCCGAACTCATTACCGATCCAAAGGACTTTCAAAGGTCTATGAAATACCTTTCCAACGGTATGCCCCGTGCGCGATTCTGACCAACGGTTTGCCCTCAGTGGCCAATTTTCCAAAAAAGCCTGAGGCGCACTGCCAGATGGCAGGTCCCAGATCCTGCCTATCGGCACCTGCCGATAGGCAGTGCCATGATAGGGCCGATCGGCAGTGCCCTGGGGTTATAAAAGGAGGCCTTGGCCTCATTTGCAAAGGAGCCCAGATCTGATAGAAATCTCTCTGAACGAATCCCAGAAACCTCTCTCGAAGGCAGCGTGATTTCAACTTCCAAATCCCTCTTTTACCTTCACTTTTCATCATCCTTTTCATCAAACTTGGTGAATTAACCACTCTCCATCATCATCCAAGCTAAAGGGATTCTCTCCAACATTCAAGATCAAGCTCAAGATCTTCAAGAAGGTCCAACTTTCTCAAACCCTCTCTTAAATACTCTTGAATTCCCAATAACTTGTTTTCTTACTTAGCACTTTTATTATCTCATCTCACACATCCTAATATCCTTTTTGTTTAGTATTATTGCACATCTTTTATCTTCATAAAACCCAAAAAACAAGAAAAGAGGGTTTATTCATAAATTCCAAATAAGGGATTCTCACACTTTTTCCACACTTTTCTCACAACTAAAGCACTTTTTCTACACACACACACACACACACTTACAAATAAGAGATCTCACATTTGGATTTATGGGATAAACCCCACCCCCTTGCTTTGTATGCGAACTACGTCGACTTTGATGCCTTTATAGGCTAGTAGGCGTCTCGGGGTAAAACTCGAGACTCGAGTCCTTTCTCTAACTTTTTCTCTCATTTTCTATTTTCTAAATCCATTTTTCTTATATTATGTATACGCTTATTCTTAGTGACGCATTACTCCATATGCGTTATTGTTCCCTTATAACGATCAACGTAGGAGTAACCGCGTAAATCTTATTTTTCTAATATTACTTTTATATCTTCGTACGGATGACTCGCTTTATCTTTTCCATGATACAAGTCGAGGATTCTTACCTCCATTCTATATATATACACACGCACACATATCACGGGGGGAAAACATAAAGGAAAATAGCAAATATCCATGAGAGACCGAAAGGGCGGAATGGGTGCCTAACACCTTCCCATTTCGTAACTAAGCGTCCGAACCCTTCTCGAATCATCTTGGTTTCGCATGCACAAGTATGTCTTTGGAAGCCATCCTTCGGGGTGGCTTCCTCTGTTTCTTTTGTCTGTTTTGAGTAAAATAGACTGGCGACTCTGAATCTCTCTACATTTTTCACACCTCACAAAATCGACGCCGGCCGGAGCGCTCTCCCGAGAGGGGACGCGCGGGACCCGAAGGATTCCTCCTCCCTCCGCGGCGGGGATCGACGGGGATGGCCACAGTGGGGAATCCGCTGGGGACTTTCATTTATTTTGAGGGCTTAACTCTATTTACATGGATGCTATATTTGTTTATGCTCCCCCCCCCCCCCCCCATATCTGCATGTTCCCGTTTCTCACATGTATATCCCATGCTTATGCTTATGTTCACACACTTGTAGAAAATTCTCCATGTACACTTCACACCACGTGCACCTAGGATCACATATATCCACATGTTGCACACATCACTTATCCATACTTGGTGTACCTTTTGGGGTACTCATACTTTGCTCCCTGTTTGGCATAATCAAGAAAGGCATTCTCATCATAAGCTACTAATAAGAGAATCATGCATGATTCACACGACATCACCAAAGAGCATTGATATTGACCAAGTTTTACCCAGTAACTGGAGGGTCACTTCGTGATGGGCGCTGGTCCGGCAGGTCGCAGTTGGCCTAAGCGATATGACTCTCACCTCCCATTGGCCAAGTACCTTCGACGTATATCGAACGGTTCCCCCGCATCGTACCGCTTGACCGAAGTCATGATGGGAGGTATATCGCAGGGAATTCGTTCACGTATGCCGAGTATATAAAATTCGCTCTCATACGTACCGTCCCCACGAGGTATATGGTGAGGTAATTCACATACTCTTAGGTATATCAAATGGCTTGTCCACACGTACCGATTGCCCGCAAGAGCAAGACGTGTATCGTGGAAGTCACACCAAAGGGGGGAACCCATGTCGACTCACCTAACCAACTACATACCCGCATATAGGTGTCAAACCTAGGACACGCACTTTAGATTGTCGGTTTCGACCTGAAACTCTGCCGAAATTCCGGGTCGATCTTCCGCCCAAATTTTCGCGCATTTTTAAAATGGGACCCTGTCCGCGAGCCTCGTTACAAGTCCAAATCGTAGATTTGCATATATTAAAACCCCACTTTTCCAGGCTCGGGTCCCGTCCGACATTGCATTTAGGAGAATTAAATACAAGTGAGAACATAATAATCATAATAATCATGCTGAGTTCCGTCTCCAAAAACATTTCTCCTTTTTTTTATCAAAAATCCAAAAACATTTCTCCCTTTTTTATCAAAAATCCAAAAATAAATCTCATTATGTACCTTCTCAGGTTGATCGCACACCATTGGCCTGGCTCCCTATTGGCTTAGGTCTTCAGTCAAATCACCCCGGAGTTTCGTCCGTTCCTTTACTACTTCTTTCGAGTCCGGAATCCATCCATCTTCCATGGAGAATGCAGATCAAAGCACCAGTCATACAACCGGATCTGCCGATGATCCTAGCTCAACTCGTTGCCAAGATTGACAACCTCCAAGGTGAGGTCCGATAAATGCAACGAAACCAAGTCCCTATTCCTCAAGAGCCCGAGGCCCTATTCCCTCATGCTATGGGTCCACCCGAGCCCATCTGGGTTCCGGAAGAATATCAGCACGCTCTGCATGCCCCTCCTGCTAATGGGTCGCCGCCTGCCCAGCTTCCAATGCCAAACATTGCCCAACCTATGGCTAACTTGCCTGTGGTTGCTGATCCAAAGGAGGAGGAGTTGAACAAAGTCAAAGAGGATCTCAAGATGCTCACCAAGAAGTTTAACCAAGTCAGGATCTCTGGAAATTACATGGACTACACCCATATGTCTCCTTATCCTAAAGCAAGGTTACCCGAGAAGTTCAAAATGACAAATGTCGAGAAGTTTGAAGGGAGTGGTCCCCCGATTGTTCATCTTCGCAGTTATCATCGTTCCATGACTCTACTAGGGGCTTCCGAAGAAGTGATGGCCCAATTATTTCAGCAAACTTTGAAAGACAGTGCTCTCCGATGGTTTTTATCTCTTGAGGAATCCAAAATCCGTAGCTGGGAGGATGTAGCCCGAGAATTCATGTCACGGTACAAATACAACGAAGAGATTGAGGTCACCCACCGTGACTTAGAGTTGCTCAAACAGAACTCTAGAGAATCCGTCGGTAACTTTATAGCCCGATGGAAGGAAAAAGCGGCTACCATGACTAATCGGTCGTCTGAAGAAGAACAAGTCAGCATAGTGAAGACAAATTTCTTGACCCATGTCCGAGCAACCATGGGAGGATAGTACTACCCCCATTTTCGAGCTCTCGGAGAAGTAGGAGTAGAAATCAAAGAAGGTCTTGCCAAAACAGAAGTTGAACCAAAGAAGGTGTCCGGACAGTCCACCCCCAGAAAATATGACAACCTGTCAGTGTCGCGGTCTCAACCATTAACAACATCTATCAACCAACCACATCATGGGCAATGGAAAGCCGCCATGCTCCCGTTCGAAGGGAATACACTGAGCTCCATGCTCCCCTCTCCAAAGTTTACCAAGCCCTGTTAAGACGAAACCTTATAAAACCCCTAGATCCACGTCCATTACCCAATCCACTTCCCAGAAATTTCAAGACCGATGCTCATTGAGCCTTTCACCAAACAGCTGGCCATACCACCAACCAATGCTTCCACCTTCGAAACATAATCCAAGATCTCATTGACCGGGGTACCATCGCCCCACCAGCCAATCCTAAACCAAACACTACTCATAACCCACTCCCAAATCACACCAATGCCATCTTCTTGGAAGAAAACCCAGATTTCGATCCCTCAACTCAAATCACACCCTTATACCCTCCTAAACCCCTTCAACTTTGCCCATATTTCCTCCTACACCCTACTAGCCCCGCTGATCAGGCGCTGTCACTCCTTACCAGAGCATGCATCACTGTCCGGACCTGTTCTGAAAGTGGAGGTATGGAATTATCAGAGGTGTTGAACCAACTCCTAGAGTTCGGGATGAAATTGACCTCACAGATGATTATCAACTGCCAGAGGTTCAGTACGTTGTTTTTTGAAGCAAGGAAATGGGCTCGAGAATCAGATAGGTGGATGGTACCAACCGACGAAATCTTCTTAGATGATGTTTTCCGGATCATGACGTAAGCATTCAGGCAAACCAACAACATTTGCAGTATCACCGAGTTACTTGACACTTTGAGGCTGCAAGGGCACCTGGTCCCTTCACCCTTACACATCCCCACAGAATGGGAATACCTATATGAAGAAGTTGTTGAGGTTATGGAATGCATTGACTTCACAAGGGAAAACAGAATTGTTGCCACTGGATGGGGGGAAGAATTCGAAGTTTCAAATGAAGAACAAGCTTCAGGAGGAAATGGCCCGATAGCTAACTTATGTGGGATGATATCATTTGAGGAACTCCTCGGAAAAATAGACAAGGTGGCAGAACAACCTGAGATTGATGAGGAAACCGGATTTAAGTTTTTCCCTTCTTCAATAAATCACATGACCAGATTTGGGAGACATTACCAGATTTCAAGCTCACTACTCGTAAATGATAAGGGGAAGGGCGTTGAAAACCTTCCTATGCCAGAAATGACCCTCGAGGAGAGCAAGATCCTCGATCAACTGAAGAAAACTCAAGCTAACATCACTCTATGGGGGCTTTTCATGTCTTCCCAGCTGCCAAGAAATGCTTTAATCAAATTACTCACTGGACATGTAGTTCCTCCCTCTACCAACCAGAAAAAGTGGTGAACCTGGTCGGATCCTTGACCTCTACCCGAATGCTGTCCTTTTCTGAAGAAGAAACCCCCAAAATTGGGCCAAATCATAATCATACACTCAACATCTCCGTCAAAATTATGGGGAGGGTTGTACCACTTTCTCTCATCGACAACGGATCTGCTTTGAATCTCTGCCCACTGAGAACCTTTAAATGTTTAGGCCTGAAAGAAAGTGACCTCGCTCCAACATCCGCTACCGTGTGTGCCTACGATAATACCCGTCGTGAGGTAATGGGATCCATAAAACTTGTAATAGGGGTTGGACCTATAAACCCTGTCATCGAATTCCAAGTCATCGATATCCCGGCCTATTTTAACCCGTTGCTCGGATGACCCTGGCGCCACAGTATAAAGGTTGTCTCTTCCTCATTCCATCAAAAACTGAAATTCTTTGCCGATGGGCAAGTCATCACCATCTTGGGTGACGAAGGTAACGCCGAGGGTGCAAGAACCGGCAGTCCAATCCTTGAGATACAACATGGGACAAATGATATGCTCCTATCAGGTTTCCAAGTTGAACCATCCCTACTCCCGACAGGGGACGATTTTAAAGAAAGGGTTTGTCCAGAATATGACCCTCATGGCAATGTCAATGTGATTCATATGTTCAGAAACATGCACTTCATGCCCGGATTGGGGCTGGGACAAAGGCAGCAGGGGATACTTGAGCCCATCGAACTGAAGAAAGCTTTCCCTCCTTGAGGCTTGGGATATCAACCATCATAACCAGAGCTCAGAATGATCCTCCAGACTCGATCAAAGAGAGGTTTAGACTTCTTTCGAACTATCTCGGGAGATTCTTTAAATGGACGATTCATCAAAGAGGGCGAGGATTTACCCTTTTGTGGTTTTCCAGAACCATGGTATGACCACGTAGACAAGAAGATAAAGCCTGGAATGGAGATCTTTTTCCAAGACAGCTACCCATGGGCCAAAAGTTACTAATACCCGATGCAACCGCTTATCAAAGATACTAAAGAGACTGAGGAAAGTGAGTCCGAAGATTCCTTCAACCTGCAGACACTGGGGCTGACACTCTGCATGGTTCATTCAGGCACTACATCAAAGGACCCATCCCGTCTGATTAAATCTGCTAGCACACCTCTCCTCAACTGGCATGCTGCGCCAGTTCTACCTCTTGAAATATCCCCTAACCCCAATGTTCACCCTATTTCTTCTACTGTTTTATATCCTTGCTCAAATGTAATCGATACCTCTTTTAATGAGGTTCTCAATGCTGTTTTTCCTATCAATGAAATAAACGAAGATTTTGAGTATCTTGTTGTGCCTTACATTAATTGTGTAGATCCCAGTCGAACTTTTGATGATGATGATTTTTCAAATGAACAATTCTTAACTTATCTAAATAAGGTTAATAACAAAATAACATAACCGCGTTCAAGATAATGAAGAAGAGACTGTTGTTATTAATCTCGGTTCTAATAGCCAACTGCGCGAGATTAGGATAGGGGCCACCCTTGACGAGCATGAGCGCGCACAACTCGAAGAATTACTAAAGGAGTTCGTGGATGTGTTCTCATGGTCCTATGATGATATGCCCGGCATTGATCCCGAAATAGCTCAGCATGAGATCCCCACTCTCCCGGATTACAAGCCAGTTAAACAAAAATTAAGAAAACTCCGCACCGAATGGTCACTTAAGGTCAAAGAAGAGGTGATCAAATAGTTGAACGTGGGTTTCATTCGAGTAATCGAATATCCCACGTGGCTAGCCAACATTGTACCTATAGCAAAATTAGGAGGAAAGGTTCGAATGTGTGTAGATTACCGAGATTTGAACAAAGCCTCTCCGAAGGATGATTATCCGATACCCAACATCGACATGATCGTGGACAACACAGCCAGTCATGCTCTCAAGTCATTTGTCGACGGATTTTCCAGATACAACCAAATTAAGATGCACCCCAACCACCAAGAGAAAATCGCATTCATCACCCTATGGGGAACCTTTTACTACACCGTTATGCCATTCGGTCTCAAGAATGTTGGGGCTACCTACCAAAGGGCTTCCACAATCATCCTGTACGATATGATCCACAAGGAGGTGGAGGTTTATGTGGATGATATGATTATCAAGTCCAAAACTAGAGAAGGTCATGTTCCCGCTCTCCGGAAGTTCTTCGAACGACTGCGACAGTATCAGATGCGACTCAATCCACAGAAATACGTCTTCAGCATTACGAAGGGAAAACTCTTAGGATTCATGGTCAGTGAGAAGGGGATAGAAGCAGATCCCTCCAAACTGAAGGCCATATTAAGATGCCACCTCCACGAACAGAGAAGGTAGTCCGAGGTTTTCTGGGGAAATTACAAAATATCAGCCGGTTCATCAGCCAACTAAACTCCATCTGTGAACCAATCTTTAAGCTCCTTCGAAAGGATTCAACTAAGGTTTGGAACGAGGCCTGCCAAGAAGCTTTTAATCGAATCAAACAGTACCTAACCCAACCTCCAGTTATCATACCACCATAGCTTGGTCTCCCCTTGCTCTTATACCTAACCATAACCGACACTGCAATTGAGTCTTTGCTAGCCCAGTACCTTGAGGACTCCCGCAAAGAAAGAGCCATCTATTACGCCAGTCGCAAGTTGGCCGGGTACGAGGTCAACTACACTGCTTTGGAAAAAGCATGTGTCGCACTTATCTGGGTCACCCAAAAGTTGCGACATTACATGCTCGCCTTCCCCATTAAACTTGTATCCCGAATGGATCCCATCAAATACCTGCTTGAGAAACCCGCCTTATCCAGCCGAATGGCTCGATGGTTAATGCTCTTAACCGAGTTTGATATCATGTATGTCACACAGAAAGCTGTTAAAGGAAGAGCCATCTCGGATTACCTCGCTGACTACCCTGTAGAAGAAGCAAATGTCTCGATCTCCGAATTCCCAAATGAAAATATTCGCTGCACCACTCAAGACCGCCTTCAATGGAAAATGTTCTTCGATGGCACTGTCAACAAAAAGGGATATGGCATTGGGATACTTTTGGTCGCCCCAGATGACTCCCACACTCCTATCACCATTAAATTGGATTTCCCTTGCACCAACAACATGACAGAATACGAGGCATGCACAGTAGGCCTCCAGGTCGCTCTAGAGAAAGGTATTCAATACCTTGATGTATACTGGGATTCTGCCCTTATCATCGGTCAAGTGCTCAAAAAGTGGAAAGTCAAGGACGAAAAGCTCCAACCCTTTCACGCCCAATTAGAAGAGTTGGCCTCCCAATTCCGAGATATCACCTTCCATTACCTACCCCGAGCAAAGAACAACCTAGCCAATGCTCTCGCTACTTTGGCTTCCATAATCGACATGCCCGAGGGAATAACAATGACCCCCTTCCTAGTTTAAAAGTAAGACAAACCTACCCATTGTTACCATATTGATCTTATCTCTACAGAAGATTCTGAACTAGCCGATTGCTGGTACTATGATATCTGGTGCCTCCTCAAACATGGTAGGTACCCCGAGGGTTCCAACAAGAATGATCGAGCTACCCTTCGAAGGCTGGCCGCTCATTACATCATCTTTCATAAAGCACTACTCAAGAGGAATTTCGATGGAACTCATTTGCACTGTATCGCAGGGGCTGACATTGAAAAAATAATGCAGAAAATCCACAGCGGGGAATGTGGACCTCACATGAACGGTCACATGCTCGCTAAAAAGATCATCCGACAAGGCTACTACTGGACCACCATGGCCTAGGATTGCACCGCCTATGTTCGTAGGTGCCCTAAATGCCAACAGTTCTCCAATTTCCAACATTTACCTCCGCGAGAATTATACAACATGACTTCTTCCTGGACGTTCTCCACCTGGGGTATCGACATCATAGGGAAAGTTACACCAAAAGCGTCAAACGGGTATGAGTTCATCCTGGTTTCCATCAATTACTTCACCAAATGGGTCGAAGCTGAGTCATACACAGTATTAAATGCCAAGAAGATGGCCAAATTCATCAAGAAAAACATCATTTGCCGATACGGGGTCCCGCACGAGCTAGTGTCGGATAATGGTTTTCACTTTGGGGCAGAATTCACAGAAATAGTCAATGAATACGGGATTCAGAGACACAAATCTTTTCCCTACCGACCTCAGACCAATGGTACAGTTGAGGCCGCAAATAAAAACCTCAAATCTATCATCAGCAAGATGACCAAAAGTTGTAGGGATTGGGCCGACCGGATCCCCTACGCCCTCTGGGGCTATCGAACCTCAATTCGAACCTCCACTGGGGTTACCCCTTACTCCCTGGTCTACGGTATGGAAGCAATCCTACCTGTGGAGCTGGAAATGCCCTCGTTACGTGTCATTCTCGAAATCAAGGTTAGTGAAGAAGACTGGTGCCAAGGCCGTCTTGATGAGATGACCCTCCTAGATGAACGGAGATTAAAATCTCTTTACCACATACAAGGGTACCATCACCGAATAGCGCGATCATTCAATAAGAGAGTCAAGGACCACGGTGTCCGAGAGGGGGATTTATCCCTCAAAAATATAATCGAACCCATATGGGACCCTAGAGGAAAGTTCAAACCCAATTGGAGCGACCCTTACATTGTGAAGAAAATCTTATCCTGCGGTGCCGCCATGCTCACTGACCTTGATGGGGAAGAGATGGCTCATCCAGACAATCTGGACCATCTCAAGAAATTCTACCCCTAGTCCAAAATCTCGGCGCGCTACGACTCTTCTCATCCCCCTTCTATTCTAAAAAAAACTCTTTCCATTTCCCTCTACCCAGAACTACGTGGGCCTGATCCTCTGCAAAAAAACTATTTTCAAATAGATAAGAACTTTTTCAAAAACCCCAGAGGTACGTAGGCAGCTCATACTCCTCACATGAGCACGGCCCCTTCTTTCTCACAAAAATATACTCTTTTCTTATATCCGAGAACGACAGTTCATTCTAAACATCTGCTTGGACAAAAGGATTATGTATGCCTTAGCGATTGGTATAGATAATTCAAAATGCAAAACTCATCAAAAGGCACAGTTGGATGATCAGAAACTTATTTATTTCATTAATAAGAAATTACAGTACGGATTACATAAGAAAAAGGAGCGAATAACTTCCTTCCCCTACTACCATAAAAACCAGATAAAATCCCGCACATCTGTTACATAAATAAACTCCCTAGGAGTCCTACCCACAGCTACCCGAAGAGCCTGCACCTTCATCATCCAAGTCCTGAGGACCCTAATTTTCCCCCGCCTGAATGGAGTGCCACAAACACTCCATGGACCGATGATCCTTAACCATCTTCGAAAAGACCACAACACCCCCTTCCATGGAGTCAGATAAAACAAACCACCTCCGACCGGTCTCTACTGCCAACATCTTACTGACTACTTCCCTCCACAACCACTTCATATAATATTTGGGGACATGGCAAACCTTCATAACAGACTGAGAGGGACGGGTCGACGGACGCCGATTTTCCCACAGAGATCCTAGCAACAGACGCAAGCGCTTAGTCAAATCTTCTACTGGAAAGAAATTTGAGGTCCGAGGGGGCACGAACTGCGCCCAGCCAAATTGGTACAAAAGCCGCCAAGGGAAATAAAAAGAGGTCTGCCTGAGACCTACCAGCCGCACATATGAATATTATCCTAGCTCCAGAACAGGCTGCAACTGTCCCCACCAAGGCACGGACCAATACAGCCCACGAGCCCCGTACTCCACAAGCCAATTCTCCCAGTTCTCAACATACAAGCCCATGAGGATGAAGTAGCGCGAAAAGAAGTTAGGTACAGCCAACAAAGGATATTCTGGAGGAGTCGACAAGCGGAATCTTTCAGACAACCACATGAACAACATCACAGGGCTACCCCTTAAAAAGTCGGAACGACCTTCTCTCCAGGCATCAGGGTCATTCAAAGTCTCCGCCAATATCACCGCCACAGGATTGTGACGGTATGACATCCATGAGGTAATGGATGCAAGTTGTGGGTCCACTCGCACCTCCCCAGTCACCAACATCAATTTTGAAACCAGGCCCAGAACAACGGCTCGAGCATAGCCAACATCACTTACTTCCCGCGAACGCACGGACTGCAACACCGCCGGGAGAGAGATCATCCCTCTAGCAACCAGTGACCTGGCCACCAAAGGCGAGATATGAAGAAGCCCGGCCAACAAATCCCTAGGAGAATGGAAAAATTCGGGTAAAGACGCGGTAACACTAGGATTCACGCCCAGTATGGCAGAAAACTCCTCGTAGGTAGGACAAACTTCTTCCAACCCAAAGCGGAATACATGGTCTTCGGGGTACCAAAATTGTACTGCCGCCGTCAGCATATTCCACTCAAAAGGTCGATTACGCCACAAGGAGACTCGACGCATATTGAAGGCATCATAGTCGACATTATAAGAGCACATAGCTTCCAAGGCTTCGAGGTAATTGGCAAACTCGATGCTACCAGGGAGAGCCATCTTGCAAGACTAAAAGATGATGGGTGGGTATGAAGAATGTAAAAGGTGTGAGGAAAACACTCCACCCTTCCTCCTTTTTTATACTCAAAAATCCTCACAAGGGACATAATCCCTGCAGAAATCGGAGGGAACCCTACCCCACAAGGTACTAAAGGCTGAAGAGGGTACCAATCAAAGCTTTTAATTGATGGGACTGGACTGAACTGCCGATAGGCAGGCCAGGGTGCTTGCCGATTGACAACCCCCCATTTTTGGAAATCTCCCTTTTTCCTCTCATCGAAATCAGAAAAATAAAAAAATCGATATTCTCAACAGAATTTCAAAATCCCTTTATATAATTCCCTTTTTTTTAAAATTTCCTCCATTCCTTCTTTCAGAAAACTCCATAAAAATAAATTGATGTTCTCAAAAGAATTTCAAGAATCCGGCTTTCTCCTTATAGGATTTCCCCTTTTAATAAAACAACTTTCCTTCGAAAAATATTCATTTTTATGGTCTCAGCTGCAAAGTTAAAAAGCACATGTACATGCATTCATTCATCATTAAAATAAAAGATAGCCAAAAAACTACATTGCATTGCATATATATGTTTTCTGTGTTACATCATTTTGCAGGAAATAAAGAAAAGCCAAAAACAACGGGACTCAGCCCGAACCCACATTTCACTCCCTCTCTCTCTCTCTCTCTCTCTCTCTCTCTCTCTCTCTCTCTCAAGAATTTCCATCCCGGCGACGAGCTCTCTTTCCCCTACGACGAGACGACGTGCCCCCACTACCCGAGCCAGAGTCTCCCCCGGATGAGGCTGACGGCACCAAGAAAGAAGGAACAGGGACAACCTCCTGAATGTGGGCAGTCACTGATGATATCCAGTCTCTGATGTCCCTGAGCCAAGTGCTCGACACCCTAATTTGCTGCAAACAAAAGGCAAAATCAGTATCAAGCAAAAGAAATTAAAAAAGAGGAAAAGGACTGAATGGTTTACCGCAGGACGAAGGATGTCCTCTGTCAAGCCCAGCTCCTCCGTATCCATCGCAAGAGGACGGTGTAACATCGGCACTGTCCCTCCATCAGCCCGTCGGATGTTGTACGAAGGAGTGTTCAGCCGAACAAAAAGGACCTCCGAGGTCGTCGCAGGTGCCGACGGACCGCCACCACTGTGGGAAGACCCCACCACCTGACTCAAACCAGCAGGAGGGAAAGGCAAAGCGTCATGTAAACTGGGAGCCATCAACCAGCTCGTCACAAAGTCCATATAGTCATACGGCACAGCCGTATCAGTATACAACGCATAGGACTCGCCGATCATCACCGCGACCCTCTCATCCTCCAACAACTGTCGCTCCCGCCTCATAGACGTAGGAGGCTGCGTGGGAGGCACCACCACCTCCTCCTCAGTGATCTGACGAATCACTCTCTCCCCGAGGTACCAGGAATGGCTGAACTCATGTGCCAACAAATGCCTCATCTGCGCATTCACCCCTGTCACCCCCGTATCCTGAATGGCGGTCCCCCAAGGATAAAAGGTCACCTGAAAATCCCAAGCAGGCATAAGTCAATACAAAATCAGAAGAGGAAAAAAAAAACTAAGGCTGAAACGGAAAGAGTCTTACCCTACCACTGGTCAGGTCATTCAAGACCTGACGCACCGACTCCAGGGAGAGAGATCCCTTCGACTGCTGGTTGGCCTTACGCCATCGATACAAGTGACAAAAATCCCCAACAGTGTCGTCCTTCAGAGCAATCAGTGGGGTGTTGCACCCAATCACCTCATGGAACCACGTCTAAATTCACGAGCAAAAAGAGACGCATAAGGAAAATGCGAATGCATGAAATGGAAATGCGTAAAGTAAAGAATACCTCAAGGAGATACGTGGCTCCAGTAAAAGTCTGCCGGCAGCACCGGCTGAATGCATCCAGAGAAGAATAAAGGGTCGCCAAGGTCAGACTCCCCCAATCATAGAAAGGGATGTTCGAAAACATCCTTAAGTATGGCAGAAACCACAAATGGATGACGTCGCCGCTCGACGCCACCATGAAACCTCCCAGCACCAACAAAATGAACAACCGGGCCATCTGCCTCACTTTCAGCTCGTCCTTCACATCAACCACTCTGCTCAGCAAAACATCCTTCAGCAAGGACAACCGGATAGAATCTCCAGAGACTATCCTCCTCACATCACTGCGTGCCGCATACACTGCCTCCGGCCTCACCCGCAAAGAGTGATCCACCTCTATCTGCTCCCCGTCACAATCCAGCCCCACCAGTTGCTGCACATCTATGGGAGTCACCGTCATCTCCCCGAAGCCAAAATGAAAAGTGTGGGGAGTGTCCCACCACCTCTCCCCCAAGGCACACAAAACTGCTGTCGAACGATATATCTCATCCAGCGCAGCCGCCAACCTCCTAAAACTCACTGATGATACCATCCAGCACACCACGGGTGGAAGATTCTCCCAAACATCCCTAAGCCCCGTTGTCCGACGGGCACACATGCTCTTCAAGGAAATATTTGACTGGCAAAAGGAAAAATTCAATCAAAGGTAAAGACAAAGGAAAAATAACCCAAAAAGGAAAGAATGACAAAGGCCAGGTTACTTACATAACCACTGAGAATCACTCTCGAAGAGCGATGACGCGACGACTCCCGCAGCAAGGTCCTCTCATCCACTACGGGCTCGAATGCATCAAAGGCATTCTCGTTTCCCAAAGCAAGAGGCACCCTGTCCCCTCCAATCCACATTCGCCCAGTCATCAGCGGTTAACCACTCCCGGTGGACAGCGGTGCTCACAAAAGAGGCCATTTCTTGAAGATCGGAATGCTAGAACGATTCGCAGAGAGAAATCGCAAAAATAAAGAAGGCAAGAAGCTGTGGAAAATGAGGGGAATTTTCCCCCTTTATATAGGAGGCCAAACTCCATGTTGATCGGCACTAATCCCTGCCATACCGATCGGCACTGTCTCCTCCCCTTCCCGAGGCAACCCAAAAGTCCGTGCCACTGCCGAATGGCACCTCTCAGTCTATGCCGACCGGCACCTCCCTTAAAATTTCGTACAAAAATTCCCAAAAAATACCAGAAAGCCTCGAAAAATCCCCGAAAAATTCTTAAAAATCCCAGGAGGGATTTAGAACGTTTTCATCAAGAAAATTTCACACTCCTTCAGGTGACACACCATTTTCCCCAACGGAGCCCTCAAAATCCAAGCGATTGACCTCTCGGACAAGTCGCCCGAACCACCTAACCACCTCCTCATCAGACTTTACAAAAGACATCCCCGGCCATCGGCTACCCAGTGCGATACATTATCACATGGTACTTTTTCCCAGCAAAAATCAGAAGAACCACTCGCCCCGAGCGGTCTCTTCCAAGGGGCAATCCAAATTTTCCCAAGGTCCTTCATCGTTCCCCAACAGAACCTCAAATCCAATTCTTATCCCCCAAACGGAACCCCTCTTCCCCAGCGGAATCCTCAAAAACTAAGTGAAAACTCCTCCCGGTAAAGCTCCGAAAAATCCCTAAGGATCACCTGATCACTTCCCCAACGGAATTCTCTTACAGCACCCAAAATAGGTTGTTCTCCCCTGCGAGGTCTCCTAAAAAGATTCCCCCAGCTATCAGCTCCCCATCTCAAATCGGAATCACAAAGCTCTTTCTCCAGCAGAATCAAAATACAATCTTTATCTACTCTTGGGTCAGCATTGGCCCCGGTCTTGGATCGTCGCTTTAGTTGGGTCAGAATTGACCCCGGTCCTCGGTCGTCACCACTCTTGGGTCAGAATTGGCCCCGGTCTTGGATCGTCACCTTAGTTAGGTCAGAATTGACCTCGATCCTCAGTCGTCACCACTCTTGGGTCATCATTGGACCCGGTCTTGGATCGTCACCTTAGTTAGGTCAGAATTGACCTCGGTCCTCGGTCATCACCACTCCTGGGTCAGAATTGGCCCCAGTCTTGGATCGTCACCTTAGTTAGGTCAGAATTGACCTCGGTCCTCGGTCCTCGATCGTCACCACTCTTGGGTCAGAATTTGCCCTGGTCTTGGATCGTCACCTTAGTTAGGTCAGAATTGACCTCGATCCTCGGTCGTCATCACTCTTGGGTCAGAATTGGCCCCGGTCTTGGATCGTCACCTTAGTTAGGTCAGAATTGACCTCGGTCCTCGTTTGTCACCACTCTTAGGTCAGAATTGGCCCCGGTCTTGGATCGCCACCTTAGTTAGGTCAGAATTGACCTCGATCCTCGGTCGTCACCACTTTTAGATCAGAATTGACCTCGGTCTTCGGTCGTCACCACTCTTGGGTCATCATTGGCCCCGGTCTTGGATCGTCACCTTAGTTAGGTCAGAATTGACCTCGGTCCTCGATCGTCACCACTCTTGGGTCAGAATTAGCCCCGATCTTGGATCGCCACCTTAGTTAGGTCAGAATTGACCTCGTTCCTCGATCATCACCACTCTTGGGTCAGAATTGACCCCAGTCTTGGATCGTCACCTGATTTAGGTCAGAATTGACCTCAGTCCTCGGTCGTCACCACTCTTAGGTCAGAACTGACCTCGACCCTTTGAATTGGTCACCCTCATTTCCTTAGATCCTCAGAGCAGACCTCAACCCTCTGAATCGATCACCCTCGCTTCCTTAAGCCTGCAGATTCGGCCTTGATCCGCAGAATTGATCATCCCCAGCATACTTCCTAGGTCTACAGAATTGACCTCGACCCTCTGAATCGATCATACTCCCTCAAAAGGCATCATGCGGTGTCTAATCGACGGCTATCATTTGTTACAAACTCACCCATCGAGGGGCTCTATAGACACCCCATTATGTTACCCCTTAACTCTCCTTAAGTCCCTAGAACCTCCCCTCATCACTATAAACCCAGGTCACGTCTCGAGTACTGACCTGGAGGCCATCGGGCACACCCCGGCTCAGTTTGACCCAAAAGTCAAACTCCTCGTCTCGATCGTGACTCAATGAATCTTCGAAGGGCACTGAATACCCTTTCAAACGATTCACCCCGTGCACGATTCCGACTTACCATGCGGACAAACGCGTTATTTGCGTCCGAAACCAGACCCATAGGCCATCGGGCACTCCCGGGCTCTGTTTGACCTAAGTCAACCCTTCAGCTCGACTGGGGCTGAATGAATCTTTGAAGGGCACTGAATACCCTTTCCAATGGTCCATCCCGTGCACAATTCCGACTTTCCATGCGGACGAACGATCCGTTTGACTCTGGGAAGCCACCGAGCGCTTCCTGGGCCCGGTTGACCAAAGTCAACTCTCCAAACCAAGTCAAACTCTTTGGAATGTCGAATTACATCTCCTAACCTTTCCAACGGTATGCCTCGTGTGCGATTCGGACTTACCATGCGGACGAACGCGTCGTTTGCGTCCGCGCGATTCTCCGTCCAATGGACCGACAAACGCTTCCGAGCCACATTTGACCCAAATTCAACTCCAAAACTCGGGAGCGGTCCAAAGGACTTTCTAAGGTCTATGAAATACATTTCCAATGGTATGCCCCGTGCACGATTCTGACCAATGGTTTACCCTCGGTGGCCAATTTTCTGAAAAATCCTGAGGCGCACTACCAAATGGCAGGTCCCAGATCCTGCCTATCGGCATCTGCCGATAGGCAGTGCCATGATAGGGCCGATCGGTAGTACCATGGGGTTATAAAAGGAGGCCTTGGCCTCATTTGCAAAGGAGCCTAGATCTAATAGAAATCTCTCTCAACGAATCCCAGAAACCTCTCTCGAAGGCAGCGTGATTTCAACATCCAAATCCATCTTTTACCTTCACTTTTCATCATCCTTTTCATCAAACATGGTGAATTAACCACTCTCCATTATCATCCAAGCTCAAGGGCTGCTCTCCAACATTCAAGATCAAGCTCAAGATCTTTAAGAAGGTCCAACTTTCTCAAACTCTCTCTTAAATTCTCTTGAATTCCCAATAACTTGTTTTCTTACTTAGCACTTTTATTATCTCATCTCACACATCCTAATATCCTTTTTATTTAGTATTATTGCACACCTTTTATCTTCATAAAACCCAAAAAACAAGAAAAGAGGGTTTATTCATAAATTCCAAATAAGGGATTCTCACACTTTTTCCACACTTTTCTCACAACTAAAGCACTTTTTCTACACACACACACACACTTACAAATAAGAGATCCCACATTTGGATTTATGGGATAAACCCCACCCCCTTGCTTTTTATGCGAACTACGTGGACTTTGATGCCTTTATAGGCTACGTAGGCATCTCGGGGTAAAACTCGAGACTCGAGTCCTTTCTCTAACTTTTTCTCTCATTTTCTATTTTCTAAATCCATTTTTCTTATATTATGTATACGCTTATTCTTAGTGACGCATTACTCCATATGCGTTATTGTTCCCTTATAACGATCAACGTAGGAGTAACCGCGTAAATCTTATTTTTCTAATATTACTTTTATATCTTCGTACGGGTGACTCGCTTTATCTTTTCCATGATACAAGTTGAGGATTCCTACCTCCATTCTATATATATACACACGCACACATATCACGGGGGGAAAACATAAAGGAAAATATCAAATATCCATGAGAGACCGAAAGGGAGGAATGGGTGCCTAACACCTTCCCATTTCATAACTACGCCTCCGAACCCTTCTCGAATCATCTTGGTTTCGCATGCACCAGTATGTCTTTGGAAGCCATCCTTCGAGGTGGCTTCCTCTGTTTCTTTTATCTGTTTTGAGTAAAATAGACTGGCGACTCTGAATCTCTCTACATTTTTCACACCTCACAAAATTGACGCCGATCGGAGCGCTCTCCCGAGAGGGGACGCGCAGGACCCGAAGGATTCCTCCTCCCTCTGCGGCGGGGATCGGCGGGTATGGCCACACCCGGGTACCCAAACCATGTGCTAAAGTCCAAATATCTTTCCAAAAATACTTGTCTCTCAACACAAAAGTATATATGCTTACCCTTATGCTACCAAAGACCACATCAAATACCGCGCCCTTACTATCACTAGTCCTTGCGCAAAATAAACCCCGAGCTATCTCTCTTTGCTCAAAAATCAATTTAACCACCCTAGTTCACTTCAGTAAACATCCCCACTTACCGGGATAAAATGTGAGAACACAAAACCTCACTATGTGCTACCGCACCACACAATACCACATAAATAAATCCTCATATATATAGGCTATACACCCTCTCTGGTGATACCTATTACCAACCCTACTCTGGTGTCGCGAGCACCAAAATTTTACACCACTATCCACAATAGTTAAATTCCATCGCTATCCAGCCGATGTTTAAAAAGTATTATCAACCCTACTCCCATAATTCTCGAAAGTATTAATTCTTCGCATAATTCAAACAATCACTTAGTGTACACCTCCACTCTCCCGTGAAGAACACCGAGAAACTCCGCTACTCTCCGAAAAGTTTACCCACATGCTATGGCTGCTACCGCCAACGCACCCACTAAGTTTGACTCACCTACGAACTCTAGTGAAAAATAAGTCTTATTTTGTGACATCCTCTTTGTCACTCAAAAATATACCCCATGCCCCTAGGGAAAAAATAATTACCTCTATACTCCAGCTGCAACGGCTGGTTCTCGGTTTTAGGAGCAGCTTCTCACTGCCCGAATGCACCCATGACTTGCTTTATTGGCTGTACATCCAGGACCTCGTCCTGTAGTTGACCTCTGCCTCGCTTAAGGCAATATCCCTTCATGTGTCTCACTTTTCCCCCCAAACAAAACATCTTCTAATACATTCACCCTGCCACTGGTCCCTTCCATGCCGACCTTGTTAAAATTCCTGGCCATCCTACCGATAACCTCCAGTTCTAAATTATTTGGCGTGGTTTCCCTGTCGAAAATCCTACCCCTGATCTCCCCCAGTCTGCTGCTGCGATACCCCACTGGTATTGTTCCCTTCTGCCTCATCCGACTGGCTAATCCCCACTCCCCTCCCGCTTCCTTTCGTATGGAAGCGATATTCCCGACAGTGCCGGAGTGTTGCGTTAATGACATCAGTATAATCTACTAATGCGGAATTATCAATTAAATGTTGTGTTATTCTCCAGACTAACCCATCCATAAACTTTTCTTTCTTTATCTTTTCCTTGCTTACCTTATCCGGTTCAAAATTTTGCCAACGAGTGAATTCTTCCTCGTAATCGGCCACTTAACGGTCCCCTTTGAGTCGCCTCACAAAATTTTCTCCTCGTTTCGGTCTCAACCCCTGGAGGAAAATACTTGCGGTCGAACCGCACGCAAAACTCTACAATAGCTAGTGTGTCCTTTTCCTCAACTGTGGTGTTTGGCTCCCACCACTGTAGCGCCGATCCCACTAACTAAAAGTGGTTGGCATTTACTTTCGCACCCCATCGCAATCTCCCATGCGTAGGTGATGCTGAATACCTCTCTTCCTTGACACGCTAGTACTACACCTGAACCCCCTCGCAACTCTGGTGGGTTCCCCCCCAAAAAAATAACCTCTCTTTTTTGCTTCCACCCCGACGACCCCGCGTGAGTCAGAACATCCGGCGCCACTAACACTTGTGGCTGATCCCGTGGAAAGTACCCAACCGTTGTGGCCACCGTCGCTTCAACTGCCTGTGCCACTATTGCAGTTACCTATGCTGCCAAAATCATCTCTGGCCTTTGCTTCGGTAGCTCTTGCTCCTAACGATCCTTCCTCGTCTCATCTCCCCCTGCTGCCCTAGCTACTCTCCCTCTCCTGGGCGTCATCTGGAATGAGAATCAAATTTTGTATGAGTTCACCCTCAAATATAAATTTCGCAAAAGAACGTATATGAGCATACATATGAGAATACAACAATCCTATAATAGGGCTCTATATCAAAGATTGCCAAGCCGAAATGTGAAAAGCCGCACAGATCCTAAGGACACCAGAACCTGATGCTCTGATACCATCTGTGACACCCCGCCTAATAAAATACCGGGTGATCGGTCCTATACCAAATTAAAATAGGAATCCCAGTTGGATCAACCTTAACATCACTTTCGAAAACTTTTTAAAACTTACTAACCACCTAGTATTCCAAAAACTGGTGCCAATTTTAACTTTTTTAATTAAACAAAACAGTACATGCGGAAATAGAATATAAACCATTCACACAACTAAATGAAAATAAACTGAATTATAATTACACAATTTTCCGAATAAATCACCGGCCACCAAAGAAATAATCCAATACAAATATTCAACACCTGAATAAAATACACCTGAAAACTGTACCGAGAAGTCTGGGCGACAAGCCCTAAATAAAACTGAAACTGATACAAGATTTCCTACTCTAGGAATGAATGAATGATGCGTCTAATCCAAACTCCTGCTAGCATCCACATATGTCGCAGCTCCGTGTTCCTGGAATAGAATATCAATCCTGGCGTCCCTGTGGCTGGACACCTAAAAGGTTTTAAAAATAGTTTTATAGCAAGGGTTAGAACCCAAAACATTTTGAAAATATTTAGCAAGTGAATTAACTGCAGTAATTTAAAATGCATGAATGCGCTTCATATTTAAGTTAGTGTCGCACTCCCTTGTGGACATTCTCACCCCTCCACTATTGTGCACACCAACCGGTTATCTTAACCCCACCTAGTTGTGATACCCCGTCCAACTAGTCCTGGTATAACCTTCCCTTGCCATACTACTCTAACCCGAGTATAATGATTTCCTGAATTATAAGTTATTTCACAATTTACTTAATTAATTCCTCTTAAATAGTAACATATAACCGTATCACAAATTATATAAAGTAAATACATCATACACTGTATTATTCCCATAAATGATTAACTTAATTAATTTCTCATTAATTAACAGCATATAACTGTAACCCGAGTTATATAAGGTAAATACACCACACACTGTATTATCACCTACATATAATATTTACTACCATATTATACGTACCTTTACTAACATCCACACATATATCATACGTGTATCCATCCTTCCGAGTATACCCTCACCGGATGATTCCCTCTAAATTGCTATCTCACTAGGTGTGCTTTCAAAACCTAGTTTCCCTGAGTTGGAATTGCTCACTAACTCGGCCCAAAATATAAACGTAGTGGAGGAGGTCATATTCCTTCCCTGAAAGTGAGATAAATCCCTCACCCATATATACCAGACGCTATGACCTGGGGATATACTCGCCCTACTCCTCAAGCTAGGGGATTCCGCCACATCGAGCAACCTCCCTTGATAGCATTAGAGTATTTAAATTGAATAAATATCTAGTCACTGATATTTAATATCACACACAACATAAACACGTATATATATACTATCACTGTACCGTATATATATATAATATAAACCCCAGCTTTACCGTGTACTCAAAATCCCGTACACTGCCTGAAATTTCCTGAGTCCGTGGCCCGACTCAACTTAATTAATTTTCTCACTTAATAATTTCTCTTCTTCCCGAGTCTATGGTCCGACTCTAATATATTTAACTCACACTTCAATTGATATAATACTTTCCCCGAGTCTATAGTCCGACTCCAATTAAATTAATTAATACCCTTATTAATTTAATACCTTCCCGAGTCTATCACCCGACTCTAATTAATTTAACTAACACATATTTTATTTTAACACCCCTCCGAGTCTACAATTCGACTCTAATTAAATTAATTATCACACTTATTAATTTAATCCTACCCGAGTCTATAATCCGACTCTAATTAAATTAATTATCACACTCATTAATTTAATCCTACCCCAGTCTATAATCCGACTATAATTAAATTAATTAATACACCTATTAATTTAATCCTACTCGAGTCTATAATCCGACTCTAATTAAATTAATTATCACACTTATTAATTTAATCCTACCCGAGTCTATAATCTGACTCTAATTAAATTAATTATCACACTTATTAATTTAATCCTACCCGAGTCTATAATCCGACTCTAATTAAATTAATTAATACACCTATTAATTTAATCCTACCCAAGTCTATAATCTGACTCTAATTAAATTAATTATCACACTTATTAATGTAATACTTGGTGTCGCCCAACCCTTATCCCCGGACTCTCTCACTTGGCCCGTACCTCAACATTTCCCGAGTCTATGTTTCGACTCCAAACTAATTACTTTCTCTCAATAATTAATTTAATACCTTGATATCACTTAACCAACATACTCGGACTCGGTCACTTGGTCCAATTTACATCTCATAATATAATACCCACATTTTTGCCTATAATGTGTCACACCTTTATTTTCATAATTTCCCCAATTATATTTACCTATAATTGTTAGCACACCCGAACCCACCCACTTAGTCCATAATTAAATATTTCACCTAAATTCCTTTAATAATGTAGTGTCACTCAACTACAATTCCCGAATATCATTCTTCGACCCAATATCAATAATTGAATTATTTCTCCAAATTCATTCATCCCATGGCACACCGTTCGTACCCTCCTAAACCCAATTATACCACCCTATAATTGTTAAGGAAACATATGTCCCATATGAATTTATCACCAAATAAAAGTAAGGGAATTAAAACTTAAGTAAACCATCATTATAAACCACTTGGCCGAACTGCCCAAAATTTCCCATCGTCGATCGATAGATAGCCCCCGATCGATCGATCGATCGATCCCTTCGTGACAGCTCTTCTTCCCCACGAAAATTTCCACCATTAACGAGCTTTAAGGTTTCTTTTCCTCAAAAACCAACTTCAAATCAGCATGTTAATCATCTTACATCATTTCTCATGAACTAAAAATATCATCTAAACCCTTTAACATCATTAACACATTGAATTTTGACCCACTCAAGAACACAAAATTTCTAGGGTACAATCCAAATTTCAAATTCAAATTTCATCCTTTTATAATCCGATTTTTCTCATTCAAACCAGATAATCATACTCAGAATTATATTACACAATTAATTCTTTCCTTAAATTCCATTCAATGGTTCCATTAACAAAACCCCCTTTTTGTACCCATTTATCCCCAAAATGAATTTTTGGTTTACACATCACTATGATATGAATTGATTATCATACTTTAAGAATCAACACAGTTAACCACTTGCCTGAAATCGTTCGTAGGGTCTGATCTGTTGTCGTAGCCCCCTTGATTTTGCTCCAAAATCCCCAATTTGGCTTTTGATCGTTTTTCCCCAATCTCCCTCTCAAACCCTTGGCCTAGAATTGTGTTGGCTGATGATTTTCTAATCCCCCACTTAGGTTAAAACCCTCAATCCCGTTTTTCACCTAATGGGCTTAATTAAAGTGGCCCAACTCACCCTGTGTGGGCCCGACTCTGCCCAAAAATATCCCCAGACCCAATTACTACCCCCGGGTACTCTTTTCTGACTATCTCGACCCATCCGGACTCAACCGCGCACTCAGAATTGGCATCCGAATTAATTTATAAAAATCCTTATCTCACACCCAATTTAGCCTATACCGACTCCCGGTTGGGATAAGTGTATACCTCGTCATTAATACTTGAAATGACGTAATAAAATTATTACTATTCACTTAGTACATAAATTTCCCTAAACATTAACCATTCACTCCCCGATTAATATTTAAATATATATATTGCCATAATTAATTCAATTAAAATTACAACACACAAGTAATTTAAAATTCCCGAATTAATTAAATATTAAATGTACAAAAATACGGGGTGTTACAATAAATTGTTGATAAGACCCATCTTCAGCGTATCAAGTCTGGCCAGCCTTTACATGAGAAAATGGGGGTTATTACAATTATGGTTACTTAAAAGAGTTTAAAGCCTTAGTAAGGTGCTAAAAAGTTTTTGAATCTTTAGTGAGAGGTTTTCTCAAGTATAGTCCGAGAGGCTTTGTTTTAGTTTCCTCGAGAGGAGTCTAAGGCTTTTCTTTGTCATTCTCAGTAAGTCTAGGGATCTAAAATGGGTTGCTCCAATGAGTTTGACATTTTAGTTTGCTCGGTTAGTCTGAGGTTTATTAAAGGAATAAATCAGAACAATAAAACCATATTGCAACTAATATTGAAGTAATACCCCAAATTGAAAGCTACAAATAAAATATACCAAATTCAAACAAATAAATTATTAGTCATACATAATTTAATTAAAAAGTAACATAAATATGTAAACACTACACCAAAATGGTCAAATTGACACCCTTCAACTGACTAGCCTTGTCACGGTCATTGATCATGACAAAAAAAATATGCATTTTTTGTCACGATCAATGACCGTGACAAGGACATGACAAATGTTATAAACTTATCACGGTCGATGACCGTGACATGTCCGTGACAATTCTGTTAGAAAAAATCCTTCCCTCTTCTTTTTCCCACCGATTTCTATTCCCTCCATTTCTCTCTCTCTCTCTCTAAGCAACTACACTCTCTCTCTATTTCTCTTCCATTTGTGTATATGTGTGTATAAATGTGCATGTGTGTGTGTGGTGTATATATGTCTGGGGGGGGGGGGGGGGAAGGGCTGGGGGAGGGGGGTGTATGTGCGTGCGTGTGTGTGTGTGTGTATGTGTGTGTGTGTGTGTATGTGTGCGTGTGCATGTGTGTGTGTGTATGTGTGTGTGTGTGTGTACGTGCATGGTGGGCAGTGGCAGAGGGGGTGGGGGTTGTGTGTGTGTGTGTGTGTCTGTGTGTAAATGTGCATGTGTGTGTGCTTGTGTGTGTGGTGGGGGGGGGGGGGAAGGGGGCAGGGGGAAATGGGAAGGGGGAGGTAGGCTTGTTAATTTTTATAATTAAATTTTTATTGGTTTATTAGGTATTACCCCTCATATGCAAGTAGTGCCCCTTGTAAAAGAATTGATTGATTAAATATTGATTGGTTGTTAATCTTTTTAGTAAATTAATAATTAGTGCCCCTTTCATATGCAAGTAGGATATCCCCTAATTGTAAATTAGTAAATTAATAATTGTATACTCTAATTGTTAGTTTAATTAATGAAAATAATTAAATGAGTAGATGAATTAGATGGAGTACGGGATACACATTTGTTGTTGCTATTGCGATTGGATTATAGTGGATCGATGTTCGGTTGGTTAATTTTATAAGTGGCATGACAACTCGATTATTGTCCATATGGGGGTGGAATTTTTCAACTTTTTTTTAAAATTACTTTGTATCACGAACAATATATATATATAGTATGATAATTAAATGAAACATACTTGAAATTACATATTGTGCACATAGATACTAGACTTCTAGTTCTTATGCGTACGCATTCAATAGCCTTTAGAGTCGTTCGAGAGTCATTACCCCTGTAATGAGATCTCTCGAATTGTCCCGTTTGGACAGTTTGGGACTGCATAATTTCTGTATAATAATATTCTAAGTGGCTTAAAGTAGTCACTTTTGGAGGAAGTTCTGCAGTCGTATCCTAATGTTCTTCGGGTACATACTAGATTGACAAGTTGATTCGGCACGAAAATTGTATGTTTCACCCCTTATACTTATGCATTTTAGCCCCCTTGGGTACCTTAATTCCTATATTTTTTCTTGTTAACCAAAAAACCTCCGTTTTATATGTTTACATGATATATGAGGTATAATTGAGATTTTGTAGGTATTAAAGTGCTTAGCGTGAAGTTTGGTCATTTTTCAAAAAGTTTCGTTAAAGATTGTAGCTTCGGGGGAATTTTAGTAATTTTAGCATTAGGATTTTGATCCTAAACTCTGCACGGAAGTTTAAGCCCTTTGATTTCTCTTCGCGTGGCCACTGATGGTGAATGGTTTCAATGTATAATGAGGGAGTTATGGCATTTTTAGGATGGTTTTATCTTCAAAATCTCACTCAAGGTCACATTCAGGGGCATTTTAGTCATTTCATAATTTAGTTTTTTGGTCTAATGTCTTCTTGGATTTTGTATCCCTCTGAGTTATCTTCGCGTATCCTCCGACCGTGCCTAATTCCGAGTTATAACAAAAAGTTACGGCATTTTCCGTAAAGTTGGACAAAGCTGAGAATTCAGCATTGTCAGGTTCGAATCGATTCGGAGGGTGCAAATCGATTTGACTGAAAGTCCTTAAATCTCTATTTTTAAGTTTGTTTTGGTGGGGTATTTGGGGTAAAAGAATTGTATTAAGTGGGAGATCTTTTTTTAGACTTGAAATAATTTATTTTAGGTTAGAGGAGGGGATTTTGATGGAAGAGCTTCTCTCTCTAGGGTTTGCACCATTTGGGTTTATAAGTAACACTATTCATCTTCTTCCCCATTAATATAGTTGTATTTCCTTTTTTTGTTTTATTTCCATTGATGTCATTCTATTTCTTTCCTAGATAATTAGTTGTAGTTATTTATTTCTTTCTTAATTAATTTAGTTGTAGATTAGTTAGTGTTATATTAGTTTATTCATGCCTAGCCCTTAGTTAAATAGGGTTTGGGTCGTGTGTCCGCCATTAATGGGTTTCGAGCTCTGAAATTTAGGTTTTGTGTAAAATTGCATTTAATTGTATTAAAGTCGGATTATTATGCGTTTAACTTTCTTTGTCACGCAACGTTAGTGTTTAAGGCGATATTCCGAATTTAATCCGCGTGTGACCATTTTTCGTTCAATGTTTAATCTCGCAACTTTGGATTAAATTACTTATTGTGTTATGTTTATGATTAACTAAAAATGATCAATTAAATATTTTTGAACCGAAATTCTAATTATTAGTTGTTTAGACCATGGCGGGTACGCAATCCCGACTCTCATTTTTATTAATTCTCGTTTAGACTTAACTTCTTTTCTTTTTCCTTTTTCACCATTTCCACCCTATCACCTTTTACACTTTTATTCTTGAAGTTTTAAAACAATTAAAATCTAAAATTCTATCACTCCCTGTGGATTTCTTACAATACCCGACTTACCGACGTGCTTGCTTGTCAAGTGTAGTTGTAGTTTAGGTTTTTGCATGTAGAGTGGGAGCCAAAATCAACAACAGTGTCCCTACACGAACACTCGGTTTCCCCTCGCATCAAAATGGCGTCGTTGCCGAGGAGTGTGTTTTAAATCGTAATTGTTTTACTATTTCGTAGTATTTTTCCTTTTGTATTTGTATTCTTTGTTTTAACCTTTTTTGCAGGATTGACTATTTGAGCACTAAGAAACTTTGATTCCCGGTTGCTCACCTTCTTGCTCGGATTCTCCACCTACAAACAAATCTCTAATCATGTCCTACTATTAGAGTTATTACGGTCACTCTAATGATTCTTACTTTGGGGATAGTTTTCAAGTTTTCCATTTTGAAGATTTTCTTGAGATAGAAAGACTTGAAAACAATTATCGAAAAATCGTTATTGGGAGCTTGAGTTGGATTCATTATTCGAATCCAATGATGATTCTTATTCTGATACTTTCGAAGACGAGTTTCAACCAAATAAGGAATTCGAGGCTCTTGAGCCGAGGAAGCCTACTTTGGAATTTCTTCTTTACTCCCAAGGTTTATAAAGCCTAAATGGTGCTGGAATGATACTTGGAGCACTTTGCGATGAGATGAATTCTTATGCACAAAACAACAGGAGGTGGAAACTTGTGTTTCACCTCACTTTTTTAAAGAATTTCTCATCGAATGTGAATCTTTCTCCCCCGAAATTCAATCTCCTTTCGATGATATGTTGACTGAGATTGAATTTATTTCATTACCCTATACTTTTTCCGTGATCGAACCATTAGAATTATCGATTGATTCCTATGAGTTGGTAGAAACTTTTAAAACTTCTACACTTTTTGCCGATGAGGACTCTTTACCGGACTTGTTTTCAATGGATGTTATCCCCATGTGTGCACCATCTCCTATTCCTATTGAAAAACCTTTGGGAGATGAGTCAATTTTTCTTGGACCTCAAGTGTATATTTCCCCCTTGTTATCCAAATCCTCCATCGTCCCCCAAAAATTTATAATTGGCGATGGTTCATTTCTTCCGCCTTACACATGCCTTCCGTTGTTCAAATGGAATTCCTATTTTTCGGAAGGCATGTTCTCTTTGGAGGGTCCACCGTTGATCTTTCAAATTCAAATCCCTTTTTGGGTGGACCCTCAACTATTTAGAGTTCTAGTGTATAGTTAGTGTGTAGTCTAAATAGTAGGTTATAAATAGTTAGCTTTTCATTTTTTTCTTTCCTTTTAATTTAGTCTAGTGTAATTAGTTAAACTTTTTGTTATTTATTTTTTCTTTGCTTTGTACTGACTTGTTTTGTAGATTCATTTGGACTCGTGCTTATGGAGATCGCTCCAATTTTGGGTAATATCATTCTTTTCCTATCTTTATGTTGTGTTCTTTAATGGACACATTGAGGACAATGCAACATTTAAGTTAGGTGGTGTAGGATATTTATCCATTTCATTTTTATTCCTTGAATTTGATCACATTTTAGTTACAAAACATCCTTTTTGTTAAAAATTATAAAATTTCAAAAATATTTTCTTTCTTTTTTCTCCTTTGTTGGGCATTTTGCCTTATTTCCGATGATAAATTTTAATAATTTCCCGAGCCAATAAACAACTCAACGATGCATGTTCTCGATTTTAGAAGTTATTATACTTTAGTCCTTAAATCATTGATATTATGAATAACTTCATGAATTAAACTTTATCCCATGATCACATGCGCTTTTCTTGTTTTACTGATTTGGTTTAACATTTTTATAACTCGGTAATATTTTGGTGCATTATATATACTTACACCGAGTGAGATTAGATACTTACCTTCATTTGTGAGTGTATAGACTATTGATTCCTCCTTGAAAAAATTGAATTCGTTGGTAGTCTCACTATTCTTTCATTCGATCGTTCATTAATTGATTTCATATATGAAATGTATTACTTGAGCATGATTTTCAAAGTTTGTTTTGACTCGATAATTGCGTAAACTTTAGAAAATGATCATAGGAAATCTTTGTTATATCTCCCATATTATCCTTGACCTCACCTTATGTTTTCCTTACTCAACCCCTTTGAGCCTAAATATAGCCTTTCTTTTCACAACCCAAAATCCCATAACCAACTCCAAATTGGAGTTATAAACCATACATATTACCTTCCTTACCTTTATTTGGAATGTTAATTGGGACTGAATGATATTGTGTAGTGTGGTTGCAATTTAAGCATATGAAAATAGTGAGAAAAGAAGAAAGTGTAGTGAAAAAGAAAAGAAAAAGCAAAAAGCAAAAGAAAAGAAAAGAGAAAGTGAGAAAAAGAAGAAAATAAAATAAAAGAGAAAGTTTGTATATATATGATATGTATAGTTCAATAATCTTGTTACTCTCCCATTGCACATTTAATGCTTGTTTTGGAACTTGTTTTCCAATTTTGTAATTGACCACATTTTTCCCATTGTTTCAAGTTTTCATTCCAAACACTTTGAATCCATACATACATTCCTTTTATTTCGTACCCTAGCCTAGCCTACAGTACAAACCTATAAAGTTCTATGTGATCTTAGGGCGAATTTAATTTAAAAATCTTAATAGTTTTGATAATTTGTGAAATGCATTTTGCCTCTTTTAATGAGAAATATCTTTCATTGAGATTACAAACTTTTCATTTTCTATATAGCATTCTTTATTTGTGACATATGCGCCGCCTAGTTTCCATTTACATTTACTCTTTATGCCCGCATGTTTCGTGTGTTACCTCCCTGTTTCAGGTGAATTCATTTTATGAGTGTAATGCCCGTGAGGATTGAATATATGCATGCTTTTATGTCTATACAGTTTATATAAGTTTTTTTCCAAATCATACTATGCATGTACTCTCCCCCCTCCCACTTTTAAAGTTTCAATTCTATGAGGTGCATTCAACCTGTTAATAACAACAGACTTTAGCTTGAATTCGTTCAATATGCTATTAACATGTTTGGAATCTTTTTCGTTGTTGTTGAGTTTGTCACATGTTGGGTTGGACATATTTTGAGGAAATTGTATGATGTTTGTGGGTTTCATCCCTGAAAATCCTCACGAGACGACACTCGTCCACTAGGGTAACCTAGGGGTTTAACGGCTTATTGCATATGCTAAATGCAATCGTTCGCCCACGAAAGTGGCATTTATCCCTTTTGTATATATCTCATATTTTGCAATTTTCTTGTTGTTCTTTTAGCTTTGTATTTCATTGCTAGAGACTAACAATGTGTAAGTTAGGGGGTATGATTCGGCACGAAAATTTTATGTTTCACTCCTTATACTTATGCATTTTAGTCCCCTTGGGTACCTTAATTCCTATATTTATGCTCGTTAACCAGAAAACCTCTGTTTTATATGTTTACATGCTATATGAGGTATAATTGAGATTTTTTAGGTATTAAAGTGCTTAGAATGAAGTTTGGTCATTTTTCAAAGAAGTTTCATTAAAGATTGCAGCTTCTGGTGCATTTTAGTAATTTCAACATTCGTATTTTGATCCCAAACTCTTCATGGAAGTTTAATCCCTTTAACTTCTCTTCGCGTGGCCACTGACGGTGCATGATTTCGATGTATAAAGAGGGAGTTATGGCATTTTTAGGATGGTTTTATCTTCAAAATCACACTCAAGGTCACATTCAAGGGCAATTTAGTCATTTCATAATTTGGTTTTTTCGCCTAATGTCTTCTTGGATATTGTATCCCTCTGAGTTATCTTCGCATAGCCTCCGATCGTGCCTAATTTTGAGTTATAACGAAGAAGTTACGGCATTTTTCCGTAAAGTTGAACAAAGCTGAGAATTCAGTACTATCAGGTGCGAATCGATTCGGCTGAAAGTCTGCACATCTCTATTTTTAAGTGGGTTTTGGTGGGGTATTTTGGGGTAAAAGAATTAAATTAAGTGGGAGATCTTTTTATAGACTTGAAATAATTCATTTTAGGTTAGAGGAGGGGATTTTGGTGGTGGAGCTTCTCTCTCTAGGGTTTGCACCATTTGGGTGTGTAATATAGTTCTATTTCCTTTTGTTGCTTTATTTCCATTGATGCCATTCCATTTATTTCCTAGATAATTAGTTGTAGTTATTTATTTCTTGCTTAATTAGTTTAGTTGTAGATTAGTTAGTGTTATATTAGTTTATTCATGCCTAGCCCTTAGTTAAATAGGGTTTGGGTCGTGTGTCCGCCATTAATGGATTTCGAGCTTCGAAAGTTAGGTTTGGTGTAAAATTGCATTTAATTGAAACCTCGTGTATTAAAGTTGAATTATTATGCGTTTAACTTTCTTTGTCACGCAACGTTAGTGTTATAGCGATATTCAGAATTTGATCCCCGTGTGACCATTTTTCGTTAAATGTTTAATCTCGCAACTTTGGATTAAATTCCTTATTGTGTGATGTTTATGATTAACTAAAAATTATCAATTAAATATTTTCGAACCGAAATTCTAATTATTAGTTGTTTAGCCCATGGCGGGTACGCGATCCTGACTGTTGTTTTTTGTAATTCTCATTTGGACTTAACTTCTTTTCTTTTTCCTTTTTCACCATTTCCACCTTATCACCTTTTACACTTTTATTCTTGAAGTTTTAAAACAATTAAAATCTAAAATTATATCACTCCCTGCAGATTTCTTATGATACTCGACTTACCTTCGTGCTTACTTGTTAAGTGTAGTTGTAGTTTAGGTTTTTGCATGTAGAGTGGGAGCCAAAATCAATGACAATGTCCCTACACGAACACTCGATTTCCCCTCGCATCACAAGTGTGACTATTATTTCAATTGATCAATTGAAATAACACTCACACTTTCCAATGTATGTCGTGTACTTAGAGTGCTATGGGGATATGCTGTCGAATTTTTCTCAAATCCTAACGATGTGCATGAGTTGTTAAGTATATTACAGAAATATGCGGTCTTGAATGGGATAGGACCACTCACCCTTTAGCGATCTTGAATGCCGAATTTAAACATCGAATATAAATAAGACATAATTAAATGAAACATACTATAAATCTAAGTTTTGTTTATACTAATCCATGAATATATGCTTCTTACCTTTAATAGGTGATTAGTTGTGGTAGCTGTGATGGGATATCCTAAATACAAATAGTAGATGGGTGAGACAAATATAATGGGGGATGTGTTTCGCAGAGGTGATAATAAATTTGTGAAATATGCAAAGATATGTCATAATGATGAAGAGTTTTGTGTCCGTGTGCTAAGTGTAAGAATGGTAAGGTGTTTGAGTGGAAAATAGTTGAAATATATTTATTAAGATAGGGTATGCAAGATATTTATCGATTTTGAAGTTTTTACGGTGAATTGAAAGTTTCTTTTGTCCTCGAACAACCTTAAGAATAACCTTCAACAAGTAGGATAGATGTAGAAGGGGACAACGTAGATCATAATATGCTAGAGGATTTAGTTGATGATGCGTACGGAGTTTATGAAGCGGAGGAGAATGAGGTTACTAATGATGTACAAGGTTCAGGTGCTCGTGAAGATATCACGATAAACCTTGACGATGACTACCAAAGTTTAATATTTAAGGCGACCAAACAGTTATACTCTGGCTGTGAGAAAGATCAAACAACTTTACATGCCATGGTTGGTTTGCACATCTTGAAGAGGCAGTTCAATTTTTCTAGCAATAGGGTAACAGGAATTCTGAATTAGGTGAAGAGCTTACTACCTAAGGAGAATACTCTTCAAAATAGCAATCCTATTATGAAGAACGGTTTTAAAGGTTTGGGAATGAAGTATAAATCGATTCATGCTTGTGTGTATGATTGCATACTATACCAAAAAGAGTATGAAAATCTCAATCGTTGTCCGGTATGCGATGAACCTAGATATGTCCAATCTACTGGCAAGGAAGGCACATGCTCAAAAGTGCCTCAAAAAGTGTTGAAATATTTTCTTGTTGGGCCTAGATTAAAGCGATTTTTCGCAGTACCATGGATAGCGGAGGCAATGACTTGTCATGCTAGGGCAGAAGTAGGGGTAATCTCATGTGTCATCCTATTGATTCTACCATTTGAAGGAGGAGGATTATGAGTATCCCGATTTTGCTGGAGAACAGCGCAACATTTGTTTGGCGATATCAACAGATGGTTTCAATCCATTTATAAATCTAAGCACCAATCAGAGTGTATGGCCAATGATCCTAGCCCCACTCAACCTCCCTCTTTCATAGTGTATGAGACCTGAATTTTCGATGCTGTCTTTGTTGATATCTTTGGCCCCAAGTGATGACATCAACATCTACATGGATCCTTTGGTAGAATAATTAAATAAGTTGTGGGAAGAGGGTGTGCAATCATTTGACTCTTAAAAAAAAGAGTTTACGCTGAAAGATATGCTGATGTGGACAATTAATGATTTTCTAACTTATGGGACATTATCCTGTTGTGTAGTGCATGGTTATTTAGGGTATCCTATTTGTGGAGAGGAGACTGAATCTCTTCGTCTATCCGCTAACTCAAAAAATGTATATCATTTCCATAGGAGGTTTTTACCCCTGGCTCATAGTTTCATATTTGAAAAAGGTTCCAATTTTTTATCGGGCGGGCTTGAACATAGGCAACTGCCGAGACAGCTTTCAGGTTTAAAAATTGAAAGTAAATCTTCTGACCTAATATGCCAGGTAAGAATCCTAAATTTAAGAATATCAAGCATAAGAAGACCCCAACTGGGAATAAAACTGAGACAAGAAAGGCATGGTCTAGGAGGTTAATTTTATTTGACTTGCCTTATTTGAAGAATAACTCAGTGTGCCATGTATTGGATGTGATGCATGCAAAGAAGAACCTCATTGAACATATTGTGGGCACTTTCCTTGGAGGGAGTTATTCGAAGGATGGAGAAAATTCACGAAAAGATCTTAAATCGTTGAAACTTAAGCCACAACTATGGTTGAAAGAAGATAGTAGGGGAATGACAATAATTCCCTCTGGTGCGTTTGATGAGTGGGGAAAGGAAGGTGCTTTTAGACACAATATATAATTTTAAGGTTCCATCTAATTTTTCGTCCAACTTGCAAGGGATTATGAATTATGATACTCATGATTTACATAAGTGTAAGTCCCACGATTGGCATGTGATCATGCAATTGGTTCCTCTATTGTTTAAGCACTATTTCTCCAAGCACAAGGATTTGCGGAGGGCTATTATGCAAATTAGTATTACCTTCTCATTTTGTGTGAGAAGGTAGTCAATCGAGAACACATAGTAGCCGCAAAATTGGCGGTGACCAAAGCGATTGTGTGTTGGAGAAGTACTTTCCCCCAACATTCTTTGACATAAGTGTTCACTTGTTGGTACACATATGCGACGAGGCACTTCCTTATGTTCCAGTTAGATATCGGTGGATGTATTCATTTGAAAGATTGATGAAAAATTTTAAATATTACGTCAAGAGTACGCGATATATTGCAGGATCAATTGCAGAGGAATACATCACTGTGGAGTCATCAATCTACATTCGGGAATATATGCCTGACTCGACCAGCGTTGATGACACTAATGAGTTCGTCGATGATGGTGGTCATGTGATGGGAAAACGAGTGAAATTAACGAGTTTGCAACATGAACAAGTAGCTCATTATCTATTTAGCGAGATCCCTCGAGCTGGTAAATATGATCATCGGTCCGGGGTACACTAATTGGAGGGAGGTTCCAAATGAGCTCAAGTTAGCTATTTGGGTGGAACTACATGTAATGTATTTATATTTATATTTATATTTATATGAATATTCAAATTTCAATTTTGATTTAAATTTCATTTAATATTTATATTTATATTTATATTTATTCGCAACTAACATTATATTCGTTGGATAGGAACAATTCAGCCTGGACCCAAAGCTACGCGATTTCGTCTTGGAGCATTTGAGGGAGCAACACAAGACGTGGAAGAAAAATATGCGGACCCGGTACTTTGGGAAAACCTGAGACTCTATTATCCGAATGCATGACTCTGTCCCACCGAAGGAGCTGATCTCATTGGCATAATGGCAAAAGTTCATTGATAATGAGATCGGGTAGCGGCAATTGGCATCTCGCCAATCGGGGAGGGAAAATCAGGAGAAAAAGATGGACGTGCACTACTCTGGCCGGACGTCTTACATCGAGGTGGATCATAGGATGATGGTAAGATTTAATGTTTCTATAATTACATAAATATGTTATTCTGCATTATTTTACTTTGCGGGGCCGATACTAATTTTGCATTATTTTATTTTAGGGGACGGGGAGTGGCCCTGGAGGTATGCCACATAGGCTCGATACTTATGTATCGAGCCTATGTGGATGAAGAAGGGAAAGGATAAGGAGGGGCCCGATTGTCGCGTCCAAGATTGTAAGTAATCCGACAATTTACTCTTTGTTAATTACGTTATAATTTTTTATTTACTTATTTAACTAATCATGTGCTTTTTGTCGTTTCAGGCAAAGCTTATGGAAGTGCATGAGTCGCAGTCTGATGCCGACAAGGCATCTTTATCCAGAGACGAGCTCAGCCAAGTGCTTGTCACTGATCGAAAGGGGAGGATAAGGGGGTGAGCTCGCGGGTGGCCAAATCTAGGATCATCGAATTGGAGACAAGCAACATCGGGTTGGCTCGAATGGTGGACTTGCATGACGCGAAGCTGTCCCGTTTGGAGGAGACGATCCAAGATATGTTCTCATTCATGAAGCGTTCGTTGGGAGGAAATTGTAAGGGGAAATGGAAGTAGAAGGTGGTAGAGGAGGAGGTCCAGGAGGACGAGGATGTGGACCTCGCTGCTTCAACGCCGACACGTGCAGACTCTGATGATTTTGGGACTAATTTTTTATGGTATTTAAACATTTCAGGGAGACCATGAACAAAAAATCAATTCAAAATGAACTATTTTGCTATTTTACCAAAACTTATCAAACTATATCAGTTTTAGCAGTTAAAAACTGACATAGTTTGACCAATTTTTTTTAAATGGAAAAAAAATCATATTGAGCTAATTTTTTTTCATGGTTCCTTAAATGTTTAAATACCATAAAAAAATCAGTTCCAAAATATTTTTTTACTATTTTAAATAAAATGGTCCACATGAGGAGTATGCACAGGTATGCATGAGAGAGAGAAGGGGGGAGAGACACTATTTGTTTTGCGAGAGTGAGAGAAAATAAAAGAATGTGAGTATTTAATTTATCCTTTTTTTAATTTAATTACTATTTTTTTTTTGGCCTAGTGTAAGTGGGTTCAATTCTTTTCTATTTCTTTAAGGTTTGTTTTAAATTAACCATGTTTTATTTATCGAGAGACCTCTTTTAAGTGGTTAAATAAATTTTCACCCAAAACTTTTTATACTTAGAGTCCGTTTGCTAGCATGACAAAACAAATTTTGATATGACAAATAAAAATTATTTTGAATTTACCATATTTTTGACATTGTGATAGATTTTATTTGATATGATAATTTTTTTTAACTAACACTAAAATACTATACAATAATACATATTTTAATGATTTGACATGACAATTTTTATTGGAAAATAGGTAAGCAAAATTTATCATATAAATGTTTTTATTATAAATTTTGACACGCTATACATCCAAATGGACTCTTATTTTTTTTAAACTAGCATACAATTTGTGCGATGCACTCACGATGTGCAATAAACAAATATAAAGATAATTTAAAGCAATTAGTATATATCATAAATTCAATATCTTATCTCAAAGCCATTATACTCATACTCCATTTTTTATCTATTGCATTCCTAAAATAAACAAAAAAATATTATATTTTCAGCAACTTTATATGCAACTAAAATACTACTGACATATAACTCGTGCGATGTATAATAAACAAATATAATGATAATTATAGAATTTAGTATATATCATAAATTCAATATATTATCTTAAAGCAATTATAAAGGGCTACTTTTTCCATAAATAAAATTTGTCTTTTATTTTTAAATGTTTTTGTTATATAAAAAAAATTATAAATAAAAACTTCGAAACAACTGTACTTATTTTATATAAAAAAGTATACATATTTTTATTTGTTTTTAATTTAAAAATCGTATGTCATTTATAGAAAAAAAACATAAAGTTCTTTTTATAAATAAAACGTTAAAAATATTTTTATAACCAAAAACTTTTTTATTTATATAAAAAAAATTTGAAATTTTGAAAACTTTTTTTTAACTTAGAAACTATTTTTTATAAATAAAAACTTCAAAAAAATGTACATATTTTGTGTGTGTGTGTGTGTATATATATATATATATATATATATATATATATATATATATATATATATATATATATATATACACACACACACTAATTTGTTTTTAGTTTAAAAACCGTGCATCATTTATAAATAAAAAGTTAAAGTTTTTTTCTATAAATACAACATTAAGAATGTTTTTATAACCAAAAACCTTATTTTGTTTATAGTAAAAATAATTTTGAAAATTTGAAAATATTTTAAAACCTTTTTTCTAGAAATAAAAACGTTATATAGATATAATAATATTAATAACGTTGTGTAATGTAATTTGAGTGGAGAATGATGAAAATAGATTAATTGAATTTTAATTTGTATTGGGTCAAGAGATAAATTAATAGAGTCTAAAATAGATCATTTTTTTATTGTTTTCAAGGGATTTTGATTTATTCAATTTTGGGATTTTAAAGAGATTTTTGATTAATCTATTTACGTGAGAGGGAGCATTAATTTTAGAAAGAGAGAGAAGTATCTAGGTAGAAAGCATTAATTATCATTACATCTCTAATATTATCATATTAGAGGTATAATATAGATGATACGAACTTTGTTCAATGTTTTAAAGTTATGTAATCAAACATTATAGTACCAAATGTAGAAAACTCATTCCAAATATAATATCATCTGTAAAGAAATAACACTAAAAGATAAACCTAGGAAACAACAAATATCTTCAAAATAAATTATTTTAAATTATTGGAAAAACATATAATTTAATATTTTTCTAAGAAAATATATACTTTAATATTTTTCTCAAAAATATATACATTAACATATATGTAAAAATTTATCCTACAGTGGATCTAATTTTAAAACATTTCTACTTTCAACTAAAAAATGAAAAAAATGAAAGGAAAAAAAAAAGACTATATGTAAAAACTATATTTCTACTTTTAGAGAAATATTTGATATGTAAAAATTTATCCTACAGTTTGTCTTTATAAATTTTGTACCCACCCAAGAACTCTATCAGTTTGTCTTTGTGAATATAACTTTTTTATTATTTATAAATTTATACCCATCAAATTTCATATATTTGAGATTTCAATAATGTCATCTTTTTCAATACCTGTCATGGTTAGTGCAAGTTTTTATGTGAAAAGTTTATATCCTATAAAAATTAAAATGATGGTACGGATGAGGTGACTTTTTTTACTGTTGCTCTCTATATCCTATAAAAATTATATCTTATAAAAAGTTTTTACTCTATAAAAACTATATTTTTATTTTTGCTGAACGGTTGAAAGGTCAATTAAAATTTCATTTTTCCTTGAGAAATTATGATATAGGTGCTCCTTTCCTATTCAATAAATAAATGACTGATAAAATAGCAGGATGTTTAAATTGAAAAAATATTTAGTGCATAGTATTCAATAAATAAATGGATAATAAAATAAATTACATGTGAAGAGATTAAAATTGAGTGAACAATACATTAATTTTGATATTAATTATAATATTAATACCAATAATCTATGTATATATGCCCATGTACCCCACGCGATGCGCGGGCGACAATGTGTAGTACGAATTATAAAAAAAATAATTATTAAATCTCATTATACTCGTATAAAGGAAGTATGTAATTATATTGAAATGCCCTATGAAGTCGCAAAGAAATTGCATAACAAAAAGTTACTGAAGTTTATTCTAATGAATTTATTACAGTAAAAAAAAGGTAACGGTTAGTCAAATGAGAAAATGTATTTAGTGTTCGAAACGACATTTTGCTCCCTCAAGCCTTGATCTTTATTCATTTGCTCCTGCAAAGCAATGACAAAAATTGAAACAAAAAAATGAACATAAGTTCGAGAGTGGGCAAATTAAAATGTAACAAAATCATCACAACCTAACAAAATTGTAAACATAAGAATTTGACTTATAAACTTTTTGTTTCAGCAAAAAAAATGTTTATATTAGATGGACACATATTATCAAAAAGTATATAAATTGAACTTAAAATTATGATCCTTGTACTTTAGTCCATAAGTTATTGACAACTCATTATTTATTAAATCTACAACCCATATGCTTTGAATTGAAAAGTAATTCCCATAGGAAACTCATTAAGGATAGGATAACGTCTTCTCCAAATGAAAGAGTTCCAGTGAGAAGAAAAGGAAAACCTAATCTATACTTCTTTTCTCCTTTCCTCCCTACATAAGCAACAAAAACTATGTCCTATTCATTTCTAAACACCATGAAATCACCTACAAAGTTATTGTTCACAAAATTTGTTAAGCACCCTAATAACAACAATTATTAATGTCCACTAACCCAATAAAAAATGATTTTCATATACACTTTGACTTTTTTAAGCAATCAAGGCATTAATACTGCAGACTACAAATAATTAATAAATAAACCTTGGAACTTAACACAATTCAATACTGAATCAAGCAATCATAGTAATGCTATTCAGTCACATAATTTCAATAGTTTATTCATTTTGCCTATACCATTAAAAATAACAATTTAAAATCTTACAAAAAAAAAATTGATTTTAATATTAACTTTTTTTCACCAAAATCAAGACATGATTACCATATATAATTAACAAACTAACCTATGAACTCAACACAATATAATACTGAATTTAATCAATCATAATTTAAGTCATTCAATTAAATTTCAATATATTTTTAAATTTTCCCCAAATCAGTCAACCATAACAACCTAAAATCCATAAAGAAAATACCAAGACTTAAAATTAAGAAATCAAATGAACAAATAATCAAAAATCCGCAAAAGGGTTTGTGTTAATTTGTTCATTGAACATGAACAACCAATTCATTTTACTTACATAACACTGCAAAAAATGATTTTAATATACCTTTGACTTATTGCAGCAAAATCAAGATATGAATACTATGCACAATCCAATATTGATCAAAGCAAACATTAATTAAAGCTATTCAGTCCTAAGTGCTCTAATGCGGGTGCGGGTTCGAATGCGGGTACGAATGCGAGTGCGTCAATGCGTCAATTTTCAAAATACTGAGATTTGAGAGCGCTATCAGTGCGTCTATATTTAACATATAAATATATATTTTAATATATAGATATGAATTGTAATATATATATATATATATATATATATATATATATATATATATATGGAAGGACTTTATTGTAATTCAAGAAAAAAAATATCTAAACTTTTTATTCTATTTAGTTATGTATACAAAGATGGTTAATGTAACACCCCAAGACTTTTGGAACAGTAATAAATTTATTTTGGGAGAAATAAATAATATTTTATGGGAGAATAATTAAATTGGCAATTGAGGTCAAAATTTAGAGTCGTTAGAAAGTGTCTCGAATGGAAATTCTGAGGGTACCATCGTTTCCGGAAGGGTCGAGAAAGTCGAAATGAGTGTACTTGGGGGTCTATTTGGGTTCCAACATAAAATAGGACCGTTTGACTCGAATTAAAGTTACTGGGTCATTTAACGTGTGTATTATCATTTAAAGATGTGTATCTTGGGAGATTAGGCTTAAAAATCCTACGGGAGATACTTCTCCCAAGAAAAAGAGAGAAATAGAAAGAAAGAAAGAGAGAAGAAGAAAGAAGAAGAAAAGGAAGGAGAAAAAGAGGGAGAAAGAGGATTTTCGAGCAAATACGCGATCTCAAGACAGATTCAGAACCTACGAACCCGAGACAGGTGATTAAACTTGCTAAATAATTGTTGTGTACTAATTATTGCATGATTTGTGGATTGAATTTTGGGTTTTAGGTTTAAATTGTCAAAACCTAACTTTTGGGGAAAAACCTTAGATTTGTAGGGTATATAATGGATTTAAGGTTAGAAATTAGTTAATTTGTATTCTAGAATGAATATTAATGTTATATATGTGATTGGGTTGGAAGAAAATGGTTGGAAGATGATGAAAATGAATTTTGGGTATTTTGGGTTAAGAAGAAAACAACCCATTTCGTAGCGTGCTGCACTTGTCGAATCGATTCGCCCCTACCGAATTGATTCGGTCTGTTGCAGATTGCCCAGGTCTTTAGGGCCGAATCGATTCGCCCCTTGCGAATCGATTCGGCATGTAGCAGACTCCAAGGTCTATTGGATCAAATCGATTCGGCTGGGCCGAATCGATTCGCTTTTCTGGGCCGAATTGATTCGGATGGGCCGAATCGATTCGGAAACAGGGGAATTTTTGGAGATGTTTTCTAAAGGAGAATTTCATCCCGTTTTGTTCGAGGTTATCGATTTGGGGCCTCTATATGAGAAATTTGGAGTATGTTTTGGAGACTTTTAGATAGTTTCCCTTATAGGAAATGATTGGAGTCATATTGACTAAATTTGAGGAATACCGATTGGATATTATGGTTTATTCTAAGTGGGGAAGCCCACCTTGATCGGGAGGTTATACTTGGAAATAATAAATTCAATTCATATGAAAGAATGTGATTAATTTAGATATAATGGATTTTAGAATCCAATCCCAAATGGGATAACTTTAAAAAGGTTCATAAACTGAATTGAACCCTAAACTGGATGGAGAATCAAAAATGCTATTTGATGTGTATACGAATATATAAATATCCTTATTGATGATTGACTTAGGAGATATCTCATGATATGAGAATTGCTAATTGAGGTGTATTAGGATATTGAATATCCTTAACTTAAATAGAATTGAAAGACAATTCATACTAGATGCAACATGAGAGCTTCAAGCGAGAATTAGTATAGCATATACTAAGTGGGGTAAATGTGCGAGTATTGACGATTGGTGTATCATGAGAGGGATATACTTGTTGATACCAAAATTAGTATGCTGATGTGGATGAATAATAAGAAGACACGTGTCAATCTACGTGGCACAATAGCAACGAGGAAGATTGTTTCCCCGACCAACATACTCACTCCGAGCAACAAGTATACTCCGAGGAACAACCCTCCGAGGTACTCTTACTTTCCGAGGAACTCCAATGCTCCGAGGAACTCTTGGACGACGAGCAACTAAGGCGGTTCGAGCTGCACCTCGACCACAACATTAATTGCCAGATAATCAACAGTTCAACTATTCATTGAATGCTTATCATCTTGACGCGCACGTTTGAAGAACATTAAATGAATTACCCTTTTATATGTGTATCATTTAATGTAACATCCTTTCATGTATAGCCTAAAGGGCTATAAATACCTTGTATCACCCTCATTCAAGGGGGACCGGAATTTCTTGATAGATCTGGTAATCGAGAATTCCAATAACACTCAGCAATAATATAACAGTGGACGTAGGCCATTCTTATAAGGCTGAACCACTTTAAAAATCTTTGTCTCATTTATTTATCTGTGATTAAATAATTAGAGTAATCTAATTTTTTACATCAACAGATTGGCGCCGTCTATGGGAACGATTTGTTATTATCGTTTTTCACCAAAAATCATTCATCATCAATGGCGGATAACCCATAATCTAGCAATCGAAACGCTGGAAATGTTGGAAATCCTCCAAATTCCACTGCACCTCCAGATCTGGTCGGAATTATGACAAATCTGGCTCAAGGACAAACCGCCATGCAAGATACGATGAGGTAACTCATAGAAACTCTTCATGGCGACGTACCTGCACAGTCAAGGCATCTAAGTGGTCAGAGGCAAACCTATTTACTTTCTTCACGATCCAGACGTACTGGATCATATCGTAATGAGGAATCTGATGATTTCTCTTATCAACCTGGGCAAACTTCGTCAATACGGGTTACAGATACCGAACAACGTGCCACCCTTTCCCCAGAAAGGGCCAGCGCATTGGAAAGGTTAAGTAGGGCCTCTCCTTTCAGCCGATTAGGCCCTAGGAGGAATAGGAGTCCACCTAAGACCATGTCGAGGAGTTTTCGACAACTGTCAGATCTAAGAGAAGGATCAGCACAGTCACGACCAGCTGCTCGTCAAGATAGATCTCAAGAAGCTACCTCAGAACGATCAATTGCTCGAACCAATAGGCCCGAGGAAGGAAATGAAGCGTGGAAAGGATCTCTTCAGCGGTTGGAAGATAGATTGGGAGAAATGGCTAAGGCGAAGAATCCCCTACAACGAACTTTTGTTCAAGGGACACCTTTTGTCCAGGCCATTGTAAATTTTCCAACACCGTCAAAATTTAAAGCCCCTGTGTTGACCCCCAAATACGATGGAAAGACAGATCCTGTTCTTCACATAGAGCAATATCAAGCTGCTGCCGACATCTATGCTGTCCCCGACGAGATGAGATGTAGGGCATTCTCGGGAACTCTTATCGAATCTGCCCAGATATGGTACAACAATCTTCCTCGGGGTAAGATTTCAACTTTCTTTTAATTGGCCGAGTTGTTCATCGAAAATTTCTGTTTTGGAGCAAAGCCAGTAAAAAGAGTAGCACACTTGTTAAGTGTTAGACAAAAGTCTGGTGAAAGCACTAGAAATTACATAACTCGTTTCAATAACGAGAAACTGGAAGTCATAGATTATGAGGAAAAGACAGCAATCACCGCCTTGATGAGTGGTTTGTTGCCTAATAAGTTGTATTACACTTTGGCGAAAGATCCACCTAAAACTATGTCAGAGTTGATGGCAAAAGCGGCCAAAATCATGAATACCGAGGAGGCTATGGCTGCAAAAAAGAATATGGATAAAGACACCAAGGTGGAAGTCGACAAGTCTAAGAATAAAGAGCATAAGGGCAATGGCGGTGACAAGTGTTCCAGAAATAATAAGTCATCATGGTAAGTCCTGAAGAAATACGATAATTATACTCCCTTGAAAATGGGTATTAATCATGTCTTGAAAGAAATCAATAATAGCGAGGAGGTAAAGTGGCCGAAGAAACTGAGGTCAGACCCCGATGCGAGGAACAGGGATAAATATTGCGAGTTCCACAAGGATCATGGCCATATGACTAAGAATTGCATAGCTCTTCAGAACGAGATTGAAACACTCATCCGAAGAGGAAAGCTAGCAAAGTATGTTGATCGGGGAGGTGAAAGAAGAAATAATGATCGAACTAGAGAGAGATCTAGATCTCCTCGTCGAGCATAGGAGAAAAAGAAGAGAGAACATGAAGATGATGCCGAGGATGACCCCGATCTTCCCAAGAAACCAAGGCAACCAGAACGAGAGGTATTTTCCATACGTTTTGGGGCATTTGATTGTAATGTTATTACAAGAGGAGATGCAGGAGGAGGAGACCTTACTGCAGAAAGAAAAGCTTACCTCGGAGAGGCATAAGCTTGCTCGTACATTCAGCGAATAAATTTAGCCGAGGAGGATCGTCCGAAGAAGGTAAACAAAGAGAAGCTGGTCATTGGCTTTTCAAAAAACGACTTGGCAGGTGTTCTTTACCCTCACGACGACCCTTTGGTGATCAAAATGAGGATGAAAGAAGTAGTGATTTCAAGGGTGCTGGTAGACAATGGTAGTTCAGCAGACATCATGTACTATTCATGCTTTGACAGCTTGAATTTAAAATTATCTCAATTGGAACCTTATCACAGACCTCTTTTGGGTTTTGCTGGCGATAAAGTTTTTCCACTTGGGACGATCAAGTTGGACATATTCATTGGAACTTGGCCTGCTTGTCGAACAGAGAGAATACGCTTCTTTGTGATGGATAAGAATGCGCAGTCAGCCTACAACATCATCATGGGAAGAGTTGGTTTGAAGAAGTTCGAAGCAGTTCCATCTACAGTACATCAATGCTTAAAATTCCCAACAAATTTTGGAGTAGGAGTTGTGAAAGGTGATCAAAAAGTAGCTCGGGAATGCTATTATTCATCTGCCGAGCAAGAGGAGCTTGAAGATTTAAGAAAAAAGACTACTACCTACCAGGTGGATGAAGGTACAGAAATTGAAACACTGGATCCACGAGATGAATCCCAACTTGTAAAAGGACAGGTGGTGGAATCTACAGAGAATGTTATTCTGGACGATGATCACCCTGAACGAGTAACCCATATAGCTTCAACGTTGGATGCTTCAATAAAACAGGAGTTGATAACTTTCTTGAGAAACAGGAAGGAAACTTTTGCGTGGAGTCATGAAGACATGCCAGGAATAGATCCGAACTTCTTATGTCATGAGCTCAATGTGAATAAGGAGATCAAGCCTGTAAAGCAGAGAAGAAGGGTATTTAGCCCTGAGAAGAATTAGGCTATACAAGAGGAGGTCGAGAAGCTCCAGAAAGCCCAATTCATTGAAGACGTGAAGTATCCAGACTGGTTGGCAAACGTGGTGATGGTAAAAAAGAAAAACAATAAATGGAGAATGTGTGTTGATTTCATCGATCTTAACAAGTCATGCCCAAAGGATCATTTTCCATTGCCCATAATTGATCAATTAGTGGATGCTACCTCGGGACACGAGCTGCTCAGCTTCATGGATGCTTACTCCGGCTACAACCAGATCAAAATGAAACCTGAAGACAGGGAAAATACTTATTTTATTACCCCTAGGGGAACTTATTGCTATAATGTTATGCCTTTTGGTTTGAAAAATGCAGGAGCGACATACCAGCGGCTGATGAATAAGGTTTTCACCGAACAAATCAGTTGCAACATGGAAGTCTATGTCGATGATATGCTGACAAAGAGCAAGAAAGCTGCTGATCATCTAGTTGACTTAGCTCAGACCTTTGATCAACTGGATAAATACCAAATGAAGCTCAACCCGACGAAGTGTACATTTGGAGTACGAGAAGGGATGTTCCTCGGATACATCGTCAACCAGCGAGGCATTGAGGCGAATCCAGAAAAGATCAAAGCTCTTTTAGGGGTGCGATCTCCAACGACGAAAAAAGAGGTACAGAGTCTTATAGGACGAGTTGCAGCGCTCAATAGATTTGTATCTCGAGCAACTGATAGGTGCCTTCCATTCTTCAAAACACTCCGAAAAACTTTCGAGTGGAATAATGAATGTGAAAAAACCTTTCAAGACTTGAAGAAATATCTGGGAACACCTCCATTGCTGTCCAGACCAGTGATGGGTGAAAAGTTGTACTTATATCTGGCAGTATCAGAGAATGCAGTCAGCTCAGCACTGATCAGATTGGAGAATGGAGTCCAGAAGCCAATTTATTACACAAGTAAGGCTTTCCGAGGTGCAGAAATTAGGTACCCGAAGTTGGAAAAATTGGCGTTGGCATTAATTGAAGCAAGTAGAAGAATGAGGCCATATTTCCAGGCCCATACCATCGTCGTGTATACCGACATGCCATTACGACAAGCCCTTCATAAACCAGAGAAATCAGGGAGACTAATGTATTGGGCAATAGAGCTCGGTGAATATGATATTGTGTATGAACCCATATCATCACTAAAAGGGCAGGCTGTAGCAGATTTTATAGCAGAATTTACTTATCCTGATATCCCCAAGGAGCAAAAATTACTCGCTGATAAACCTGTGGATGTTACAGGATCAACAAACACAAGCTCAGACCAACCCCGGTTGGTAAAAGAACTTGTAGATGTAGAAGGATCATCAACTTCGAACTCAGACCAGCTCCGGTTGATAAAAGAGCGAGAAGAGATGGTCGACGAGGAGCGAAAATTACCAGGGGAGGATGAAAGGAAGCAATAAATATTTCACCGAGGAACTCTATCAGATAAGGAATTTGAAGACGGGTTACCCATATGGAGATTATATGTAGATGGCTCATCTTGCACAGCAGGTTGTGGGGCAGGAATTGTTTTGAACACCCCAGACAAGATTGACATGGAATATGCCTTACGATTCCAATTCAAAGCCTCCAATAATGAGGCTAAGTATGAGGCCATGATAGCAGGCCTTAATTTAGCAAAGATTATGGAAGTGCAACAAGTGATGGTATTCAGTGATTCTCAATTGATTGTGAATCAAATGATGGGAACATATGCAGTTAAAGGAGAATTAATGGTTAAGTATCATGCCAAGGTAATGGAGTTATTGGCAGAATTTGATGCGATTCAGTTAATCAGAATACCAAGAATAGAGAATGCACGAGCAGACGCACTAGCCCGACTAGCATCAGCTACTCGTACCGAGCTGCGAAGAACAATACCAATTGAAGTACTAGAAAGTCGGAGCATAGATGAAAACCTGACGATGAACATTATCACCCTTGATCTAGGACCATATTGGATGGATCCCATCAGGGCATATATTGAAGAAGGAGAATTACCGGAAGATAAGCTCGCTGCCAAGAAATTGAAGTATAAAGCTGCTCGGTATGTACTAACTAATGGTATTTTGTATAGACGAGGAATTATGGCAGGTTTACAAAGATGTGTACATCCTTCCGAGGTGAAAGAATTAATTGAAGAAATCCATGAAGGGTCCTGTGGAGCTCATGTAGCAGGTCGAACACTTTTGCAAAGGGTGATGACTCAAGGATACTATTGGCCGACTATGAGGGCTGATTGTATAGCCTATGCTAAGAAATGTGACAAGTGTCAACGTTTTTCCTCCATCCGACGAACTCCACAAGCATTGTTGACACCCATAACTTCCCCTTGGCCATTTTCCATGTGGGGAATTGATTTGGTTGGACCACTTCCAACCACCCGAGGAAGATTCAAGTACCTCGTCGTCGCAGTAGATTATTTTACTAAGTGGGTAGAAGATGAACCCCTTATCGATATGACTTACGAGAAGGTATACCAGTTTGTTTGGAAGAATATCATCTGTCGATATGGTCTCCCTCATGCCTTCATCACAGACCATGGAACATAATTCGACAACGAGGAGTTTGCTGCCTATTGTCAACAATCAAACATCCTGAAGACCCATTCAGCACCAGGTCATCCTCAAAGCAATGGGCAGACAGAGGTAACGAACAGAACACTGCTAAATGGTTTGAAGAAGAGGCTAAGTGAAGATAAAGCTAACTGGATTAATGAGCTACAATCAGTATTGTGGGCTTACCGAACAACTCCCCGAGCAGCGACTGGAGAATCACCATATATGCTGGCATTTGGAAGTGAGGCTGTAATACCTGCCGAGTTGGGTCTACCAACACACAGAGTGCTGAATTTCAATTCCCCAGTCAGTGACTTGATGAGAAGACTGGATTTGGATATGCTCGAGGAGGTTAGAGAAGAGGCAGCCATTAGGAATGCTGCATATCAACAACGAACAGCTCTGTTCTACAATAAGAGGGTGAAGAAATGCGATTTAAAAGAAGGAGATTATGTGCTAAAGAAGGTCATTCAGAAGCACAATAAATTGGAAGCAAACTGGCATGGACCTTACCGAGTTACAGAAGTTGTTCGACCAGGAACTTACCGAATAGCAACTCTAGAAGGAGAGGAATTCAAGAATGCTTGGAATGCTGAACACCTTCGTAAGTATTATCCGTAATGTAAAATGTACAGCAGTTCCATCAACATGAATAAAACGATGATGTTTCACAATTTTTCCTCTCCTTTGTTTGAAAGTTTTTCGGGGAATACTAGTGTTGTACGCTACGCTGTTCAACATCAAAAAGAAGACGATAGTTCAGACCCACGACCAACTCCGGTTGGTAAAAGGGCGAGAACAAACTATACTCCTTTGGTTAGGAGACATACGCTAGCGTGACCAACTCTGGTTGGTAAAATAACTAGTAGATAGTTCGAAAGAACCTGATAGTTCGAGCGTGATCAACTTCGGTTGGTGAAATAGCGAGAACAAATTATACTCCTTTGGTTAGGAGGCGTACACTTGCGTGATCAACTTCGGTTGGTAAAAAAGCTTGTGGACAAGATAGTTCGAAAGAACCTGATAGTTCGAGTGTGATCAACTTCGGTTGGTAAAATAGCGAGAACAAATTATACTCCTTTGGTTAGGAGGCGTACACTTGCGTGATCAACTCCGGTTGGTAAAAGAGCTTGTGGACAAGATAGTTCGAAAGAACCTGATAGTTTGAGCGTGATCAACTTCGGTTGGTAAAATAGCGAGAACAAATTATACTCCTTTGGTTAGGAGGCGTACACTTGCGTGATCAACTTAGGTTGGTAAAAAAGCTTGTGGACAAGATAGTTCGAAAGAACCCGATAGTTCAAACCCATGACCTACTCCGGTTGGTAAAAGGGCAAGAACAACATTCTTAAAAATGCCAATTTTGGCTGGTTAAGAAACAAAATATGCCAACTTATATTGGTCGGAAGGTAAAATCATTCCAGAAAATACAAAAAATTCCAAACTGAACCAAGTATAGTTGGTCGGTGATCAACACCCAACTAATTGTAGTTGGTCGACGAGGATAAATTATCGACCTTGGTTGGTCGGACACATTTTATGAAAAAATTTACCAAGTATGGTTGGTCGGGGACAAAAACCCATCAACTGTAGTTGGTCGACAAACACAATTTAACAACCTTGGTTGGTTGGAAACATTTTAAACATTTTATACTCATTACTTTATTACTAAGTGATTGAGCAACATTGATACTTGAAATTTTTATTACTAAGTTGGTTGATGAACAACACAATATTGTTATCTTTTTAACAGATACATATGCACAAATGTAAAAGTGTTAGACAAGTACAAAAGAATAGCAATACAGATTTGCAAACAGAAAATGAAAGGCTTTCATTAAAATAAATTACAAGTTACATATATGTGCTAACTATTACATTGAAAATCCTTTTCTATTGGTTTTTTCCCTTCAGCCTTCGATACAGGTTCCTCGCCAGCAGGAGGATCATTTAATGTCTGAGGAGAATTGATAAAATTCAAGTCCTTCAACATTCTGACATTCATTACTGAAGGAGTATCCAGGAGATGCTCGGGACGAGATACGTCAATTTGAGAATGAAGGTTATAGTCACCAAGATAATTCGCAATCAAGCTCCGAGGAATGGCGCGAGCTGGTATCCATTCCATGTCCAACTTGAAAGGTGGCACAGGAAAGTCAAGCACTCCAGGCTCGTAGTAGTACCACAAAAAATGTCCTTGCTCGAGCTTTAATACACATAAAGCATTCAGCCAGCCTTGTTTATAACCTTCATTATTGGCATTTTCAATGCGAGCATCCAAATGATAAAGGGCCTCATTATAGCCTGCATTCCAAAATTCCCTGGGCTGTTTATGGAATTTGAAGGTTAATCTATCCAATTGTTCATGAAGGTTTTTGGTGAAAAGGTCCTTGGTATGTGATTAGGCATAAATTCTTCCCAATTTATCCCCTAATTTTGGTACTTTAATCACCTCGAACAACGTAATTGGATTGACTTTATCTCATAATCTTGCTATTGACTTATCCTAACAAGTACACCGAGTTTCTGGTATTTCGTTATGATTTTACAGGTATCTAATGTCAAGAAATGGAAGAAGGAAACCGGAAGAATAGAAAAGTCAACAAGAAAAGTCAAAAGGGCAAAAGAGTCATTTCTACCCAGAATCCGGATGAGGTACCTAAAGAGAAGTTGAAGGTATCATCCTCACAAGCACCTCGGAAGAAACGGCACCTCAATCGGATACCCGGAGCAAAAGATATGGACAGTCAAAGTTTGAGAGAAAAGTCAAATAGGCAGACCGATCCGCCTAAGGGTCGGACCGGTCCGCCCATCGAGATTTTGTTTTCTGATTCTCCTCTAAAGACTCCGACTTATACTCAACTTCTTGGAATTTCATGTAGGGTATAAAAAACCGAATTATTTTCGTTGTAAAGTAGGCTAGAACGTGGGGAGTTAATTTTAATTTCTCATTTTTCTTCCACAAACCCTAGTTGTAGATAGAATTTCCAGTTTTATTCAAGGATTGAAGGTTTATTCCAAGTTTGTGTGATCACCAATTTTATCTATTGCTGCGATTGTTCCTTGGGTAATTTTAGTAAGTTATTTCTTCTTTGTGATTCTCTTCTACAGTATTCTATCAATTGTCTTTAGATTAATCATGAACTCTTGCATGTTAAACATTGTTTTCATCATTTTCGGTATGTCCGGCTAGATTTCCAAGGTCGGGTTACATGAACCCAACCTGATGTGGTCATTGCACGTATAAAGTTAATCCTCTGAATTTAGTAATTAATTTTGACCGTATTGCGTAGGGACACAACAATTGTAGGTCTAAATATCTCGTTTGCCCCTGGGTAACCGGGATGATTGAGAATGCAATTCGAGTGTCGTTATCGTGATACTGATTTACTCGTCCTTTGATTAAGTATGACGCGGGCTTGAACCTCGTATACGTAATGCTTGGGAGTACTAAATTCCGGGTCATATTAATTAGATAAATTTACGATTAATATTATACTGCAATACACTAGGGTTGGGGGATTGTATTCCCGTCCTATTTGTCCATCATCTCATTTAAAAGTTCAATTCAATCCTTCATTCTTAATCTAGGTCATTTAGTTAGCTGCATTTTTCACCATACTTTCATAATTGCATTTAGTGTAATCAAATCCCAAAAACCAAATCAATCTTTTCTTTTCTTTTTAGAGTCATTGTTAGGATTCCTCAGTCTTATCCCGTCGTCACAACTCTCGTTGTCCTTTTTCCCTGAGGATCGAGACCCGACTTGTCGAATTATTACTTGAACTACAGGCTTGCACTTGAGCCTAGAGAGTACACACTTTAGAGACACATTCTGAGTCGTGTCAAGTTTTTGGCGCCGTTGCCGGGGAATTAGGTAGACTTAGGATTAGATCGAGTCAATCCAAAGCTTTGACCAAAAATTCAAAAATCCAAAAAAATCGAAAAAAAATATATATATAAAAAGCACAAAAAGATTCACCACCATCTCTCACAAACTTAATGCAAAATTCTGAAACCACTCCCACACCCCATAATACTCCAACCAGCATTCACGAAAATCCACTTGTTGAGTATAATCCTGATAGTCCCCACACTCCACAAGCCCCACAGTTCTAAATCCCACCTCCCACACCGTCACACTCAATCTCTAGCAACACTCCTTTCTCCTTCGTAGGACACACGTCGTGCACACCCAGTGAGAGCACCGAATCGTCTAGTGAGATAGAGATGTCGCAGCATAGTAATGCAACTACCAGTGAGGAAGAGCCTTCGTACCGCCCGTTGAGAGAATTCTTATATCCCGAGCGCACTATCACTCCGGGATGCATTATACTCCCGTATAATGCCGGGCAGTTCCGATTCAAAAATGGGATGATCCAGATGCTACCACACTATCACGGTATGGATTCAGAAAAGGCATACCTGCATATACGAGAATTTGAGGATGTGTGTGATACCCTCAACGATCAAACTTGCACACAAGAGGTGATTCGCCTCAAACTCTTCCCATTCTCGTTAAAAGATAAAGCTAAGACCTGGCTATGGTCTTTACCTCCGAGCTCGATTCCATCTTGGAACGAGTTACAATCCAGATTTCTCAAGAAGTTCTTTCCACCACATCGAACAATCTCCATAAAGGCTCAGATTCAATCGTTCAGGCAATTGGATAATGAGCCATTCCATCGATGTTATGAGCGTTTCAATGAGTTAACTGCTTTGTGCCCCCATCATGGATTTGATACAGCTCAGATCATTTCCTTCCTATATAATGGGTTGAACCTTAACTCCAAGCAACTCATTGAAACCATGGGTAGTGGTCCGTTTATCGAGCTAGACTGCCACGATGCTGAGCTTCACCTGAGGTATGTCGCCGAGACTACCCAATCTTGGGATATTTCTGATCCTAATGCTCAGAATCGAAATCGTCAAGCGACCACCACTCCATCGGCGTCCGGCCTACACCATGTAGATAAGACCTCTATGTCGGACTGTCGATTGGACTCCCTTGAGAAAGGATTTCGAGATTTATGCGAGGTAGTTGGATCTATCAAGAATCCCGTCGAAAAGGTGTGTGCGATTTGTGAGGCGGGACATTCAACTGAGGAATGTCCGACGATACCCGCCTGCAAAGTAATGTTGCAGGAGCAAGTTAGTGGTATAGGAGGCTTTAAGGGTAATTTCGGTGCCCCGCACGGGAATTCATACAACCCTTCGTGGAAAAATCATCCCGGATTTAGCTACGGGCAACAACATGCCGCAATGAACCCTTCTTCGCATGTTGCCCCTCCTCCTCCACAACAATTTCAACAAGCTCCACACATGCAAAGTCATGTGCAAGCACCGCCACCCCATGGAAATTATATCCCGCCACAGCGGAGAACTCTCAAGGATACGATGAATCAATTCATCACTAGCCAGACCGCAACCAATGCCAAATATGATCGTCTAATTGGCGACATAAATGCAAATCTGTCCAAAATTCAATCCTCGTTGAGCGTTCAAGAAAAGGGCAAGTTTCCTGCCGAGGGCCAAAGACCTCCCCAAGGTCAAACTAGTGTTAGCTCCACTTCTACTGATCATCAGGAGCAATGTCAAGCTGTGACCACTCTTCGTAGTGGGAGAGTCGTTGATTTATCACCTCCCCCACACGACACAATCAAAGATAAGGTGATTTCTCCCGGCACGAAAGAGGCCGAAGATGTCACCTCAAATGAGAGTGATAAAGATGACACTAGTGAGCCCGAGGTAGTTGTGAAACCACCCTCCGCGGCACCGTTTCCTCAAAGGTTGATTCCTTCCCAGAAAGGAAATCCACGTGATGACGTGCTAGAAATACTAAAGCAGGTAAAGCTGAATTTACCATTCCTCGATGCCATCAAACAAATTCCAGCTTATGCAAAAGTCATTAAAGATTTGTTGACGGTAAAAAGGAAGATGAAAGTAAAGAAGAATGTCTTCCTAGCACAGAACGTGAGCTCCATCCTACTCAATGAGCTCCCTCCTAAATTCAAAGATCCCGGTGCACCCACCATTTCCTGCATCATTGGAGAGAACAAAATTGAAAAAGCCTTACTAGACTTGGGAGCAAGTGTCAATATCCTCCCTTACTCCATTTATAGGCAACTTGATTTGGGCGACCTCAAGCCCACAAGAATCACTCTCCAACTAGCGGATTGAACTGTGAAGGTCCCACGAGGTGTAGTAGAGGACGTGATCATTCAAGTTGACACTTTCTACTTCCCGGTAGACTTTGTCATTTGGGACACGGAGCCTTCATTAATCTCGACCAATCATGTTCCCATCATTCTCGGGCGCCCATTTTTAGCGACAGCTAACGCTATTATTAATACAAGGAATGGGCGAATGCAGCTCACTTTTGGGAATATGACATTAGAGACCAACATCTTTAACATAGCCCAACATACGGGAGAGGAAGATGATATTCACGTGGTGAGTCTCATCGATGAGATAGTAGAAGAGTACATTGAGGAGAATTGTTGTGGCGATGCCTTAGGATCCTGTCTAGATTCGAGCAATGAGAGTGAGGGGACGTATACTGAGTACGAGAGGGAGATTGGGGAAATAAGAGCGTTACTCGATGAGAGAGTGTCGGACGAGGACGCGAGAGATGTAAATTGGGTTTCTAAATTCGAGGAGTTACCACCACGGGATACACGCGTTGTTCCCTCCGACGAAAAGTTTCCAACTCTTGAATTAAAGAAACTCCCCTCCCATATCAAATATGCATACTTAGGAGAGGATGAGACATTTCCTGTTGTGATCTCCTCTAGCCTAGACGACAAGCAGGAGGGTAAGTTGTTAAAATTTTTGAGGAAGCACCTAAGTGTTTTTGGTTGGTGTATAGCTGATTTGAAGGGGATAAGTCCTCTGATTTTCACCCACAAGATTCACCTCGAAGAGGATGTCAAACCCTCTAGAGAAATGCAAAGAAGACTGAACCCCAACATGAAAGAAGTTGTGAGAACCGAGATCATTAAACTATTAGATGCCGGGATTATCTACCCAATCTCGGATAGCAAATGGGTGAGTCCTATTCAAGTCATCCCGAAGAAGTCGGGTATGACTGTGATTGAGAATGCTAAGGGAGAGCTTGTTCCCCAACGCACCACCATCGGTTGGCGTGTTTGCATTGATTACCGGAAACTCAATGCGGGAAAAAGAAAAGATCATTTCACCTTGCCATTCATTGATCAAATGCTTGAGAGAGTTGCAGGCCACCCATATTATTGCTTCCTTGATGGTTATTCTGGATATAACCAGATTGAGGTAGATGTACTTGACCAAGAGAAGACGACGTTCACTTGTCCTTTTGGTACGTTTGCCTACAAACGTATGCCATTCGGCTTGTGTAATGCACCCGCGACTTTTCAACGGTGCATGTTGAGCTTATTTAGTGACATGGTCGAAAGAGGACTCGAGGTGTTCATGGACGATTTCAGCGTTTTTGGCACCTCTTTCGATCTTTGTCTAGAAAAATTGGAACAAGTACTTGCTAGGTGTGTGGAGAAGAACTTAGTGCTGAATTGGGAGAAGTGCCATTTCATGGTCACTGAAGGAATAGTTCTTGGCCACATAGTATCATCTAAAGGCATAGAAGTTGATAGGGCTAAGATAGATGTCATAGCTGACCTTCCCCCACCGAGATCGCTTAAAGACGTGCACTCATTTTTGGGTCACGCCGGGTTTTATCGAAGGTTCATTAAGGATTTTAGTGCTATCGCTAGACCCTTAAGCAACCTTCTCATGAAGGACAACCCGTTTGAGTGGACCGAGGCATGCCAAAGCTCCTTTGACAAATTAAAGAACATGCTCGTGTCCGCTCCCATCATGCAAGTTCCGGATTGGTCTTTACCATTCGAACTCATGTGTGATGCAAGCGATTACGCGATTGGGGCCGTTTTGGGCCAACGTCAAGATAAACAAGCTCATGTCATCTACTACGCTAGCCGGACCCTTATCGGACCTCAACTTAACTACTCTACCACGGAGAAGGAGTTTCTAGCAGTAGTCTTTGCCCTTGATAAGTTCAGATCGTATCTCATTGGTTCTCCTATAATTGTCTTCACCGACCACGCGACTTTAAAGTATCTACTTGCGAAGAAAGACGCCAAGCCGCGCCTCATAAGGTGGATCCTACTCCTACAAGAGTTCAATCTCTCTATCAAGGATAAGAAAGGAGTAGAAAACGTCGTTGCCGACCATTTGTCTCGGCTTTCGTCCGACGTACCTAGTGATCCCATACCCATAGACGAGTATTTTCCGGATGAGCAACTCTTTGCTACTTCTTCATATCCCTGGTTTGCGGACATAGTGAACTATCTTGTCACTGGAGCCGTCCCTCCCGGTTGGACACCGCAAGATAAGAAGAGGTTTCTTACTTGGTCGCGCATGTTCTTCTACGATGATCCCTTACTCTTTAAATACTGCGCAGACCAAATCATCCGACGATGTGTACCGGATGACGAGATTCCAAAGGTCATCCAGTTATGTCATTCGGAAGCATGTGGAGGCCACTTCTCAGCGAAAAAGACGGCCGCTAAAATTCTGCAATGCGGCCTCTATTGGCCCACAATCTTCCGGGATGCAAATGACGCTTGCAAGTCATGCAATAGGTGCCAACGGATGGGAGCCATCTCTCGCCGCGACATGATGCCCCTTACCCCCATACTCATTATTGAGATATTCGATTGTTGGGGTATTGACTTCATGGGTCCCTTCCCCCCATCCTTTGGTTTCCTATACATCCTAGTCGCGGTAGACTACGTTTCTAAATGGGTAGAAGCTATAGCTACTAAGACTAATGACAGTAAGGTGGTGATAAAGTTCCTACAGGAACACATACTTTCTCGCTTCGGCGCACCGAAAGCAATAATTAGCGACAATGGCACGCACTTTCACAATAGGCCATTTGAGAAGCTCATGAGAAAGTATGGCGTCGTCCACAAGGTTGGAACGACGTATCACCCATAAACAAATGGGCAGGCCGAACTAGCGAATCGTGAGATCAAGAACATTCTCGAGAAGACCGTCAATCCTAACCGGAAAGATTGGTCAATTAGACTGAACGATTCGCTATGGGCCTATCGCACCGCATACAAAAATCAGCTTGGCATGTCCCCTTTTCGCTTCGTGTATAGCAAGCCTTGCCATCTCCCCGTGGAGTTAGAACACAAAGCGTATTGGGCAATTAAGGAGCTCAATTATGCCATGGATAAAGCCGGTGAAGCTCGCAAGCTTCAAATAAATGAGTTAGAGGAGATACGCAATGATGCGTATGAGAATGCCAAAATTGCCAAAGAAAGGATAAAACTCGCTCACGATAGCATCATTCTACGGAAAGAGTTTCTTCCCTGGCAAAAAGTTCTTCTCTATAACTCTCGGCTTCATCTCTTTCCGGGCAAGTTGCGGTCGCGATGGTCTGGCCCGTTTGTTGTCAAGAATGTTTTCCCCCACGCAGCTGTCGAAGTAGAAGATTTAAAAGGGGGAAACACATTCAAAGTGAATGGACAACGCCTAAAGCCATATCTTGAGGCGTGCGAAGAAGAAGTCGACACCGTTTGGTTGTCGGACCCTGTTTACGGGGTAGAGTGAACAGTTTCAGTTAGGTCGTCGCACCCCTGACACGTATGGGGTGAGAGTCGTGTGTGTCGTGTGCGTTAGTGAGTGTCATTAGGATTTTGGTACATTGTTAGCATGTGCAAGTTCGATATTTTGAGCAATTCGGGTGACCGGTGTTATTGAGAGGTCCTTAGTCTATATTTGGTGAGGATCTCGTGTTAAAAGTGCGATATTTCGAGGAAGCGAGGTTGAAATCCAGTTTTAGGGAAATTCCAGCGAAAAATCCCCAAGCCGGACCGGTTCCTTTAATTTAAGGCCGGACCGATCCGCCCTGGACCGGTTCCTTTAATTTAAGGCCGGACCGGTCCGCCTGTCGAATTTTCTGGAAATTAAAGGACCGGACCGGTCCGCCCCTGGACCGGACCGGTCCGCCTTCTGCAGATTCGCTGAATCTCTTCCCCCCATTCACCCCCCCTTCCCCTCAATCACCATCCTTCCCTCCCATTCGGTTCTCCACTTCCCCATACACCCTTTCCCTCCAACCACCCTTTCCCTCCAAATCCCTCCCCCCCTCCACTATAAATTCCACCCTACCCCCTCCCCTTCTCTTCACACCTCAAACACCACTTCTCTCCCCTCTCTCTCCAGATTTCTTCAGTTCCTTCTCTCTGCCTAGTCTCCATGGCCCCCGTGCTCCTCCCACCAAATACGCATCCACCGACATCCTACACTCCGGGAGCAACGAGTTCCGCTCCCGCCAAGAGGAGCGATGGTGCACCAACTTCTTCGGGTCGAACCGCAAACTCCATATGGAGCGTGCGGTTCAATGGAACGCACTGCCCAATTCTGTCACAACACTATTTATGGCCCGGAGGTGGTGTCGTTTCCTCAACGAACCCCATAACGCCATGTGGGCTTCCGAGGTCCGGTTATTCTATGGCACGCTTGTGCGAACGGACCAATTTGAGGCCCAAGCTTACGTTGATGGAACAGTCGTTCCTTTTTCCTTAGCCCTACTCACGGCCAAATTGGCCACCTTTGGTGTCCCAGACCCCCAAGACTTCACATATCCTCGGAACGTTCCTCCGGTCGCGAAGGACGTCGTCATGGCGCGCATTGCTCCAAACGTGGCTTGGGCGGGCCAAACCGTCGCGGTTGGACGACTCAATGAAACGGCGCGCCTCACTTTCCAAATCGTATGCGCCAACATTCTTCAAACGTCCAACGATTTCGCCATGAGGCCTCGGCAAGCCACCTTGACCTACCATCTCTTCGATCCCCAAACCTCCATCCATTTGGCCTGCACATTGTATGCCGACATCATTGCCGCTTCTTTGGATGAGAAGGGTACCGCTCCTTTGCCCTATGCCCGTTTGATCACGTCTATACTCCAAGACGCCGGCATTGAGGCCCCTGCCGACCGCACCCGGCTTCCCGGTCCCTTTGGACAGGGCACTCGCACTAAGAGTGCCAAACAGCTCGCCATAATTCGGGCACGGCGGGGGCATGATAGCGAGGAAGAGGCTGCCTCGGAAGAGAGCGAGGAGGAGGAGGCCGCCGAAGCAGACGTTGAGATGGGTGACGTCGCCGCCGACGACGAGTCGGCGGACGAGGAGGACGACCCGGACTTTGAGTGGGAGGGTACCAATATCTCGACTCGGTTGTCCACCCTTGAGACCCGATTCGAGAACTTTGAGAACAAGTTCGACACCTTTGTGATCGACTACCAACGAGATCAGAATCGGGCGGCTCGTAGGCAAGCGGATATCTACCGACTCCTAGGGGATCCTTATGAGCCACTCCCATCGCATTTTCATGACCCCTATGGCCCCGACGCGCCCAGCTCTTCCCAATTCCCCCCCCCCCCCCCCCGTGATGTTTGTTGCTTATGGACTGTTTTGATGTATTTATTCTCACATCCTACATGTGCTGTATTCCTGTTTGTACCACAGTCTTATGATATAAAAAGTTGCATTTTCTATATTTGTTTGTTTTACTTATTGCATTTATTATTTTGCCTTATTTAGATTTTAGTCCTTTTTGCTTGAGGACAATGCAAAAGTTTAAGTTAGGGGGGGTCACAAGTGCATATTTTTAAAACTTCACAAATTTTCAAAAATGCCCAAAAATTTCCCAAAAAAAAAAATTGTGAAAAATCCAAAAATATTTTTGTTCAAAATAAAAAAAATGGGAATTCAAAATTTTCAAAAATATCATTAAAAGTCAAATTGGAGTCTCAAAGTGTAAAAAGTCAACATACACAAAGCCGAAATTGACCAAAGATGGAAATTGTGCAAAAATTGACGACTTAACGAATAAATGTGGAGATTAACAAACCCGGTGAGAGTCGAGCCTATCACGTTTTGCGAGATTTTAAATCAATCCGAGTTAATTGTTAACTCAAAGTTCTTTTTAGCGCTTAATAAGTTGTCAAGAATCTCAATCCTTTCATTTTGATCGGTTTTGGAAAATGTGTGCAATGTTGCCTTGAAAATCGTGCCAAATTAGTCTCTAAACTTAAATTCACCTCGAAACGCATATGGTAACGCAATTGACATTTTGGACAATGAAGTAGGCCCTCGTTTGTCACCCAAAAATATTGGCCAGAAAAGAGTAGCGAAAAATTACCCTTTGCAACCCAAATTGAGCCGAATAATTTTTCCTTGCGTTTGACAACCCGAAAAACCCAAAATGGCCCGGAATTGTGAAAGTTGAAAAATCCTAGAATTTGAGTCCAAAGAGTGCATAAAAAGGGGCAAGAAAAAAAAAATAAATAAATAAATATGCTCAACAAAAATAGTGAGAAAAGAAAAGAAGTGAAAAACAGAAAAAATAGAGAAAAAGAAGAAAAAAATGAGCAATAGCCCAGAAAAAGCACCAATGGACATCATAAATAACTTTTCCAATTCCAACTTTCCCTACCATTTTCATTTTACCCAATGCAACCTTAAACCCGAAAAAGTCCTAACCGAGTCCAAATTGCGAAAATTGAGTACCGCGTGGAGAGCTAATACACCAAAAGATAATATAAGAGGTTAAATGCGCGAAATAGAGGCGATGTTCCCGTTTTTAAAACCGTAATCCATTGAAGAGATCCTTTCACCATGAAATTTCCGTCTTTCTAATTGTATGCGTGATTTTGCATCCATTATATTTACTCTTATTATCACGCATACCGAGCGAAAAAGCCATATTCCGAGTAGTTCGTTTGAGAGAGCTTCCCGTGAGAATTTGAAATCAAAACGAATTTTCGGATAAGTAACGTAATGATTAATCAGTGGAAATTGGCGGTTATATTTCTGGCTTCGCACACGCGCACTATAGTTTGAGACTTGTAGACATGACTTAATGATGACTATTTTCTGGAAAAGTTTGAATTATACAATTTTTGGTTATTTTGAAGTTCTTTGAGTCGAATTTTGTGGGTATATTCTCTGCAAACCCTCACGAGACACAACTCGTCCCACTAGGGTAACCTAGGGGTTTAAAGGCTTGTTGCATACGCTAAATGCAATCGCGTGCCCGCGAAAGAGGTATTTTATCCCAATAAAATGTTTTTCAAGAGTTGAGCCTTGCTAGAATTCTTTTACATTGCTCGGGACGCGCAAAGTTCTAAGTTAGGGGGGTTTGATTAGGCATAAATTCTTCCCAATTTATCCCCTAATTTCGGTACTTTAATCACCTCGAACAACGTAATTGGATTGACTTTATCTCATAATCTTGCTATTGACTTATCCTAACAAGTACACCGAGTTTCTGGTATTTCGTTATGATTTTACAGGTATCTAATGTCAAGAAATGGAAGAAGGAAACCGGAAGAATATAAAAGTCAACAAGAAAAGTCAAAAGGGCAAAAGAGTCATTTCTACCAAGAATCCGGATGAGGTACCTAAAGAGAAGTTTAAGGTATCATCCTCACAAGCACCTCGGAAGAAACGGCACCTCAATCGGATACCCGGAGCAAAAGATATGGACAGTCAAAGTTTGAGAGAAAAGTCAAATAGGCAGATCGGTCCGCCCTCAACCCGGACCGGTCCGCTGTGCAAACTCCAGAGGACTGCGAACCGAAGGCAAACCGAAGAGCACAAAAAATAAAAGAACCGATCCGCCCCGGACCGGTCCGCCTGGAAAATAAAAGAACCGATCCGCTTTAGAGGCAGACCGATCCGCCTAAGGGCCGGACCGGTCCGCCCATCGAGATTTTGTTTTCTGATTCTCCTCTAAAGACTCCGACTTATACTCAACTTCTTGGAATTTCATGTAGGGTATAAAAACCCGAATTATTTTCGTTGTAAAGTAGGCTAGAACGTGGGGAGTTAATTTTAATTTCTCATTTTTTTCCACAAACCCTAGTTGTAGATAGAATTTCCAGTTTTATTCAAGGATTGAAGGTTTATTCCAAGTTTGTGTGATCACCAATTTTATCTATTGCTGCGATTGTTCCTTGGGTAATTTTAGTAAGTTATTTCTTCTTTGTGATTCTCTTCTACAGTATTCTATCAATTGTCTTTAGATTAATCATGAACTCTTGCATGTTAAACATTGTTTTCATCATTTTCGGTATGTCCGGCTAGATTTCCAAGGTCGGGTTACATGAACCCAACCTGATGTGGTCATTGCACGTATAAAGTTAATCCTCTGAATTTAGTAATTAATTTTGACCGTATTGCGTAGGGACACAACAATTGTAGGTCTAAATATCTCGTTTGCCCCTGGGTAACCGGGATGATTGAGAATGCAATTCGAGTGTCGTTATCGTGATACTGATTTACTCGTCCTTTGATTAAGTATGACGCGGGCTTGAACCTCGTATACGTAATGCTTGGGAGTACTAAATTCCGGGTCATATTAATTAGATAAATTTACGATTAATATTATACTGCAATACACTAGGGTTGGGGGATTGTATTCCCGTCCTATTTGTCCATCATCTCATTTAAAAGTTCAATTCAATCCTTCATTCTTAATCTAGGTCATTTAGTTAGCTGCATTTTTCACCATACTTTCATAATTGCATTTAGTGTAATCAAATCCCAAAAACCAAATCAATCTTTTCTTTTCTTTTTAGAGTCATTGTTAGGATTCCTCAGTCTTATCCCGTCGTCACAACTCTCGTTGTCCTTTTTCCCTGAGGATTGATACCCGACTTGTCGGATTATTACTTGAACGACAGGCTTGCACTTGAGCCTAGAGAGTACACACTTTAGAGACACATTCTGAGTCGTGTCAGTATGTAAAGCTGACTTCGTTGCAGTAAGTTGATCTTCCAAAGTCAGGATTTTCTTGGACATCTCAGACAAAGCCCGATCTTTTGCGTTCAACTGGTACGCTTGAGTTTCCAATGTTGACAGAGTACGAGCTTCTTCAATACTACGAGGAGTTCTTGATCCTCCCCGAGCAACTAAAGTGCTTCGTTCCTCGTTAACATCCTGGGCAGCTCTTCCTCGTCCCCGAGCAGTAGCAGAAACACCAGACTTTCTTAAAGTATCCAATTCTTGCCTTAATTTGGCGTTCTCGACTTCTAAGAATGAGAATCCCTCATCAGTGACCGTTACCAAGGCCGTGGAGGATGAAGCTGTAGACTCATACTGTGCCAACTTTTTCTGCAAATTGTTGTTCTCTTGTTCCAGCAGCTCGGCGATCTGTCTGCCGGCCTCAACTTCACCTTTTAGGGTTCTCTCCCTGACATCGTATCCAGCAATGATCTTTTTGTGGCCTGTCTCGAAAGAAAGCTGTTGATATCTATTTTCATACTCCTTGTGAAACAAGGCAGTTGATTCATTGTGTTGATTCTGAAGATCTTCTAAAGTACAATGAAGTTCCTCGATCAATTCGTAGTATGCCATATTATTGGCCACAGATCGATCAAGTAAATCCTTCAGGTACCGGTAAGCCTCAACTGCTTGCTCTGAGGCATCATGGCCAAGGATGTCGGCAATCTCTGATACACTCAGGTCTGTATGACCAGCTTTATAATATTCATGGCATTGTTGCATCAGCTTTGTATCATGGGCAGATATCAGTTCCATTCTAGCCATAAACTAATAAAGAGGAGAAGGCAAGAGTTAATAAATAAAAACAGACAGAGTATCAACAATGTAGAGGAACAAAAAGATGTGATTTTATTACATCATCAACAAGATTACATCATTTGGAATACAGAAGTACAAGTAAGAAGAAAAATAAAAAGATAGTACCGAATAACTTCACACCTTTTCCTTGTCTCCTAAGACTTTCTCGGGAGGCTGGGACGAGGAGCTTGGTTGCTCGGTGGGAACATTGATCTAATTGGTAGAAGCTGGGACTTGTTCTGGAGGAGTAGGTAATGAAGAAATCTCCTCAGTGGCTGTCTGGTTGGGTGGTGGAACTAGGACTTGATCACCCCCTATCATTGAAGATTCTTCAGATGCAGCCTCGTCTTCATCTTCGTCTTCAATAACTGGAGGAGGACCAGGGAGATGTTGTTGAAATAGCTCAGAGTCCTCGCTCACCTTCAATTCCTTCAAGGCAGCAACCCAACCATCATGGAAGAATTTCAAACTTCCATAATTCACCTGGGTCATCATTGCAGCTACCCCCCTATCCCATCCTTTATCCCAACCAGTCCGAAAGGATTTCTTCACAGCCGTTTTTCTCTTCATCTTTTTCGAGGAGAGCTTCTTGGATAGAAGGTCCTCGGAGGCTTTCAGCTTGGCCTCCAACTCCTCCTTCTGACAATTTGCTTCGCGCAGAAGTGTCAACTCTTCCTCAGTTGACTTCAGTTTATTCTCCAGCTCCCCAAAGCCTGAAAGTTTCTCGGCATAGTCTTTATTCTCTCTCTCAAAGTCCTTCACCTTATTACCCAGTTGTACTTTCTCTGCATCAGACGCAGCCAACTTCTTCTCCCATTCAATTTTATCCTCGTCATACTTTTGACGAGATTCACTCACAGATTTAATAGCTTTCTCCAGTGCTCCTTCCACAGTGGACGAGGAGCAAGAAGCTTTGATCGCTTCATCCTTTTTAAGGATTATATTGAAACAGCTCGTCAACTGTAATCAGAAAAGGGAAATGATATCAGAAACAAATATGGGAAATAACAAAGGAAAATATGAAAAACTCAGAATAGAGATACTTACTGAAGCAAGATGACGAGCATCCAGAGAAGTAACCATATCCCGAGTAAGATCTTCTTCAGTGCCTTGCACATCGGGAATGGGTGAAAATTTTGCCAAGCTCATCGTAGAGCTCGGAGGAACACTGATTGGAACAACATCTCCACCAGCTGGGAGCTGGGGAATGGCTCCAGAAATACTGACCGAGGAGGATTTCCTTAGTCTCCTCGGTGCCTTTTCAACAACCTCAACCAAAGAAGAACTTTTGGTTGGTGAGATAGTGGTTACTTCAACAGGTGCATCTTTCTGCACAGGAGCCAATGGGGGCTTCTCGACAGCCTTCTGAGAAGCAACAGGAGAGGTGACATCTTTATTCTTTGTCCCTTTTTGGACATCAACCTTATTTTTCTTCCCAGCAGAGGAAGTTTCCTCAAAGAGAGCGGGAACTCTTCTCTTGCCCATTTTTTGGCTCAAAGGAATATGAGATTCCGGATAAAAATCTTCAGGAATTTGCACTGGATCACTGATGCTGACCACATGACGAGCAGTAAAGGATGATGTGTAGCTCCTATACTGCAACAAGTATGAAGCAGACCTGATGTGCTTGTCTGCAATTCTCTGATGCAAACTCCAGATATGTTTCAATTGCCATATATTAACTTCTGATTCTTTAGGAGTTTTTCTCTTGCTGTCAACTGCAAACAAAAACATATTGAAATATCAGTCATACATTTTATCAAATACCATGAAATCATAATTTCAAAAACAAAATAGGATGAAAACGACCTATCCCATTGCCATATGGGGGGCATCTGGGACCCTCATATACTGCATCTCCAACCAAAGGGGCATGTTGCCAATTTTTTATAACTACCCCGTGTTCAAAATAATCCCTGTTGGCATCAGGGAGGTTGACTACTAAGGCCCTATTCAAAAACCTAGTTTTTAAATAAAAAACGTTGTCTAAAACAGCCCATCTATAGCAGTACATAATCTCAGGAATTCCTATACGAGTTCCATGAGTTTGATTTAACCTATGTACCCCATTAACTATTCTCCATGTGTTGGGGGCTATTTTTGCAGGGACAACGTCGAAGTACTGACAGAACTCTAAACATAACGGATTTGGTGGAAAAGAAAATCCACATTCAGCAATAAATAGGCTAGGGAACCAGTGTCCCTCAGCCAAATCAAAGTAACTTGAAGGCTCAGAAAGAACCTCCAAAGTTACTCAAGAAGGAATAGAGAAGTCAGAGCGAAACTTCTCAAGAGATTCGATAATGTAAACCATGATGAATAAGAGAAGAAGGAAGAAGAGCTTACAGGGAAAAAGGAGATATGTTGACAAACGAAGGAAGAAATGAACGCACAAGAGAGAGAAAAGCTTTAGAAAACTCGAAAACAGAAATTGAAAAGGTAGAAGACGATGGGATTGCCTCTGAAGTTTAAATACTTTGCCTTGGGAACCAGCGAAAGAAATGATTACATAAAAGAAATTATTGCGCTACCGACGGCTAAAAGGACAAAAAATGCACGAAGATCGAAGCTCTTATGCAAAGGCAAAAAGGCGGATTCTGCGAATTTGGAAGGAAATTCAAATATGAAGAAAAGACTCCTAAAACCTAGGAAGGCCATTTAATATTGCCATATATCGAGAAAGAATGTTCCATACTCCTCAAAGTTCAAAAAATGAAACATTGGGGGCTTCTGTTGATACCAAAATTAGTATGCTGATGTGAACAAATAATAAGAAGACACGTGTCAATCTACGTGGCACAATAGCAACGAGGAAGATTGTTTCCCCGACTAACATACTCACTCCGAGCAACAAGTATACTCCGAGGAACAACCCTCCGAGGTACTCTTACTTTCCGAGGAACTCCAATGCTCCGAGGAACTCTTGGACGACGAGCAACTAAGGCGGTTCGAGCTGCACCTCGACCACAGCATTAATTGCCAGATAATCAACAGTTCAACTATTCATTGAATGCTTATCATCTTGACGCGCATGTTTGAAGAACATTAAATGAATTACCCTTTTATATGTGTATCATTTAATGTAACACCCTTTCATGTACAGCCTAAAGGGCTATAAATACCTTGTATCACCCTCATTCAAGGGGGACCGGAATTTCTTGATAGATCTGGTAATCTAGAATTCCAATAACACTCAGCAATAACATAACAGTGGACGTAGGCCATTCTTATAAGGCTGAACGACTTTAAAAATCTTTGTCTCATTTATTTATCTGTGATTGAATAATTAGAGTAATCTAATTTTTTACATCAACAATACTAAACAATGATGTTAATCAAATTGCGCCTAAGAGCGTATAATGAAAATGAATATGTTGTTGCAGGTATACCTTATATAATGGTATATCTTTATTATGTGGGATGTATGTATACCTTATATGATGGTGTATATACATGTTAAGCATACCCCCTCCTTGCTATCATTGGGAAGTTTCGTGCATAGAGGGTGAGCATCCTGACAAATAACGCAGGGTGTGGATATTCCCCAGGTCATAGTCGTCCTTTGTGGTCAACAAATGACATTTATAATATACATTTATTTATTTTCGGGGTGAGAGGTCGTGGGTATGTGTCTCTCTCACTTGCCGGTTAGGAACTATGACCGCTTCCCGGACGTTGTGTGCGTGAGTAGATCACGAGGTGGGTGTCGTTGAACCCCACCAGGTGGCCCCAGTTTTGCTACGTATATGGGCTGCTGGAAGATGATAGCATGTGAGCCTGCGTCCTTCGAGTTATAGCTCGGTTGGATGGTTGTTATTGCTTGTGTTTGTACTTGGGTATCAAGGGCATAATGGACCTCAATAACCTACATTGCCAGGATTAGTGTATCGGGGAGGTTCCTTATTTGGATTTCACCTCGGCGAGACGTCCCACGCACGAACCGCAGTGTAATGTTATAACTTGGGGATAATTTTAGTCCTTAATGCTCATAATTATATATATATATATATATATTAACTATCCCGACAATCGACAGTGCTAGGAGTAGTGTAACGGGTGGGGTTCCTTCTTTGGATTTCTCTTCGGCGAGACGTCCCACGCATGAAACGCCGTGTACTGTTGAGAATTGGGAATATTCATTAATTAAAATTGGAAAATAATTTGGGTTACATGCATCATGAATTGAGGTCATAATGAGCCTCGAGGATTAATACGGTCAGGGGTAGTGTAACGGGGGGGGGTTCCTTGTTTGGATTTCGCCTCGGTGAGACGTCCCACGCACGAAACGCAGTGCCGTGTTGAAAATCGAGAGGAGTTTAGTCTTTAATATTCATGACGCTAATAACTCATATATAATTACTATAATAATTATAGATATGGTTTCATGCCTTATAAGGGCATCACTAGAATACAAAAATTCTAGTAAATGAGATTGTTGATGTATTGTGATGATGTGGACATGATTGGATCATGTAACTTTTTATGTTCAACAAATGAACATTATAAAGATAACTGTAACTATTACATTAAAGTTAAAGAATTTAACTTAAAGATAATTGAGATAAATGTAGATTAGGACATAGGTTAGACGGTTTCACTTAAATACTTCTTTCGGGTTTAAGCTAGAATCCTCTTACCTAAATAGAATCGAGCATCCATTTGGAGATCATGTGCATAAGCTTAGTTCCCGCTTTAGTTGAGAGGTGAGATGGTTTTTATGGAGAGCTCAATTCCAACTAAATCATGTAATAATGCATTTATAATTATTATGCATTTTAATACACTTGCTATAAAAATGTTTTTCAAAACTCGGGCTCTGACCCGTTTATATTTCCTCCTCCATGTATATATTGTATTACTTCAGGTGTTCCTCCGCAAGGACGCCTTTGATATCCCTCCATTCAGAATTTGTTAAGCTGTGGCAGTAGCGGACTGTTGCGGCACTTTGTTTTAGTCGATTCCTATCTATTGTACATCTATATTAGCATTCAGTTTGTATATTGAGTTAGTATTCAAGTGTTATAGACTAACACTTTCATATTTCATTTCTCAGATTATTGTATTGTCTGTTACCCGACAGCATATTCGGGTATTTCATTGATGAGATTTTGTTATACATTGTATTGTACTCTTTCATATTGTTGGAGCTTGCAAATTTCACTCATCATAGTTAGATGTATATTGTTGGTTATGTGCATTATTGGTTTTACTGTTGTTGTTAAAAATAAAAGTTTTAAATTTTGACAATTCGCACTTAATGATTTCGGGTAGTTAGCCTTATATTATAGTGTGTTGTATGTTGATGTTGAGACTGTGCCATCTGAGATACCTGATTTATTATAGTATAGGGCTAGCCACCCGTTATTATTTGGAGTGGGTTGTCACAGATGGTATTAGAGCATCAGGTTCTAGTGTCTCTAGGATCTGTGTGCGTTACTACGATCTACCGTAAGCGTTCTTGATGTAAAGCCTTATTACTAGGACGATTACATTCATACGTCCATATTTCTTCTACAATTTCAAAAATATTTTAAAGGTGTTCTGATACAATTATTCTTGTTTCAGATGCCACCGAAGGGAGGTCATTCAGTCAGGGCAAATAAAGGGAATGTGCAACCCCAAATGCCCCAAAGGAACATGACTACGGATGATGTTGCCAATATTGTGGCACAAGAAGTAACTGTTGCCGTTTCTACGATGGCTCAGCAATCTGTCGCACGAGCAGCCCCACCCCATTTAGGATTGTCTTTATGGGAGAGAGTGAAGGAAGATTTTAGTAAGGGGAATCCTCCCGAGTTTGCAGGGGGAGTTGATGCAATAGCTGCAAGTCAATGGAAGAATAGTATACAGAGGCACCTTCATATGGTTGAGTGTAGTGAAGTGCAGAAGCAATTTTTAGCCACCTTTAAGTTATCGGGTGCAGCTCTCCATTGGTGGGAATCTGCTACCACATCTGAATAGAGAGATACTTTACATATAAAAGAGTTTTGGGAACTTTTTGATCGAAGGTATTTGCCTTCCCTGACTCAAAATATGGGGATTTTTCAAGGAAATAGGACGGTGGCAGAATATGAAGAAGATTTTTCTCTATGGAGAGATTAGTACGTAATGAGGTAAATACGGAAGAGAAACGTATATCGAAGTTTGTTCGAGGTTTAGATTGTAAAATCCAACAACATTTGCTAGAGAGTCATAGGTTAGTGACTTTCGTTGAGCTAGTGAATGCGGCACTATCAAAGTGTCATGAACATCGTTTTCGTTCACAAGGGAGTAAGAACTTTGGAGATTCGAGTTCATCAAGTAAGTTTGGCAAAGAAAGTGCCAGTAATGCGAGTAATGCGAGTGGGCAGAAAGAATTTATGGGTAAGTGTTTCTTTTGTAAAGAAATAGGTCATAATAAGAGAGATTGTCCTAAAAGAGGTAAAGGACCATGTTTTGATGAAATTTTGGAAGTGCAACCCCTACAACAAATTCGAGGTCGTTTTAGACCGGGGGACTATGTTTGGGAGCCCATTGATGAGGATGGGCAATCCTATTAGAGATGAATGATGTAAGTTAATTTTCCTTTATATATAGGATAATTAATATGTAAAGTTTTGAGAATATCGTATGGGAGATATTTATAAATGGGTATTGCTATAGCCCTATTATGTATATAGGGACCCTAAGGGGGAATTTTGAGCAAGATAGGCTCTCATTCTATTATTTTGTAATAGGATAGATGATTTTGCAAGGTTCTCAAAAAGAGCCTTAAACCTTGTAGTAAATGTAAGAATGGAAATGGTGATAAATAGTAATGATAAAAGCTACTTCTTTTTATATAGTTATGATAGACTATTATAATTGTGGTATTCCAGATATGGATGTGCCTTATTAAAGGCTATATATTGAAATGATGTAAGATGATGTTATGTTTGAAAGTTGAGATTGTGGATTGATGGGACGCAGGTAAAAATTTTAGCTCATGGGTATGATAATATTTGTGAGCTACATGTTATATAGATGATGATCTATAAAGACCTTGTGTTGGACACAAGGCATTTTATATTATATTATATATATAAATCGTTTTCCCAAAATAAATTATTTTTCCAAAATAAAGCTTTTACCGGCCTTCGGGCCCTTTCAAATGATTTTCATAAAATTTAACTTTTCAAATTCTAGTCCGGATTTAACAAACTCTCAATCCCCGACGTCGCCACACAGTAGTGTATTGGGAGGGTTCCTTGTTTGGATTTCTCTTTTGCGAGACGTCCCCCGCACGAAAAAGGCGAATGTCAGGAATTGAGAGGAGTTATTTCTTTGGACCATTCAAAATTTTTCTATCCTTAAAATGTTAATATATTCTATGTTGATGGAATTGTGGAACTTTGGAGGCAAATAAAGCCTCATTATGATTGGTACGAGTGCTAACTCGAATATAAAGGGTGTATGGGCGCCCTAGTTGTGAAAGTTGGTTTTATGAAACTCAAATTTACTTAAAATAAATAAATTAAATTAATTCGTCGTGGGAAGTTAGATGTTTGGAGATAGGATTAGTGAGTGTGGGTAGATTAGAACTAGTTGAGCTTTGGAGAATTAGGCTTAGCTAAATTTCGAGGACGAAATTTTTGTAAGTGGGAAAGATTGTAACACCCCAAGACTTTTGGAACAGTAATAAATTTATTTTGCGAGAAATAAATAATATTTTATTGGAGAATAATTAAATTGGCAATTGAGGTCAAAATTTATAGTCGTTAGAAAGTGTCTCGAATGGAGATTCTGAGGGTACCATCTTTTTCGGAAGGGTCGAGAAAGTCGAAATGGCTGTACTTGGGGGTCTATTTGGGTTCCAAAATAAATTAGGACCGTTTGACTCGAATTAAAGTTACCGGGTCATTTAAGGTGTGTATTATCATTTAAAGATGTGTATCTTGGAAGATTAGGCTTAAAAAGCCTATGGGAGATATTTCTCCCAAGAAAAAGAGAGAAAATAGAAACAAATAAAGAGAGAAGAAGAAAGAAGAAGAAAATGAAGGAGAAAAAGAGGGAGAAAGAGGATTTCCGAGCAAATACGCGATCTCAAGACGGATTCAGACCCTACGAACTCGAGGCAAGTGATTAAACTTGCTAAATAATTGTTGTGTACTAATTATTGCATGATTTGTGGATTGAATTTTGGGTTTTAGGTTTAAATTGTCAAAACCTAACTTTTGGGGAAAAATCTTAGATTTGTAGGGTATAAAATGGATTTAAGGTTATAAATTAGTTAATATGTATTCTAGAATAAATATTAATGTTATATATGTGATTGGGTTGGAGGGAAATGGTTAGAAGATGATGAAAATGATTTTTGGGTATTTTGGGTTAAGAAGAAAATAACCCATTTCGTATCTTGCTGCACTTGCCGAATCAATTCGCCCCTACCGAATTGATTCGGTCTGTTGCAGATTGCCCAGGTCTTTAGGGCCGAATCGATTCGCCCCTTGCGAATCGATTCGGCATGTAGCAGACTCCAAGGTCTATTGGATCAAATAGATTCGGCTGGGCCGAATCGATTCGCTTTTCTGGGCCGAATTGATTCGGATGGGCCGAATCGATTCGGAAACAGGGGAATTTTTGGAGATGTTTTCTAAAGGAGAATTTCATCCCGTTTTGTTCGAGGTTATCAATTTGGGGCCTCTATATGAGACATTTGGAGTATGTTTTGGAGACTTTTAGATAGTTTCCCTTATAGGAAATGATTGGAGTCATATTGACTAAATTTGAGGAATACCGATTGGATATTATGGTTTATTCTAAGTGGGGAAGCCCACCTTGATCGGGAGGTTATACTTGGAAATAATAAATTCAATTCATATGAAAGAATGTGATTAATTTAGATATAATGGATTTTAGAATCCAATCCCAAATGGGATAAAGGTTCATAAACTGAATTGAACCCTAAACTGGATGGAGAATCAAAAATGCTATTTGATGTGTATACGAATATATAAATATCCTTATTGATGATTGACTTAGGAGATATCTCATACAATGATAATTGCTAATTGAGGTGTATTAGGATATTGAATATCCTTAACGTAAATAGAATTGAAAGACAATTCATACTAGAAGCGACATGAGAGCTTCAAGCGAGAATTAGTATAGCATATACTAAGTGGGGTAAATGTGTGAGTATTGACGATTGGTGTATCATGAGAGGGATATACTAAACAATGATGTTAATCAAATTGTGCCTAAGAGCGTATAATGAAAATGAATATGTTGTTGCAGGTATACCTTATATAATGGTATATATTTATTATGTGGGATGTATGTATACCTTATATGATGGTTTATATACATGTTAAGCATATCCCCTCCTTGCTATCATTGGGAAGTTTCGTGCGTAGAGGGTGAGCATCATGACAAATAACGCAGTGTGTGGATATTCCCCAGGTCATAGTCGTCCTTTGTGGTCAACAAATGACATTTATGATATACATTTATTTATTTTGGGGGTGAGAGGTCGTGGGTATGTGTAGCTCTCACTTGCCGGTTAGGAACTATGACCGCTTCCCAAACGTTGTGTGCGTGAGTAGATCACGAGGTGGGTGTCGTTGAACCCCACCAGGTGGCCCCAGTTTGCTACGTATATGGGCTGCTGGAAGATGATAGCATGTGAGCCTGCGTCCTTCGAGTTATAGCTCAGTTGGATGGTTGTTATTGCTTGTGTTTGTACTTGGGTATCAAGGGCATAATGGACCTCAATAACCTACATTGCCAGGATTAGTGTATCGGGGAGGTTCCTTATTTGGATTTTGCCTCGGCGAGACGTCCCACGCACGAACCGCAGTTTAATGTTGTAACTTGGGGATAAGTTTAGTCCTTAATGCTCATAATTATATATATATATATATATATATATATATATATATATATATATATATATATATATATATATATATATATATATATATCACCTATCCCGACAATCGATAGTGCCAGGAGTAGTGTAACGGGGGGGTTCCTTCTTTGGATTTCGCTTCGGCGAGACATCCCATGCATGAAACGCTGTGTACTGTTGAGAATTGGGAATATTCATTAATTAAAATTGGAAAATAATTTGGGTTACATGCATCATGAATTGAGGGCATAATGAGCCTCGAGGATTAATACGGTCAGGAGTAGTGTAACGGGGGGTTCCTTGTTTGGATTTCGCCTCGGCGAGACGTCCCACGCACGAAACGCAGTGCCGTGTTGAAAATCGAGGGGAGTTTAGTCTTTAATATTCATGACGCTAACTCATATATAATTACTATAATAATTATAGATATGGTTTCATGCTTTATAAGGGCATCACTAGAATACAAAAATTCTAGTAAATGAGATTGTTGATGTATTGTGATGATGTGGACATGATTGGATCATGTAACTTTATATGTTCAACAAATGAACATTATAAAGATAACTGTAACTATTACATTAAAGTTAAAGCATTTAACTTAAAGATAATTGAGATAAATGTAGATTGGGACATAGGTTAGACAGTTTCACTTAAATACTTCTTTCGGGTTTAAGCTAGAATCCTCTTACCTAAATAGAATCGGGCATCCATTTGGAGATCACGTGCATACGCTTAGTGCACGCTTTAGTTGAGAGGTGAGATGGTTTTTATGGAGAGCTCAATTCCAACTAAATCATGTAATAATGCATTTATAATTATTATGCATTTTAATACACTTGCTATAAAAATGTTTTTCAAAACTCGGGCTCTGACCCGTTTATATTTCCTCCTCCATGTATATATTGTATTACTTCAGGTGTTCCTCCGCAATGACGCCTTTGATATCCCTCCATTCAGAATTTGTGAAGCTGTGGCAGTAGCGGACTATTGCGGCACTTTGTTTTAGTTGATTCCTATCTATTGTACACCTAGATTAGGATTCAGTTTGTATATTGAGTTAGTATTCAAGTGTTGTAGACTAACACTTTCATATTTCATTTCTCAGATTATTGTATTGTTTGTTACCCGACAGCATATTCGGGTATTTCATTGTTGAGATTTTGTTGTATATTGTATTGTACTCTTTCATATTGTTGGAGCTTGCACATATCACTCATCATAGTTAGATGTATATTGTTGGTTATGTGCATTATTGGTTTTGTTGTTGTTGTTAAAAATAAAAGTTTTAAATTTTTGACAATTCGCACTTAATGATTTCGGGTAGTTAGCCTTATATTATAGTGTGTTGTATGTTGATGTTGAGACTGTGCCATCTGAGATACCTGATTTATTATAGTATTGGGATGGCCACCCGTTATTATTTGGAGCGGGTTGTCACAGTTAAGACCTCTACTTTTACTTAATATAAAATGGTGGTCTTTAATAGGAAATGACATCCCACATCGAATGGAGGTGAAACTCCTCCACTAGTGGTTTAGTATAAAAAAGAAGTTTGATTCCACTGTAAAGCTTCATGTTTTATTTGGACACATATATCAAGGAAGCTAACAAATTAAAGTTAAAAAGTTTTTTCTCCCCACGTTTTCCCTCTACTGTCAATAGTTTGGCGATTGACTTTGTCAATCTGCGGATTTAACAATACCAAGCGCGAATTGCCCGCGAATTCTCAACGAATTCATTAATTCGTGATTTGAGGGCGCGTGCGTCACCCTTGGGTGACGAATTAGGGCACTAGGATCCAGTCCCTTTTGTGGGTTTTTGATTATTTAATTATTCCACCTAAAGCAGTCAACCATAACAACCCAAAAATAAAGAAAAGAGCAAGACTTAAAATTTTAGCAATCATGAATGAATAATGAAAAACCCAGAAAAGGGTTTATGTTAATTTCTTCATTAAACATAAAAATAAATCACCTTGAACGTAATGCCACTCGTAAGTCTTTATCACTGTTCTAGAGTGCTCTAGAGTGTGTGAAGCTTGGAATTGTAACAAAAAAGGTAAGCTTAATCATTAAAATAACACCCAACCAATTAATACAAAAGTTAACCTATTCTAAGCATCAATTATTATAGATAAATGCACCCCAACTAGTAAATGACTCAAAAAAACGAAAATGATAATATGTGCGCATAAGACACATATTTTGAGCATTAAAATAAATATTAAAGCTCTACCTAAATAGTTGTTTACTATTATATGTATGTCAAAATTTTGTTCCTATTATTTTTAAATTCTTAATGTGTATCCTTATGGTACATATTATCTAGAAAAAAAATAAAAATTGACGAAGACTTATTCGGCTTATTGCTAGAACCAGCCTACTACCACATCCACGTCTCTTAAGCAAATGAACAACCCTTATCTGAACTTTAAACCTTTTATTAATTTCCTAATAATAATAATTAAAATTCAGAATTAGATACCCATTAAGCATTGACCATTGACCATTGACCCCAATCACAATAAAAAAGACAAAGTAAGCGTGCAAACAAATACGCACAGCCATTTCAAACTTTGTTCCAGACTTCCAGTTTGCCACTCAGCAACATGTCACCAGTACTCCATAACCTTTCGATCGTTCAACCGGAATAAATACCACCACACCACACCCGCCTCAAAATGTCGGAAATACCCTCACTCTGTTTCCAAATTCGGCTCCACACCCTCTCCTTCCTTCTCCTCACCCTACCCTTCCACGTAAACTCCCAAACCAGTTCTGAGACAGAACAAATAATCCTGGTGAGAATAAAAGAATACTGGTCAAACCCACCTTCCCTCTCCCACTGGTCTCCCTCTCAAAACTCAAACTCCACCCACTGCACATGGCCGGAAATCACATGCACCAACGACTCCGTCACCGGACTCTATCTCAACGATTTAAACTTATCCGGCCCAATCCCACCCTTCATATGCGACCTCCAAAACCTCACCTTACTCGATCTCTACTGGAACTCTATAACCGGCCCATTCCCCACCTTCCTCTACAATTGTTCCAATCTTCAATACCTCAACCTCTCCCAAAACTACTTCGTCGGCCCAATTCCAAACGACATCAACTTATTATCACATAACCTCCAATACCTCGAACTCGGCGGAAACAATTTCACCGGAGACATCCCAGTCGCCATCACTCTATTCCCCAACCTCAAAACTCTAAGCGTTTACCAAACCACACTTAACGGCACTTTCCCGCAAGAAATTGGCAACTTGTCAAATCTTGAGATTTTGGGTTTGGCTTTTAATAAGTTCAAACCTTCCACTATCCCACTCAGTTTTATGAAATTAAAGAAGCTTAAAAGACTCTGGATGACGGAGTCAAATTTGATAGGAGAGATCCCGGAAAGTATCACAAATTTGACGGCGCTTGAGTTCTTGGATTTATCACTAAATCAATTGACGGGTAACATCCCTAGTGGCTTGTTTTTGTTAAGGAATTTAACCTCCGTGTATTTGTACACAAATAGGTTGACCGGTTCAATACCTCAGGCGATTGAAGCTTTGGATTTGATATTCGTCGATTTATCGGATAATTATCTGACCGGAACATTGTCAGAAGATTTCGGAAAGCTGACAAAGCTAACGAATTTAACTCTCATGTTTAACCAATTATCCGGTGTTATACCGGTGAGTATGGGTCGGTTACCCGCACTCGAAGATGTTCGGTTATTTACTAATAACTTTAGCGGGGAATTACCGCGGGAGTTTGGTCGATATTCCATGCTCAGACGGTTTAAAGTACATGAAAACAGATTGGTTGGAACTTTGCCGGGAAAGTTGTGCTATAATGGGGTGCTGCAAGGTTTTTCTGCTTATCGAAACACATTTAGTGGGCCATTGCCAGAATCCATTGCAAATTGTAGTAGTTTGTTGGACGTTGATGTGGGGTATAATAGATTGTCTGGGGAAATTCCTGACGGATTGTGGACATCATTTAATTTGATTAAGTTGGTGATAAATGATAATTCTTTCTCGGGTCAGCTTCCCAATCGTGTGGGATCCAATTTATCTCTTGTACACATAGGTAACAATAATTTTTCTGGGCAAATACCCACTGGGGTATCTTTATGGATAAGCTTGAGAGTGTTCACAGCAAGCCATAATTTTCTTACTGGTACAATTCCTCAAGAATTAACAGCTCTCCCATTTCTAGAGACTCTTTCGCTGGACCGGAACAGGCTTTCCGGTCCAATTCCGACGATCATGTCCTCATGGGAATGGTTGACAGCGTTAAATCTCAGCCATAACCAACTCTCTGGTCAGATTCCTCCTGCAATAGGTTATTTGCCTAGGCTCTCAGCATTGGACTTATCCGAAAACCAGATTTCTGGACAGATTCCATTGGAAATTGCATTATTGAGGTTAGGTTCACTCAATCTCTCCTCTAATTTTCTCACCGGTCAAATCCCCCGTGGCCTCGATGCTGCAGGTTTTGATAGCGGTTTTTCAAATAACCCTGGTCTTTGTTCAAGTAACCCATCATTAGGCCTCAATTCTTGCCATACCAATCCAAGAAGATCCACTAAAATTTCCTCACAGTTAATCATTGTTCTTACCAGCGTAGTAGTAGTAATCTTTATAGTGGCAATGAGTTTCTCTGTGTACGTGATCAGATTTTGCAGAAATAGAAAGATTGAATCAGTTTCAACATGGAAGCTTACTTCATTCCAGAGGTTGGATTTCACCGAATCAACCATTTTGTCATGTTTAATTGACAATAATGAGATTGGGAGTGGCGGATCGGGTAGAGTATACCGGGCTGTGATAAACAGTTCGGGCCAGTGCGTCGCTGTTAAGAGAATTTGGAATAATAAGAAGTTGGATAGAAATGTGGAGAGACAATTTTTGGCGGAAGTTCATATATTGAGCACGATTCGACACTCGAATGTTGTGAAATTGATTTGTTGCATTTCGAGCGAGAGGTCAAAGCTCCTCGTGTACGAGTACATGGAGAATAAGAGTTTGGATCAATGGATCCACGGGAAGAGATCATTGTCAGGTGTGTCAGCTTCGATACATCACGTGTTGTTGGAATGGCCCAAAAGGCTGCAGATTGCGATGGGAGCTGCTTGCGGGCTATGCTATATGCATCATGATTGTTCTCCTCCGATTGTTCATCGGGACGTGAAATCGAGCAATATTTTGCTCGATTCAGAGTTCAACGCGAAAATTGCGGATTTTGGTTTAGCCAGAATATTGATCAAACAAGAAGGGCCTAATACGTTATCAACCGTGGCCGGCTCATTCGGATACATAGCTCCCGGTAAGTGTTGTAGAATTTTTTTTAAATATAACTAAGGTTTATAAGAAATTTCCATGACGTAATGATGTGGCATATGTCTGTTTTGAAATCATGGTACATGACAATTTGTTTATTTATACGTTTTACCTGAATTGCAGAGTATGCTCGTACAACTAAAGTGACCGAAAAGATTGATGTGTATAGTTTTGGCGTGGTCCTACTGGAGCTGGTGACCGGAAGAGAAGCCAACTATGGGGACGAGCACACGTCCCTCGCTGAATGGGCGTGGCGTCACATTCAACAAGGCAAACCTATCGGCGATGCGTTGGACGAGGATATCAAGGAGGCTTGTTACTTGGATGAGATGAGTGGTGTTTTCAAACTTGGGATTATTTGCACAAATACACTGCCTTCGACTAGGCCAAGCATGAAGGAGGTTTTGCAGCTCTTGCTCCGGTGTAACCATTTGGCTGCATTTAGAGAAAAGAATGGTGTGAGCGAGGTGGATTCTCTTCCACTCCTTAAGAACTCTAGGCGCGAGAGAGAGTTGGAAAGTGACAATGGTGGTTTAGCATCAATCGTTTGATGCCATTGTTGAAAGCTCAGGTACACATATGGGTAGATAATTTTGTGGGAGAAACATACGCATAGAAAGTATATTCACACGAGTAATATTAATGAGACCCTCGAAAGGATATCTAAAAATCCGACTCACCTGATGTGTCAGTCATACATTTGGTTGGTATTTCAAGTGGATCAATGTGAACTTCATGCATTAACCAATATGTGTGTGGATTTGATTTTTTGGTACCATTTTAAGGATCTCTATAGAAGTAACCTATTTAGTTACACACATGCACACACAAGAATAGATACCTACCTACCCACCCAACATACTAATAATTAGAAATATTCTACCTTGTTATATCCTATACTATTGTGGACAATCTGAACTTTGAGACTAGAGTTAAGTCAAATTTATTATATTCGGATGCAGAAAGTGTAATAAAAATTCTCATGTCCACATAAGTTTTACTAGTGAGAGACCTTCCGGTCTGACATCCTGATGAACTTACGACATTAAATAATTATATAGCTACTCTTGTGCAAAAAAATAAGCTCTCATTCTAACAAGGTACTAAAACCTTTTTAATTTGATTTTTTGTGACCCCTCCTCTGTCATACTCCTCAAAATTCAAGCTATTACTATTCTTACAAACATGACACCATCTTTCAATATGTGAATGGGAATTTGTTGCAATTCAAATACAAATGTGTGGTTCAACTGTGGATCTTACATCGACAATGTTGACTAAATTATTTATTTATCCCATACTCCTTAGAACCTATTAATGCTACATTGCTCTTTCCCTTTCTTTTATGTTTATACCACATGTTTTTTTTTTAATAAAAAAGATCGTACCAATGCACAAGACTCCCGCTTATAAAGTAGTTTGAATTGAGAACATATTCTAACATTTAAAAACTAGGTTCATAAAAATGACATAGTCAATAATTTTAAGTGTGCCATTATTTTTTCCCACCTCTTAACTTCCTTAATGCATCAAATCAACATCCCATGTTTGAATTTCAAATGCATCAAATCAACATCCCCATGTTTGAATTTCAAATTCAGGATGTTGTTGAACTTTCACTTTATATTGATGTAGATAGACTTTGTTGTTTGGTTTTGTTAATTTCTAGTATTAAATGTAATAAAAAAAAGTTTAGTCCTCTATAAGAAAAATTAGGGTATCTTAGTCTTTTAATGCTTTCCTAGTTAGAGTAGGACTACTCGTACAAATGGGTGATGATGTAATAAATATCTCATTCTTTGGCTTGTTAATACATTTTTTAGGTTTTTGTGCTCGTGTTTTGTCTTTTGTTTGGATCCAATTGGTGGTGTTTGCATAGAAAATACCAGCTGGATCTAAAAAACACCCCCAATTTGATGCAAACCACAACACCTTCCCTTAGTGTAACTAGTCCCCTATCCCATTTCTCTTAGGTTTCATTTTGGTAATTTTCCTTTTAGTCCCTCTTAGAATCATTAGTTTTCTTTTGCATAATTTTGTAAAACTGGCTAGCGACTTTGAGTTTTACACCATAAAACATATCAATAGCCCTATGGGCCAAGATAATCCCTCCTTATGACTCAACTCTGTGAGGCCAAGGAAGAAAATGACCATGAGCATCCTTAAGTGGGGGGGGGGGGGGGGGGGGGGGACCTCTACCGCGAGACGCACCCTGGAAGCCGACCTCAAGCTCCTATGCGCGAGGATCAGTGTGGTCACAAAAATTGTTTAGAGAATCTTGAGAATATGCTTCTTACGCATACCCAATAATACAATAACAAGTTACTATCAAATTTATACACCATTAAATAATAAAAATGTTATTAGGTTCCAACTATACGTGTGCACATATTTTAAGAGAACTGGCAACCTTAAAAAAATTACCAAGATAGGAGAGTTAATTCACAAGATCCCATGTCCCACTATAGCCATATGACTAGTCTTCATGATAAAGTTAACTATATAGCCTATAATTCTCAATCTCTTATAAATTGAATCGAAGAGAATATCTACTTTACATGTAGTTAATTCAACCAAGAAGAGGCTTAAAGAACAAGAAGACTTAACAACCATTAAACCCCAAGTGATAACAAAATGGGTTGGTAAGTCTAAGTCGGAAGATAAGTGAATTCGTAAGGATGTTGCATTATTCCACATTCCCTTGGAGTCTCACTTCCCTAAACCTCTTATTGTTAAGAAGGATCCTACTCATGCCTGAGTGGCATGTGACATCCCATAATCTAGTCATGCTTGTCATCCCATAATCTAGTCATGCTTGTCATTTGATTCATTCCTTAATCGTATGGTACATGGTTTCTTCTATTATATGTTTAGTCCTTCATGCTTGATTTTCCATTTATTATATTTTGAATAATACAAAAAAATATATGATTCTTTGGCTTGTTTATGATAAGAAATATTCTGGGAAATAATCGCTTCACATTCTTCACATGATTAAGTTCATAAATTAGAGGATTTTCTTGATTTTTTTCCTTTCATATGTGCTTATATGGAGTTTTTTTTTCTCTAGTTTGTTTCATTATGTTTTCCATATAGTTTATATTAATGTATGCTCATTAACCTAATCTAGGTGTGTGCAATAATGTTCGTGGATGACTAAATGTGATTCTTACTCAATCGAGATATAATTTTTTTAATCATGGTTTTGTGCATGCAATAACCATTTCTTGCGAGCATTGCTTGAAATATTTTAAGAGTTCTAGTAATGAAAGGGATACCAACGAGTGAAAAGTCATTTCAGTTATTCAAAACCCTCCGTCTTTGAGAGTAAAAATGGCGTTCTTTATGATTATTATGATCGTATACCCTCTTTTTGGTCATAATTGTGGTATACACTCTTTTAGTTCATAAATTACGGGATTGTAATATAGAATATTCGAATATTTATTTGGAAACCAATTTAATTATTTATCTTAGGTCCTTAGTATAGTCTATATACCCAAGTAGTTAGGCTCAAACTCTCTGGAAGCCCGGTTAAACCCAAGCTCTCTTCTTATACTAATTTTTATTATTGTAAGCTAGTGTTTTAAACTGCATATTCATCATTAAGGGTTAGAGAGGGGGAGATAAAAAAAATATTCATATTTTTTATGCAGAGGCTAAGAGAGAGGGAGAGAGAGAGAGAGAGAGAGAGAGGTCCATATCTCACTCAAATTCAAGAGTTTCATCTCAAAAGGTCGCCGCACCCCTATTACAAGATTCCCACATTTCGATGGACACAAACAAGCTTTTGGAGAACCAAAACAAGACGGCCCTTTATCTTCAACAAATACATTTCTCCATATCGGATTGCAACCGGGTCCGCAAATGTATTTTATTCTTAACCTTATGTTTGGTTTTCAAACCTAGTTTTTGATTTTTGTTTTCCCTATTGCATAATCGATCCCCATCAATTGATATCAGAGCCCATGTTGTAGAGTAATCATGTTTTAGGAATACCCGTGTTGTCCACCTTCAAACCTTAGGTTTTATGTTAAAAATATATGCATAGATGTATGTATTTGTGTACTAACATGGTTTTGCATGATGTGTTTGATTTGTTAGAGCAGTAGACTAAAAGCATGCTTTATGTAATAGTTTTAGTTATATATTTATTCTTTTAATAAAATCAGTTTTTTCTATTTTAATAAGAATCATGTATGAGCATAATGTTTGCATTATTTTATATATTGCTTATGCCTTTTATTCTTCCTAGTAGGTGATCTAGAGTGTAGAGTACAACTTACACACAAAGGATTATATAACCATTTCTTATGGAATATAAGATTTATCGTTCATAGTCTAAGATGGAACTGGACAAACCATCGGTAGGACTGTAGCGCAATATTTTAGTAGGTCTATCTTGATTATGGGAAACAATATAGTTTCAACTTATTGTGCTGGTGCACTTTGTGCGTATTGAATAAGAACAACAAGAGATTATTTGTCTTTATATTGATTTTATAAGATAATGTAAACCTCATGATTATTAGGTTTACTTAAGGCTCTTAATCCTAATATGATTGATGGACACATGCACTAGTTATTTATTGCTTTGACCTATCGGATGAGATTCATTAGTAGATCAATAATTTAATAGATTGGATAATGATGATTAATGTATGGTTAAAGTCTTTTATGGATGAAATCAACGTCTCGATGTTGGGATTAATGATCCCCCTTGAGATGCTTATAAGTTTTGTATGTGCCAAACATTGCATGCATGCGGATTCAGGGACTTAAAGAAGTTGATAAAATAAATTATTAGTAATTTATTTTATTAAGGGATATATGCAACCTTATTGTGGGGAGAATTACGTAATTAATAACAATGAGCTCGAAATATAATTTTGAGTTAAGGAGTGGAGTTGCAATTATAATTATTTAGTGGTGTTAATTATAATTAATGGTCTGGGATTAGAATCGAATTTGGATTAGTGTTTTCTAGGCTCATTAAGAGCTAGGTCCTTATCTCTCCTTAAGGTCCCTACCGTAGCCTATATGTATGCACCCGAGACTCATTTTTTCTCACGAAATCCATCGCTCTTAAGACTCTAAAAACTCCAATTCGGATTTTAGAGAAAGAGAGGTAGTGGAGAGAGAAAATGAGAGTAGAAGGTAATCACGAAGGAAGAGCCCTCTGTTCGTGATAGCTCATATCGAGAATATGGTAGAAGATCGTGAGGTAGATCGAGCTAACGTTTTTTATTAATCGTCATCAAAGTTCATACCTAGATGAGATCAAACCAGAGAGATCTCGAAGGTTAACCCTAATTTCGTCTTGGAGGTTTTAGGTATGAGTTTTTTTTGTAGTTTGATTTATACGTGTAATCGGACCCTGGGGAGGCCGCACCAACATGATTATATCCCTTCCATTATGGTAACATGATTGTATGTTGTGTAAATGGATCATACAGTGGTTTACCCATCGTTATTTTTTTCTCTAGATTTATTTGGTTGTTATATTAGAGTTTTATAATTATTGCTTTTAATTGTTGTACTGGAGGAGATGGCAAGGGGGTGTAATTTTACTTTTCATATTCTGTATTGGGTTTGTATATGGAGGATTTCCATGGGTTCTACTCGAGCTTAAAGACCTTTAATGGAGGTTGTGAAAGGCTTGGAGAATCTACTACTGAAGAACAAAGAAGGAAGAAGAAAGAAAAAGAAAGAAGAAAAGCGACGTTGGGCATTCAACCATGCCTCTACAATGGCTGTCTTGGCCGTTATAGCGGGGTCATGACCATTATACTGGTGGTCAATGAGAATGGGAAGGTGTCTGGGAGTTCTAATTCATATTGTTTCTTGAAGACTTTTTCTTCACATGGACTATTCTTCAATACTTGTTCTCTCCAACCAGGATTCTTTTTCAAAGAGCCCTCATTCTTTAAGGAGTTTACTCAAGGAAGAATTACGGCCATGATGGAAAGTAACTATTTTATATTTTTATTTCATATTTACAATTATTTATTTTTTTCATGTATCTTTATTAAATTTTATTTCATGATTTCATGTGCTAATTAATTGGATAATTAGGGACACCCAATTTTGTGAACAACATAGTTTAATATTTAAATACTGACTTAGATCACGATTTTCTTGGAAAAATTATTTAATTTATTCTTTTCTAAATTGAATTTAATTGGGTAGTTAATTTAAAGATGTAAATTAAGTAGAGATATAGGGATTTTTTAATTTAAATTTGGTTTTAATTGTGGTAAATTAAATAGTGAGATTCGGAGATTTAATTTATACAATTAGAAAATTATCAAGGATTTAATACAGGCTTTTAAAGTTGAATAAACTATTTTTAAAAAACCCTCAAGTTTTGAAATATTAAGTGGGACAGAGGTTTCAACATAAATCTCGTTGCTTCCATTGTTGTTTTAAGAATGCGATGTGATTGATTACTCGCATCAGCCTGTCTGCGTCCCCCCCCCCCAAAAAAAAAGGATGAAATTATCGTATATAACATTCGATATTCTTAAAAGTATTTAGTGATATTTCCTGGAATTAAAATGTGACTGAGTTTGATCCCCCAACCAGGGAAGTCCTTTACGAGAGAGTTCTAATTCAATGAATGAACCAATGGTATATGCTTAAACGTAACTAATGATATCATCACCAATGAAGTCAGTATCATAAATTATGGGACTTAAATATGCCGATTGTTCAATTATGTTGGAAAGTAGTTCTTGAACTGTTCACATTATATATTTGAAAGAAGGTGAAGTGATTTAACCTCTAAACGAGATATCTCACTTCATAAGGGAACTAGGATGCTCAATGGGATTTTATTTTTATCTGTCGGTAGAGGAATGCAAAATTAAAATTAATCAAATTTTATTCTCAAATGTATATTTTGAAATTAATTTCGTTTTCAAAATTTATAATTCTCAGATTTCAAAATGGGCTCTTCATTCAATCCACTTGCTTCAATCTTAAAAGGCAACAAAATCACTAACATGAACTATACAGACTGGAAAAGAAATTTAAAAATTATCCTAATTGCTAAGGATTGTAAGTTTGTTTTGATTGAAACTTGCTCTACTAAGCCAAATGAGGCCCCTCGAAATGGATGTCCAAGCCTATCAGAGGTGGTAAAAGGCTAATCAGATGGCTCGTTTCTACATATTGGCCTCTATGAGCAATGTGTTGCAACACCAACATCGGCACACATTAAGCACTTACGACATGATTGCGAACCTCAACAATATGCTTGAGGATCAGAATCGTGTCGCAAGGCTGAATGATGTGGGAAGGTTGATGCTATATGGTACTTCAGTGCAATCTTGGAAGAATTGGAGGTGATTGGATCTGAAATCGATAGGGAAACCCAGGTCAATTTTCTGCTCCAATCACTATCAGAGTCCTTTAAACATTTTTACCTGAACTATTCTATGAATACGTGATTACTCTATGGCACAATTGCTTAAGAAACTCCAAGTGGTGGAGAATATCACCAAGCATAAGTGTGTGATTTAGGTTGCTGAGAAAGTACCATTTTCTTTTGTCCCGCAAGGTAAGAAGAATAAAGGAAAGTATGAGGCACAGCCTGCGGTGGTCAAGACTAAATTTAAGCCTCAAGGAGAGGGCGAGAAGATGGCAGACAATTGTTATATCCGCAAACGGATAGGACACTGTAAGAAGCAATGCTCGATCTTCTTAGCAAGGAATAATGGAAATGATAATTTCACCTTAGTCATTGAGACATTTTTTGTACTTAAATCTACTTGTACCAGGTGTGTAGATTCGGGGGCTGCTAATCATGTTTGTAATTCTTTGTAGGGGTTTCTAGGTAACCCGCGAGCACAATGATGGAATAATATTTTTGTTCATGGACGATCACAACAAGGCAACAATAGTAGGAGTATGAAATTTAGTTTTAAATTTGGGTGAATAGAATAAGTTAATATTGGTAGATTATTTTTATGTTCCTAACATTAGAAAAAGATTAATATATGTTTCTAAACTAGTTTAGAATGGATATTTGGTTTATTTTAATGATGGTGTTTTTATCAAAAATGGAGAATCTCTTATCTACTATCTCACATTGAAAACGATCTTTATATTATAAGACGTGTCTACTTCTTAATGTTGAATTGAATAACTTATATGTAAATAACCTAAAGCTAAAAGAACCTTCTAAGTTGAACTAAACATATCTTTAGCACTTATGCTCAAGTCATATTAATCTAAAATGAATTCGAAGGCTTGTTTCGAATGGAAATTTAAGTTCATTGGAAGATGAGACACTTCCAGTCTCTGAATCTTTCTTAGAGGGTAATTTGCCCAAGAGGTCATTAACGACCAAGGGTTATAAAGCCAAAGACGTGTTGGAACTGGTTCATTCTGATTTTTGTGGCCCTATGACTATCTAAAAAAGACGTGGATATCAGTAATTCATTATTTTTATTGATGAATACTCGAGGTTTGGGTATGTTTACCTTATGCGTAAAAAGTTTGAAACCTTTGATAAGTTCAAAGTGCATCGGGTTGAGTTAGAGCGTATGTATGGTCAACTAATCCAAAATCTACAATATGATCGTGGATGGGAGTATCCTTTGGGAGCATTTATGAATCACTTACCGGATATTTGGACTAATCCTAATTTTTTACATCGATCACCCTAAAATAAAATGGTATCGTGAAAATGAGGTACATGTATTTTTTGACATGATTGGAATCATGATGAGTTATTCGGATCTTTTGGATTCTTTTTGGGGTTTTGCACTAGAGATGGCTACATACATACTGAACTTAGTTTCTTCTAAATTGATCTTAACGACTCCCATAAAATTATAGCCTGGGCACAAGCCTAGTCTAGGATCTGTTCAGATCTAGGTTGCCCAGCACACTTGCTGAGGAAGGAGTTGGGGAAGTTGTAATTAAGGACAAATGTATGTCTATTTGTGGGTTATCAAAAAGGAACTAAGGGTTAATTTTATGATCCTAGGGACCAGAGAGTATTTGTTATAAAAAATACTTGATACTTAGAGGATGATTATATGATAGACCCCAAACCCAAGAATAATATTATCTTGCAAGAACTAAGAGGGAAAGACCAAGTAATTTCTTGTGAACCACCCGTACATAATGGAATACAACATAATATCAATTGTACACTACTTAGCAGTAGTAGGAGTATTACCAATCACCAGGATACATGTGTCATTTATACTGGACCACAAGTGGATCCATGTCATAGTGGGAGGGTCAGATATCAACCTAATAGTTATTGTATTTGGATGAACATTTGGTAAGATCCGAGGGGAATACGAACTAGATGCCAACAATTATGATTAGGCACTCCAAGACAAGGACACCAAGCTTTGTCTAATGTTTATGAATACCGATATGGATTTCATGTATTCGAATCAAGTTTGGGAAATTGTATAGTTGTCCGAGCGGATAAAACCCATTGGTTGCAAATGGATTTATATTAACAAGAGATGGGTAGATAGGAAGGTGAAAACCTTGTAGCGAAGGGTTTACTATGAATGAGGGGATCGACTATGAGGAAACCTTCTCCCCAGTAACTATGCTAAAGTCTATCCAGATTATCTTCTCTATTGAAGCTCATATCAATCTAAGGATTTGGAAAATGGACATTAAGACTGCGTTCTTGAACGGTAGTCCTGATGAGTGCATCTATATGATGCAACTAAAAAGATTAATATCAAACGGATATGGTCGCAAGGTTTGAAAGCTGAAGAAAAAAATCAAATCTTCTAGTTTTTATCAATGTTCTAATGAAACTTATGTGTATAAGAAGCATGATGGAAACATGGTGTTATTTATAGCAATTTACGTCGATGATATTCTCCTAATCGGGAATGATATGGTGTATTATCTAATATAAGAGTGTGGTTGTCTGTCAGTTTGATAAGAAAGACTTAGGAGAAGCTACTCACATCCTTGGGATTAAGCTTATGCGTGATACAAAATGTAGGATGTTGGGCTTATCCCAATCCACATATATCAATGATGTACTCCTAGGGTTTAGCATGAATGATTTCAAGACAAGGTTTCTCCCATTCAGGCATGAAATTTCTTTATCTAAGGATCAATGTCCTAAGACACCTGATCAAATAGAGAGGATGAAAAATATACTTTATGCTTCGATAGTGGGAAGCCTCATGTATTCTATGTTGTGTATAAGATAGGATATCTACTTTGCCATTGGCATGGTTAATAAATTCCAGTCTAACCTAGGGGATGAGCACTGGATTGCTGTTAAGCACATTCTCAAGTAACTGAAAAGGACTAAAGATTATGTGATGGTTTACTAAGTAGATACACTACATTAAAAACAACAATCTGGCACAGTTTAAAACTGTGTCAGATAAAATCTAGCACAGTTTTGAACTATGCCAGAATCATTTGTTCCAAACTGACATTTTTTTCTGGCACGATTTAAAAGTGTGCCAGATTCTGCCAAACAGGTTCACTTCTGGCACACTTTTAAGCCGTGGCAGAATTTGATATTTCTTGCACACTTTTGGCATAGTTTCTAACTGTACTAGATTGAGTACATTTTGGTACACTTTTGGCACAGTCAAAACCGTACCAAAATTTGGTTCTCTTTTGGCACGGTTTTGAACTGTGCCAGATTTTCGAATTAGTAAAAAAAATAATTATAAGTAATATTAAACAAAATTAATTAATCCTACATATCGAGTAACAAAGAATTAATGAGTAACTTTAGCTAATTAAATCTTCTAGACAAATTCACAGATGAATACTATTTTTATAGAAAACTCGAAGAGCCAAATTTATTAAAATAAAAAGAAGAACAAGCAGATAAAAAATCACAAAAATGAAAATAATGGAAGAACCTAAAGCCTTATAGAGATGGCTACAAGAAACTAAAGTCTTCGGTTGAGTGTTAAACCAATGATACCCAGGCCAAGGATAATCAAAAAAGGAAAAGTGGATATTTTTTTAGATGCGAATGAAATAAATACATATAAGGAGCACAAGTGTTAAAAAGCAAATCCAAATGTGGATCATAGAGATTTGTTGGTAAAAAGTTTACAACTTTCCATCATCCAAAACATCATGAGCTTTATACAAATAAAATGATTTTGCATCAACTTCACGAGGCTTTGTCGACATGATTTACACACTGCAAAATAGTACCAAAGGTCAATATCACTGAAACGATGAGTGCGAGAAAAACAGAACTCAATCACATAAAGGTTTTACAAAGTGTTCATTTAGAAAAAAATTGGGCATAGTCTTCAATGATCTCAAATTCATCTAACAAATACTTCAACGAAACAAACTTCATAAAAAAATACATATATATCAACTTAGGTTCGAGGGCTTAAGACTTGTTGATGTAAAAAACTAGATCGCTCTAATTTTTCAATCACAGATAAATAAAATGAGACATAGATTTTTAAAGTGGTTCAGCCTTATATGAATGGCCTACGTCCACTGTTATGTTATTGCTGAGTGTTTGGGAATTCTCGAGTACAAGTTCTCTCTAGAAATTCCGGTCCCTTTGAATGAGGGTGTTACAAGGTATTTATAGCCTTTAGGCTGTACATGAAAGGGTTGATACATTAAATGATATACATATGAAAGGGTAATACATTTAATGCAGCGTGTGCGTCAAGATGATAAACATTCAATGAATAGTTGAATTGTTGATTATCTGGCAATTAATGCTACGGCCGAGATGCAGCTCGGACCGCCTTAGTTGCTCGTTGCTCAGGAGTTCCTCGGAGCGCTAGAGTACCTCGGAATGCTAAAGTTCCTCGGTGTATCCTCGTTGCTCGGGGAGAACATGAGTTGGTCAGGGAAATGAACTTCCTCGTTGCTATTGTGCCACGTAGATTGACACGTGTCTTCGTATTATTCGTCCATATCAGCATCTTAATTTTGGTATCAACAGAAGCCCCCAATGTTTCATATTTCGAACTTTGAGGAGTATGGAACATTCTTTCTCGGTATATGGCGATATTAAATGACTTTCCTGGGTTTTAGGAGCCTTTTCTTCATATTTGAATTTTCCTTCCAAATTCGCAGAATCCGCCATTTTGCTTCGGTCTTCGTGCCCTTTTTGTCCTTTTAGCCGCCGGAAGTTCGATAGTTTCTTTTTGTAATCATTTCTTTCGCCATTTCCCAAGGCACAATATTTAAACTTCCCAAGCAATCATACCGTCCGCTACCTTTTCCAATTTTCTTGCTTTCGAATTCTCCATAGTCTTTCTTTCTTTTGTACGTTCATCCTTGTTTTCGTTCGTTGTCAACAGATCTCCTTTCTTCCTGTAAGATCTTCTTCCTTCTTCTTTTATTCACCATGGTTTATATTATTGAATCTATTGAAAAATTCCGTTCTGATTATTCCATTCCATCTTGGGTTACTCTGGAGAATCTTCCGGAGCCCTTTGATTATTTTCGTTTGGCTGAGGGACACTGGTTCCCCAGCCTCTTTATTGCTGAGTGTGGATTTTCTTTTCCACCCAACTCTTTATGCTTAGAATTCTGCCAACATTTCGATGTTGTTCCTGCAAAAGTAGCCCCCAATACATGGAGAATAGTTAATGGGGTGCATAAATTAAATCAAACTCATGAAACTCGCATAGGAATTCCTGAGATTATGTATTGCTATAGATGGGCTGTTTTAAACAACGTTTATTATTTAAAAACCAAATTTTTGAATAGAGCTTTAGTAGTTAACCTCCCTTATGCCAACAGGGATTATTTTGAACATGGGTTAGTTTTCAAAAATTGGCAACATGCTCCTTTAGTCGGAGACGGAGTGTATGAAGGTCCCAAATGCCCCCCATATGGCAATGGGATAGGTTATTTTCATTTTATTTTATCCTCGAAATTGTGACTTCATCATGTTTGAATAAATGCATGATTGACATTTCAAATGGTTTTTATTTGCAGTTAACAGCAAGAGAAAAACTCCTAAAGAATCAGAAGTTAATATAAGGCAATTGAAACATATCTGGAGCTTGCATCAGAAGATTACAGACGAGCACATCAGGTCTGCCTCATACTTGTTGCAGTACAGGAGTTATACGTCGTCTTTTACTGCTCGCCCTGTGGTCAGCTCCAGTGATCCAGTGCAAATTCCTGAAGACTCTGATCCGGAATCTCATATTCCTTTGAGCCAGAAAATGGGCAAGAGAAGAGTTCCTACTCTCTTCGAGGAGAGTTCCTCTGCTGGAGATGGGAAGAAAACCAAGGTTAATGTCCCAAAGGGGACAAAGAAAATTGATGATGCTCCTTCTGTTGCTATTCAGAAGGTTGCCGAGAAACCCCCAATGGGTCCTGTGCAGAAGGATGCACCTGTTGAGATAATCACTTTCTCACCAACCAAAAGTTCCTCTTTGGTTGAGGTTGCTGAAAAGGCTCCGAGGAGATTGAGGAAATCCTCCTCGGTCAGTATTTCTGGAGCCATTCCCCAGCTCCAAGCTGGTGGAGATGGTGTTCCAATTATTGTTCCTCCGAGCTCTACAATGAGTTTGGCAAAATTTTCACCCATCCCCGAGGTGCAAGGTACTGAAGAAGACCTTACTCGGGATGTGGTTACTGCTCTGGCTGCTCGTCATTTGGCTTCAGTGAGTATCTCTACTCCGAGTTTTTATATTTTCCTTGGTTGTTTCCCATGTTTGTTTCTGATTTCATTTTCCTCTTTTGATTGCAGTTGACGAGCTATTTCAATTTAATCCTTAAAAAGGATGAAGCAATCAAAGCTCCTTGCTCCTCGTCCACTGTGGAGGGAGCATTGGAGAAAGCTATTAAATCTGTGAGTGAGTCCCGTCAGAAGTATGACGATGATAAAACTGAATGGGAGAAAAAATTGGCTGCGTTTGATGCAGAGAAGGTACAACTGGGTAATAAGGTGAAGGACTTGGAGAGAGAAAATAAAGATTATGCCGAGAAACTTTCAGGCTTTGGGGAGCTTGAGAATAAATTGAAATCGTCTGAAGAAGAGCTGACCCTCCTGCGAAAAGTAAATCGCCAGAAGGAGGAGGTGGAGACCAAATTGAAGGCCATCGAGAATCTTATGTCCGAGAAGCTATCCTCGGAAAAAATGAAGAGAAAAACAGCTGTAAAGACGTCCTTTAAAACTGGTTGGGACAAAGGATGGGACAGGGGGGTGGCAGCTATGACGACCCAGGTGAAATATGGAAGTCTGAAATATTTTCATGATGGTTGGGTTGCAGCACTGCAGGAGTTGAAGGTGAGTGAGGACTCAGAGCTATTTCAACAACATCTCCCTGGTCCTCCTCCAGTTATTGAAGATGAGTCTTCAGACGAAGCTGCATCTGGAGAATCTTCAATGACAGTGGGTTATCAAGTCATTGTTCCACCATCCAACCAGACAGCCACCGAGGAGATTTCGTCATTGCCTGCTCCTCCAGAACAAATCCCAGCTTCTACTAATCAGACCATTATTCCTACCGAGCAACCAAGCTCCTCGTCCCAGCCTCCCGAGAAAGTCTTGGGAGACAAGGAAAAGGTGTGAAGTTGTTCGGTACTCTTTTTCTGTTCTTCTTTTACATATCCTCTGTATTCCAAACGATGTAATCTTACTGATGATGTAATAAAATCACATCTTTTTGTTCCTCTTCATTGTTGATGCTCTGTCTGTTTTTATTTATTAACTCTTGCCTTCTCTTCTTTATTAGTTTGTGGCTAGAATGGAACTGATATCTGCACATGATACAAAGCTGATGAAGCAATGCCATGAATATTATAAGGCTGGTCATACAAATTTGAGTGTATCAGAAATTGCTGACATCCTTAGCCATGATGCTTCAGAACAAGCAATTGAGGCTTATCAGTACCTGAAGGATTTACTTGACCGAGCTGTGGCCAACAACGTGGCCTACTATGACTTGATCGAGGAGCTTCATTTTACCTTAGAAGATCTTCAGAATCAGCACAATGAATCAATTGCCTTGTTGCACAAGGAATATGAGAATAGGTATCAACAAATTTCCTCTGAGACAGGTCACAAAAAGATCATTGCTGGGTACGATGTTAGGGAGAGAGCCCTAAAAGGTGAAGTTGAGGCCTGCAGACAGATCGCCGAGCTGCTGGAACAAGAGAACAACAATTTGCAGAAAAAGTTGGCACAATATGAGTCTGCAGCTTCATCCTCTACTGCCTTGGTACCGGTCATTGATGAAGGATTCTCATTCTTAGAGGTTGAAAACGCCAGATTAAGGCAAGAATTGGATACTTTAAGAAAGTCTGGTGTTTCTGCTACTACTCGGGGACGAGGAAGAGGTTCTCGTGGGCGAGGAAGAGCTGCCCAGGATGTTAACGAGGAACGAAGTACTTCAGCTGCTCGGGGTCGATCAAGAACTCCTCGTAGTATTGAAGAATCTCGTACTCTGTCAACATTGGAAACCCAAGCGTACCAACTGAACGCCAAAGATCGGGCTTTGTCTGAAATATCCAAGAAAAACCTATCTTTGGAAGATCAACTTACTGCGACGAAGTCTGCTTTGAATAATAAAGATGTTTTTGCTAGGAACCTTCACGAGCAACTAGAGAGAATAACTTTCCAATTCCACAAACAACCTCGTGAGTTTTGGAATGCAGTCTATAATGAGGCCCTTTATCACTTGGATGCTCGTATCGAAAATGCCAATAATGAAGGTTATAAACAAGGATGGTTGAACGCCCTGGGTGTGTTAAAGCTAGAGCAGGGACATTATTTATGGGATTATCATGCTCCTGTGCTACTAGACTTGCCTGTACCGCCTTATAAACTAGACATGGAATGGATCCCAGCTCGTGCCATTCCTCGGAGCTCAATTTCAAAATACCTTGGTGACTATAGTCTTCATTCTCAGATTGAATTATCTCGTCCCGAGCATCTCTTGGATACTCCTTCAGTAATGAATGTCAGAATGTTGAAGGACTTGAATTTTATCAATTCTCCCCAGACATTAAATGATCCTCCTGCTGGCGAGGAACCTGTATCGAAGGCTGAAGGGAAAAAACCAATAGAATAGGATTTTCAATGTAATAGTTTAGCATATATATGTAACTTGTAATTTATTTTGAATTTTAATGAAAGACTTTCATTTTCTGTTTGCAAATCTGCATTGCTATTCTTTTGTACTTGTCTAACACTTTTACATCTGTGCATATGTATCTGTTAAAAAGATAATTTTGTGCTGTTCATCATTCAAAAAAGTTTACAAGTATCAATGTTACTCAATCACCTAATAATAAAGTAATGAGTATAAAATGTTTAAAATGTTTTCAACCAACCAAGGTTGTTAAATTGTGTTTGTCGACCAACTACAATTGATGGGTTTTTATCCCCGATCAACCAAGGTTGTTAAAATGTTTAAAATGTGTCCGACCAACCAAGGTCGATAATTTATCCTTGTCGACCAACTACAGTTAGTGGGTTTTAATCACCGACCAACTATACTTGGTTCAGTTTGGAATTTTTGTATTTTCTGGAATGGTTTTACCTTCCGACCAACATAAGTTGGCATATTTTGTTTCCTAACCAGCCAAAATTGGCAATTTTAAGAATGTTGTTCTTGCCCTTTTACCAACCTAAGTTGGTCGTGGGTTTGAACAATTGCCTCTTAACCAAAGGAGTATATTTTGTTCTCGCTATTCTACCAATCGAAGTTGATCACGCAAGTGTACGTCTCCTAACCAAAGGAGTATAATTTGTTCTCGCTATTTTACCAACCGAAGTTGATCACGCTCGAACTATCAGGCTCTTTCGAACTATCTTATCCACAAGCTCTTTTACCAACCGAAGTTGATCACGCAAGTGTACGTCTCCTAACCAAAGGAGTATAATTTGTTCTCGCTATTTTACCAACCGAAGTTGATCATGCTCGAACTATCAGGTTCTTTCGAACTATCTTGTCCACAAGCTCTTTTACCAACCGAAGTTGATCACGCAAGTGTACGTCTCCTAACTAAAAGAGTATAATTTGTTTTCGCTATTTTACCAACCGAAGTTGATCACGCTCGAACTATCATCTTTTTGCTGTCGAGCAGCGTAGTGTACAACACTAATATTCCCCGAAAAAATTTCAAACAAAGGAGAGAAAAATGGTGAAACATCATCGTTTTATTCATATTAATGGACCCGCTGTACATTTTACATCACTGATAATACTTGCGAAGGTGTTCGACGTTCCAGGCATTCTTGAATTCCTCTCCTTCTAGGGTTGCTATTCGGTAAGTTCCTGGTCGAACAACTTCTGTAACTCGGTAAGGTCCATGCCAATTTGCTTCCAATTTATTGTGCTTCTGAATGACCTTCTTTAGCACGTAATCTCCTTCTTTTAAGTCGCATTTTTTCACCCTCTTGTTATAGAACAGGGCTGTTCGTTGTTGATAAGCATCATTCCTAATGGATGCCTCTTCTCTAACTTCCTCGAGCATGTCCAGATCTAATATCCTCATTAAGTCGCTGACTGGGGAATTAAAATTCAGCACTCTGTGTGTTGGAAGACCCAACTCGGCAGGTATTACAGCCTCACTTCCAAATGCCAGCATATATGGGGACTCTCCAGTTGCTGCTCGGTGAGTTGTTCGGTAAGCCCACAATACTGACTGTAGCTCATTAATCCAATTTGCTTTAGCCTCATTTAACCTCTTCTTCAAGCCATTTAATAATGTTCTGTTTGTCACTTCAGTCTGTCCATTGCTTTGAGGATGGCCTGGTGCTGAATGAACCTTCAAAATGTTTGATTGATGACAATAGGCGGCAAACTCCTCGTTATCAAATTGTGTTCCATGGTCTGTGATGAAAGCATGAGGGAGACCATATTAGCAGATGATATTCTTCCAAACTAATTGGTATACCTTCTCGTATGTCATATCAATAAGTGGCTCAGCTTCTACCCACTTAGTAAAATAATCTACTGCCACGACGAGGTACTTGAATCTTCCTCGGGTCGTTGGCAGGGGTCCAACCAAATCCATTCCCCACATGGCAAAAGGCCAAGGGGAAGTTATGGGTGTCAACAATGCTTGTGGAGTTCGTCGAATTGAGGAAAAACGTTGGCACTTGTCACACTTCTTGGCATATGCTATACAATCAGCCCTCATCGTCGGCCAATAATATCCTTGCGTCATTACTCTTTGCAAAAGTGTCCGACCTGCTACATGAGCTCCACAGGATCCTTCATGGATCTCTTCAATCAGTTCTTTCACCTCGGAGGGATGTACACATCTTTGCAAACCTGCCATAATTCCTCGTCTATACAAAACACCATTAGTTAGTACATACCGAGCAGCTTTAAACTTCAATTTCATGGCAGCGATCTTATCCTCCGGTAATTCTCTTTCCTCGACATATGCCCTGATGGGATCCATCCAAGATGGTCCTAAATCAAGGGAAATAACATTCATCGTCAGACCTTCATCTATGCTCCGAGCTTCTAATACCTCAATTGGTATCGTTCTTCGTAACTCGGTGCGAGTAGCTGATGCTAGTCGGGCCAGTGCGTCTGCTTGTGCATTCTCCATTCTTGGTATTCTGATCAACTGAATGGCATCAAATTCTGCCAACAACTCCATCGCCTTTGCATGATATTTGATAATTAATTCTCCTTTAACTGCGTACGTTCCCATCATTTGATTCACAATTAATTGAGAATCACTGAATACCATTACTTGTTGCGCTTCCATAATCTTTGCTAAATTAAGACTTGCTATCAAGGCTTCATACTCAGCCTCATTATTGGAAGCTTTGAATTGGAATCGTAAGGCATATTCCATGTCAATCTCGTCTGGGGTGTTCAAAACAATCCCTGCTCCACAACCTGTTGTACAAGATGACCCATCTACATATAACCTCCATATAGGTAACTCGTCTTCAAATTTCTTATTTGACAGAGTTCCTCGGTGAAATATCTGCTATTTTCTTTCATCTTCCCCTGGTATTTTTCGCTCCTCGTCGACCATCTTTTCTCGCCCTTTTACCAACCGTAGCTGGTCTGGGTTTGAATTTGATGATCTTTCTACATCCACAAGCCCTTTTACAAACCGGAGTTGGTCTGGACTTATGTCTGTTGATCCTGTAACATCCACAGGTTGGTCAGCGAGCAACTTTTGTTCCTCAGGGGTATCAGGATATGTAAATTCTGCTATAAAGTCTGCTACAGCTTGCCCTTTTAAGGACGATCTGGGTTCATACACAATATCATATTCTCCGAGTTCTGCCCAGTACATCAGTCTTCCTGATTTTTCTGGCTTATGAAGAGCTTGTCTTAATGGCATATCGGTATATACGATGATGGTATGGGCCTGGAAATATGGCCTCATTCTTCTACTTGCCTCAATTAATGCTAATGCCAATTTTTCTAACTTTGGGTACCTGATCTCTGCACCTCGGAAAGCCTTACTTGTGTAATAAATTGGCTTCTGGACTCCATTTTCCAATCTGATCAATGCCGAGCTGACTGCATTCTCTGATACTGCCAGGTATAAGTATGACTTTTCACCCATCACTGGTCTGGACAGCAATGGAGGTGTTCCCATATATTTCTTCAAGTCTTGAAAGGCTTTTTCACATTCATCATTCCACTCAAAAGTTTTTCGGAGTGTTTTGAAGAATGGAAGACACCTATCAGTTGCTCGAGATACAAATCTATTGAGCGCTGCAACTCGTCCTGTAAGACTTTGCACTTCTTTCTTCGTCGTTGGAGATCGCAACCCTAAAAGAGCTTTGATCTTTACTGGATTTGCCTCAATGCCTCGCTGGTTGACGATGTACCCGAGAAACATTCCTTCTCGTACTCCAAAGGTGCACTTCGTCGGGTTGAGCTTCATCTGGTATTTATCTAGTTGATCAAAGGTCTGACCTAAGTCAACTAGATGATCAGCAGCTTTCTTGCTCTTTGTCAGCATATCGTCGACATAGACTTCCATGTTGCAACTGATTTGTTCGGCAAAAACCTTGTTCATCAGCCGCTGATATGTCGCTCCTGCATTTTTCAAACCAAAAGGCATAACATTATAACAATAAGTTCCCCTAGGGGTAATAAAAGAAGTACTTTCCCTATCTTCAGATTTCATTTTGATCTGGTTGTAACCAGAGTAAGCATCCATGAAGCTGAGCAGCTCGTGCCCCGAGGTAGCATCCACTAGTTGGTCAATTCTGGGCAATGGGAAGTGATCCTTTGGGCAGGCCTTGTTGAGATCAGTGAAATCAACACACATTCTCCATTTATTGTTTTTCTTCTTTACCATCACCACATTCGCCAACCAATCTAGATATTTCACATCTTCAATGAATTGAGCTTTCTGGAGCTTGTCGACCTCCTCTTGAATAACTTGATTCTTCTCGGGGCTAAATACCCTTCTTCTCTGCTTTACAGGCTTGATCTCTTTATTCACATTGAGCTCATGACATAGGAAGTTTGGATCTATTCCTGGCATGTCTTCATGACTCCATGCAAAAGTTTTCTTCCTATTTTTCAAGAAAGTTATCAACTCCTGTTTTATTGAAGCATCCAACGATGAACCTATTTGGGTTACTCGTTCAGGGTGCTCGTTGTCCAGAATAACATTTTTTGTAGATTCCACCACCTGTCCTTTTACAAGTTGGGATTCATCTCTGGGATCGAGAGTTTCAATCTCTGTATCTTCTTCCACCTGGTAGGTAGTAGTCTTTTTCCTTGATTCCTCAAGCTCCTCTTGCTCGCCAGATGAATAATAGCATTCCCGAGCTACTTTTTGATCACCTTTCACAACTCCTACTCCAAAGTTTCTTGGGAATTTTAAGCATTGATGCACTGTAGATGGAACTGCTTCAAACTTCTTCAAACCAACTCTTCCCATGATGATGTTGTAGGCTGACTGCACATTCTTATCCATCACAAAGAAGCGTATTCTTTCTGTTCGACAAGCAGGCCAAGTTCCAATGAATATATCCAACTTGATCGTCCCAAGTGGAAAAACTTTCTCGCCAGCAAAACCCAGGAGGGGTCTGTGATACGGTTCCAATTGAGATAATTTCAGATTCAAGCTGTCAAAGCATGAATAATACATGATGTCTGCCGAACTTCCATTGTCTACCAACACCCTTGAAATCACTACTTCCTTCATCCTCATTTTGATCACCAGAGGATCGTCGTAAGGATAAAGAACACCTGCTAGGTCGTTTTTTGAAAAGCCAATGACCAGCTTCTCTTTGTTTACCTTCCTCGGACGATCGTCCTCGGACAGATTTATTCGCTGAATATATGAACAAGCTTGAGCCTCTCCAAGGTAAGCCTTTCTTTCTGCCGTAAGGTCTCCTCCTCCTGGATCTCCTCCTGTAATGACATTACAATCAAATGACCCAAAACGTATATAAAACACCTCTCGTTCTGGCTGCCTTGGTTTCTTAGGAAGATCGGGGTCATCCTCGGCATCATCTTCATGATCCCTTTTCTTTTTTTCCTCTGCTCGTCGAGGAGATCTAGATCTTTCTCTGGTTCGATCATTATTTCTTCTTTCACCTCCCCGATCAACATATTTCGCTAGCTTTCCTCTTCGGATGAGTGTTTCAATCTCGTTCTGAAGAGCTATGCAATTTTTAGTCATATGGCCATGATTTTTGTGGAACTCGCAATATTTATCCTTGTTCCTTGCATCAGGGTCTGACCTCAATTTCTTCGGCCACTTTACCTCTTCACTATTCTTGATTTCTTCCAAGTCATGATTAATACCCATTTTTAAAGGAGTATAATTATCGAATTTCTTCAGGACTTCCCATGATGACCTATTATTCTTGGAATGCTTGTCACCGCCATTGCCCTTATGTTCTTTCTTCTTGGATTTGTCATCTTCCACCTTGGTTTCTTTATCCATATTCTTCTTCGCAGCCATAGCCTCCTCGACATTCATGATTTTGGCCGCTTTTTCCATCAACTCTGACATAGTTTTAGGTGGATCTTTCGCCAAAGTGTAATACAACTTATTAGGCAACAACCCACTCATCAATGCGGTGATTGCTGTCTTCTCCTCATAATCTATGACTTCCAGCTTCTCGTTATTGAAACGAGTTATGTAATCTCTAGTACTCTCACCAGATTTTTGTCTAACACTTAACAAGTGTGCTACTCGTTTTACTAGTTTTGCTCCAAAACAGAAATTGCCGATGAACAACTCGGCCAACTGAAAGAAAGTTGAAATCTTACCCCGAGGAAGATTGCTGCACCATATCTGGGCAGCTCCAGTAAGAGTTCCTGAGAATGCTCTGCATCTCATCTCGTCAGGGACATCATAGATATCGGCGGCAGCTTGATATTGCTCTATATGAAGAACAGGATCTGTCTTTCCATCATATTTGGGGGTCACCACTGGCGCTTTAAACTTTGATGGGGTAGGAAAACCCACAATGGCCTGGACAAAAGGTGTTCCTTGAACAAAAGTTCGTTGTAAGGGATTCCTCGCTTTAGCCATTTCTCCCAATCTATCCTCCAAACGCTGAATGGAACCCTTCCACGCATCGTTTCCTTCCTCAGGCTTATTAGTTCGAACAATTAATTGTTCTGATGTGGCCTCTTGAGATCTTTCTTAACGATCAACTGGTCGTGATTGTGCTGATCCTTCTCTTAGATCTGATGGTCGTCGAAAACTCCTTGACATGGTCTTAGGTGGACTCCTATTCCTCCTAGGGCCTAATCGACTGAAAGGAGACACCCTACTCAGTCTTTCCACGACACTGGGTCTTTCTGGAGAGAGAGTGATACGTTGAACAGTATCTGTAGCCCTTATCGACGAAGTTCGCCCAGGTTGATAAGAGAAATCATCAGATTCCTCATTACGATGTGACTCAGTACGCCTGGACCATGAAGGAAGTAAATAAGTTTGCCTCTGATCACTTCACTGTCCTGAACGTGCAGGTGCACCGCCATGAAGGGTCTGTATGAGTTGCTTCATTGTTTCTTGCATGGCGGTTTGTCATTGGGCCAGATTCGTCATAATCCCAGCCAGATCTGGAGGTGCAGAGGGATTTGGAGAATTTCCAGCATTTCCAGCATTTCGATTACTGGATTCCGGGTTATCTGCCATTGATGATGAATGATTTTTGGTGAAAAGCGATAATAACAATCGTTCCCACAGACGGTGCCAATCTGTTGATGTAAAAAATTAGATCGCTCTAATTTTTCAATCACAGATAAATAAAATGAGACATAGATTTTTAAAGTGGTTCAGCCTTATATGAATGGCCTATGTCCACTGTTATGTTATTGCTGAGTGTTTGGGAATTTTCGAGTACAAGTTCTCTCTAGAAATTCCGGTCCCTTTGAATGAGGGTGATACAAGGTATTTATAGCCTTTAGGCTGTACATGAAAGGGTTGATACATTAAATGATATACATATGAAAGGGTAATACATTTAATGCAGCGTGTGCGTCAAGATGATAAACATTCAATGAATAGTTGAATGTTGATTATCTGGCAATTAATGCTACGGCCGAGATGCAGCTCGGACCGCCTTAGTTGCTCATTGCTCAGGAGTTCCTCGGAGCGCTAGAGTACCTCGGAATGCTAAAGTTCCTCGGTGTATCCTCGTTGCTCGGGGAGAACATGAGTTGGTCGGGGAAATGAACTTCCTCGTTGCTATTATGCCACGTAGATTGACACGTGTCTTCGTATTATTCGTCCATATCAGCATCTTAATTTTGGTATCAACAAGACTATTCTTTAAATTTTGAAGTCTACCTTCCGCATACAAACTTAGAAAAAAAAGGTACCTTTAAATTTTTTAGTCTAACTTCCACATACCAACTTAAAATTGTAATGTTTTAAGACTGGATCTGCAAAAATGAGAGAGAAAGAAATTCATCACTGCTCAAAATGGAATCAATTAGTGAAACATGAAATGAACAACACAAAATGAACTACCAGTTGGTGGTGCAAGTGAATTTATGGTATACCGTAGGTCTGCTCTAAAACACATATGGCCAATTAACATAAAACACCACCAGTATGAAAAATAGTTAACATCTCAAACAATACAAAATAAAGAACAACATCTGACTTATATCAACAGTAAAACATCTAAATCTCTTGATATCAAACAATAAGAATCGAAAACCTAGGAACAAAACCAACAAACAAATTAACCAATCTTAGTCATATGTACAATTGAAAAAATGAATAGTAAAACAAACATCTTTCGATTAATCATTTGTATAATTGAAAAAGTTGAAAAATAATTATCTAGGAGACCGGTAGATAAAAGTTTTTTTCCCCGGACACCAAGCCTTTTGGACCAGTGGTATAAGGCTTCCCCTGGGACAATCTTGGGGGTGGATTGGGTTTGGTCCCCAGTTCAATCCCCAGTACTATCAAAATAATGCTTGGCCAGTGCAAGCCACAAACTGCAAACGTGGATTAGTCAAGGTGTGCTTAAATCTAGACCAAACACCACGTGGTATGATATAATACTAAAGCAGTTGAAATAATAATTTTACAATTGAAAAAAGATTAATCATTTGTACCGAGATTGAAAATATGAGCAGATGTGGTGGAGATCTGTCGATTTCGAAGAGGGAGGGTGAGGGCGGCAGCAACCGGAGAGGGCGACAACAACCAAAGAGCCCCATAGCAGCCCCGTGATAGCTGCGACTATAGCATCCCCGTAGCAACTGCTACCATAGAAGCCTGTGCTCACCCAAAGTCTCGACCTTTTCTACTCGATCTTATTCAATGCAAGCTTAATAGATTTCTTGGTAAGTTTTCAATCAAGTTAAGTGTTTCGCTTCGCGAGAAGGATTATGACCTGCTTATTGTAATAATGGATGGAAAGTTCTCCCATTCAAGTAATACACAACCATCTTGGTCCGCCACGCTCCTCAAATTCAACCCGTAACTTTTCCAATGAATGCTTGTCAATGCAGTCCGAGATGATTGGGAAACTAAACAAGGTGAGAAGTCCTTAAAATATAAAATCACTATTTTCATGCCGCATGCGCTGAAATAGGAGGGCGTCATTTGATCTGATGATTCGGTGATAATAATCACAACTTCAATCACCTGTCCATTACTCTTATTTCTTTTTGTGCAGTAAGCCATCCCACTGCCAACCTTCAGACATTCCCCACATGAGAAGCAAGAGTAACAAGTACTATTGAGGTTGTTCCCGTGCCTGAAAACATAATCCTCAAGTCCCGACTTGAAAGATCCAAGATAATCCTCAAGTAGACTTATCTTGCTTTGGCTTCGCCCAGATATGAGAAAACTCAGAGAACTCAAATGCATGAAGTAAAATTTGAGGGGTTGTATAGTCCCGTAAGAAAAACATATTCAACAAATTTTATATTGTGTTTCTAATTTATAGGTTTACAGACTATAATCTCACCACCACCACCCATAGGGTCTCACAACAATAGTAGGAAAGAGGATCAAGTGGATAAAACTTTTCCATTATATCTATGATAATTATAGTCTTCGAAAGCATTCACCATAAAGAATCATATAAGAAAACAGAGTATATGTGTTATGCAATCCAGTTCTGATAATATTACAACTATATAATAATAGTTATTGATTTATCAGCTTGGACTGTGAAGGGTTAGTCTTTGTATAGTTATATTGGTTTTTTCTATTCTTAAACATAATGTAAAGTTTGTATAGAACTGCATAATCACATTTTATTAAACAATCATTCAATTTATAACATTTTGGATTACAAATTTACTTCATGGGCTCAATATCCTTCTTCTTAGGCTAGGCTATCACTCTACTATGCTACTCTCAGAACCTCAACATAGCAGGAGATTGTAACTACATTTCTTGTCACATAGGGTCAGGTACACATTTGATGACATTTATTAGTGCATAAATTTCTTAATAAACAAATTTCAACAATCGCTAACCTGAATTTTATTTTATCGTGGCGTCTATCCAATTTATCATGTGGATGGCTGCCCTCCGATTTATGATACTGAGAAAGTTCATCATTGACAAGTAAATGCAATTTCTCTGAATGGGCCAGCCTCCTACCAAAATCAGCACCACTGCTACCAAAATCATCACCACTGCTACCCGCCCTCCTACCAAAAGTCATTGATGGCAAGAAAATGAGTCTAAATCCCACGTGTTCCATTTTCTCACTCTAAACTATATTATTATTAATTATTAACTCAGAAAAAGTCACGATATAATACATCATGCATCATAAAGATATATACATACACACAAATATTAATGGATAAATATTAATAAGTAAAGATGAAATTAAAAGATAGGTATGTACTAATATTTTAGAGAAAGCCAACAACAACACCATAGGACAAACACCAGTACTCATATTACTAGCTTCAAAGAAGCGGTCGATAAATAATCTGTTTGCAAAACCACGATTGATCAATCTCAATCATGAGAGCAACTGCTACCTGATGGACTGAGTCCTCTGGTATGTTAACTTATGGAATATGTGGTGGAGACCTAACATTATATACACCCAAGTAAAGAACTTAGCAGTCATAAGTTGAGATCACACATGTGAGAAAGTGAATTTAAATACAATATGAATTTGCCTACTTATTGATGAAGGTGGTAGCATTGAACCACAAGAACTAGAGAGCCAGAGAAAGTATCAAACCATAGTGAGCAAGTGGTACTCCAGCAATTCAAACAGAATCTAAAACAAATTGTTGAACTTCAAACAAGAATTGAAACGAACGTACATATACCAAAGACGCGTGAGCCAACCAAGAGACGAATGTATCACACCCTTAAGTGAATTGCTAGACAAATCCATGTATATAATTTTCAGTTTAACAAAAATACAAGAACTAAAAACCCAAAAATATTGACATGATTAAAAAAATTGTCAAAAGTTTAATCTTAGAATTAAAAATTGAAAGAATTTTAAAATTATTCCTTTTTTGAACAGGATAAATTGAATTGATATCTTACAGTATATTGAGTAAGTAAAGATTTCCAATATTTGATGGTATGCCTCCTTGGAGATAATTAGACCTTAAGTACCTATACAATGCAAATACAATTCATCTGATCTATTTCATATCAATAAAATAAAATAACATAAAAGGGGGAAACAGAAGATACACAACTATTCAAGAGGGAGATAGAGTCCCATATTCACTTACAAGGCTCTGAGTTCAGAACAATTGGTGATTTCACTAGGAATAAAGCCATGTAAATTGTTCCGGTGAAGTGCCCTAGTCAAATTAAATAAAACAATAGAGAATTAAGGTAAAGGTCATGTTCCTTTCTATATTTGGATTTTTAGGACAATGCTTTTCAAGTTTATAAATCTAGTCCCTGTGGTACGATACCTTTATTTTTTTGGTCCGCGCCAGCGGCACTATTTTTCACCATTTTCATGGTATTTTTAGTACATGGACTAAATTTATAAAATTATATGGAGTGTCATATTTTTATACACTTTGAGCATTATAAGGACCTTTTCCCAAAACCACCATAAAACAAATCAACATAGTGCCATCTTAATTGTCTCAGTTCTCTATTTAATAAGGATTATTATAAACAATGATATATGAACTTACAGTCTTTCAAGACTATTTAATATACCAATGCTGGGAGATATTGTCACACCCTTAAACCCAATATCCATACTAATCATTAGTTATTAGAATAATTGGATCATAATCTCGAGCCCATTGAAAATTTAATTCATTTATCAATATTTTCTGCATAATGAACATAATATTATTCTTGTGCCATAACGAAGTCAACATCAGAGTTATAATTAAAGATTATACAATACTATGATTAACTATGATAAACTCAATCCATGATAACTCAATATATACAAGGTGTGAGTATGTTAAAATCTTCAGTGTGACAATGATAAAATCTCCATACTTAAACCCCAGCTCTTCTAACGGTGCAACTCTCAAAGTTACCGGTCATATAGTATCCTAGCTGGCAGCGTATTGTTAAAATATAAACTGTAAGCATTGCACTTAGTGAGGTACTCCTTCCCTGCAATAAGATGAAAATTCTATATCGAATATGTGGATATAAAATCCGAACAATCCTTCCCATTGGCAATAACAAATCCTGGATCATAAGATCCAATAGTTCTGCCCATTGGCAATAACAAATCCTGGATCATAAGACCCAAATAATTCTGCCCATTGGCAATAATAAATCCTGGATCATAAGACCCAAATAATCCTGGATATTTTAATATCGAAAAAAATCCTGAATACCGAAGTATTCATACAAATCCTTCTCTTAGAGCTATATTCATATATTTATATATATGAAACAATCATAAGTAAACTCACCTTGACAGTTTAACTGGATTTTCCCTTGCTTTTATCCGGTACTTGTTCAATCATCTCTTCTTCCCTTCCTATCATTCTTAAAATATTAGTATCATCATAAGAATATCAATAATCCAAATAATGATTTAAACATAAGTCAATCCATAAGCATCACATGATTCCATTCAAATCATTTATCACAAGTGAAGTTCCATCCAAATTTATGTTAATATATTTAACATATCCAAATCATAGACCAAATATACATTCATTTATTCTTGTTAATTCAATCCTTATCATATTAGGATTCCAATATAAAAGACGGTGCAATATTTCAAGTTTCCTAGAGCGAGATAGGCCCATTGCTTTACTACCTCGCAAATCTGCCCTATAGGCTCCTTTATTGTTCAATCAACTTTCAAGAATTTTCATAATTTTTATACATCATAACTTTCTATGATATTTCACCAAATTTCAGAAAAAATATTGAATAATACAAGATTAAAATTTCATAATTTTCATAGTTCATTTGCTATGTCAAGTAAGACATCAAACATATGGTATGCATACTTTCACCCTTGGGTAAGATTTCATACCCGAACTTAAAACTCTCACCAAAGACTCATTTCTTAGTATTTTCACATTATTTTCGGATATGTCATACATATATGAGTCCAGGTTAATATCCAATTGGAATAAATCAATTCCAGTAAGTATACAAAAATATATGGAAGTTTGAATAAACAAAGTTTCTAAACAAAGCAATTTTAGGGTTTTGTACATTCAACTTAACTTAAACTTTCATCTAACCACACACATATATAAAGGGCTGAAAGTTTAGTAAAAAAAATGATGATTTATATCATCTAAAACAGTAATATAAGAAAAATCACAAGATTTGTGGTTAGGATTACCTTTGGGACTTTTACGTAATTTCTATGGATTTTCCTCCAATTTTCTCCTCAGTTTTTCTTCCTAACTTCCTAATTCTCTTTCTTTAAGCTTCAAATCTCTCATGGATGAATTTGGATGAATAAGGAGGTAATTCTAAGGGTTTGAAGTCGGCCAAAGCCACCACCCTTACCAACCAATAAAAACAAAACATTTGTTGCCATAATAAGACAAAATACCACTTAACGGATGGACTGTTTTGCCCTTGTTTCGTAGTTTTGGTATAACTTCTTACTCAAACCTCCGTTTAATACACTGTTTATTGTGTTAAAACCCTAACTCATCTGTCTACAAATATCTAGCTTTCACCTCAAGTCAATTATTACGTTATAAAGGTCAAAACTAGCCTCAAACATGAACATTCCTACCGAAAACTTCAAAATCTCACATTTGTAACTAATTCGATATTGCATGCTTTATGAAGCTAGGATTAGACTAAATATAATGACTTAACATTATATATACTAATAACATATTATCCATATCACATACTCTAATCATGATTTAAACATAATGTATCATAATTATATTCGGGTTGTCACAGATATAAAACCTCCAAATTGTATATAAGGTAAGCTACTTTACAACCCAAAAACAAAACCTAGGTTTAGTTTCAGAACAAGGAATCAAATTTAAAAAATTTAAGAAAGAGAGTGTGAGTGACTGTGAGACATACATATCTTTAACTTTGTGGTAATCAACCAGATTTAGATCCAATTGCGAACACAAACTATTACTAATGAGGATCCTTGGTGCTTAAGTTGCTCATCCCAAGTCGCCGGGGGAGATTTTCGAGCTACACTTTGGTGATGTTGACATCGCACTTGGCGGAGTAGGAGAGAGAGAGAGAGAGAGAGAGAGATAGTGAGATTGGGATTTGGTAGAGACATAACTTTTGGTAGAGAAAGAGCGGGGGAGGGTGATTTTGCCTCCAAAATGAAGATTGAAATTAGTTTTAGTATTTTTTTAGAACAATTTTTGGCACGTTTTTAAACCATGCCAGATTTTGGAACTGCTTTAAACCATGCTAGATTGAGAATAAACCGTTCCAGAATCTGGCACGGTTATAAACCTTTCTAGAGTCTCCTTATCAAAGCGTGACATATTAGCAGTTTTGGTGCGAGAACCGAGTTTTTTTATCGGATATGGATTCCAAGAGATCGATCTTGAGATATGTATTTACCATAGGAAGTTGAGCCATAAGATGTAGGATTATCAAGCAATCATTTATTGCTAATTCTACCATGGAAGTCGAATGTGTTATCGCTTTAGAAGCAACGAATGAGGATGTTTGGATCTGGAACTTCCTAAGTGACTTGTGTGTTGTTATTTTAGTGCAGTTGGCTATTACACTTTATTGTGATAATAGTGGGGTAGTTACAAATTAGAAAGAGCCAAGGTCGAATAAGAGGGATAAGCATATTGAGCGTATGTATCACCTGATTCGAGAGATCGTGTAGAGGGGAGATGCCATCATAACCAAGATTGCATCTTAGGAAAACTTAGAGGATCCTTTTACAAAGATCTTACCAATTACGAATTTTGAGAGTCGTGTAGAGGGAATGAGAGTCAAATGCATATGCATATATCCCTAAGACTAAGGGGGAGATTATTAAGGTTTTATTCCTAAACCCATATAATGCCATTTTATTTATTATTGAACGAATTGTCTAGTTAATTTGAAACGAGAATCATGTTACTGTGAATACTTTATATTTATGTTTTTAATATGGTGCCAGTCAATTATACAAAGTGGGAATTCCGGTGAGTTTGATTTGGATTGATCACTAGAGATCGAAATTTCGGTTCTAGTGCAACAAAACAATTCACAACCTAGATATGGAGTCGACATCCTATTAGCATGGTTACGAGTATAATATTATAAGTTTATCTCAAACTAAAAGAACATGTACGATGGTTCGAGAACTTATATAATAGTTCAAAAGAGGATTGTGACCGGTACATCTAAGAATGTATTGAACATGACCACCTGTAAGGTTTAAGTCTAATGGTTGCCTTGATTAGATTTAGATATTCTCATACCATTTGAAAATGGTCCAAGATTCTTAATCCTGAGTTATGAGGATTTGAATTTTTGGACAATAGTTGTTTTGATTGCTATGGTTCGATTCAATTTTATATCAAGTCATTAGATTCCCGCTAGTTGTGCAATAATTGTGTGAGTAGGTCTGAGATCATAAGTCGAAAGAATCCGCGTGCAAGAAAGATCTTGGATTAGGATACCCCCTTGATAAACTTATAATATTTTCTTCCACTAGTTAAACCCTATCAATAGATTATTTTATAATCCGGTGGAATAGAAAAATAAGTTAAGTCCGAGAATCTATTAGATGTTGTTTAAAATAAATTAACGTTATTTGACCAAGTAGGAATCGTAAGCTTAACATGGGAAATCACATTATACACCATAATCAACTTTAGAAATAAAACCTCATTATATCCAAGTTCCTTTGAGATAATTAAATTGGAGTGCAGTCATAATTATTTAGTGAAATTAATTATGGTTGAATAAATAAATAAAATAAATCACGAGGTCGTAATTCAGTATTTTTTAGTATTTATTTGGAAGCCAATTTAATTATTCGTCTTGGGTCCCTCGTATAATCTATATACCTAAGTAGTTAGGTCCGACTCTCTCGAAGCCTAATTTAGTCCAAAGCCCACTTCTTACAGTAACATATTTTGGTGTTAGCTAGGATTTTATGTTGCATATTCATCATTAAATGTTAGAGAGGGGGAGATAAAATACTATTCATATTTTTGTGGAGGGGCTAAGAGAGAGAGATCCATATCTCACTCAAATTCAAGAATTTTCATCTCAAAAGGCCGACCGCCACACACGTACCTAACTTTGGGTGGATCATATACTAGAAGATCCACACATTTTAATGGACAAAACTAAGCTTTTGGAGAACGAAAAGAAGGTAACCCTTCATCTTCAAGAAATACCTTTCTCCATATCATATTGTAACCAGATCCGCAAAGGTATTGTATTCGTAACCCTATGTTTGGTTTTCAAACCTAGTTTTTTGTGTTTTTTTTATATTGCAAAATCATTCGAAGATTTATGGGCTAATATTTTTATTCCGTGTATATCGATCCCCACCAAACACGACACGTTAAGGTAATGAGCCGAGTTTGAATAAAATTTTTCCACACGACAAATCAGTCACCATTTAGACACATACCGAGGGCTAATTCTGGCTACAGCTCAATTAGGATGTCGCATAGGGCCCCCAAATTAAAAAAAATAGGTATAAAAAAAATCAAGTATAAAAAAATTATAAACATTTTTTTAGAGTTTATAACTTAAAAAGGTCCCCAAAGTAAATAAAATTTGGTACACTTATAACAAATTCCAAAATAAAATAGGCCCCCAAATTAATAAAACTAGATCCACTTATATTTATAATATCCAAAAAAAAATCCAATTAAATGACCTGCTCAATGACTCAAAATGAGACCAAACACAAAATCCCCAAGCCACTAAATATTAAAATATTAACTTTATCTCTTTCTCCCACTCACAAAGTAATAGCTTAGCTACTTACTCTCTCTCTCTCTCTCACACACACACACAAACACGCGTGCACGCGCACACACACATACACATCTCAGTCTTATCTCACTCACCTTTATCTCTCTGGCCCTAATAACTAATGGTTAATGATTTGTTTCACTTTAGTGTGTTTATTTTGTTGCCTTCAATTTATTATTTGGGGTAATTACACTTTGAGGATGCTCTCCATTCAACTTGGTCACAGTTTTCAAATCAAGTTTTATTGTTCTTGTAGAGCTCTTTTAAAATATTTTTGTATGATTATAAAAGTTTTTCAAAGTTAAGAATAATAAATTCTTACCATCCATGTCACAATAATGATTACAGGGATCATCTATGTTACCAATTGAAAAATATTTGTTAAGAAAAATAAAGTTTGATGACTTAATTGATAGTTCAACATAAAAAATGCGAGAAGAGTACATTTTTTTTTTAATTTGGATGATGTTTTTGTGAATATGTATTGGGTCCTATTTGATTGTTCTCATAAGGGTCCCAAAGTGTCTGGGCCAATCCTGCACTAACTTGATAAGATCCAAATACAAAAAAACTCGATAAGAACACGACACGACACGACATGATCCATTGCCAGGTCTAAGTAAAAGTTTGTTTTATGCATTATCTAAGTGATTTTTTGTATTATATGATGTAAAAAATAGTTTAATATGAAGATAAGATAACCATAGAAATAAATATATAAATTTGTTTCTTAGTTTGATAAAGCATTGGTTTCACTTCCAACAACATTGATTATATGCATTATTATTTTTATTTCATTTTATATCATTTCTACTTTACATTCTATACAATCTTGCACGAAGTCTTTACGTTCTCTTTTCTAACTAATACTGATGGCAATCAATGAAATTTCCATGATTAAAGAATCCTTTTGGATTGGTATTCTATGAGTTAGATGGAAGTCATGTTTAAATAGATAGGGCCTCTTATGTGAACACTGCAATTATCCCCTCATCAATTCAATTGACGTATATATAAATTGGTCCCACATTTGGCCTAAACCAAATCTATGAAGTGTACACAAATCACAAATGATTGAGAGACACATACTATAAAGTATAAACTTCATCTACTTATGTATGTAGTATGTGATGTAACAACTTTATATGATAATAAATAATTAAAAAATGAATATTTGAATAAATATGACTAAAAGTATTTAAATCCAATCTTTATCTTTAACGAATTTATTTCTAGTACTTAATGCTGAATTTGAAATTTTTTTAATATTAAAAAATGACGAAATCAAACTGAAATGTTACTCCTAATCCCTCACAGTTCACACCCAAATGTCGACTTGTTTACCTTTGATTTAACTAGTGGACACAACAATGCATGATTCAAATTATAATCAAAAGAAGTATGACTAATAAGTGAGAAGTAAATTGTTTAAAGATGGTTGACTAACGAATCTGTTAGGAATGTGGGCCAAAAACTGAAAAAGTCAAAAGATGGAGGTTCAAACCCCAAGATAACTCTAAAATTTAAGGTATACTCTGCTCGGAATCAATGCGTGTTGATACAAATATAAGAGCGTCCACAACGGTGGAGCTAGAAGACACATGAATTGTTAAAGTTTTAAATTGAGAGGTCTGCACTGGTGGCCAACAAATTCCATATGAAAAATCGTAAAGGATTACTAGTTTTACTGAATGGCTACTGAATCAGTAATTACTTCATACAAACTTCTTTTGTTCATAAGAATTCCTATGAACTTTAAAAGTTCGTAACAAATATAAATAATCATTTATATTCTATATTTGGGTTCCTATGAACATAATTAATCCGTAACATTTCCTACGAACAAATGTTAGTCGTAAGAATTATATTTTTATTTCCTACGAACAACATTTATTCGTAAGAACTACCTAATACATTACCTGCATAATGAATATCCATCACCACAGTGTAAGGTTTCACCCACTAAAGGTAACTCTCCATTTTTCATTTGTAAACTTAACTGATGAGAGCATCTACCATTTTGGATGCTCTAAGTGATATCTCCATTTTTGCAAAATGTCATTATCCTCTCTTGAATTTATATTCAAGTAATTTTGCATAAGCTCTCTCCAACTGTTTGTTACTTAGGTAAGATAGACATACATGTATTCTGTTATAAATTCAAGACTCCTATATTTCATAACCTTAATCGAAGTTTTTCCCTATAAATACTAATTATACTATTCATTTAAAAATTTATGAAAGAGTCTTTGATTGTTGTCTTATAAGACCCCTATACATTAGAGCTCTGATATGCGAACTATAATTTCAAATTTTCCAACTCAAAACTTTTATAAGAAGATAAGTTAGAAACATTTTACAAAATACACCAACAAACGTATTATTCCACGATAGCAAAATGATTATGCACATAAATAACAAAAATATCTATACTTCTGAGAGAAAATGTACACCATTTCATAAAACCAAACTAAGTTTATTTTAAATTATTTTGTATTAAACCCCACTTTTGTACTTAGTTTTATTTTACCCCTGTTTTTGTAAAAAGAAAAGCGTTAGAGCATCTCTAGCGGTGAACCCGGATGAAATGTAAAGTTGCCTTTTGAATGAGCATTTTACCTTTTGCCAAAATGAGTGTTGCATAATGGTGGAGGAGTTCCAACAAACTTTAGTAGTTCGTTACATTTCCTACAAACTTTTAATGTTCGTTGAAATTTAAATGAAACTCATTTATTTTTTTTATATTAATATATGTCATGAAATCTAATTTCTTATGAATTAATGAATTTCATATGAATTCTTACGAACTTAAGTAGTTTTTAAGAATTTGTACGAACTAATAAAGTTCATAGGAACCATTACATAATTTTTAGTCATTCTTGAAAGTTAGAGAATGACTATAAATCCATGAACGGATTCTGGTCCCTCTTTCCCACCATTGTCGACCGTCCATTTAGTAAACTTGCAAAACTATTTGGATTCTACCTCCACTACTACGGATGCTCATATAAACCCCATACCGGAAGAGACCCTTTTTAGCACGTTATTCATCATTGATATGTATAATAATTATAATTCCATAACTAAGCACTTACTAGTGATTCTATTTGAAAAGACATATTTGTTTTAAATTTCAAAACGAAAAGAAAATTTTCCAACACACTACAAGAAGCACTAGAGAAAATTATAAATTATGCATGGTGTCCTCGTGGAATCCATCGAAATGTTTATTTGGTTTCATATGTCCATGGTACTTAACTAAACATCTGTTAAGGACAAGCTAATATTACTACATATCCATTTCAGTTACATAGTTTAAAAAATTTCCCCAAACTGTTTTTAGTGTTACGTAGAGAAACATTTTCATAGTGCACGTGTTACAGATGCCTCTTAACACACTAGTTTATGGAATGTATAAAGAACCAAAAAACAATGTTGTGAAGGTTTTTGGAAATTTTAATATTTATTAAAAAAGTAATGATTAATTAGACTTAAATGAGAAACTTTTCAAGGATAAATAAATAAAATCTTAGGGTGCGTTTAGTTGTGGAAAATAGTTTTCTTTCCATTTTTCATATTTTGTGTTATAATTTGGCAAAGAAAACTTTTGTGTTATAAGCATAAGAATGTTGTTTCATGGAAAATTGGTATCCAATTTAAGCTAATTTGGAAATCATAAAATATATGTTTTCTAGAAATGCTTATGTTGAAAAACAGTTTTCCACTCCTCCTTACTATCTTAATGGACCATTGGCAAAGATATAGAGCAAAAAGTGACAACGAAAAATGGAAAATAACTTTTCACAACTAAACGGGACCATAGAGATTGCGGTGTCGATCAATGTGGGGGTCATAATGATATCAAATTGTGATTTCGATCAATGTGGGGGTTATAATGATATTAATACATGTACACATTATTTCAAATAATGATTATTTTATTAAATACCACTTATAATAGTTATATTATCACACTGGTCTCTTCTACCAAAAAAGAGAGGATTATCTCTTCAATGGTATATTGACCAATGTACCCTCTTACAATTTACAAATCCATTAATACCCTTCAATTTTAATCTTCCTGTGGGGACCCATTCGATATGACCCTTGATAGTAGCCGACCAACCTGGATTGTCCAAAGCGCTTCCTAGCCCAAATAATATTTTGATTTATTCACGTGTATTTGAAACACACTAGAACACTCACAGATATATTCAAATTGGTTACCAATAATCTCGGAGGAGATATTTAGGTACACCACGAATTGTCCACATGTTAATTGAGTTCCTTGTACAACTCAATCTCTTAATTTTACGTACCTATTAATTGTAAACCCTGACTCGAGGCAAATGGATGTAATCTCGAGCATTGAGAGACGCTATAATAAAATACTAACCTCTCCATGGACATAGGCAAGTTTCTGAATCACGTACATCATTATTGTGTGTGAGATTTTTTCATTCTGTTCTTTGTGATTGTTTCATGGAATTCTATTGTAATAATTCTTGTACTCACAATTGGTACCGTCTATGGGAAACGATTCATGTTCCTGCGAAACATTCATCTCACCATATTAGCAACATTCCTCAAATTAGCGATGTGCAAAAAGACACAGTTCCACCCAGGGTCAGGTTGGAGATTCGTCAGCATTCAAACCCCAGGTTTCGCCGAAACGGAAACCTTCCGAATAAAGCTAGGGGTCACCCAAGTCTACACAGATCTCTAGGTTGGTCAACACTTATGAAGCCAGGCTTCGATAATAAGTGGAGGATACACGCCTCCAGGTGGAAGAGAATTCTCGCTTCCAGAGGAGACTTGAATGAATGGAGAGAGATCTCTATAGGGACACAAGGAAACATCGTGATAGGACTCCTAATCCTCAGTTGAGTAATACTTGTAGCCGAGATAGGAGGTCTAGGTGAGACCAAGATAGAACTGAGCATGATAGATCAGAGCTTGGTCGATCAGAGCGTGGCCATCCAGAGACACACCATAGGATCAACGATCGACAACACGAGGACATTAGGATTCTGGTCCATAGAGAGATGGAACAGCATCCAGCTTATCGTGGATCCAGGTCCACCAGAGAGATTTCTAAGAGAGCTCTCAATACCTAGATGAAATCCTCTTTCTCAAGAGCGATCAAATAGGAGGAGAACCCAAAGAATTTTATCGTTCCCAGGTTTAAGATTGAATACGAAAAAATAGACCCCATAGACCATGTTTGCTAATATAGACAAGCGATGACCTTATGGAGCCATAACGACGTAATAATGTGCAAGATTTTCCCTTCTAGCCTATAAGACGTAGCACAAAAGTGGTTTAAGAAGCTGCCTCGTAGGTTGATCAGAAACTTCAAGGCTCTAGTAGAAGCCTTTACTACCTGCTTCATAACTAGCATCTCTCACCTTAGTCAGATGGATACACTACTCACGATGAAGAAAAAGTTGCAAGAGAGCCTTCGTGATTATGTCAAAAGGTATTGGGAAGTCTTCATCAAGGTCAAGGATTATTGGAAGCATGTTATCATTGCATCTTTCAAAATTAGTCTGTCGACCATCTCTTTGCTGCACCAATCCCTAACTAAGAAAGAAGCCATCACTATTGACGACCTTATGGATTGTATTGAGAAATATGACCAGGTGGAAGATGTGGTTCATTCTAATGCAGGGGACAATGATTGAGCAAAGGAAACCAAAGGAAAAGAAAAGAGTGATACTCCAAAGAAGGGGAATAAGAACGGGGACAAGAATGGAAACAAGGTTAATCCCTCCAAGGCGTTCAGGCTATTAATACAGTCTTCAAGGAACCCATTTATAAGATCTTAATCAAGATAAAATACCAACCATCCATTAAATGGCCCAAAAATATGGGTGGAGACCCACCGAATAAAAATATTTCTCTGAGATGCGCATTCCATAAGGAGGGCGACCACATGACTAAAAATTACAAGGCTCTGAGTCAAACTTAAAGGAGTTGGTCCAAGATGGGCAGATTAGGACAATGTCCTTTATAATGACATGGGACATGAGTTCGTGGTAATCCATGGGGAGTCAGACCTTAGGAAAATCCAAGGCAATGCCGTTCGAATGGAACTGAAGAAGGTTACTTCTGTCATGGAGGTGTTTCAAATTGACCCTGCCAAAACACAAGTTGGCAAGCGTCGATGACCAGACAAAGTCGACTATATCAAGCATATTATTTTCCTCGAGGAAGATTTGGTCACAGTGAGAACCCCACATCACGACACACTGGTGATTAACCTTCGAATTGCTAATTGGGACGTTGACAAGATGCTCATGGACCAAGGGATTGTGACACCCCGCCTAATTAAACATCGGGTGATCAAGCCTTTTTAAAATTAAAATAGGTTTCTCAAATGGTTCATTCTTAGCATCACTATCGAAAACTTTTTAATTACTAATCCCATAAGTAAAATTAGACCGGTGCCAAATTTTATCTTTCTTAAAACAAAATCATTCAACCATGCGGAAAAAAGTAAAAATAATCATCTATTATAACCCAATCAACAAAGTAAAAGTACAACATAACAAAGGTATTATCGAATAAACCATCGGCTAAAATATCAAACAGCAATAGAATAACCACTAGTCTAAAACTAAAATCTGAGACTGATACCGGACCACAAGTCCATACATAGAATATTGTGAGATCCTGTACTAGATCTGAATGAGAGATATCGTCTAGTCAAAATCCTGTAAGTATCCATTGTGCTCTAGCTTCGAGTCCCTGGAAGGAAATCATCATACATGGCATCCCTGTGGCTGGACACCTAAAAGGTTTTAAACATATTTTATAGCAAGAGTTAGTACTCAAAACATTTTGAAAATGTTTAGCAAGCGTTTATCACAATATAAAGTGCGGTTATTGATTACACATGTTAGGTTCTCGTACACTCTCTTGAGTTTTCTCACCCCTCATCTTTTGTGCACACCTAACGTTATACACTTAGTTTATCTAGCCATACCTCCCAACCTAACTAAAACCAAAGTAATCAACTGAACTTATTTATACCCAAGTTCCAGTACCGCCCATACAGTACAACCGTTTCACTAACATCTCGCGTATGTTAATAAATTCTCAGGTAACATTTCCTCTATGTTATTTTTCAAGGCTTCTCATTTAGTTTCACTACTAAAGTTACTACAATTCTCACAATTGTTGACTTCCCACTTGTGTAATTAAGTTTCGCTACTTAAATTACTAAATAGGTTTTCTCTATCTAAAGGTGCATTTCGTAATTAAGTTTCACTACTTAACTTACCAGTTCAGTATGTATCTTTAAATACATAATATATATCAATCTACTAATACACAGATGTAGAGTATCATCAAGTATATATATTTCACACACAATATATACTAAATATCAGTCATTACTATTTTGCCCTTTTTATACACGTAAAGGACTCTTGGTTCGGAATGATTCATCGACCCCAAGTAAGAATTGGTTCGGAATGATACATCGAGCCCAATTATTTATATACACACGTAAATGATTCTTGGTTCGGAATGATACATCGACCCCAAGTGAGAGTTGGTTCAGAATTATCCATCGACCCCAACTATTTTTAAAAATATATATATACACATATTCTGCTTCAGGACTCTTTCATCGCGACACCAGTTCAAGGTTTGGTTCGGAATTTCTCATCGACCCCAAACATATAATAACTTTATGTTAGTTCAGAATGTCTCATCGATCCTAACATAATTCATTTAGGTATAAATCTATCGACCTAAAAGATCACATAATTCAGTAGGTACACGCCCGACCAATTAATTATATAAGTACGTAATATTTTAATCTCATATATCTACCGTACAATATTCGCTTTACGATTTATCTCATTAATCGCATTTATTTGAGTATTCACACAACTCTAAGGGTCCTAGTTACCCCTTACATATAATTTCAGTAGTTATTTCTTACCCTACTGGTCTATTACTTAAATTGAATTTGCTTCGCCTCGTAACTCAATTTCCGAAGTCCCCGATACTCTACTAAATCGGATTATTCTCGTCGGTCCGTAATCCAAGCCCTACACCCAATGGCCTTATCGTACCTCAATAGTATACCTACTGGTCTTATTCTCACTCCCATATAAGTATATTATAAACCCTAGGATACTCATTCATTCCCGAATATCAACGAAGACTTAAACACGAAAAATTCGGGAAAAACAACTTGTGTCGATCGATCGACTTAGTCGATCGATCGATAGTTTGAGATCGATCGATCGATCGAACAGGGACAGACGCAGTTCGTCTTCTTCGTTAATCCTTTCCTCCATTAACAAATCTCCAAACTCCATTATCGTCCACCAAACTTCGACCCAATGATCCTAACATGTTTCCACATATACTAGGACAATTTCTAACGTGTCAAATACATCAAAATTCCAATTCCTTTAAAGAAATAGTGAATTAAACCCAAAATTTCTTGAAACCTTAGTTATGGTGTTCTTCCCATATTTTCATTCAAAATCCAGATTTTTATTCCGAAAATCATCAAGTCTAATCTGAATATTAATCCTCTACATAAGTTAAATCATTCTACATGCGATTCCTATCCCAACATGCATAAATATCATCATTTTCCTATCAAGATATTGATTTAAACAAGACTATTCAAAAACCCTACACATGGGTATTATAACTTTATAATTTTTGTAATAAACAACTTGCCTTATGATTAGTAGGGTCTGATTTCGTGGTTGTTGTTGATGATTGATTATCTTCATCCTTCAATCCTTCTCCCCCAACAAGTTGATAGTGAAAATCTCCTTTGAATCCTTCCCAATTCTTCCTTTCGCCTTGAGATTGGTTTCTCTCTTATCTCTAATGGCTATGGTGTGTTTTCATGGGTTTACTAACCCTAACCCCTCTATCATACGGCTGATATAAAGCTCTCAATTTCGTAGGTCTCCATACCCTCTCATGTTAAAAGACCAAAACGCCCCCGAACGGTCTCGGTTTAGTCCAAAATTACCCCGGGACTCAACTAGTACCCCCGGGTATACTATCTTGACTAATTTGACCCTTACGGACTCACCTGTGACCTCTAAATTATCATTTGAGTCACTTAAAAATATTACTTGTTCTCACCCCAACACGGTTTACACGCGTTAAGCAACTATTTACCACTCGCACTAAGTAAGTATAATGAGGCAATATAAACCGGTATCTATCTCTCGATTAATATTCCAAAATTACAATTTTTATTAAAACTCTATAAATTACTACTCTTACGTAATTTAAATTAAGCCGTATTTTCTTATTTAATTCTCCAATTTAATTAAATATAATATTTGGAATATTCAGAAATACGTGGTATTCCATACTTCCCCCCTTACAAAGGAATTTCGTCCTCGAAATTATGATAAGGCTGGTATTAAGACTAAGGACCTTAAACGTCATTGCATCCTCTAATACCCAAAATCAAATCATATCATCCTAACGGTCACCCCAAGTACATGTCTTGCTTCATTATAAATTCTTATCGCATGTTACCCATGCCGCATATATCATAATTAAGTCTCACTACTTAATTTCTCCATAGATTTTCCAATCCAACGTTAATTCTTGAAATTAAGTTTCTCCCTACTTAATTTACCCATTTGCAGTATATCTCTATATATAACATCTAGGTGTCTACTATCACTCATAAGTAGAATATTATAAGGTATATATTTCACACACAATATATACTCTAAGGAAAATTGGTCCGGCAAAAATCATCGGCCCCAATAATCCTATCATTTACATTGGTCCAGGAATCCTTCGACGTTAAGGTAAATGTAATGCATATGTTGGTTTAGACCTTCCGTCGATACCAATATTTATCATCGATTTGGTTCGGAAAATCATCGACCCCAAATCGATCCCTCATGTATTGGTCCGGAACATCATCGACCCCAATACAGAGATTAAGCACACTTACTATCGCACATAAGTAGGAAAATCAATAGGTATATATATCTTACACATAACATATACTATCAACACTTATTTTATAATCACCTCCCCTTCTATAACACTTTTGGGGTTATTGGCTCGGAATTCCACCTCGATCACCAATAGTGATTAATTACTGGTCTCGAAATCACATCTCGAGCACCAATTTATGTATATATATCTCATCGCACATGAGTAGACAATTTGTGAGACATATATTACACATTTCATATACCCTAAAATGTCATACTCCAATAAAATGTCCTCATATCACGCGTTAAGGACTAAAAGTTCGAAATGTCTCCTCGAACCACACCTCAAAGTACATGTATTGTTCGTAATTGGTACCCACGAACCTAATCCTCTTGTACAGTCCATATAGGCACTCACTCTACTTATAAATATGCTCATATATGCATACATTCAACCTATGAATTGATCAGTGGGCTTCTCCAAAATTCCACTATCATAAGGGTGTATCATCATTCTTTCGCACTAACATTGAGTCGTAGGAAACACAACATACTCAAAATAAAACTTTATCTCTATTCCTCCCTGACCATCTCTCACAGGGTGGAATTTTAGGATTTCATCCTGATTCACGAACATGTAGAGCGGCACCGTGTACTTGTGCACTCTCCCTTTTCAACTACATATTAATCCATCCCGATCACCCCATTCCGCTACAACAGCGAAATGTTGGCTTAATTATGATGTTCACAGCCCATCACTAATTTATAAGTCTATCTCCTTCTTCCATCATTGGAAACATAGTTTCACTATCACATTTCGGTTGCTCATTTCGAGTCTATTTTTATTTTTCTCTATCAACTAGTGGTGCGTCTGGAGACGATCTCACTATGTCTCTTCCTCAACACCGCTTCCCACTCACGTCATCTTTCCTTAAGTGGTACTCTATTCCCCTCTCTCTTCAGGTATATTATACTTTACAATTCGTGCACTCTTCGTAATGGGCGCACTTTAAGGGTTGATTACCTTATAAGAATCAACATTTTAGTAACGCGTAAGTCACTCTCAACACTCAGTTAAGTAGAACCTTGCGTCACTTCTTAACGACAGTTAGGCCTCCCATATCAAGAGATAACTTTTAAATGGCTTCCCACCGACTTTTATCCCATAGGGTGTGCTGGTTCTCTCAGAATAAAAATCTTGGATTACCGTCTATCTTCCATGACGTTCAATCCATTTTATCGATACGACTTGTCTCCTAATTTCCCCACCGACGTACAAAATAATTTTCCGCATCCCTCTATCTCGGATGTCTAAGGAATCCAATTGATTAGGGCGCCCATACACCCTTTTCTCTGTGTACATTTGCAAAAACATTGCAAGTGTCGCACCCGTAACATGTTTTTCCTCAACTCTATCCTTGTGTACATGACGTGACTACAATCTTGCGGGTATTCTCCATCCCCTATAGACAAAAATCAAATCCTTGCCCGCAAATTCCCACTTATCTCTTCGTGGGGATGTAAGCCTTTCGTTGTTCCTCCACAACACTACCGGCTTCACTGATGCCCTAGCATCTATCAACGTCTCTTCTCCTGATGTGCATAAAAATTCAGTCGTATTCCCTTTCGCAACCGAACTTAAACAAGGGACTTCTCCCCATGTATCCTTACTGAGCATTATCGGAACAACACATAGTAGAGATGCCCAAATTCGATTCCTCGATAATATGTGTAAACATACTCCAATATTTCTAAAGGAGTCAAGTGGCACCGCGCTTATACTATCACTAAGTCCTTAGCACTAATTACAACAACGAGCTCGATCTCTCCGCTCAACGGTCATACTACATACCTTGACTCACATCATTTAAGCTCCCACACACCGGAATCAATTACTATGACATGTTCATAATCTTCGAAGTCTCTCACATATTGATGAATAATGACAACTCGACCCTCTTTTAGGTGAGGCATCGTCATATACCCCATTCACTCGAGGCTAAAACCCATATGCTTACTTGTCCATCACTCTGGTGGTTCAGATAGTTTCCGTACATAACATGCTTGTCCTCTCTGGAATGCAAAACTTATTGGAGTTATTATTTCCTCAAATAACTTCAAGCTAAAATAAAACGCGTGGCCCTAGAATCCACACTAGACATCTTTTCAAAAATCCCTGACTCTAGGCCATACTGACCGATTTGGGTATCCCTCCTCTCGGACTTGGTAGTCTCGATCCTGAACACTATCATTCTGGTTCCCTTAGTTCTGCTGACCAAGAGGAACGTACTATAGGTCTTAACAATCCCGACTTAGAATCTAATCATTAAATCCCCTAGTGGGTTTCCACTTATGGCTTGCATCAGCCCCATTTCATATAGTCTTACTCTTTGACTAAATTCTTAAACTCTCTTAGCTCTGCCCACCTAAGAGCATTTACCTCAACCTTGTAAGAAGTACCATACCGTCTTCATCTACATAAGTCGTTCAAGAAGAGTTTTACTAAAAATTGTGAATTTACAACTCGAGAGTCCATTCTCTCAAGGGCTCTTTTTCCCTTATACCTATCTCATCGGTACAAGTTCACTTCAATGGATAAATTTCTCTCTCATGATTGGCCTCCACCAGGCTTTCACGTGAGGGGTTTTGATATTCCCATTCCCTTCGTTTCTGAATCATCATTGGAGAACTTTGCGGTTAAACTATATGTAAGGTTCCTCTATTTGTATACGAACCCTCGGTCCGGATGTGGTGACTGGTATCCCCGCCACGTTGCCTAAAAAATTTACTCAAATTTTCACTTCTGAGTATTTCTACTCCTTCCTTAATGCCAAAACCTCTGGACATACTACTTCCATTGGTTAACATGCACAGTCGCCGTTTTATCACATTTTTACGGCTCGTTCTCATCAAAATTTCTTCAGACCTACTCCCACTATCACTGCATTGGGCGGTCTAGATTAGCATCCCTCTTTGTCGTCACGATACTTGGAAAATGCCTGCTATGCCTCAACAACCCTTGCAGCATCTACTTCCATTACACAGTAGGAGTGACCTCAACAACGGTCATTTCTCCTATGATTACCATATTTGAACACTCCAGGCTTCATACTGAGCTCCTCCCTCCTGCAGTCCTTCCAACGCCAATGCTGGTTCTACCGCCATGTTCGATGTACCATGCCCAATCGAACTCGTATATATAAAACTACATCTACTAAATAGCAGGAGAACGTAAACTACGTACGTAGATGAGTACAACAATCCTAAGATAGGGCTCTATATCAATCAAACGATACGCTAAAAACGTAGTAAGCCATACAGATCCTATGGACACTAGAACCTGATGCTCTGATACCATCTGTGACACCCCGCCTAATTAAACATCGGGTGATCAGGCCTTTATTAAATTAAAACAGGTTTCTCAAATGGTTCATTCTTAGCATCACTGTCGAAAACTTTTTAATTACTAATCCCCTAAGTAAAATTAGACCGGTGCAAAATTTTATCTTTCTTAAAACAAAATCATTCAACCGTGCGGAACAAAGTAAAAATAATCATGTACTATAACCCAATCAACAAAGTAAAAGTACAACATAACAAAGGTATTACCGAATAAACCATCGGCTAAAATCTCAAACAATAATAGAATAACCACTAGTCTAAAACTAAAATCTGAGACTGATACCGGACCACAAGTCCATACATAGAATATTGTGAGATCCTGTACCAGATCTGAATGAGCGATATCGTCTAGTCAAAATCCTGTAAGTATCCACTGTGCTCCAGCTTCGAGTCCCTGGAAGGAAATCATCAAACATGGAATCCCTGTGGCTGGACACCTAAAAGGTTTTGAAAATATTTTATAGCAAGAGTTAGTACTCAAAACATTTTGAAAATATTTAGAAAGCGTTTATCACAATATAAAATGCGGTTATTGATTACACATGTTAGGTTCTCGTACACTCTCTTGAGTTTTCTCACCCCTCATCTTTTGTGCGCACCTAACGTTTTACACTTAGTTTATCTAGCCATACCTCCTAAGCTAACTAAAACCAAAGTAGTCAACTGAACTTATCTATACCCAAGTTCCAGTACCACCCATACAGTACAACCGTTTCACTAACATCTCGTGTATGTTAATAAATTGTCAGGTAACATTTCCTCTATGTTATTTTTCAAGGCTTCTCATTTAGTTTCACTACTAAAGTTACTACCATTCTCACAATTGTTGACTTCCCACTTGTGTAATTAAGTTTCGCTACTTAAATTACTAAATAGGTTTTCTCTATCTAAAGGTGCATTTCGTAATTAAGTTTCACTACTTAACTTACCAGTTCAGTATGTATCTTTAAATACATAATATATACCAATCTACTAATACACAGAATTAGAGTATCATTAAGTATATATATTTCACACACAATATATACTAAATATCAGTCATTACTATTTTTCCCTTTTTATACACGTAAAGGACTCTTGGTTCGGAATGATTCATCGACCCCAAGTAAGAATTGGTTCGGAATGATACATCGACCCCAATTATTTATATACACACGTAAATGATTCTTGGTTAGGAATGATACATCGACTCCAAGTGAAAGTTGGTTCGGAATTATCCATCGACCCCAACTATTTTTAAAAATATATATATACACATATTCTGGTTCAGGACTCTTTCATCGCGACACCAGTTCAAGGTTTGGTTCGGCATTTCTCATCGACCCCAAACATATAATAACTTTATGTTAGTTCGGAATGTCTCATCGACCCTAACATAATTCATTTAGGTATAAATCTTTCGACCTAAAAGATCACATAATTCAGTAGGTACACGCCCGACCAATTAATTATATACGTACGTAATATTTTAATCTCATATATCTATCGTACAATATTCGCTTTACGATTTATCTCATTAATCGCATTTATTTGAGTATTCACACAACTCTAAGGGTCCTAGTTACCCCTTACATATAATTTCAGTAGTTATTTCTTACCCTACTGGTCTATTACTTAAATTGAATTTACTTCGCCTCGTAACTCAATTTCCGAAGTCCCCGATACTCTACTAAATCGGATTATTCTCGTCGGCCCGTAATCCAAGCCCTACACCCAATGGCCTTATTGGACCTCAATAGTATACCTACTGGTCTTATTCTCACTCCCATATAAGTATATTATAAACCCTAGGATACTCATTCATTCCCGAAAATCAACGAAGACTTAAACACGAAAAATTCGAGAAAAGCAACTTGTGTCGATCTATCGACTGCTGGGTTCGATCGATCGACTTAGTCGATCGATCGATAGTTTGAGATCGATCGATCAATAGTTTGAGATCGATCGATCGATCGAACAGGGACAGACGCAGTTCGTCTTCTTCGTTAATCCTTTCCTCCATTAACAAATCTCCAAACTCCATTATCGTACAGCAAACTTCGACCCAATGATCCTAACATGTTTCCACATATACTAGGACAATTTCTAACGTGTCAAATACAACAAAACTCCAATTCATTTAAAAAAATAGTGAATTAAACCCATAATTTCTTGAAACCTTAGTTATGGTGTTTTTCCCATATTTTCATTCAAAATCCATATTTTTATTCCGAAAATCATCAAGTCTAATCTGAATATTAATACTCTACATAAGTTAAATCATTCTACATGCGATTCCTATCCCAATATGCATAAATATCATCATTTTCCTATAAAGATATTGATTTAAACAAGACTATTCAAAAACCCTACACATGGGTATTATAACTTTATAATTTTTGCAATAAACAACTTGCCTTATGATTAGTAGGGTCTGATTTCGTGGTTGTTGGTAATGATTGATGATCTTCATCCTTCAATCCTTCTTCCCCAACAAGTTGATAGTGAAAATCTCCTTTGAATCCTTCCCAATTCTTCCTTTTTCCTTGAGAATGGTTTCTCTCTTATCTCTAATGGCTATGGTGTGTTTTCATGGGTTTTCTAACCCTAACCCCTCTCTCATACGACTGATATAAAGCTCTCAATTTCGTAGGTCTCCATACCCTCTCATGTTAAAAGACCAAAACGCCCCCGAACGGTCTCGGTTTAGTCCAAAATTACCCTGGGACTCAACTAGTACTCCCGGGTATACTATCTTGACTAATTTGACCCTTTCGGACTCATCTGTGACCTCTAAATTATCATTTGAGTCACTTAAAAATATTACTTGTTCTCACCCCAACACGGTCTACACGCGTTAAGCAACTATTTACCACTCGCACTAAGTAAGTATAATGAGGCAATATAAACCGGTATCTATCTCTCGATTAATATTCCAAAATTACAATTTTTATTAAAACTCTATAAATTACTACTCTTACGTAATTTAAATTAAGCAGTATTTTCTCTTTTAATTCTCCAATTTAATTTAATAGAATATTTGGAATATTCAGAAAATGGGGTATTACAGGGATTTCGTCCAAAGTGATGTACCTAGAGTTGTTTCACAAGCTAAAGTGGAACATTATTTCCCTCAAAGAGGCCACAGTTCTGTTTGTCAGCTTCTTTGGGAGGATCACGATGACGCTGGAAAAGATTGTCCTGCCAATAGGGGTAGGAAAAATCTCAAGGTTAATTGAGTTCTTAGTGGTAGATATAGAGTCCCCATATCATGCCATATTAGGTAGAGGATGGTTACATGTCATAAGGGTAATGCCATCCACCTACTACCAAAAGCTAAAGTGTATCACTAACCGGGGCATGGTCAAAATTCTTGGCAACGAGGCCACTTCCAGGAGGTGTTTCATCGTGTCTAGTAACCTAAATAAGGAAAAGAAGAAGGAGCTAAAGGATTCTCAAGAGGAATCCCAAAAGGGGGATAAACGCTCCAAATAATAATTACGGTACGATCGACCATGGGTGGAGGAGACTGGGGTACACCCCACTACCAGGGTCATAGAAAGCCTACAAGAAGTCATAACCGATGATAACTTGGTAGGGAGGATATTTCTAATCGGAGCCACGCTTCCTGATCAAGAGAAGAAATAACTAATTTCCTTCCTTAGAAGAAATCTAAATATTTTCACTTGGGAACCATATGATTTGACAGGGATTGATCCCGATGTAGCCTTCCATCGCATGCACATCGATCACTCAAAAGGCTCACCAAATAGCTCTCGAGAAGGCTAAAGTGATGGAGAGTAAAGTAGGGAAGCTACTGAATGCATGATCCATTAGGGAAGTTTAGTTTCCCAAATGCTTATCAAACCCAGTAGTAGTGAGTAAGAGAAACGACAAGGTCTGTATCAATTTCACAGATATCAAAAGAGTATACCCCAAGGATAACTTCTTGCTTTCTAAAATTGATCAGTTGGTTGACGCTATGGAAAATGCCTAAAAGCATGAGTTTTTTGGATGCCTACTCTGGCTACCATTAGATTCCATTATTAGGACCTGACCAGGACAAAACGTCCTTCATAACCCCCATTAGGTTATATTGATACAACGTTACGTTGTTCATCTTACTAGAGGTTGGTCATCAAGATGTTCAAGAGACAGATGGTAGACACGATGGAGGTACACATCAATAATATTCTAGTCAAAAGTAAGAGTAAGGGCGAATACCCCACGGACATAACTAGAACCTTTAAGCTCCTCAGGAAATACCAGATGAAGCTTAATGCACGTAAGTGTCCATTCAGGAAAGTTCTCGGGCTATCTAGTCAACAAAAGAGGAATTGAGGCCAATCCGGGTTAGATTGACGCTACTATAAGGATCTAGCCTCCTCATATGTTGCCAGATGTTCAAAAGCTCACTGGTATGATCACGAAGCTCAATCTCTTCATCTCCAAGTCTTTGGAACATTATGGACCATTATTTCAGCTCCTAAAAAGGACAAAGGCGTTATATGGAATGATGATTGTTCAAGATCGTTGGAGGAGATCAAATCTAACCTAATCAAACCAACCCTGCTGGTGATTCTTAATGATTGAGACCCATTGTATCTTTACCTTATAGTATTAGACCATGCTGTAACCTCTGCTCTAGTGTGTGAGAAAGAGGGAAGGTAACACCTGATTTATTACGCTATCAAGATACTTCTGGATGCAGAGCAGTGCTGCCTACCCTTGGAAAATCTCACCTATGCACTAGTGGTCGCCTTAGGGAAGCTGAAACACTACTTCAAATCCCACTCAATAATTAGTAATCACTTCCTACCTCTTAAAAGATATTCTTTGAAAATTTGACCTTTCTGGGAGACTCTCAAAGTGGTTGGTGGAACTTGGGAGATTCGATATCCACTTTCAACCAAAAACAATGATTAAGAAGAAAGTCCTAATAGACTTCATCGTTGAATTCATCGAGGACTAGCCAATTGACCAATTGAGAATGGAATAGTCAAAAAATTAGGAAGCACATTCTAAGGACTGAACCATATGCGTTGATGGAGCCTCTAATTCTGAGGGGGAAAAATAGGAATCGTCCTTATCACTTTAGAAGACATTTTCATCAAGCAAGGAATTAGATTGGGATTTGAGGCCTCCAACATCGAAGTTGAATATGAAGCACTAATCATTGGGTTGTACAAGTCCCAACTACTAGGGGCAAAGCACCTTCACGTGTTCGGCGACTTTAAACTAGTAACCAAGAAAGTAAGTGGGGTCTTTAATGCAAAATATAATAGAATAGAAGCCTACCTCACCGTAGTAAGGTGGACATTCAATAGTTCCCCTAGGGGAAAAATAGTCAAGCCAATGCCTTAGCAGTCTTGAGTTCAATAGTTGACTCTAACTTAAGGAGAACCATTTAGATAGAGTTCCCCGTGCATCCAAGTATTGACCAAACATTAGTAGCCGAGTAACTCCTCCTCACAGAGAGTGCTCCCAGTTGGATGGATCCCATAATCACTTATCTATGGAGTGACATATTACCCGATTACAAGAGGTAGGCCCATAAGGTAAGGGTCAAGTATACACATTTTTACCTCTCCCTAGAGGGGAAACTTTACAAGAAGTCATCCACAGCTCCTTATCTCTAGTACATTCACCCACATGACATCGAGCAATTACTTAGTGAACTTCATGAGGGCATTTGTGGGAGTCGCACAAGAGGTATATCATTGGCCTTTCGAGCAATTAAGGAGGGTTACTGGTGAACCCATATGCAAACGGACGCAAGTACTTACGTTTGCAAGTGTGAAAAATATCAAAAGAAGTCTCCTATTGTCCACCAGCCTTCTAAAGAGTTGAAATCACTGACAAGACCATAGCCATTCACGCAATGGGGACTAGAAATTGTGGGACCACTACCTACCGCATCTGGAAATCAAAAGTATCTACTAGTTGGCACAGATTACCTCACCAAATGAGTAGAGGCAGAACCACTGGAGAACATTTATGATTTAAATATGACAAGGTTTATCTTGAGAAACATTATAACAATATTTGAGATACCAAGGACTATCATCAACGACAACGACATGAATTTAAAATAAGTTTCTTTTAGGGTTCCTGTAATGAGCATTGTATCAAGAACCACTTCAGTTCTGTTACGTATCCCCAAAGTAGAGGACGTGCATAGGCTTCTAACAAAACCATGCCCGATGGATTAAAAATAGGTTGGGAAGAGACAAAGGTGCCTAGGTGGTTGAGTTCCCTCTTATTCTGTGGGCTTACCGTACCACCCTAAGTGACCAACTGGGGAAACACCCTTCATACTCGCTTCTGGGATGGAAGATATAATCCCACTGGAAGAAGTTCTACCTAATATTAGAACCACATTGGTTGACCAAGGCCTTACCAAGGCCCTAATGATGATGCTTTACACACTGAACTTGACTTAATAGACAAGCGAAGAGAGTTGGACATGATCAAGTTACCTTCCTACCAATAGTAGATGGCCATTAAGTACAAAGAAAGTCAATTCGAGGATGTTTTTGGAAGGGGTTATGTCCTAAGAAAATTACTCGGTAATGCCATAAAACCATCAGTTGGAAAATTGGGACTAAACTGGGAAGAATCTTTCAGAGTAATCAGGGACCACCTTCAAGGAGCATATCACTTGGAAACACTAGAGTGCAGGGAGATACCAAGAGCCTAGAACGCAACTAATCTCAAAAAGTTTTACTTTTAGGCTACTTTATCTTATATTAGTACATTTAATTTAAGCAAATTATTATTTTCAAACTTATGTTGATTGCGAGTTATTATCCAATAGATAAAGGCCAGTTAGACCTCCTTCTTTGATTTTATGCATTGCATGCTTAATATTTCTCTATCGCTTCTCACTAATATGCACCTTTTCCAAATAATAACTCCCTCATGCATAGAAGAACTCCTGAGATTTACAGCAAGTTGTTCAACTTGTTTCAATCAAGGAATTTCACCCGTCCAGCAGAGTTGATAGTAATTATTAGAAATTATTAAAAATGTTTCGATAACTACAACCCTCAGGTCTTTGTCGCAAACAAAATAGACCTTATGAGTTGCCCCAACAACAACAAAATCCCTACAGGGGATCCTTATGTAACAAAACCAACTCATGTTAGTCGCCAACTTTATTGGTCACAAAAGGCATGCTCAGGCGGATGGCCCATCGACCAAGTAAATTCTCTCCATTATCTTACTTTTGTAATACCCCGTATTTTTGTGATATTTATTTATGGGATTAATTGAATTAAATGTGAATTAATTGAGAATTAATCCGGATAAAATATTAACGAGATGTGAGTTAGTATTTGATTATAATGTGTATATATGGCAATATATGAATATTGGAACTATTAAAATTGTCGCGAGATTGAAATACGGTAATTTGGGAAATTTTGTTGGGACGCGCGTGACAGTCGCGTTAGGAATATAATTAATTGAATTAAAAAAATGAATTTTATTTTTATCACCCGTATGGTCATTTTGAGTGCGCCAACGAGTCCGGAAGGGTCGAAATAGTCAAAAAACACTAGCCGGGGGTTTAGTTTGGGTCCCGGGGCATTTTTAGGCCATACCGGCAAAGTAAAAGGGTAGTTTGGTAATTTCAAAAATTGGATAATTAAAACCCACGAAAATTAGAGTTAAAAATCTGACTTAGTCTTAACCCACTAAGCCATTTCCAACCCCAATTTAGGTAGTGGGCTACGGGAGAAGTTAGAAACTTTAAAACTTGGCAAAAACCAACCCAACCTCCATTATCACCTTGAGAAGAACTTGTAAAGAGAGAGAGAAAGAGGAGAATTCTGCAGAGAGAGAGAGAGGACAGATTCAACCTTCAAGATTCAACCTCAAATTCAGAGAAAGATTAAGGCAAGTGGTTTAATTCCAATTGATTTAATGCTATGCTTTCCATGTTTAGGAAATTATCAAATTTATCTTGGAAGATTGATTAGACCCATGAATTTGAAGATGTAAAACTATGAACTATGTTAGGGAATGCATGTAGAAACATTCTGGACGAATTATGAATTCAGAATTATGACCCTTGATGATTTAAAAACGGATTTAAGAAGAGCTTTATTAATGTTCTTGAAAGAAATAGGAAACTAGGATTCTTGATGAAGTTTTGATCCAAACAAAGTCCTTGGTTGATGAATTATTGGTTTTAGAACGTTAACAATGTTGTAGGATGGTTGTATGATGATATTATAACGTTATATTAGAGGTTCATGCATTAAAAGGATGTTTTGTGATGATTTGAAAACTACAAAACGAAGCAGTCCGTAGCCATACCTGGTGCGTTCGATCGATCGACATTCATCAGTCGATCGATCGACCACCATCGATCGATCGAAGGTAAAGGTCGATCGATCGACCTTCCCAGAATGAGTAAAGTTTTCCCTATTTAAATTTTAATGATGTTAACCCTTGGAAAATATTATTGGAGACCTTATGAATACCCTTAAAGTTAAGGAGGACCAGTAGGCATGGCTATGAAATTTGGACCCTAATTAGAATTCAATTGAGGAATTAGTTTAAATCTTATGGAATTCGATAAGTGAGATAATATTTGGGTTAAAAGTGTAAATTTGAATAATTGATGAAATGAGATTCGGGGCAGAAGTAAGGACCTTAGGAATGATGATGTTTTATGTGGGAATAATAGGAACTTAATAATCTATTTAAGATAGGTTTTAAGTATAAGAAACTATGACGTGGGACGTGTCGACAGTTTAAACTCTATATTATCGGGAGACTTAAAATATATAAATTGGAATAATGGTATAAGAATGTAGAGTATACCTTTATTAATATTGAGATATCTAAGATGTGTGAATGCTTAGCATATGATTTTCTGTGTATGACATACCTACCATACTTGCTATCACGGGAGGTTTACGTTCGCTTAGGGCCCTCTAGTCCTTGTGTTGCCCGGATTTAGACTGGTACCTCGATGAACATAGGTCAGAGAAGGACTTATTGGGATGTTAATAAGTCTGCTGATCGTGGGAGCGCAGGTATGTGCGTGACCCACGTGATGTGATTGTGTTCGCCTCCATTGTTTATGATTGTTGTTATCTGAGAACGATTCCTGAGAGATTCGGAATGCGTGATCCTTATGTACGTGATGTACCGGGATGGATAGCAGAGTATGTGTGCACCGCAGCTTAGTCTTGGGGTGCTTGTATTATATATTTATGATGTAAATAATATACACTTAATAAATGGGAACTTTCATGTTGATATTGTGAATATAATTATGGTAATGTTTTGAGAAAACATAACGGGTTAACCGATAGTGAATTGTATTACTAATTGAGAATCTGAATTAAAGTAGAACTCTCTATTTAATTGTTAAGGTTGGAATTAAAACTTAACCCGAGTAGAAGTGTTAGAAACTCTTTTGAACTAGATAGTTATGAGAAAACACATGAATGGGTACAGGAACGTTAGGAGTGCACAGTTAGACGAGAGGTGAGTATTTCATGTGAGAGCACGTCCTAACATGTATTTTGCATTCATTATTTTAAATGATATTAAAGCACTTGCTGTTTTTAAAATACTCTCCACTTTCGGGCTCTGACCCGTTTGCTTTCAAATATATCTTTTTGTAAAAACCATTTTAGGTGCCCAGCCACATGGACACCATGCTTAGGATCCTCATTCAGGTGACGAGCTGTAGCTGTTTGTGGAAGTTACAGGACTTTGCTTGTAGACGCTTCATCTATCTTGACTCTATATTCAACATTTATCAGTTGCAGGGCATGTCGCCCATTTCTTTTAGACACTTCATTTATTTCAGTTATTCAGACTTCTGGCATGTACTAATTCAGGATTCAGACTTGTCATATTATTTTCAGTTGTGGGATTGCTGTGAGGAGTTTTTCCTCCGGACTTATTACTATTTGTTGGTTATTTCATTTCTTCGTTATGGTGAATGGATTATGTTGTTCTTCCATTATTCTTTTACTGCATGTTAATCTGACTTAACTTAAAATTTGGCAACTTACTTTTTAAATACTAGGTGGTTAGTAATTATAAAAATATTTTCGACAGTGATGCTATTAACTGAACCAACTTGGCATTTTGTATTGATTTAATAAAGGAGTAGCTACCCGGTATTTAATTAGTCGGGGTGTCACAACTTCGGCCTAAGGGAGCATGATGACACAACTTAAAAGGTAAAGTAGATGAATGTTATTGCTAAGGCATATTGTACTAAGAGAATGTTAGAACATATAGTAACATGTGGCTATCACTAGTTCTTAATATCATTTAGTTAGCTAAGATGATCAAAATGATAAAACCTAAGTACTAGTCCTTTTTAATAATAAAGATGGTCAATCAGTATTGTTTGATCGATAAAGATGTTGAGTAACTAAAGAGCAACATCTCTTTCCATTTCAAATATAACCAATAATTATTAACATGTGTTTAGTCAACACATGGTCAAAATATGGAAAAGGTTAATAACTAAAGTTCTTTATTAACAAAAGTATGAACATACAATTACAATAAGACCAAAAATACTCAAGAACCTATAATGGATCATGATGGTGAGCAGGATATTATCCAACAAGTGCTCTTTGACTATCATCCGATTTCAGGGAGAGAACCTCTATGTCATCGTCAAGATCTTGCTCTAAGAGTTGGATAGGGAGGTCATCAGTCGGGATCCACTCATCACCCCTTGAGAAAGGATTATAGTGGTAGGCCGTACACTTGACCTGGTACTTACACCATAATCTGGATTCCTTGGATGTCTTCACCTCCCTAAGGGCACCCTCGAGTAAAGTCAATTTCCTCTGCCTCCTTGAGCCTTGCTGGGGCATCAACCCATCTAGCATTGTAACTTTCTACCTAGGCTTCTCAAGGTCCCATTTTGATTGAATACCTCAGTATCTTAACATCAACTTTGAGCATAACCACAAATGCTTTCAGACCATCGACCTCCTTCCTCAGAGTATCATTCTCGTCCTGGGGAATTTTAGTCACTTGTATGACTTCTATGGTCTCCATGAATTTGGATCTCAGAGAATTCACCTCGTATCGGACTGAAGCCTCGATCTCTTTCATGTCTTAAAGATCATCCTTTATCTTGGCGACTATCTCAAACTGATTCTTATACTACTCTGTCCTCGCCCTTAGAGACTTGCAAATCTTCACAAATGCCTTACGGGCTTTTGTACTAATATTTGTCCCAATGATCATCCCCAAACATGAGTTAGGGGGGATGTAGTTTTCATCAGACTACAAATAAAAACAAACAAAAAAGACAAATAAAGTATAAGTATATGGTGGAGGAGCAAACATGACCTAAGCAGAATAAAGTTCTCTGTTTATTAATATATAAGGGGGCCAAAGGCCAGTACTATCAGAGAAATTAGAAAATTATAAGGCTAAGAGGTTAGAAGGTATCAGTGTATAAGGAAAAAAATAAATTCATAGTCTACATGCCTCGCTCCTTCACCTGCTCTATTTCGACGATGGCCTTCTCCTTGTCGACAGACCCTACTCCTAACCAACATCCATGCCGACCTCAATTGGCATGCCCTCAACATGACTTGTTGACTGACTAACACCCTCTTCTTCTTCTTCTTTAAAAGGGCCAGGCATAGGAGAATGGACGTCAAACAATTCATATCCAATTGGGTCTCCTGCCACTTTCAGAGCCCGATCCTAACCTTTTTTGAAGGCTGACTTCCTTCCATAGGAGAGATGAGCCTCGATGTCGTCATATGCTTTATTAAAGACCTCAACATAGCCAACACCATTCTCTTAAGGGATCCCCTCCTCCAACTTCTAGATTTTACCCGACAAGTTCTTATTCTCTTTAGCCAACTTCTCCTTCTGGGCGACTACCATCTTCTGGGACGCCTCAAGATCAGCAAGGGCCTTAGATAATTTCTCCCTCTCTTACTCCCACATTAGGCGAGCATTATCAAAGACATTCTTCTCCTTTTCTAGAGCATCTTTTATCTAACAGGCACTTCTGGGCTTATTGGCGTGGTCATCTAAAAGGGTGGTAAAATTAGACAAAAACTATAAGGATAGAGAAAATAGAAACTTAGTACTAAGAAGGAAAAACACAAAAAGAGCATAAAATCACAAAAATCAAGAAGAGACTTACTAGGTCAATCCCTTGGGCAGACTTGAAGGCGAGCTGGGATGACCCCAACCTCGTAGAACGCTCATAATCAGCTGCTAGCACTGCCCCTTAGCATATTGGGGGAAAGGGATGGGAAATCACCCACACTGCCCCCCCGCGGGCTCAACAACACCATAGAGGATATAGGAAGGCCTCAATAGCAACTTCTTATTAGCCTATTCCCTCTCATTTTCTCTCTTCTTCACTTTCCCCCCTCCCCCCCCCCCCTCTCTCTCTCTCTCTCTCTCTCTCCTATCTTCTTCTTCTTCTTCTTCTTCTTCTTCTTCTTCTTCTTCTTCTTCTTTCTATTTGTCCTTTTCCTTCCCCTTGCTAGATGGGCTAAAATCGCTAGCCCCGGGGGTGACAATCTCATAAGTCTTCAAAGATTTAGCATATCAGATAAGGTTATCCGATCTTTATCATCGTCAAGCCTCAACTTCCTCCTCTTGATCAAGGGATCCATGTCTTCTTCTTCTTCTTCTTCTTCTTCTTCTTCTTCTTCTTCTTCTTCTTCTTCTTCTTCTTCATCTTTTAATTTTTATTCTTCGTCCTCTATCATAATTGGGTCAGAAGGACCAACCTAAGGATCTTACAAGTTTGGAACCTTATCGATCAGGCTTACAATAAAACCGACGGTCGTATTCTTGTATTCCAATAAATAGGTTACCGACCTTGGGTGTTCGCCATTAGGTAGACTTTCCTTGATATTCCAAGCCTTCAGAAGCTCATCAACATCAATCTCACGTATGTCAGGCCCTGATTTTTAATGTGAACTGCAAAATAAAGGAATTAGAACATTAACCAAGAGGATAAAAATCAGAAAATAGAACAACATAGTTAAAGAAAGAGAAGAGTAAGCAATGTGTATGGTTCTCTTCAAAGTATGAAATTGTAGGGCCCCAATATCTTTCTCCCTCATGAACAGGAGGACGTTCCCAATTTCTGATAATGAAGGCACGGTTCCAGTAATGTTTATGAGAATCTAGAAAGTTGACCACTAGGATCCTGTCATCCTTCCTGGTATTTAAATACATAATGCCATCATTGGTTCGTGACCACATGTAGCAGTAGCAGATCTCAGCAAGGCCTAATATCATCCCATAAAGGGTATTTATTCTGTGTACCCCGTTAGGTATCATCTAGATGTTGGGGGCACATTTGGCAAGAACAATTTAAAAATATTTGAAGAACCTAAGAAAGAGGTGGTTTGGGGAAACATTAAACCCCCTGAGTTATCAAAAGGGTATGAATCTAGTGCTACCGTTTAATATCATGAACATTTTGTGGAAAGGGGGAATAGTCAATCCCCACCCAATCATGAATACTATACCACTTCCTAAACTCAGCAATTGACTTGTTATGAAGTTTTCCATAAGCACACTGAGGGAAGAAGAACCCCAACTGCAGTTACAAAAGAAGAAGAAAACTAAGAAAGATAAAAATAAGAAAGTGAGAACTAAACTTATATAGATTGATGAAGCTCTGAAACAATTAACAATGAAAAAAGATATTCGAACTGAAGTGATAAAGGAGATAAAACTAATTCCAATGATGAACACTACTTCCTAGGATAATTTTGGCGCTTCATATTCCTTATTGGACAATGGTACCCTCGCCCCAAATACAAGTATGCCATAGTGTTTGGCTCAGGACAAGCGTACCCCTGTGAATTCAGCAAATTTACAAAAATTCCAAGCCGATTGAAAAGATAAATGTTTTAATTTGTAATCCATTAATTCATTAAAAATTATTAGCCCACAGTCCACAAGGCCTAAAAGTTTTAGGGGAAATTGTGGGGACCCATTTAATATGGCCCATGAGAGTATTCGACCAACCTGGATTGTCCAAAGCACTGCCCAGCCCAAATAAGAATTTGATATACTCACATGAATTTGAAACACACTAGAGCACTCCCGAATATATTCAAATTGGTTACCAATTATATCAGAGGAGATATTCAGGTACTCCACGAGTTGTCCACGTGTTAATTGAGTTCCTTATACAACTCAATCTCTTACTTTTATGTACCTATAAATTGTAAATCCTAACCTGGGGCAAAGGGATATAATCTCGAGCATTGAGAGACACTATAATAAAATAGTAACCTCTCCGGGGATGTAGTCAAGTTTCCAAACCACGCACATCGTTGTTATATGTGTGATTTTTGCATTATGTTCTTTATGATTGTTTTGTGGAATTCTATTGTGATAATTCTTGTACTCACACTTCCATACGCACTTTCAAACTCCCTTCATCTTCCCCATTTAGTAATGAACTAATGACTCCCTAACATTTAATCCCAAAGTCTTATAAAGTACCCAACTTTTACAATGGAAGAGGAGGAACCAACAACCAAATCTCCGTAGGTAAGGTAATCTTCTATTTAGTATATGTAATTCAATCTCAATTGTATATTTCATTGCTATTGTTCCTTCTCTAAAAATCTAGGTAATACCACTGTATTTTCTTCTCATTTATGATTCATACATCAAAGTTAGTTACAATGAATATATCTCATTTGTAAATTCAAACCATGGATCAATATGCAATCATAAATGATCTACATTATTTTAATTTTTAAAGTAGGTTTTTCGCAGTATGACATGTTTGTAGTGTTGTTTTATATTATTCTAAACTGAGGTCCATTCGAATGCAATTATAAGCCATTTATAATTTTAACCAATGGAATGAACATCATGTATGGAATGCACATCACGGTTTTCATTGAATGTCGAGTTGTAGTTTGGCATCCTTTTATTGAATTCGTGTATAACGATAAGAACTCTTACTCTATTATGGTAGGACAAATAAATGATTACTGAATATGGAATTGTGTTTGATTCTTCCAAACTCAAGTTCAATTCAATTGGAAGGTTTTTTAATCGAAATCTTATTTTTAATTGTGAAGTGTCTAAAATTGCATGTTATTTTTATAAAAATCTAATTTGTGATTGTGAATTGTCTAAATATTTTGTGCCACACATTTTATTTTGAGTTACTAATATTTTATAGATTTACCAAAATATGCACTTAATTAACTAAATATGGATTTTCTTTACCTTTTCCCAATATGAAGTTGTTAACGATATGTAATGTAATGTTATTTTATATGGCAAATATTTATTCCATCAATTTATTGTTATGTGAAATTGTGTAGGATATTACTCAATTTGGGCACGAAGAGTGGTTTTCTCTTCTAAGATTGAACGAATTTCCATTTTGTTTACAAGGTAAATTAAATTTAATTATGCATCACTCTGCACTTAAGTTTTGTTTTGGCAAAATGAAACACATCCAAAAGAAAAGTATCTCGCTTTCATTAGTTTATAATTCATTATATAAAGAATTGTACTAGGGGTGCAACCAGACATGTTTTTACTGTACCGTTTTGGTCCGATAAAAAATGGTTTTGGTTTCATATTATGAAATATCGAATACTGTTTTTATCGAAATCAAAAATACTGTAAAAAAATTGGTTGGTTTTGGTTTTTAGATATAAAAAACCGATTTACCGAATTTACCATACCGAAATTACCAAATTACCATACTGAAATACCATACCAAACTTACCGGATATTACCATATCAATACCGCCCAACTAGGTTTTTCAAAAATTTATGTACCTTTGTTTAATGTTTTTATAATATAAGGTATTAAGTTTGTGAGGTACAAATACAAATAAATCTTATTATAATTTGTACACACGTTATCGGATATACAATAGACACACGTGATTTTATAACTTTTAACCTAACCGGATCTCACTCTCCTTCCTCATGCACGAGCCCTTTCTCCCTCACGATATATTTCCTCTCTCTCTCCACCGCACAAATCCAGCAGCAATAGGGGCTCCCTCTAGCTCCTCTCTTCCTCTCTACCAACATCTCAGCTGCCTGCATCCCAAGTTCCCCAACTACATCTGAGTAGGAGAAGAGCAAAGATTTATTCAACTTCGTTCCAAGTTCCAATCTCCAAGAAAATGGCAGAGCATCTGAGATTCTGAGTCTTCTGAGAGAGAGACTAAACTGTAAGAATGTAATTTTTTTAATATAATTTTTGAATAATTTAAACATTCATTCTATATGGTTAAAATTAGTTTATTATAAAAACTAAATTTTGACATTCTTAGCTTATTGTAAACCAGATTTACCGAATGCATAAACCGATTTCAAATTCTAGTATTTACCGGGAAAGAACCGAATTGAAATCGAAATTACCAAAACCAAAAAAACCCCAAAACACCAAAAAAACTGAAAAATCGACCGGTTTGTTTTTGATTTTTGTTTTGATGTACCGGTCAGTAAATTTGTATGGTACGATTTTACCATATAGATTGTGATGTTGGTATTTGTAAGGGGTCATTACCGACCATACCTTACCGGTTGCACCCCTTAATTATACATATGCATACTGTTCATGTTGATGTTACTGTTTATAGCATGACATATCCTTACGAGAAAAGGATTATACGTTTTTCCCTCCATTTCTGATTAATACAATTTAGTTTGTTAAATGTTAAATGCATTGTGATACACATTAATGCATGTTCTAGATGTTCATTTGCATAAAATTTATATTTGTTTCAAACAATGTTTATGAAAATTTGTTTCTTAACAATGTTGTTGATAACTTCAATATATATTATTTATAAGAAAAGAAGGGGGCAGTATTAAAAAGTACCATAGGGTGGTTTATGAATTTCCCCTACCAAAACGACAATCTATTTATAAATGAACAAGAGTAGTTTTTAATTAAAATTATTAAGAATATGATTATATTTGTGGTTTAATATATATGAAATCTATAATAACCATGTATCATTGGCTATGAAGATAGTAGTATAGAATGATCATAATCCTTATTAGAGTCTTCTTTGGGATTCATCTCATTTGGTGTCTCTGGTAACTATACCTTTAAAACAGATTACGCAATTGAAAAAATATTTGCAGTCACATTGTTTCATTACCATTGGATACATTGTTATATTGTTGTTATTCATTCTTTTGTATACTTAGATTTTTCCTATTTGTCTTTGATGATGCTTTATCTTTGGCTTACTACATGCCACTGTTTTTATGTGATTTAGTTGATAACATATATAAAATCATTTCGATAATTTTGGTTGGTTCCATGTTGAGCTATTTGAAATATCTTGCCTATATGTATCCAACAATAGTCAATGATAACAAAGATTATTATTATTATTATTATTATTATTATTATTATTATTATTATTATTATTATTATTATTATTATTATTATTATTATTATTATTATTATTATTATTATTATTATTATTATTATTATTATTATTATTATTATTGTTATTATTATTATTATTATTATTATTATTATTATTATTATTATTATTATTATTTAGAATGTATGGTAATCAGTTGAAATGCTTACTACTATATTGTATTTTTTTTTTTGCTTTGGTGAGGTAGTATGATGTTCTTGATTGATTGAGAATTGTTGATACTCTAGGTTTTGATAATTATTTATTGAAACTCTAACTACTGATATACTTCATCCAATGCTTTTGAACTATTTTAGTCCTTTTTTTAAATTTCTATTTTGATTTCCTAATCGACAACCTAAGAGCTCAATTGTTGTGTTGGATAGACTTGATCCATTGTTGCATTTGAAAGAAAGATAAATCATGTGTATTAAAGGTTATAGGAGTTCAACATTGAGACGGATACGAGAATGAGCTGAGATAAATGGATCTTTGACATAACAACACACAAACATTTTATTGAAGCTATAGATTACAACTTAGATTTTCCCTATTTTCAAATCAGATATATAGAACTAAACAGATAATGTAGTTGCCCAATCAAATCAATCCAAGAAAAAACTTCAAATGTTTTGAATATATCTCGAGACCCACCAATGTGACCAACTAGATGCCTCATTCACATTAGTCCATGAAGCATCTCTTTCCCTCCTCTTTTAGTGTACCACCAACTTGCTTTTGTGTTATTTGCGATTTCCATTTCTGTGAGACCATCAATTTCCACCGACCCTTTAGGATTTGTTTGGATGTTGAGATTGCTATAATATAGTTAGCAAAATGTGTATCTAACAATTGTCTCAGATATCAATTCTATATATACAAGAAAATACTATTTTATATGTAGGTTATCTTGACTTAACAATATTTCAGAGCTACAGCCCCAAAAGTCTAATTTCTTTTTTTAAATATACACTCCATTCCGACAAATAGGCGTTTGAATCTTTAGTCAAACACATTAAAGTAGTTTTACAGTCACTTCTGGTGTTTAGTAATATACATATGTTCAGGGGGTTATTTTTGGGTATAAACTTGAAAGTTCAAGTTTTTTTGGGACTTCTTCTATTAATTTAAAAAATCAAAGTCAGATTTTCGCTCGATCTAACTCTCCATTACTCCAATTCTTTGGTTTTATTTTTTCCAATAAATTAATCTTATTCTCTCCTCGACCATATAGTTCAAAATTAACACTCAATATAATTGAAAAAAATCATATTCTATTATCTTAAATGAATTAACAATATATTTTTATGCTTATAATGCTTAGTTAAACATTTTAGCAAATATGACATCTGATTAAAACAACATATCACTAGGATGGTAGTTTATTTTGAATCTTCTTATTTTGTGGATGTTACTCAAAAGTGGTCACGTCATGATATTAGGGGTAAATTAATATATATATATATATGATGCTGGAAACAACACAACCCTTCAAGGTGTTTATGAGATTAATTCAGTGTTAACAATGGCAGCATAAGAGTATATAGTAGAAGGAGGTGAGGAGAAGAGGATTAACACCGGAATATAAGTAGTTCAGCCAATCAGGCCTACATTCACTGTGCAAGTGTGTGATTAATATCACTGTATGAGGGATATAATGGCCATAGATACAAGCTCTTAAGCTTTCTCTCTCTACTGTATATTTAGACAGAGTTTTAGCTAGGTTTGCTAATTTCGGATCCCTTTACAAGGTAGAGGATGACCTCTATATATAGTGCCTTGGGGGTGTAATATACCCCCCAAGCATGCAATGAACATGTGCATGAGGATCGAACCAGTATGAGAATGACACCTGACTGATCTCATGTAGATAATGATGACCTCAATATTCCCTCACGCGGGGGGAATGATTCAGTTATAACAGACTTATCCATGTGTTCCCATCCACACATATGCGCATAAGATCTCGGCCATTCGTGAATGGTCCCAACCTCGGCCTGGAAGAGGATGAGGTGGTAACCTTGGTTCAGTGGGAGAGCCGAAGTAGATCATGTTGAGTCATGACGTCGGCCTAGGCCGAGGTAGAGGTGGCAAAGCACCAATGTTGGCCGATCCCTAACCGAGATTGATGTTGAAAATGGGATGGCAACCTCTTCATCTTCCTAGCCGAGGTTGAAATCCTTGGAAGACCATGTGGATAACCACCCCTGGATCATGGTGACCTCACCTGTCGAGGTAGCTAGCAACGTCGGCCGAGGCCGACCTTGCCTAGGATGAGACTCTTAGTTGATGAATCCGGGGTCCTTCTAACATCGGCCATCTCCATGGCCGAGGTTGATGTCTCTGATCCAAGGAGGTACATTCAGGGCATATCAATATATATATATATATATATATATATATATATATATATATATATATATATATATATATATATATATATATTGTGCGTGGGTGGGTGGATGGGTGCATGCGCCGAGGGGGGTATTGGAGATTAATTATCGTCTTGATACAGTAATGCTCTTCGGGATGGTTTTGGAACCAGTAAATCCCTGAGACTACCTAAGTACCCCTCCAACATACTAATTGAGAAGTTAAATGACGTGGTGCTAAAGAAGTTTGGTGAAACATCTCTTCAAGGACCTGAGGAACAATACCCGGAGTCTCATTTCTCCCATCCTACATAATTTATGTCAACACATCAAGAATTAATGAACCATATTGGATATTTCAAAAATCGGACGATAAGATTAACACTTCTATTCAATAATAAATTGTTAAACATTATAAACATTTAGTCAGTGTCTGTTTTCCCATAAGCTAATATACACACATTGTGCTCATCTAGAGCTAATATGAGAACTGGCTTAACCTCAACAAAAATAACATCTGCATAGTATTTTAAGAAGGGAAAATTCTAAGAGGAAAAATAGTGAATCAAATCAAGGATAATGTGTTAAATTATATATTAACCTTGACTTGATTTTGCGAGAACACCTTATCAAATCCGAATTCTTTTCTACTTCTACAAGATATAATAATAATTTTCTCTGATTCAACCATATAGGGTCCATGAATTTTCCTCCGTCGGACGTTAGTTTCCCCTTATGCATCAATTTAGGAACAATTGAGAATTCATTTGGATTTATCTTCAAAACTAGCATAAACAAGAACATCAAAAGTTATTCAAAGACATAAATGTTAATTGCACTTACTTTCCTTAATACTCTAATTAGGGAGAATATATTTTGTTCAACTTTTGATATATGTGCAACCGTAATTTCATTATCAATCTTCTTCAAAAATGATATAATTTTTTTCCCATCTTTCTTCATTTTTTATCGGATGGACATAAATTTTGTGATGCTTAAATCTACCTTTTTTTTATTCTGAAACAATACTGAAGATCTCAAAGATTGAATCAAGTAGCGGCAGCTTATAAATTACATCTCTACCTGTGTGAAACTAAACTACAATAATAATATAACACACAAACAGTTGTCACTCATAAAATGTCACCACTGGTATGCAGACCTTCAACTTTGATTCGACCATGAATCTCAAACAAAATATGATCTTAATTTCGATCTTTGAACACATCCTGTGAAATATCTCTTCAAACTATTTCATTTACTTTCACATTTGGTTTATTTTTGCAATATAAATTGGGCAGTGGAGTTTATGTTACAACAAATAATGATAAAAATGAAGCCTGTTAACCTCCACTTCTTCAGTTATGTAATCGATACCCAATACGTGAATATGTAATGCTAAAAAAGCTTTAACTTTATGAGATAGCAGACCAACTAGTGATTATAAGAGTACATCGAACTCTCTCTACCACTGGTATGCAGTGCTTGAGCTTTGATTCGACCAATAATCTCAAACAAAAGATGATCTTAATTTCGATCTTTGAATAACTTCAGTAAAATATATCTTCAGACTAATTTTTTTACTTTCACATTTTGTTTATTTTTGCAATATAAATTGGGTAGTGGAGTTTATGTTGCTACAAATAGTGATAAAATGAAGTCCTTTAAAAATGTATCGTAGTTTCCTTATTTATTGTAACTCTACTACTTGACCTTGAATTTTAATGCAATGCCTTATAAACATTTTGTGGTGTTTTATGTTGTATTATTTTGATGCTTAGAAGGTTATACATAAACATGTAAAATAGTAAAGAACTTTAAAGACCAGGGATGAACTAAAGTTAAGGAAATAATACATTGGAGAACAATTACATAATCAAGTGCCAACACAATATAATTTGAACCATGAGAATAGGAGAACGGAATACTAGTAATAACCACAACCAACTCAACATAAAATGCAGTTTTAGTTCCATTAATTCTAGAAAAAAAGGCTTTGATTTAAATGTCATTTATTTGATCATCACACTCTTTTATTAAGTACTACCTACATTGTTGCTACAACAGTAACAACTTATTGATGGAAAAAAACTTGATACTAGAATTGTTATGGAAAACAAATGTAATACTGGTACTAATTTTATATACTTACTCTTCATATATGTTAATTTGTTCCACAATGTATTATGCACTCCGATTACATTCGAAAGTTATATTCGTGCATTGGCAAATTCTAAAAATTCTACGTTAAAGGGAAATCGCTTAAATATTTAGATCGAAAGCTTGCATGTTTTATCTCTCATATAGTTAAAGAAAAGGACACAGCAAACCCTAATAAATGTCAAAAGCAACATATTTAATGATTTAGGTATCATATGTTATAATTAAACTATGTTATTATCTTATTTCTTCCTTAAAGAATATTTCTCCTACTATTCATTTTACATTTTTCAAAAGTTGGATTCATGGATATGGATTTATGCAATTTTTTCAAATTTCATATCTTCTTATTTCATTGTCGACACATTGTTTTCCACACATTACATTCCTTCACTTTTTAACTTTTACATTATTTGTTATAGGTTTTAATATTTACATGAATTTTTTTTAAAATCACAGATTCTTATTCATTGATTCATCTCATCCAGTTGAATATCTGGACTCGCTCGCATGTGCAACGCACGTGGGCACAACTAGTTGTGTAAACAAGCCTAATAAATTCAGGAAAAGGTGTTCCATTAAGCCACAAAGAGGGACTACTTATAAAAAAAGGCCAGAAAGATAGTTGAAGAATTGTCTACTATGTCCATATTATGTCTCACAATTATTGAATATCTGAATACTATTGGAAGTGCAACTCAAGAGGGATAAAAAAATGCAAAAGGATGAACCTACAAGATAATTGGATAATTCGAACCTTTTTTAAGACAATATTTAGTACCCAATGTTAGCCTACATATGATGAAATTTATATTTGAAGAAGTAATATTATATTTAAAAAAAACAAGTGTTCGTAACATTGTTTCAAGTACTTAATCAAGTTTTCAATAGTCTTTTGCAAGTAAATATACCATGTTATTCTCATGATACAACCTCTATTTGATCTTCAAGTTTCCGAAAATAATTTTACAAACCAATCTTCCCAAAAAATGGGACAAAATGTTGGTATTGATGGTGAATTGCATTCTAGAAATAGAAACGATATACTAATACATGTCTGAGTGAAGGAACTTTGTAGGAAGCTTGTCAAAATTATAATCAGTGAATTGGCACATGGAATGACTCACTCGTAAATATTACACCATACTTTTAGGGCTCGTTTGGTTCGAGGTTTGGAAAGGGAATGGGAATCCTTGATTTCAAGAATTCTAAATCTTGGAATCTTGAACTTCTTTCCATTGTCTGGTTCAAACAGGAATTATTTTTTCCCGACATCTAAAATTATTCCCCCATACTAGGAATAAATATCATTTAACCAAAATAACCTTCTTCTTGATTTGAGTGTGTGTGCATGAGTGTGTGTGTGTGTGTATATATGGTTGTGTGAGTTTATGTGTGTGTGTATGTGTGTTTGGGTGTATGTTTAAGTGTGTGTGTGTGTATGTACGGTTATGTGTGTTTGAATATGTGTGTGTGTGAGAGCGAGAGAGAGATAGAGTGTATATATTTGTTTGTGTGTGCATATATATGTGTGTGAAAGAGACAGAGAGAGAGAGATAATGTATGTGTGTATACATGTGAAAGTGAAAGAGAGAGTGTGTGTATGTGAGAGAGAGATATAGTGTGTGTGACAGAGATAATGTAAGTGTGTGTGTGTGTGTGTATGAAAGAGAGAGGGAGAGAGAGAGAGAGAGAGAAAATGTATGTGTGTGTGAGAGAGAAAGTATATGTATGAGAGTTTGTGAGATGGTATTTTTGTCTCACCACAAAAGTAATCTAGAATGCCTAAGAATATATGATTCCCCCCATTTTATAGGGAAAAGGAGAATTCCAATTTTGTGAGAATTCTAAATTTAGAAATACTAAGTTTTCTCCAAATTTCCAACCAAACATTGTAATTCTAGACGAAGGGAATTCTAAATTCCATTAATCCCAAATAACCTTTCCAAACCTCGATCCAAATGAGCCCTTAGAGTTTTTTTAAGCTATAAGTCAACATATGTGTAAAAGCATCTTGTATTGTTGTTGGAGTTCTATTATTAAAATTAAATATGGCATTTATTGGATTAATAAATGTTTGTGAGGTTTCTTTGAAATTAGAATCATGTTTGTGATAATGCCTTATATTTATTTTTAAATATATTGTATGCAATATCAGTCAATAGGACTTTGTAAAAATTTAAGCGAGTTGGGTTCAACATGATCCTGAAAGATTGAAATTTCAATTCTTTTACAATTGAGTAGTACACAACCTAGATAGGGAATTGACATCCTATCGGTAAACCTCCGAGTGCAACCCTAGTAGTTTATATTAAACTATGGGAACCTGTGTGATGGTTTAAGAACTTATTTGCTAGTTCAAACAGGATTGTGACTGGTACATCAAGGGCCACGAGTGAGATTCAAGTCCAGGTGCTAACTATATTAGACTTGCACAATCTCATAGGTTTGCAAAGGGTGCATATGTTCTTAATCTCGAGGTCAAGAAGGTTAGAATTCTTGCACAATTGTTATTTTGATTGTTTTGAGTGCAGTTCAACTTATAAGATCTAAATCTCCACAAGTTGGGCAATCATTGTGTGAGTGGGTTTGAGATCATAATTTGGAGGAATCCTCATCAAAGAAAGATCTTGGATTATGGTACCCTTTTGATGGAATTATAATTTTTGATTCTATCAATAAACCCGATTAGTGGATTATTTAATAATTCGGTAAAGTATCAAATAAGTTAAGTCTGAGACGAAGGAATAAAGAAGAAGTTGGTTAAACTTAATTAGTGGACAATTCGATTTAACTATACAGGTATTATATGCTTAATGCGAGAAATCGTATTATGTAACATAGAAATATTACAAACAAAACCTTATAATTCGGGTAATAATGATAAGTAATTAGAGTGAAATCATGATTATTTAGTGAAATTAATTATGATTAGATGGAGAAAGGAAATAAATCACACGGATAAACTTTGGAATTTTTGAGTACATTTTTAGAAACCAATTTAATTATTTAATCTTAGGTCCATACTATAGTATATTTACTTAAGAAGTAGGCCCAGACTCGATGAAAACCCAATTTATCCCAAGAGCACTACTTATACCTATATATATTGGTATAAGCAAGGGTGTTAAGTTGTATACTCATTATTAAGGATCAAAGAGGGAGAGAAAAATAATATTCACATTTTGTGAAGGTATATGGGGAGAGAAGGCCATATCTCATGCAGAACACCAAGTATTCATCTCCAAGAGTGCCCACTCATATAGTCTACTTTTGGAAGATCATATACTAAAAGACTTGAAGCTTTGGGTGGATTATAGATCCTGGAAGGGAAGCAATATCATCATCTTCGTCAACTCATTACCTCCATATAAGATCACCTACAAGATCCAGAAATGTATTGTGATTCGATCCCCAAAAAAGTGTTTCAGATCTAGTATTTTCCTTTTCTTTTCTAGAACGGGGTCAATTGAAGATCAAGGGGAAATAAATTTTCTTATTACATCAATCCCCAAAAATTGGAATAAAAGCCAACGTTTAAATTGATTGTGTTTCGGGAAAGATCCATGTTGTCCACATAAAAAAATCCTAGGTTTGCATGTTAGAAATTGTGCATGATTATGTATTGTTTATACTAACATGGTTTTCTAGGGTTTTAATTTTTATATCCTTTCCATCCCAATCACATGAATGTATGTTATGTCCCTGGATCGTACGATCATTTATTTGTATTTAATTTTTCTTCTAGATTTGATTGTAATAATTAGGATTATTAATCATTTCATTTAATTGATGTACATGGAAGAGATATTGTGAATGAATGTAATCATTAGATATTAGGACCCTTTTTCTTTATTGGATTTTAACATTTGTGGAAGATCCATGGGTTCATGTTGATTATTTGATCAAGAATGGAGGTTAATTAATAGAGTTTTCAGGGCTTGTGGAAGGCCAAAATGATGTATTTTTTTACAAAGCTTTCGAGAACCCTAGAACCAGGAGGAGAAGCACCACAAATAGAGTCACGACCATGACGATCAAACCTGCAACCGCGAAAGCTCATGATTTTTCTTGGATTTTTTTATTTATTATTTTCTAAATTTAATAATCGAGTAATTAATTTAATGTCTATATTAAATTTCGATCTTCGACTTTTATTTTAATTTAAAATTGGTTTTATTTTCTGGAAATTAAAATAGTGAGATCGTGATAAAATAATTTGTACAAGTAAATTGAGAATTTCCAAGGATTTAATTTAAGCCTTTAGAATTAAATGAATAGTTTTTCAAATACCCTAAATTTTAGAATATTCAGTGGGAGATGGGTTTGAACATAAACCCCACGATCTCCATTGGTGTCTTAAGAATGTGATTTGATTAATTCGTCATGCTAACTTTTTTTGTCCCTCAAACGGATGAAATTAATCATAACTTCAGTATTCTTAAGGATCTTGAGTGATAGTTCCTAGAATTTTGATGTGACTTAGTTCGATTCCCTGATGAAGAAGTTGTACGTGAGCGGACTTAAATTCAAGGAATGAACCGATTATACACACTCAAACATAATTGATGATATCTTCATCCAATGAAGATACTGCCATTAATTGTGGGACGAAAAGATGTCAAATATTCAATTATGTAGGACAAAAGTATCTTGGGCGGTCTGTAGAACATAATTGAAAAATGAAAATATGTCTAGTTCAATGTGAGGTGATTTAGGCTCCCAATGGCAAATCTCAGTTCATAAGGGAACTAGGATGCTCGACAAGATTATTTTTAATTGGAGGTAGAGGTAAGCCAAATTAAAATTTAATCGAAGTTAATTCTCACATATTAATTTGAAATCAATTCATTTTTCAAAAGATGATTCTCAGATTCTAAAATGGGCTCAACATTTAACATACTTGCCTCCATCTTAAAGGATAACAAATTAACTAACTTGAACTTTATAGATTCGAACAAAACCTTAGACATGGTCTTAACTACTGAGGATTACAAGTTTGTTTTAACTGAACCATGACTTATCAAACCTGATGAGGGGGCATCTAAAGAGAATGTCCGGGATTATCAGAAGTGGCAGAAAATTGATCCTATGGCTCATTGATAAATATTGGTGTATATGACCAATGTATTAGAAGACAAACATCAGAATATGTTAAGTAATTATGGCATGATCTGAACCTTATGGATATGCTTGAGGATTAGAACCGTTTCGCAAGGCTGGATACTGTGCCAAGGATGTTTAACATAAAGATGGTTGATTGTACTCCAGTTCGGGACCATGCTCTAAAGATGATTTCCATCTTAGGAGAACTCAAGGCCCTTGGATCAAAAATCGATGGGGAAGAACACATTAATTTTATGCTTACGTCACTCCTGGAGTCCTTTCAATAGTTTTTCCTAAATTATTCTATGAAAAAGTGAATTACACCTTGGCACAATTACTTAGAGAACTCCAGGTTACGGATAATATCACCAAACAAAGAGTGTGATACATGTTGCTGAGAGAGGTCCATCTTCTTTAATCCCAAAAGGTAAGAAAAAGAAGAAAGTAAAGTATCGGGGACAACCTGTGGTAGTTAAAATTGTGTTTAAGCCATAGGTAGCATTTGAAAAGTCAAAAAGCATGTTTTTATATCTGCAAGCACTCAGGACATTAGAAGAAGAAATGCATGATCTACTTGGCAAAGATAGATGGAAACGATAGTGTACCCTAAGTAATTGAGAATGTTTTATGATGATATCTATCGGTACCTAGTGTGTAGATTTAGGAGCCACTAATCATGTTTATAATTCTTTGGAGGGATTCGAGGGAATCAGGAAGCTCAGTGACAAATAAATATTTCTATTTATGGGAGAGCACAATAAGGCAACAATTTTAGTAGTAGGAAATTTAGTTTTAAATTCTTGTTAAGGCAAAAAGTTAATTTGATTAGATTGTTTTTTTGTTCCAATTATTGAAAGAAATTTAATTTTAATTTATAAATTAGTTATGAAAGGATATTTTGTTTATTTCAATAAAGTTGTTTTTATAAAAAAAATTACAAATCATTTATCAGTTTAGGCACACTAGAAAAACAAAATATATATATTTTTTACAATTCCTATCTCACCATTGCTACTAAATACTGAAATGAGTAACTTAAATGGAAATAACCTAAAGAGAAAGAAACTTTCAGAGTTCACCCAAACATATCTTTTACGCTTAGGTAATACTAATCTAAAAAGAATTCAAAATTTGGTTTAAAATGGAAAATTAAGTTCATTGGAAGTGGAAACACTTTTAGTTCGTGAATCCAGCTTTACGACCAAGGGCTATAGAGCCAAAGATGTGTTGAAGCTGATTCATTCTTATTTATGCGACCATAATACTATTAAGAAAGATGTGGATATGAATACTTAATCACTTCAATTGATGACTTCTCAAGGTTTGGGTATGTTCACCTCATTCATCAAAAGTCTAAAACCTTTGATAACTTCAAAGTTTACAAGGCTAAGGTTGTGCGTAGGCATGGTAAACTAATCCAAAGTATATGATGTGATAGTGGAGGTGAGTACCTTTTGGAAAAGTTCATAAATCATTAATCAGAGGTGGTGATTACATTTCGATTGTTTAGACCAAGAACTTCATAAAAAATGGTGTAGTAGAAAGAAAGAATATGCCTCTTTTGGACATGGTCATAAACCTGATGATTTACTAATATTTTTCAGAATATTTTTAGAGTTTTTTATTAGAGACGACCACATACTTACTGAACTTTATTCCTTCTAAATCGGTTTCCATGACTCCAATGGAACTATGGACTAGATGTAAGGCTAGTCTCGAACATGTTCGGATTCTGGGTTTCCCAACACACGTGCTGAGGAAGGAGCTAAGGAAGTTGAATTCAAGGAAAAATGTAAGTCTTATCATAGGTTACATAAAAGGATCTAAGGGTGGTTAGTTTTCTAATACCGAGGGTATCTGTTAGTATAAATGATCAATTCATGGAGACAGATTATATGATAGACCATAAACCTAAGTGTAAGTTAATCATACAAGAGATAAGATGGCAATACCAAATAATTTCTTTTGAGCCAACCATACAGGATGAAATATAATTTGATATCAATAGTATACTACCTAGATGTAATGGGAATATTACCAATAATGAGAACACACATGCCAGTTATATTATACCACAAATGAAGACAGATCGTAGTGGGAAAGTAAGGTTCTAGCCTGATAGGTTTGTGCATTTAGGTGAACACTTCGGTGAGATCCCAAGAGAATGGAAAATGGATCTAAAAAATTAGAATGAGGCACTCCAAGGCAAGGAACAAATTTGGCTAAAGGATATGAATATCAAGATCGATTTAATGTATTCAAATTAAGTTTGAGATCTTATAGAATTACCATATGGGAAACAAACCCATCGGATACAAGTGGATCTACTAGAAGAAAATAAGGGTAAATGAGAAGGTGGAAAACTTCAAGGAAAGTCTTGTAGTGACATGGTTTACTCAGAAAGAAATAATTGAATATGAGGAAACCTTCTCTATTGTAGACATGATAAAGTCTAGCCAAGTTTTTTTATATATTATGTCTTGTCATGATATCAAGATTTCGTAAATGAATGTTAAGATTGTGTTATTGAATGGTAGTCTCGACGAGGGCATCTATATGATACAACCCGAGGGATTCATAGCAAATGGACAGAAAAGCAAATTATGAAAGCTTAAGATATCCTTATATGTACTTAAGAAATTATCAAGTTCTTGTAACATTATATTTGATTAGGTAATCAAATATTATGGTTTTGATCAATGCCTGAATGGAACTTATGTGTATATTTAGAATGATGGAAATGTGGTGGTATTTATAGTTCTATACATGGATGATATTCTTTTAATAGGTAATGATATGGGTGTATTATATAGTATAAGAATGTGGTTCTCTAGTAAATTAGATATAAAGGACTTAGAAGAACCCAATCACACCCTTAAGATCAAGCTTCTATGTGATCAGAATAATAGAAAGTTAGTTTTATCCCAAGACAACTATATTTATGATGCGCTCACAAAGTTTAGCCCAGAAGATTAAAAAAAAGGAATTATTCCTTTAAGTCATGTAATCTTTTTATGTATGTATCGTTGTCTTCAAGCATCTTATCATAAATAGAGAATGAGAAATATACCTTATACTTCAGCGATGGTCATCCTTATGTATGCTATGTTTTGTACAAGAGTGGACATCTACCTTGCCATTGGCATGCTCAGTAAATTCCAGTCTAAACTAGGTGAGGAGCACTGGACTATAGTAAATAACATTCTAAGTACCTGAAAAGGACTAGATATTATGTGTTGGTTTACTCAGTTGATAGCCTTGTACCCATTGGGTACATAAAATCATATTTTATTCAAATAGAGATTTAAGAAAGTAGACCTAAGGATATGTATTTACCCTAATATGTTGAGCCATAAGTAGTAATAGTATCAAGGAATCATGTTTCACTGATTCCACCATGGTAGCCAAATATGTTGTAGCTTCGGAGGCAGCTTAGCTACAGAATTTCCTAAGTGATTTGTGTTTGGTTCCTTCAGTTGAATCGACTATTACACTTTACTATGAAGATAGATACATTCAAACTTGAAAGAATAAAAGATTCATAAAAGTAAAAATCACATTGAGCGCAAGTATCACTTGATACGGGGGACTGTGAAGAGATACAATGTCATTGTGACCAAGATAACATATATGGAAAACTTGTTATGTATTTTAAAAAAAAATCTTATTAATTAAGACTTTGAATAGTCATGTAAAGAGAATGTGTGTTACATGCATATGAATATGGCTTTAAGACTAAGTGGGAGATTTTGAGGGTTTTATTCCTAAACCAATGTGTGGTATTTTTTTATTATTTATATTATAGGCCCACAAGGTTAATTTGAATGAGAATCATGTTTGCGATAATGCCTTACATTTATATTTAGGTATATTCTATGCAATGTAAGTCAATTAGACTTAGTAAGAATTCTAGTGTGTTGGGTTTAGACTAATCACCAAATATTGGAATTCTTGCTCTAGTACAATTGAACAATTCACATCCTAGATATGGAGTTGACATTCTCGTACAATTGAACAATTTACATTTATATTATTTATATTATAGGCCCACAAGGCTGTGAATTTCTATTGGTCAACCATCACATATGCCCACAATTTCTATTGGTCAAGATGCAAGTGCAATCCTAGTAGTCTATATTACACTATGTGAACCTATGTGATGGTTCAAGAACTCGTTTGATTGTTCAAAGAGGATTGTGACGGTACATCGAGGACCACAGGTGAGATTCAATTCCAGGTGCTGACTAGATTAAACTTTCACAATCTCATAATTTTACAAAAGGTGAATAGGTACTACATCCCAAGGGTCATGAGGATTGGAATGCTTGTAAATTATTTCTTTTATTGTTATGGGTGTGATTTAGTTTATTGGATATAAATCTCCACAAGTTGGGTAATTTTTGTGTGAGTAGGTCTGAGATAATAATTTGAGAAATTCACATCTTAGAAATATCTTGGATTATGATACCCTTTTGATGGCTTATAAGTTTTGATTCTACAAGTATACCTAATCAGTGGGTTATTTTATAATCTGATAAAGTATCAAATAAGTTAAGTATGGGAATAAGGGAATAAATAAGAAGCTGATTAAAATTGATTAGTGTAAGGACATATTTTCCATAGTCCCTAATTTACATTGAGTATGTTGTATCCTGTTACAACCGTCAAGGAAGCTCACATTCACACATTCCAAAATACAGATCTGAATATCACGCATCTTCAACATCTATGCGATATGAGGTATACTTTGGTATCAATTTTGTTTTGAGTTGCTTAAATTTTTTACAAAGTATTGGGATAATTTTTATAAAATGTTTTTTTTATCAAAGTGAGGTGCTTTTCGAACTTAAAATGTTTTTAAAATACACATAGGAAGACTTTTAAAAATAAATTTTTTTGCTCCAGTCATTCAAATGACTTGTACATGTCGTTCGAAGGTCACAAGATGCCTCGTTTCTTCTTGCATTAAACAACCACGTATTGGAATGATTTTTATCAGGTCGTTTATTGGGCCGTTCAAACGACTTCTCACTGTAGTTCAAACGACATGCTGAACTCGTTCAAACGACCTTCGCCACCTCAAAGTTTTTTGTTAGCCTATACATACCTGTTTTGAGAAGCTTTTTAATTAAGACTTTTACTTTACGTAATCTATAGAACAGCTGTAATTAAGTCATTACTTTTTATGGATAAAAAAAGTTTTGATTCACACAAACACATCCCAATTACTATTGTGAATCATCTTTGGAACCCAAACAATTTTTGACAAAGTTTATTCTTGTGGAGTGTTGTCTTTACTGCTGACTTAGGGATAGTCGAGGGTATTCACTGTTGAAGGAGGAGATGCAATTCTTGTGATTCTCAAGGGAGTCATCGTTGATCTAAAGGTCGTGGTCTTTCTTGTTTTCTACGGAAATTCATTGTACTATTTCGATTGAAAGTTTCTAAGTTGAGATTTACATTTTATTAGTGAAATAAAAGGTTTTGCCCGACGGGGATTTGTCTTGAAGTTGATTTTTTCTGAAATTGTTTCTTTGCATACTTGTTGATTTAATGCTTTCAATTGACTAGATGCATGTTTAGGGTTTACTAAAATTGTAATTTGGTTAGTTTGAGACTGACATCTAGTTAAATAAGTTAGTTTATTAAAATTTGCGAAATCTCAAATTGGTATCACATTCCGATTTCTCAAATTGGTATCAAAGCTGGTCACTCCAAGTTATTGAGTGATCCTTTTTTGCAATTTTTTTTGTGATATTAATCGGTTTTGAAAATTTTGAGTTTTGAAAAAATCAAAAAAATTTCGATGGATAATTTATATAATCGGATATCCATCTTTGATGGCACAAATTATGCCTATTGGAAAGTCCTCATGAGATCTTATTTGAAAGCTATTGATGAAAGCACTTGGCTCGTATGTGAAAGAGGGTGGACTCCTCCCACTATCACCATTGAAAATGTCACCACCTGTGTCTTATTGGACTGAAGATGATTGTAAATGGATTACTTATAACTCCTAAGGCCTTAGTGCTATTTTTGGAGGCGTCACCCCTGACGAGTTCCGCCATATTGTGACGTGCACCACGTCAAAAGAGACATGGGATATCCTCCAGTTGACACATACGGGTAATAATGCAGTTAAGGCCTTGAAATTGAAAACTTTCACCACCCAGTCTTAGACTTTCACTATGTTAGAGTCCAAGTGTTTTGATGAGTTTGATTCTATATTGTCGGTCATATTTAACACGAGTTTAAATTTGGGTGAGAAAATTGAAGAGTCTAGAGTTGTTAAAAATATTTTGAGGTCACTCTCGAAACAATTTATTCCTAAGGTCACTGTTTCAAATTCATTAAGGATATTAGATGCACTTAGGTTTAAAGAACTCATAGAAGACATTCAAACTTATGAAATCGAATTTTTTTTAAAAAATTGATAAACCTAAGGACATAGAGATAGCTTTAAAGGCTCAGGTTAAGAAAAATAAAAAAGAGAGAGTTTATGAGTCTAATTTTAAGGGTGAGGTTGATTTAGATGACTTGGACTTGTTTGCTAAAAATTATTAAAAGTTTCTCATTTTCTCCAAAGAAAATTCTTTCAATAAAAAGATTTTTGAGAAAAATAAAAAGAAAGATGAGGTCAAGGAGAGTGGTGAGAAAGAGGAAGAGGTGAGATGTTATTAGTGCGATGGAAAAGGGCATAAAGATTTTGACTGTCCCATTGTGCTAAAGATAAAGGGAAAGACAATTACTAATACAACCACTTTTAGCGATAGTGAAATCTAGTTGGATCATTTCGGGAATGTATAACCACATGGAAAGTACATTGCTTTCATGGCTAGTCACGTGAGCACACCTAGTTTGTCACACAACGATAAGGAAACTTGTATACATGAGAGCCTTGATGATGTTTCAAGACATTCGGGGAATAGTGAGTGTGAGGATGAGATTGAAAGTGAGGGAGAAGGTAATCTCCAAAAGTCATTTAGAGATTTTGTACACCGAGACTTTAAAGACGAAGAAGTTGAGTAAAGAGTCTTAACGTGTTATATTTGGAGAGAGAGATAGAAGTTTTGAGGGCGTGTGAGGCATCGACGAATCAACTAGAGAAAGTGAGAGTTTCTTTATGTGAGCAGTTGATCGTCTTAGGTCAGGAAAAGAGTAAACTTGAAGTTCGTACATCCCATCTCGAGAGAGATCTTGAACGTCCCCAGGAGGTCCAGGTCACTATTGAGGAAACATCTAATAAGGTTGGAAAGATGCTCTTCGGTACCGCTTTGGGTAATGTTGAGAGACTAGGAATAGGTTATGACGGTGTGTCTACTTCCCATGTTGCACCTTATTTGTGATAGATCCATATGCCTCTCAACCTAACCCACCTAGGCATCCATCTCCCCGTAGGAGAGCGCACCCAAGTCATTTTAAAAGAGTTACTCCTAGGCCCATTTTTGTTTGTTCCCATTGCAAGAAAAGAGGGAACTTTAGGGAATTTTTTTTTAAGTTGGGTAGTGTGTCTCATAGGTTTTTACCTTGCAATGCTACTAGACGTGTACACACACGCACTCCCACATATGATACTTTTCATGCCCCCCACATTAAATGAGAGATTTTAAAAACATTAGAGAGCAAGTTGAGTATTTAGTCAATACTTCAAATGATTTTATGTCTGTTTTTCATAGGATGTCACCACATTTGGAAAACTCCTCCGTACCTAAGGATTAAGGTTTAGACTTGTTTTCTAGCATATGATTATTTACGTGATGATATTTTATGCCTATTTTTAATGTGTGCTACCATTGTATTTACTTTTACCATTTTGATATATTTTTCGAAAAACCCAAAAATATGTTTGTGTCTTGAAAAATATTGGAAAAATACAAAAAGATTTCCTATATTTTTGAGAAAAAACTAAAAAGGCCAAAAAAATTATTTTGATAAATTTTTTTAAAAAACAAGAAAAAAAATTCGTATTTCTTTTTACACCGTTTATAGATGGATATTTAGGATGACCAAGTTACCATATCATGCCATTATCCATGTGACTATTTGATAGTGTTTTGAGACGATACATCATTTCATCCATGTGCTTTGTGATATTTGGAGTCATTAAGATGTGATTAGCAATTACTTTCTACATGTTTGACTCCTAGTCTCATTCAATGCACACGTACACAGATTTATTTGATTATTATACTTGTGTATCACATGTTGGTCGAAGTTCTTTCATCCCAATCATGTCTTTAAAATGAGCCAAATGCGATAAAACTTGACAATGAAAGTATTACACGTAAGAACTATTGCCTGTGAGAGTTTATTTAATATTGAAAAAATGACGAATAAACATGGGAAAGGTCTACGAGAGGCATGTGAAATTGTCATGAAAGTCACCGTTTGAAAAGAACCCAATAAAAAACTAAAGCAATAAAAAGAAATATATTCCAAAATGGGGCCAATAGGAAATCTCTTAAAATGAGAATTTAGAACCTCAATAGAAAATAAAAAGCATTATTATTTATAAGGGAATTTGATTGGAAATCAATGAGTTTGCACATCCTAACAAAGTCTTGAAGAAGCAACATAGTTTTAGGCGTTATTGATGTGGAAATCATGTTAGACTTTGATTTGTTGATCAGATTGAGTCATATCATATGAATTCAACATTTTTACACCTAAGGAAGATTTTGAGTTTATTCAATAGGAGTATCAAAATTCACCGTGAACATATGATTATGAATGCTTGAGTTGATTTTTTTTATCTATTTTGTTCACACTCTTTCATTCCCTTTCCTCGATTTGGTTATCTTGGAGTAAATTCATGGCGTGTTGTTTTTGTAAATTATTTTTTCATAAAAAATGCAAAAAATCAAAAATAGTTTGTGGAGCCTTTGGAGTTTATCCTTGCATGAGCTTAACTGATATATATTTACTATGCTTATCGTGGCACTCTTGTTTATCATTGTTTTATTAATTTCCTTATCTATTTCGGACAAATAAAAAGGGGAAGAATGAATTATGAATTATGGGGGCGGGGGGGATTTGATTTGATTTGGTATTTGATATATGTTTATCTCATTTCAAACTCGATACGTCATGAAGGTATTTGTTTTGTTTATTGTGGGTAGGACATTGATGATCATTTGAAAATCATGCAAAGAGAGTTGAAAGTTTTTGAAGACTTGCATATTTAGTATCTTTCCACTTTTGGATTAATGGAAGGGTATTAGATTTGTATAGGACATTTATTGATAATTCAGATATTTTAATTTTGTACTGGAATAGACATAGGGGGAGATTTGTAAGGACATATTTTACATAGTCCCTAGTTTACATTGAGTACGTCGTATCCCATTACCAATGTCAAGGAAGTTCACGTTCATACATTTAAGAAGACGGATCCGAATATCACGCATCTTCAACATCTACGCGACATGAGGTATACATTGGTATATATTTTGTTTTGAGTTGCTTAGATTTTTTACTAAGTATTGGGATACTTTTAATAAAATGTATTTTTTTTTTATCAAATTGAGGCATTTTTCGAACTTAAATGGTATTTGAAATACCTCTAGGAGGAGTTTTAATTTGTTTTCTCTCCAGTCGTTCAAACGACTTAGACATGTCGTTCAAACGACATGGATATGCCGTTCAAAGGTCGTGAGATGCCTCGTTTCTTTTGTGAATCAAATGAACACGGTAAGAATGATTTTTATCAGGTCGTTTCTTGGGTCGTTCAAACGACTCTCACTGTCGTTCGAACGACGTGCTGAACTCGTTCAAAAAACCTTTGCCGCCTTAAAGTTTTTAGTTAGCCTATAAATACCTATTTTGTGAATCTTTTTATTTAATACTTTTACTTTACGCAATCTGCAAAACAACTGTAATTAAGTCTTCACTTTTTAGGGCTAAAAACCTTTTTGATTCACACAAACACATCCCAATTACTTTTGTAAATCATCTTTGGAATCCAAACACTTCTTATCGAAATTTATTCTCGTGGAGTGTTATCTCTACTTCTGACTTGGGGATACTCGAGGGTATTCACCGTTGATGGAGGATCTATGGTTCTTGTGATTCTCGAGGGAGTCATTGCTGATCTGAAGGCTGTGATCTTTGTGGGTTTCTGCGGAAATTCATTGTAGTATTTTGCTTGTAAGTTTGTACGTAGTGATTTACATTTAATTAGTGAAATAAAAGGTTTTGCCCTGTAGGGATTTTTCTTGAAGTTGATTTAATGCTTTAAATGACCTAGATGCATGTTTAGGGTATATTAAAATTGGAATTTGGTTTGTTTGAGATTGGCATCTAGTTAAATAATTTAATGGATTAGAATTTTCAAAATCTCAAATTGGTATCACATTCTTATTTTTCAATTAGCTATGAATTGATTTGACCAAGCGGGTTTATACGCTTACCGTGGAAAATCATATTATGTATCATAGAAAGTTCATAAAAGAGACCTTATCACTCGAGTAATTTTGAGAGAATTAAATTAGAGTGAAGTCGTGACTATTTAGTAGAACTAATCACGATTAAATGAAAAAAATTACGGAGAAGTAATTTGATATTTCTGAGTATGTATTGGGAAACCATTTAAATTACTTAGTCTTGGGTCCGTATTCTAGTTCATTTAGCCAAGTAGCTCGCCTAGAGTCTCAGGAAATATATATATATATTGGTGTGAGCTTGGATTTAAACCTTCATACTCATTATTAAGGGTTAGGGAGGGAGAGTAAAAGTAATATTCACATTTTGTGAAGGGATATGGAGAGAGAAGGCCACATATAACTCAAAACACTAAGTATTCATCTCAGAGAGTTCCCACACACATAGCCTTCTTCGAGAGGATCATATACTAGAAGATCCGAGGCTTTCAGTGGATTCTAGCAAGGTTTTTGGAAACCTTGGAAGGGCAACAATATCATAATCTTCATTAAATCATTGCCTCCGAATCAAATCACCTACAAGATTGGCAAAGGTGTAAGGGTTTCAAATGTAGTATGTTTTTTCTAGATCACGATGAATCAAAGATCAAGGGACAACAAAGCGTTTTATAACTCCAATCATCATTAATAGACAAATATCACAACTATCTCAACTTTTCCTTTTTTAAATGTTGTATTCATTTGATTTACTTGATTGACTATCATCACACACACACACACACACACAAATATATATATATATATATAGACCCATAAAAATTACTTAGTAGAGATGTTGGTGAAATCAATTTAAAAAAAATATATGTGTCACCGTCATTTGGAAAACTAATCTGTAATTCTGAAGGTATTTGCAATCAAAAGCTGTTACCTTTTTTTAACCTTCTGTAGGTATTTGCTATATATTGATATTGATGATATTATGACGTAATATAATTTTGGATCCCAACACAAACAAAAGGTGGCATTTTAAGGAAAGTTCTAAAAGGAAAAGTTGATATAGAAATTGAATCCAAGAGTATTCATATCAATCATATATTTCTCGTATATATATATATATATATATATATATATATATATATACTTTTTCCTTTACGAAAGGTTATATATTTATTACTTTAGCATAAATATTTCTCAATTATTATCACATGGAACATAAAATCGTGGAAAAAAACTTAAAATATGCATTTTCCTTTTCCATATCATATGTCCCGGGAGCACAAATTTTAGTCCCCTGAATTTTAACACCTTTTCATTTCACCACCCAAACTTTTATTTTCTTGATTTAACCCCCTGAACTATCAAAATAGCTTAAATAAACCGCATAATACTAACACCATTTAGTTTTTTGGTTGAAAATGATAGCTGACACCTATTTGACTTTTTAAAGGGCATTTTTGTATTTTATAATTTTTGGATCCTCATTTTTTCTCTTTCTTTCCCTTTCTACTTGTCTCTTTCTTTTTCCTCCCATAGTACTCATGGATATCCATGGCTGCACCTTTCTCTCCCTCTCCCTCTTGGATCTCTTCATCACCCTCTCTCTTTCATACACACACATGCACACATACACACACACACACACACAAAAAAAAAATAAAAAAAATAAAATACATACACGAACAAACACACACACATGAACACATAAGAATTTGAATTCACACTTACACAACACACACACAGATACTGATTTAGGGTTGAAGAATAAGGTGGGTTTCAAAAAGAAGGCATTACATTTGGGGCTTTTTTGTTTACCTAAATCCAAGATTTGATTTGGGATGTGTTTATGGATTTTTTTAAAGAAGAAAACGAGTTTTTCAAATGGGTTTGTTGAAGAAGAAGATTGATTTTTGAAATGAGATTGTTGAAGAATAGCATGATGGGATTTAAAAATTTTGAAATGGGTTTGTTAAAGAAGAAAGCAGGTTTTTAGAAATAATTTTTTCCCATTTATTTTGATTTTTTTTTTTCCAGATTTTTCAAAGTTTTTGTCAATATTTTTCACATTTACATATTGTTTTTGGCCATATTTCATGTTGTGTTAGGCCATTTTTATTGAATTTTTATTTTCCATAATTTTTTTTTTCAATTTTCTTTTTTGTTTCAATATTATTCAAACATTCAAAATATATTTTCAAATATTTACAAAATTTTGAAAGTCTTTTCCAATATTTTTTGTATTTTTTAATTTTATTCAAACTTTTAAAATGATTCTTTTTAGAATTTTTAGAGTTTTTTGTAGTTTTTTTAGTATTTTCTGTAATTTCATTTTTTTCGTGTGTTTTCGTAAGGATTTTTATTTTCTGCAATTTTCTCTTTTTTCTAATTTTTTAAAATATTATTCTAAATCTTAAAAAAAAAAAATTAAAAAAAAATCCAGATTTTTGAAAGTCCGTAATCTATATTTTCAGGGTTTTAAAAAAGCTAAAATTCTTATTATATTATTTTCAAATTTTTTAAAAGTTTTTTTTATCAATATTTTTCACATTCTTTAAATTTATTCTATAAATTCCAAAATATTTTTTTATTATATTCGAGTTGTAAAACATTAATATTTTTTAAATTTTGTAATTTTTTTCCCTAATTTCTAAAATATTTTTGTATGTAATTTCCAGATTTTAAAAATATTTTATTGTTGATGGCCCTTGAAATATCTTCAACGACCTCATCTCAAATCGATGCTCCTCACGGGACCTTAGACCATGTAGTACGGAGGTGCGTCAAAGTGAAAGACAATGATAAGAGTGGTTTAAAACCTCAGTTGAGGGTCTTATGTCCATTATGAACATCGTTACCTTTTATATTGAGTTATAAATAAGAGTACTACAACCAAAAAACTTCTTGGGTTTTGGCCAAGAGAATCTAAGGTTTTTGAGGTCTTTGTCATTAACAAAAGGACCACTCGGGAGTAACGAAGGATTCCTCAAGGGGTTTCTTAGCTTATTTTAGGACTCGACATAAGATAAAGTATAGGAGGATGGAAGTGGTCCAATCCTACTTGAGCATATTGCTAACAGTGGGTTAACCAATGACCAATGCTAAACAATTAGGATACAAAGGTTATGTAGTGGCTCAAGTAATTTATCAATGAATTTGGATGCCTTAAACCTTTAACAAGTCTTCAATATATAAGTAGTGCGTTAAAATAAGCATACATGGACTATAGTGGCATATGAGGAGTGGCCCTAAGGTCTGATTACCACAGTAACGTGGTGGAGTGTTAGTGAAAGGTTTGCAGGTGGTGTAAGGTAGTTGATATTAGCATTAAATTAAGATTAGATCATTTAATTCTAATAGGAGCAAGTGGTGGCGATAGGTTGAACAATGTTTCTACCTTTTACCTACTCGCCAGAGTAGCTGTGATAGCTTTACCAGACATCTAAGCCATCCTCAGGTTATAATGGTCATTTTGAGATGGTTTGAGCTTATGCCCTTGACAAATGGAGGACTTTATCTTTAAAAAATAAGATAGGTACCCACCAGAGGTCAAACTTCATTAGGAAAAGGTCCGCTGGACTCGTTTGGTGCCCGGTTTTATTCATTCTTATATCTCTTGTAACACTCGCCCCGAGACTTTGATCGTGCTCATATAGTTTGGTGTCTTGGTATGGACGAATGGGGCCTTGGACTTGTTGAGCTGGACCATAAGTCAAATTTGGGTAACTTCGTGGCCTTCGTGCTAGGCGAACCATAAGTTTTAAGGCATGAAGTTCAGATCGGGAAATTAGAGGTCGTTTGAATGAGGGGTCGATCTCATTCCAACGAGACATTTGAACGAGGTTCAAATGAAACTTCTCCATTCATTGCGCGTGTTGACATCTCGTTAGAAAACCTCAGTGGAAAGGTCGTTCAAACGAGTGAGCAATCTCGTTCGATCGAGGCTTAGAATCGTTCGAACGATCGGAGTTGAGTTTGAAAATCTAATCCTTTTAATGTACTTCCATGATGTGGGTCATCGAATTTGATGACGTGTTGACTTCTCAACCGCCCAGATCAAAATGTGGGACAAGAGAATAGAATACACATGGCCTAAAGGGTTAAGTGTGAGGGAATTTGGTGTATTTTAACCACTTAAGGTTTTTGGAAGTATTTATATGGGGTTTAGCTCATTTGGGGATTCCATCAGATTTGTTCTTTTTCTTTCTAGCTCTTGGAGCTCTGCCCCACCATAAACCACCCTACAACACCATCCCTCCGCCTTGTGCCACCATATTTTACAAGCATTCCACCATATATAAGCCTTATTCATCCATTTCCACCATTGTTGAGCAAAGCTATGAAATTTGGAGTCATTGTTAGGGGTTTTTAGAGATGAAGAAAAAGAAGTAAGTATGGATCTAAGAAGCGGGTTTATTTATTGGAGCTTCTATGGAAGCAAGATTGGAGAGCTATGCAACCTCTTTAAGGACACTTTAGGAGGTGGGAGGTTGATATCTTCTACAATCTTCATCCTACCATTATTGAACCTTGATTTAAGGTGGGAAAAACTCTACTCCTAGTATATAACGATATTTTTCCATTGAATAAAATGTTTGAAAAAATATTTGTTTTGTTGAAAATATTTTATGGGTAATGCCTAAAGATTTTCTTGTGAAAAATTTAGGATTTTTAATTAAATAGACATCGACTCGAGTTTCGAAGAAATAAAAATGTCTTTAGTTTGAAAAAGCATGTTTGTGCCAATATTGTGAAGTTTCAAGAATAAACCATGCGTTAGACTCATTTAATAGGATTTTTGGACTTAAAATCCATCTTCTCATGCACATAAACTTGCACCATTTTGATGATGAGCATATAAACAAGTTTAATGAAGATTTGTTTCGGTTTAAAACATGAAATAAAGAAAATAGAAATCTCAACCTTTAAAGTGTGTTAAAGGGTGTAGAAAATGTGATAAATGGATAGTTCAAAACTACATGTGGAAATAAAGAAAAAAATACTATTTTCGTGTAAAGTAGTCTCCAAAAAGCCAAATATTGTCTATGATAAAGAAATTGATAAAATAAAGGGATTTTCGACTTGAGAGATATGTTACTCCAAGGTGTTAAATAAGTGTCAATGAATTAAAGCATGTAAGAAGTTAATTTTGGTTAACTTAATGATGTTTTGGGAAAAAACACTTGTGAAAATGGAGGAAAAGGAAAGTTTGAAAACAAATGGATAAAATAATAATTTTACATAAAGTGGCACATTTTTATGAAATAAAAATATTGGAAAAGGTGTCAGACAAAATGGTCAGAAATGAAAGTGATGTTTGGGATAAAATCAATGCAAGTGTATAAAGGATAATAAACGATGCTTTTAAAGTGTAACACAAGTTGGGGTCAAACCCCGGGTTTTGGCTTCGGCTGGTAAAAGAAAGTGGAATAATGTGGATATTTGTAAAATATTAAAACACATTAATATGGACTCAGATGATACCGAGATAATTAAGGAGGTCCCAGAGCCCTTGCGTGGAAGACCCAAAATCACTTGCTAGAGCATATGGTTGCATAGTCGGCGGTGTGGAGCCCGTTAAAAGTATGTCGATATTGAAACATTTCCAGAAAATGATAATGAAAAGTGGAACATGTTAAGAAATGGGTTGTGTGGTGAATATCTAAAAAGACAACCTAACTTGAATGAATTAATAAATGTTTCGATAAAGGATAAAGTGTATAAGTAAATGTAAAAGAGGATTAATGTGTGTAAAGTGAAGTGGCTAAATGGGTATTAAAGCAACCTAAAGAGGTTTAACCCATAACATAACACAAGAGTGTGTTTACGAAATATTTTCTAAGGAAAATAAGTATTTTCTAACACAGTGCATGTGTGTGTTGAATGGTGATTTTCAATGAAAATACTTACGTAAAATTGGTATGAGCAAAAGGGTAACTTCGGAGATAGAAATGCTTTCCTTAACAAAAGTACGTTTATTAAAGGTATTTAACTGATGTGTGTTAAATCAAGAAACAAATGTCAAGTGAAGTAAAAAGGAGTTCTTTATAAGATTAAGGGGAATTAATTGAGATAAGTAACGTTTTTGGAATAAAAATGATTTCATGCATTAAAGTGTATATATATATATATACACACACACACACACACACACACACACACACACACACACACACACACACACACACACAAGGTAGTTGCATGTGCACGTAAATATGATGCGTGAGAGTCTCCTTTCTTCCATCCGATTCAATATTACGTCATTGTATTTTTCTCGCTGGGCATTCAACTCATTCCCTCGTCTTTGTTAGGACAGGTTGGGTGCAGTTTCTCATTTTGAGAGCGTTGTACAACTAAGTAACCTTTTTTATTTTTACATTAATGGCTCTATATGGTCGGATTATAGGGATGTTGTCCACATAGTTTGACTTATATTGGAATCGCATATTAAACGAGTGAAGCCTTAGCTAAATAAAACTGGACTAAAAAAATTATTTAGGATGTTTCATTGCACTTCACAAGTAATGCTCGGGTCGGACCGGGTAAACCATGGTTAACCCATAAATCCGAGCTGAGGCGTTACAAATGGTATCATAGCTCTACGTTCAAGGTTCCTTTCTGGAGTGACGTGGTGAGGTCGATAGTGGATCTTTCGACGTCGGTGTTTGTTTTGGGATGGTCACGCTGGATTGATGACGATTTTAGTTCGTGTTCTCTATGGTGGATCCAAAAAGATTAGCACGACGGGTAATTCATTGCGAAATGGAATGAGACCAAGTTAGTTGTCATTAATCACATTTATGCTTATGACTAGATATGTTAATCATTTGCGAGTGTCTGTCTAAGCCATTAGTGAGGACACATCGGTTTTTAGTGTGAGGTGCTTGTTTGTCAACCCTTGATGATGGGAGAGGTATATTTAGATGTTAATAAAACTAAATGACATCCATTAAGTTAGGGACATGGATTGTTCAAAGTCAACTGTAGAGATTTGGGTGACTAAGACACCATGCCTAAGCGGTGTTGACTTGTGATAAGGATATAATAAGTTCCTGGGTGTGGTACTTATGGGTAATTAGTGTCGATGATGTGACTAGACAAACTCGATCCTTGGGTTGGTGTCATGTCTTAGATAATTAATGATTCGGTAGGCATAAGTAACCATGTTGGTCAATACTTGGGGATGTGTACTTGGTCTAAGTCGGTATGATACTATTATTGTAACTAAGTTCCTTAATGGTTGTTGATTAAAAGTTTACCTCGCGATATATGATGAGAGTCGCAGGCAAATTATGGTAAATATGTTATGTATGAAACAATGTTGGTTAAAGTGCCTTGGTAGTGAACTTCAAATAGTCTTCCATGACAGGGTTTTAAAAAATACGATGCAATTTTGAAGAATAGGATCCCTAATGATGTCGGTAATGTAGACCTAGAGGCTTATAGATTGTATATGACATTCTGTATCCTTCCAGAATCCTTAGTAGTGTCAGTCCGGGGTTTGATGTGTGGTCTAGGGAAAAATCTATCTGGGATAAAGTCTTTGGACCTTTATTGGATCTCGAGAAGAGAGTCGTAGGTTAGACCTATGTCACTGTTTTAGACAAAAGGAAAATAGTTAACTTGTTATGATGTCTTGAGGTGTTCGAAGTTTAAGGTGTGCTATGTGTAAAGGCTTGTAAACTAGTGTCTTTATGAATTCTTGATATATATATCGCGGATGTTGAGAAATTTGTGGAGCATTCCTAGGATGAGAGGATCATTGGAGTCAAAACCTCATCAGGTTTTGGTGATTCTTACATTGGGGTGAGCTTGGTATCCTTTGGGGAACTAATCAAATTCAATATTATGGAGTGTTAGTGTTCCAATGGTAGTAGGGTTAAGAGTCATGTGATGATCTCATATTACTAGTCAAAGTTTAAAGGAGTCAAATAGTATTCGTGTCGGAACTTTCATTCGAATTAGGACAAATGAGTGATGTAACCTTCTAAGAGAGATTAGAAGCATGTATCGTGATTGGGCATAATGCTCGGGTGTCATGGGATGACTAGTGTAGGCAATGTAATACTTGATTTTGAGGAGTACTAGAAAATACATTCTGTACTTTGATTGATGATGTCATGTTAGAGACTTGAAGTGGCACCCAAGAGGGATATCGAAGCATGATTATGGTATTGACATATGTCGATGGCATAAGTTAGACTAACCCTATAAAGGAAGGGACTGGTTCTTAGCATGTATTGTCAAACCAGTATAAATTAGGAGATATAGTCCTATATGTTACTTAGTGCCCTTAAAATGCTAATGGCTACTGGGGTGGCCGCCATGTAAATTCAGTTTGGATAGAACCTGGAGATAAAGTCAGTGATAACCTCATGTAGCTAAAGGTTATTATAAAGTGAATGTTTCACTTAATGGGGTAATTCCAAAGGAGAAGTTTGGTATATGATCACGGTATGATAATGTCAATAATAACCTAGGTGTGTTAGGTTGGTCATGATGTCACTAGAGAGGTGGACAAGGTCGTCATTGACAAAGGCGTTAGACATTTTCCAACCAGAGTGGTTCACGTATGTCAAGGATGTAAAGGGAAGGCCTTACCCCTAAGGAGGGAAGTTCAGTGTTTGACTTCCCAGAAGATGATAAGTTCTTATATTGCCTTTATCTTTTGAGGATAAATGGTTGTGATTTGATTCGTCACGGTTGGTGACTAGAGCCAGGGTGCGTGACTAGGTTAATACCCCATGAGAATGTCCGGGAGGAATCGTAGACTTAAAAATGTATGGTGTAGGTTCGCTTGTCATAAACCATATTTAGATGCTTACGGACGAGATTTTCTTTGGATGGTATTCATTCTTTCTGATTACTTATGTCCCTTTTGATTACTATGATCAAGGATTGCGTTCCTATGGTTGTGGTAGCCCGAATTTATACCATATTATGGTACGACACGATTTGACTTGGTAGAGTGCAGTTGGACGTGGCATGGTCAGTGTAGCTCGATAACTGTGTGTTCCCTTATCTAAAGTATCATTGTTATTGCACAAAGTTCAGTGTACAAGTTGATACACATTTGGTTGCACATTTTTCTTATGGTATCCATTCGCCTTAGAATTAGTGTTAGAACTTGACTTGAGGATATCGTATAGTGTTAGAACTTGAGAAAATATAGCACTAAGTGTTGTTTTCCATGATAGGTGGATTGGTTTAATGCCTAGGCAAATGTTCCCTAGTAATACACCTAGAGTGACACCAGGTTCATAAAAGGGTCCTATAGAATGGTGTTGGTTGTACGCATGACTTGGAACTTAGTGACATGTCGCCTTGATGTGAGGGACTTGTGATGCGGCGTTAATATTAAATCTCAGTGAATTTGCTTAGTCAGGAAGATTCAAGAATTTGATGAGACTTGGGATAGGTAGTCCCAAGAATTAAAAGATTTAAGATAATAAATTGTGTGGTCAATTACATGTCATTGATCTTGGGTGAGTGTAGTGTTGCCCTAGTAGTGGTGCCAATATGCTCGGGGGTTAGCAAAGAAACCTTCCGACTTGATTAAACTTTATCATTGAGAAAATGGAGACTTAATAACTATTGTGTAAGCTTAATGGCTAGCCTTGTTAGTGAGTGTCAGAACATGTTGCACGTTGAGTTCTTTAGTGACAACCCCTTGTGGAAGGGCGTGTGATGACTTCTTGGTGATTGAGAACTTCGATGAATTATCCATGAAAGATCTCTATGACTTAGAATAAAGATTAATAATTTTGGGAGTTATTTGGATCGATGGATTAATAATTTCGAGGATGAAATTACCTAAGTAGGGGAGAATGTAACACCCGTCCTGAGACTTTGATCATGCTCATATAATTTGGTGACTCGGTATGGACAAATGGGGCTTTAGACTTGTTGAGTTGGACCATAAGTCAAATTTTGGGAAGCTTTGTGGCCTTCGTGCTTATCAAACCAGAATTTTTTAGGCACAAAGTTTGGATCGGGGAAATTTGAGGTCATTCGAACGAAACTTCTAACGACTTAGGTTTGATCCATTCATCACGCGTGCTGACATCTTGTTAGAACACCTCATTGAAAGGGTCGTTCAATCACCTCAGTGATAAATATCATTTGAACGAATGGAGATGAGTTTGAAAATCTTATCCTTTTTATGTGCTGTTACGATGTGGGTCGTTTGATAACGTGTCGACTTCTCAGCATCCTAAATCATAATCCTGGTAAAAACACTGGATTACCCTTGGCCTAAAGGGTTAAGTGTGAGGGCATTTGGGGAATTTAACCACTTAGGGGTTGTAGAAGTATTTATATGGGGTTTCACTCATTTGAGGATTCCATAATATTTGTTGTCTCTCTCTTTGTAGCTCTTGGAGCTCTCCCCTACCACAAACCACCATTTCCCCACTTTTGCCACCATATTTTATAAGTATTACACCATATATAAGCCTTATACACCCATTTCCACCATTGTCTAGCAAAGCGATGAAATTTGGACTTATTGTTGGGGGTTTTGGGAGAAGAACAAGAAGTAAGAAGGGGCGTTTTCTTAGAGATTCCATGGGAGCAAGCTTGGTGGAGATTGGCCACCGTAGGAGGTGGGAGGTTGCCATTTTCTTCTATCTTTATCCTTCCATTTTTAAACCTTTGTTTGAGGTGGAAGAAAATCTACTCTTAGCTTAAAACTTTCTTATTCCATATTATTCATGTGGTTGAGTGTAAGAGTAGGAGGTATATAAGGTTTAAAGAGGTCATTTCTCATGATTTTCTAGAAAATATGTTAAAGAAAAAGGATAATTTATTAAAGATCCCAAGAGTTTTGTGAAAATGTTATATTTCAAGAAATTTTGACACCTAAAGATTTTGTGATATAAAATGTTTGAAACAGTATTTGTTTTGTTGAAAATATTTAATGGGCAATGCCTAAAAAATTTCTTGTGAAAAATTTGGAATTTTTAGATAAATAGACATTTACTAGAGTTTTGAAGAAATAAAAATGTTTTTAGTTTGAAAAGGATGTTTGTGTCAACATTGTGAAGTTTCTAGAATAAAATATATGTTAGATGTATTTAATAGGATTTTTGGACTTAAAATTCATCTTCTCATGCACATAAACTTGTCGCATTTTGATGATGAGTATATAAAAAAGTTTAATGAAGATTTTTATTGGGTTTAAACATGAAATAAATAAAAAATATTATTTTCTTGTAAAGTAGTCTCCAAAATGCCAAACGATGTCTTTGATAAAGAAAGTGATGAAATAAAGGGATTTTCGACTTGAGATACATGTAATCCAAAGTGTTAAACAAGTGTTATTGAATTAAAGGAATGTAAGAAGTTAATGTGGGTAACTTAATGATGTTTTGGGAAATAACACTTATGAAAATGGAGAAAAAGACAAGTTTGGAAACAAATGGGTAAAATAGTATTTTTACATAAAGTGAAACATTCTTATGGTGGTCCTAAATGAAAGTGATGTTTGGGATAAAACCAATGCAATTGTATAAAGGACAATAAATGATGATTTTAAAGTGTAACACAAGTTGGGGTGAAGCCTCTAGTTTTGGCTTCGGATGGTAAAAGAACGGGAATAATGTGGACATTTGTAAAATATTAAAACACATTAATATGGACTCAGATGACATCGGGATAATTAAGGAGGCCTGGAGCCCTGGGGTGAAAGACCAAAAATCACCGGCTAGAGCAAATGGTAGTATAACCGATGGTGTGGAGCCCATTAAAGTATGCGGAAATTGGAAGATTTTGAGAAAAAGATAATGAAAAGTGGAATATGTCAAGAAATGGGTTGTGTGGTGAATATGTGAAAAGACAACCTAACTTGAATGAATTAATAAATGTTTCGATAAAGGGTAAAGAGGACAAATGAATGTGATAACTGATTAATGTCCATAAAGTGAAGTGATTAAATGGGTAGTTAAGAAACCTAAAGAGATTTAACCCATAATTAACACAAGTGTGTGTTTAAGAAAGTTTTTCAAAGGAAAATAAGTATTTTCTAACACGGTGCTTAGGTGTGTTGAAAGGTTATTTTCAATGAAAATACTAGGTAAAATCGGTATGAGCAAAAGGGTAACTTTAGTGATATAAATGCGTTCCTTAATAAAAGGATGTTTGTTAAAGGTATTTAACAGATGTGTGTTAAATCAAGAAATAAATTTCAAATCAAGTAAAAAGTAGTTCTTTATAAGATTAAGGTGAATTAATCGGTATAAGTAATGTTTTTGAAATAGAAATGGTTTCATGCATTAAAGAATATATATATAAGGTAGTTGCATGTGCACGTAGACATAACATGTTAATGTCTCATTTTTGCCGCTCGATTATATATTGCATTTTTCCCACTTGGCATTGGCACATTACTGCATCTTTGTTATGGAAGGTTAGGTGCAGTTTCGTAATTTTATAGCGTTGTATAGGTAAGTAACCATAATCTGTATGCTTAGATTATGGGGTTTCTACCCACAGTTCCTTCACGTAGTTTGATTTATATTGTAATCGCATGGTAAACCAGTGAAACGTTAACTGAATAAAATTAGACTAGCAACATTATTTAGTATGTTTCATTTCACTTCATATCTAACGCTCGGGTTGGACCGGGTTAACCACAAGTAACCCATTAATTCGGGATGGGGAATTACATATCTTAACTCGATCATCAATGTATGAATGTATGAGTGAGTTCTTGGTAGTTATGAGAGTGTTTATGTGGTCTTCAACCCTTTTGAGGATTCATTATTAGGGTAGCCATAGTCACTAAGTATTGGAAACTACATGGTAGAGGTCTCTAGTAGACCTTGGGACCTTATCCCCTATATGAGGGAGAGAAAAAGGTTTACATCCCTTGGAATACATAAAGAGTTAAGTGTGGTATCATCAGAAGGCCCCTATTTCTTCTTGCAAGAATTGTAATGGGAAATACTTATCCGTTAAATGAAAATGGAAACAATATAACAAGATTCAGGTCATTATGAGATTGCATTGGGAAAGAGCATGCATTGAGTCTTAGTGGCAAAAAGTTGTTGTATGTCAAGCCTTGGGTGGTTATAATTTGATGATACAACATATAAGTGTTATGGAATTCCAAAGGTTCATAACCCATTCACCTTCACCAATGCAAGGTAAGAGGTCCCTAGGTTTAAGAAAGACTTTTACCAGATCGACGTTGAGCCTTAAAGGCCATGGATATCTTTTATAAGGTCCCATAATAGAATTAAAGGTCTTAGGAGCCTCACTATTATCACAAAATACTTAGTTTCTTTATGAAACATCAAAGTCACAAATCAAAGACCTCATAATTAATGACTTAAAGCCTCATACCAACTCAACATACCTTCATATAGCGAGAACTGGCCTCTGAAGGTCCAATGGCCCTTCTTCCTTGTTGTAACTATCATGACATATCATTGGAACATGCTTTGACCATTTCCAGGAAGCCTCAGTTATTTTGACAGCTGTTAAACATTTCGATAAGCTTCTAAAGCTTCTCTAACGGGTAGGTAGAAAGTTTAGACATTTTTCTACCTAGCACTACAACTCACTCCCATTAGCATTGAAGGATGACATCCGCATTAATTGGTTCCATCAACTACCTTACAATAACTATAAGCCTTTCACCAACACTACATGATGAGTTAAAAATGCATTGTCGTGTAAGGACACATGCCATTGTTATCAGTTTACCACAACAATATAAAAGACTTAAACTTTAACTACACTTGTTTATAAGTATAGTGGAGAGTTTGGGTATCAAATCCATAGGGAATTTTGTTTAGAAATCAATTTATTAATTATTTCATGAATAAAAGTGTAAAACATGATAAGAATATTAAACACAATTAACACTAGGCAAATATTAAAACTAAATTAAATAACAAGAATGAAATAGGATTGCATCCCCACCATGGGTAAACAAAATATATTAAGGAATTTCGTTCAAAAACATAATTAATTGAGAATATTCAATTGATTATAAACATCCCACATGAAGAAACCAAACCCAAAAGTGAGAGATAATACTTTCAATTCAATATGGTAATAAATGAATGAATGTTGTAACATCGTTATAAACACTATTGTTGTTTGACAAAGGAAGTTAAATACATAACATTCCAATACCAATACATAAGTCTTCAATTAAACTCTTTTCAAACCAAATCTTAGATTTCAAGCGCAAGAACCCATTAATGGTTGAAACTAAATAAGAAAGCTTGAATTAATGAAGAAGAAAGTGAATAATAACTTTACATACCCAAAATGGGCAAACCCTAGGATTAATAAAGAGAAGCTCCTAAATCAGCTCTCAAACCTAACTAAAAATGAATTCTCTTGAAATAAAAGAGGAGAAAACTATCTATACCAAATCAACTTGTGGCAAAATTATAGAATAAAGGGGTAAAATATAAGGGCCAAATCAATTTGGGTCAGAGCCGAATCGATTTGCATTTTGATATAGCCGATATTGTCTTCTTTCAAATGAATTCAGCACCTATGAGTTTGAATCCTTAGCTGCTTTCCTTATTCACTTGTTTATATTCATGGGAAAAGGTCATAACTGGTTCTTTTTAACTTAGAATGACTCACCACCAGCGGCTATGCGAAGATAACTTATAGAGATACATTTTCATAAAGAGTTCGGGACTGAACCCTTCCCCTGAAGATGCACATTGAGATGAAACTTTTTAGATAGCAACTAAACTTCTCGCTTAGCACCCATAATATCTATAAACACTCAATTATACCTCACAAGGGACATAAACATCAATAATGAAGTTTTTTTTTGGTTAAGGAGCATAAATATAGGAATTAACGGATACAATTGTTCTAGAATGCGCTAGAATAAAAGGGTAAAAAATACAATATTTGAGATGAATCACTCCACCATGTTATTATAGTAGTCAAATATTAGGGCAATCCCAACCATGTTTCCATTGTCCACTCATTCTCTATCCAAGGGAATTAATATATTTGGGAGGCTTTTGAATGGTTGAAGACAGGGAAAATTAATCTAATCAAGCTAAGAATCACCAAAGAAGCAGTTGATGCAGTTAGAGAAATTGCTCATTGCTGTATATTTTACTATCCCACTTTTAGTAGAACATATGATAAAGCCTGGAATACTTCTAACCTCTCATACATTGTATTTTACACTGAGTCCTAAACTAGGAGAAGTAATTACTTAAATAATTCCATTAGTTACTTCCTAAGGATCCTTTGATAAGTAATAAAGACTGTAGACACCTTGGACCTTCTTGGCTAAAGACAAAGGGGCCCATAGATTGTAATACTCTCATTTATAATCTAATGTACAAGAGACACACCTTTCAGAGTGGATATAAGATCCTTAGTTGAGGTCCAAACCACGTTATATAATTATCTATCACTTTGATATGTCTCCCCAATGATCGGTAGGGAGAAACTTTTAGGTATGAGGTCTCAAACAATTTCAACACCAACAAGTTTGACACTGTCTCCGGGAATGATAATTCAATTCAATCAATCACGATAAAACTTTTCCCTTGTTTGAATCAATAATAAAGACAAGCTATCTCACTCTTTTAAGGAGATGGAAGATCACCAAAAAGACCTTCAAAATCAATTCAATAATGTTCTTAGGATAATTCTTTTTCCACCGGTGGTGGCAGAACCAACCACACCTGAACGTACTGGAACTAGGGAAAACCTTGAGCCCCAAATAGTGGGAGAAAATTATTAGGAGGATATGGTCAAATCTCCACATCAATTTTTGACTTATATCCCCATTAGGTATAGGTTATGACTTTTAGGAGATCAATCCTATAGAGGTTCCGGGATATTTAGACTTTGGGATAATGAGATCAAGAAGATGCAAGATAGGTTGGGTAACTTCTCCAATCATTACAATATGTAGACCCATAATACTATAGAGTTATCCCTCCAAAATACATTATGTCCATTATCCAACTGTAACACCCCATAATTTTATTGATTTTTATATTAGGAATTAATTAGGATTAATTAAATTATATTTGGAAAATTAATCAGGTAAAATAAATAATAATTAGCGAGGTAAGGGTTAATATTTATTTATATTGAATATTACTTAATGAATGAGTAATGATAGTGATAAGAAAATATTATGATTTTCGTGAGTGAGAAATACGACAATTACGGTAAATTTAGTCAGGACGCGCATGTCAATTGTATCGGGACTTAATTTGGGAAATAAAATTTAATTTCACTTTTTATATTTCAAATGGGAATTTCGAGTGCGCCAGTGTGTTTGGAAGGGTCAAAATAGTTAGAATAGTCTATCCGGGGTTTAGTTTGGGTCCCAAGCACTTATAGGACAAATCGGCACCCCGGAGGGGTATTTCGATCTTTTGAAATTTTGGGAAATAGAGACCTACAAAAATTGGAGAGTTATATTATCATATACGTAAGGGATTTTAGGGTTACTAGTTACAAGAACAAAGAGAGGACACATTAGGAAGAAAGAGAGCTGCTCCAAGCCCAAGAACTGCCATTTTTGCTCCACCACAACCACCGTCGCATAGATCAGGAGGAGAGGAACCCAACCCTATCATTTTTCTACAAAGATTAAGACCAACATATAGAGGAAAGTATTTATCTTTCTCAATTTTCATTAGATGTATTATCCATGTTAGAGTAGGATTAAATTCTAATGATGGAAATATGAATTTGGTTTGAATTTGACAATTTTATGATGAATTTGGGTAGGAATCGCATGTAGATAGAACCCTTGTATAGTTAGAACATAAAATGATATTATATATGTTATTTATAATTGAAGAAATCTGGGTTTTGATGATGTTCTTTAATAAGGACAATAATTTAGGATTTTCTAAAAATTTAGTGTTAAATAAATTCAATTTCCTTGATTTTCTTGATGATTTGGACACTTATTCACATTATAAATCATTTATATGTGTTAGTATAATATGGATATCAATTGTCGAGAGTTTATCATGGAGGTTTTGAGGGTTGAAAATGGTGGAAATCCATAGCAGCGAAGAACAAAAAATTCCAGGTACAGCGAACCAGTTCCCCTGTCCTCGCAAATCGGTTCAGTTGTACCCTCGAACCGGTTCGCATGTTCCGACAAACCGATTCGAGGTACTTGGTAGTTCTGGGTCGCGGTTGAATTATGTTTTTTTACGTTCGAGTTGGGATTTCTTTTCGACTGAAGATAATTATGGTTAGCAAAGTATGTGGTATATTTTACAATTGATTTCACAAAAATTATGATGAATACGAGTGAACCACATGGTTTAGTTGGATATTAAATGATATCATGTAAATTAGAATGGGTCATAGAGAGTGCGAGTGAACCTAAAATCGAACCAGTAGGAGGAGGATATTATAACTACTGAAATAATCTAACTGGGTGGTTAGGACCCTTCAAGGATGAAATACTTTCTGAAATACCTTAGAGATTAAATAGCACCCTCGGGAGGATACTCGGTAACATATGATGAGAAGTAAAATCCTAACTTAATAATACGTTAAATATTCGTGAATAATATATACTACGTATGAGACAGATATTATAGGTTTAGTGTATACCTATACTAATGTTATATATATATATATATATGCCCGTGCCTGAAGGCACGCTGATAATTTTAAAAGCATAAAGTTGTGCCTTGGTGCAATGGAAAGTGCCCTCGCCAAAGCTACAGTTGGACTCGGGTTCAAAACACAAGAGCAACCTCTTCATATATGGGGGGTAAGCAAGCCGACATCCGCCTATTAAGATCCAACAGTTAAGCGTATTTCCCTTTGATTGAAGGAACGAAGAATTTTTTTTTCAAAATATCAAGTTATGTATAATTTAAGTATAATGTTTTTATATAAAAGAAATAATCGTAAACAATTTAAAAATTGTGGGCGGAGTTTCCTTTGTTTATAGGATTATCCTCCCTGTATAAGAAATAAGTAAATAAACAACAAAACTAATAGAATTCATGAGTCCTTTATTGAGTTCACAAAAGTAAAGATACGACTCAAAATGTATAATATCATTGTCAATAAAGTACAAAAGAGAGACTTGATCATAAAAGTAAAGATATGACTCAAAATGAAAACAACCGTAATAGAATTCATGAGTCGAGGACTTGGGCTTCTACACCTAATGAATACTGAGGTCTCCACGCAAATTGATGTAAACTTATTTCCAGATTGCCACTTCCCCCAATAAGTCCTTGATTGATTTCCACATATATGCACCACATTTGCTTCGATGGGTTGAAGCATGATTCATTTCAGATTTATTAAAATCTCCTGGTGATGAAAAAATTGGCCTTTGCGTGTTGCCCCAAGAGAAGCCAACTTTTCTATTAGAGTGCGCTATGCCCCACTGATATGTCTTGGAATCTTTAGCCCCCCCTATAGCATCTTTGGCTTCTAAATCACACCCTACCCTCAGCAAAACCTTTGAATTGAAGACAAAAGGTATTCTAAATCCCAAAAAATTCTCCTTCTTCGTATAGAATTCTCCAGTCACCAAAGCTGAAACATAGTCTTCCTTATCAAAATGCTGAGTCACTTTGCATTCCAAAATATCTGGAAACAATCCAAGCTTCTGCAGAAGATGGACATCTAAGATAGATATCTGACATCAAAAGATGATTCAAAGTCAGTATCAATTTGTCAAATTTTCCTTGTCAAAAAAAATGTAAGCAACAAATGCACAAATAAGCAATAGACATGGGTGTATGCCGAAGAAAATAATGCACAAATAAGCAACTAACATCTAGTTTAATTCATGTATTCATCCTATTTCAACAGACATGGGTGTGTGCCAGAGAAAATAATGCACAAATAAAAAAAAAGTTTTATCCAGCTTGAACTAAAACACTCTGTTAAACTTCAAATAGAGGCATCCATGGGTTGCTTTTGTTTCTTCCCACTGTACATAATACATGCCTTACTCTAAAAACTTAGTGAGGAATTAGACAACCACTCATCAACGATAATCGTTTGGGTATTAAGAATTATTTGACTGGCCAATTCTTTGTTCCCACGATGGAATCACTTGCGAGACAATTCACATCATTAGAACTACTGAAAACATCGAGTATACAAAATATAACACATTTGAGTTCCTCAGCATTCTCAGCAACAAATTTTGGTAATGGGTGACTCTTTATCCATGTAGGCTAACATTATCATGTAACATAACATTAATAAATGTACTGAAGTAGCTTCATCCTGTGTTCCAATACGATATGAATCAAAGAATGAACTAAATTATCGTAAAAAAATCATAGTTGTAAAAATCACATGAACCATATTAGTACGACATAATTGGAACTAATTGAATCAGACATTCACTAAAAAACATATGATAAGTTTAGTCTGCACATACCATGCCTCTTTATATAATCCTCTTCATGCTTCTTTTGTATAATACATATGATATGTTTTCATCACTAAACCTGCACATACCATGCCTCTTTTATATAATACATATCATAAGTTTGAAAATAACATAAGTTCCACGCTAAACCTGCAGCTAGATTTCGACATACATTTAATCAGGTGAGAGAGTTCTCTTTCGAATACGAAAGAAATAAGTCTCATTGAAGCTCCAACCGGCCTAAAAAAGGGGAAAAAACATTTAGAAAAACATGAAAGGGGATGCATGTTTCCATTATGGACGATAGATGGAAGGCTCTGCCGGTTACAACACCTGAGATGTTACAATTTATCAAATTAACAAATAAATCCACAATTGTTAAAGCATAACAAATAAGTGAAAATGTTTGTAAAGCAAAAAAATAAATCCCAACATTACTTACTGAAAAAAGAGAAAGGAAATAAGTAGTTGACTTGGATATCTAACCCTTCTTCCGCTCAGCTACCAATTACTATTCAGCATATTGATCATCTTAGATTCAACCCTCTCCTTCTTCTCTTTCCCCTCTCATTGATCGTCATAGGCCTTTTGAGCAGCTTCTTCCGCCTTGAAATCCCTGGAAGTGGTTGCTCTAACCATGGAACGATGATCCCACACGAAACATTATAAATGTAACTCCTAGCAGTATCTTGGTGATAGCCTTCAGTCAGGAGTCATGGGGCCCTCCATTTTTGGGTTGAAATCAAATGGACACACCCATACTTGATTAGGACTTTGAGTTGGTCTTGGACCCAACCTACTAGCAGTATCGAGAATGTATTGGGACTTAGAGTTTGTCTTGGACCTAATCTCCTCGGATCGATTTGAAGATTTCGATGAGGCCGTCACCTCGATGAAATAGATGGATTTCTGACTCGGGGACCTTGGTCCGTACAGTTTATAATAAATAAATACACAAATTATCGAGCTTCATCAACATCAGTTATCGACCTTCATCAAGACAACACTCGCAGCGTCTAGCTCTATATATTTCACCCCAAATATATCTTCCTATTGATCTATGAGATTTTGGAAGCAAATTGAATCTCCCATCTTAAATGGACACTCATTGCATCGGGGACATCCTGCACGAATGAACACAACCTCAATATTTGTAAAAAAAGTTAAAGGGAACACAAAATCAAAATTACACATCTTTGCATTATATAATGCTCTCTTAAAAATGGATAAAAACTCAAATACAAAGTATATATTTCCATGTGAATCTTACATCTATTTTTTATCACTGAAGTGCCAAATTTAAATAACGTGCAACAAATATAAATAATGTATATATGCACACATGTATATATGTACAAATTTAAATAACGTTTTTTTGGAACAAATAATGGACTTATTCAAGAAACATTTAATATGCAATGTAACATTTATGGTGTAACATTTCTAAAGAACAACTAAAGATGAAGTCAAAATGCAGTAAAAAATAAATGATAGAAAAAAAGAAGACAGTGGTATAAATCCCCTAATTTAGCACACATGTACTAACCTGAAAGCTATTTTTTAAGTGCACATTCCCCACCTTATGGTCAACTAAATTATGACATATGTCCAGGCTCTCAACCTCTCCATACTTGCTAAGATCCCCAAAGATTGGCCTCTTGGTCTAAGTATGTCTGAACCTGGCATGATATAGTCTGCACTTCTTGGATGCTATTACACCGGCTAGGATCAGACTCCCTGTTTTGCATTGCTGCCACTGTTATATAACAATTTAGTTTACTCTAATGTGCTTTATCAACTTTGTGAACTGCTCAGGCCATACTCTATAGTTGGCATAGTGGAATAAATACACAAACATTGCATAAGAATTAGACCATACATTTGCAAGGAGAAAACGGATAGTAACCAAACACTGCGTAAGGGAGCATCTGAAATACAAATAGAAAATCGCCAAATGCCATAACAGTCATTGATCTACAGCAATAAAATGTGAACCTAAAAGACATTTTATTGCTTACACCATTTTTTTGATCTATAGTTGTAATAGAGTGATTGATTTGTTATTTACAGTTGTAATAGAATTGAAATGACATTGATCTACAGTGACATGCTAATTGACATTTTTATTGATTTACAGTTGCAATAGAGTTGAACTAACATGCTAATTGACATTTTATTGATTTACAATGACTATTGAAATAAATTGATCTTCAGTTGCAATATAGTGATCTACACCATTTTATTGATCTACAGTAATAAAATGGCGTTTTCTTTTATTGATCTACATGAATAAAATGGCATTGATCTACACCATTTTATTGATCTATAGTGATCTACAGTGATCAACGGTAGATCACTCTATTACAACTGTAGATCAATAAAATGGCTTTTAGATCAATAAAGTAGTGTAGATCACTCTATTTAAATAAACTGGTGTAGATCAATTAGCATGTCATTTATAGTTGCAATAGAGTGATTGAATTAAAATGCTACCCTAATTCACATTCATCAACTAAATCTGACGTCAAAGCTGAAACAATGGCCATTATATGCACTTAATTACTGGTAACCAATGTCCAAACATGTTACACAAATGTCCTAAGAAAAAGTTAGATCCACATGCCATAAAAGTCAGGTCTAGGACTCATATCTATTGAAACATCTTAAAAAAAATGCATTTGAGGGCCTAATCTCCAAGATGACTCAAAAATATGTTGAAATTTCGTAATTAATATATGATGGAGTTTGAATAACATATGGTTCCACAGATTGCAAATCACACTCACGAATGGAATTCACATCAGATCCATATCATTTCAAAATGAACACATTCAAAGTTTATGAATATTAGAGAATTTGTGGAAGTTAATTCAAATATGTAATTGTTATGAATTTCACTCATCTTCCAAGGTTTGGGGTATCAAACGACTCTAAGGATATTCAATAAGAACAACCACTATAGTCAACATAATGCACACCATAAAGTAATCGAAATATCATTAAAAAGGTACAAAATATGATTTGTGCTGATATTTGCATAATACTCTATCCCATTCCGGATACATACCTCAACAAATAGATAGTCATGAAAAAAATAACATACATAATATACAATATGAGTCCCCTTAACATATGAATATAAAAGCACATTATAATAACATACTAATATCCAAAGAATGATAATCTAGATTAGTATGAGTATATGTTCAATACCAATGCATGCAAGATCTTGCCCATCATTTAATTTCCAATCCATATCGAATTACATCAACAGGGAAACCGAGGTTGTACTGAGTACCTGATTTAAAAAAGAGACTAAAAAATTGGAATATTTGAAACCAATCTAAAGAATGACAAAGATATGGAAATGTGAAGATATTACCACAACATAAGTTGATAATGAAAGTCGACGGTCGGTTTAGGAATTCCAATTCCCTGCCATCATAAATTTACCATAGTTTATATAAGCAATAAAACCCCCAAATAATATATAACTAAAAAAACTCATCTCAGATTAAATTAGCAAACAAATCTAAATTATTCAACCAAAGTATTTGATTCCCTCTTTAGTTTAAGTGGGTTCCACAATCTAAGAAAGTAACCTCCCCAAAGTAAAAACATTGTGGTATGTGGGCTTCTATTGACATGCAATTCAAGCATCTATATGTCATTAAGAATTTTGCCTAAAAATAAAAACTTATACAGGGAAGTGAGGGAATGGCCAAAAGATTTGTTAGAAATTTACAACAAAATAATGAAGAAATTAGAACTTTTAGTTGGTGCTCATACTGAAGCATGTCTCAAATATGTTTTAGATCAAAGATAATGAGTAACAAAAATAGCTGATGAGTAGATAATTAATGCATTCGATGTGTGAAAAGGTAAAATACATCAAATAAAGCATAAACATGTTTTGAAAAGATGACTTGAACCTGAACCCTAAAATTCAAATCGACTCTATTCCCAAACAACTATAAAAATTCAAAAACTCAACACACCAAAGGACAAACAGATCTCATAAATGCAAATGACATCGTCAATGGTTTGGAAAAAAATAATTCTTGAACTAAAAAAATGAAAAATGACCTGTTCTTTTTAATGGATCTGTACAATACCTCGAAATCCAAAACACAGAAAAATGACCTCTCTAAACTTTCAGAAAAAAGAACTCAGAAATCAAAGAAAAAGGACAAACTAAAGTAATAGAAATAGAAATGTTGTTTTTAGATATAACAAATACATGACATTTATTAACTCCAGAAACCACAACTCGTAATCCCCAAAAATTGAAACACGTACAACACCTTGAAGAATGAGAATAATAGTATGAAAAAATAGATACAAAAACTTAAAATTATATATTTCAATCAACCCAATGAAACGTATGGCGCAAAAATAAACAATCCTACCAAAATAAACATATTATGACCCCATACCTTCTTAGGGCTTCTTGCTTTAATGAATTTTCGATTTCAAAACCTGTAAAACATAAGAAAAACATTGGATCTCTAAGAAAAACATTATATCTGCAACTGAATAGCTGAATAAGTGCAAAGCGTGGATACCACCCAGCGTGTGTGTGCGTGTGTGTAAGAGAGATATATATATTACCTATAGGAGCTTAATGTCGGAGGGTTTGTATTATGGTAGCTTTGGAGCTCGGCGTGGAAAGGATGAGGACATGGGAGGGAGGATGTGTTGAAGTTGAAGAGAGATGAGAGAATGTCGGGGGGTGGGAATAGTGAGAGAAGATAGCAAGAGTAAGAAAATGATATCAAAATGGTATAATACTATTACACCCTTGTTTTTGAATTTTAAAGAGAAAGGAAACAAATTAGAGTGTGTCAAAAGGGGGGGAATCCAAATTTGTAAGGGAAAAATAGGAAGTGCAAAAAAAATCATCTTGATGACATCATTGTTCTATCTTATAACATACATAAGTTTCCTACTTTATTTTATATATATATATATATATATATATATATATATATATATATATATATATATATATATATATATATATATAGATTGTGTAATTACCTATTTGTTGATTTATTATGTGTAAATATACCTCGGCTACTTGCTATCACAGGAGATTTTGCATCATGGACAGTCTTATCCAGATGAGCCCATTGGGGGGATATTGACTTGTACCTCAGAATATAGAACTTAGGGATTGAGAAACACTTGTGTTAATAAGGGTGTGACCGGTCATTTGGGTACGTTAGGTATGTGCATAGCCCAAAGTATTATAACTATGTTCGCCTCGAATATTTGTGATTTGATTTTATGGTTCGAGGGTGATATCTGAACCGATGTCCTTATTTAGTATGTGATGTACCAGGACTTGATAGCAGAGTATGTTCGCACCGCAGGTCTCCACCTAGGGGTGTTGTATACATGTATATGATAAGAGTGATGTGTTTATATATACGTGTGATTGATTCTACTACGAGTGTATGAATAGATAAGTTGGATAATGATATCTAAATTACTCAATGTGTATGAGATCTTAGTCATGAACTTGTGACTCTTAATGAATATAAAGAATTTAAAAATGTAGTATTATATTTTATGGGCAATATGGGCGGGAAAAATAACTTATTAAGTAGGAGAAGAGATGTAAGTCAGGCTAGTTAGGCAGGTAGCATAACTAGGTGGGTTAGAGTCATATGTTTGACGTGCACAATAGCTGAGAGGTGTGGATCTCAAGTGAGATCACGTGGAGATAACATGTATATATCTTATCTTGATTCATTTCAAATACTTGCTAAAAAATTTCACACCATTTTACTTGGGCTCTGACCCTTTTCAAATCCATATTTCTAAAAACATTTTTAGGTGCCCAGCCACAGGAACGCCAGGCATAGGAGTTCCTACATTTGATGTGTTGCAGCTGCTGTGAAAGTTGTAGGACCTTGCTATTAGACGCGTCCACATTTATTCAGTTCTTCTTTATCCTTATCTATCTCAGTCGGGCATGTCACCCACCTCTAGTTGGTTATTATTACAGAGACATTGTATTTTCAGTTATTTCTAGTGTTTGATTTAGACTTTACTTATTGATGACTCTATTAGGATTTTATCTGGAGTGTTATTCCAGACTCATTTATTTAGTTGTTCCATTATCTTATCATCCATCATTTTGTCCTTGGAATGGTGAATGTGATTTATTCAATCTATAATAAATTGCATGTTAATAATAAAGATTAAAATTTGATACCGTGTCATCAGGGTATTAGTAAAATAAATTAAATTTTGATAGTGATGCTAAGAATGACGCCATTAATGATTCCTATTTAATTTAATAATGGAGTGATCACCCAGGATTAGAATAGGAGGGGTTTAACAGATGGTATCAGAGTATCAGTTTCTAGTGTCCTTAGGATCTGCGCAACTTATTGTGTTTCAACGTAATCTTCTTTGATATAGAGCCCTATTAGAAGATTGTTGTATTTCTCCTCGTAAACACGTTTACATTCTCCCGCTACTAAGCATAGTTGATGAGATTCAAATACGAGTTTTATTGGGCTTCGTAAATCGAATAATATGAGACGACCAGTGAGGACCATTAGTAGGACTGCAGGATGAGAGGCTCAATAGCAGACATAGAGTGTTCTGGGAATGGTGGCGGCGATGGGAGTAACCATGATTACTATTGAGGCTAGTGACGATAGGATAATCACTAGGGCGTAATAGTTTCCCCAAACACCATTGTAGAGAATGGTTGTACAAATTCAGACTCACCCATCATAGTCGGTAAAGGGGGAAGTCGGAGGGACCCTTTCGAAAAGCCATCTATTCAAGGAAGAGAGTAAGTGTGATGGGAGAGTAAGTGTGATGGGCCAATGGAAAGAGATAATCCAAAGTCAATTGTGTATGGTGGAGTTCAATGGCACCCTGGATTTAAATTTTGGTTTAAAAATTTTCGCTCATAGGAGTAGTGTCGCCGTGGTGCGAGACACTCACCATATATAAGGAAGTAGATAAGGAATTAATTGAGAAATGTTGGGTGCGGTGTAATTGTGATTTTTTTTATCTACTGTTTAAACAGGGATGAAACGAATGTTTTTGGACTCATCACCAGATGGAAAAATAAAGACCGATGGTGATGAAGAATTTATTTGTTTAAGTGAACTTCGTACCTGAGGAGGTAGGTAGTGGGTAATAAGGTTCTTAAGTCTGATGATGGAATCAAGAGTAGGAGTCGCCAGTATTTCTGGGAAGTCAGTCTTGGACGACTTATACACATAGCGTCAATGATGTACTTTTACAATGTTTATATCAATGCTTCTATGAGAAGGGAGCTAAGTGAGATGGAAAGCTTAGCTAGAGAAGGGAAAGACTAAGGGTAATGGGTGTTAGTGATTCACCATAGAGGGATACCCAACATGGGACCCACTTAAATGATGTAGATCAATGAAATTCCTATCGAGTGACGATGGATTCAATTAGGGCTGCTAGGGACAAAAAGGTCCAACAAAGTTAAAGGAACAACGAGGGTAGTAATCGGGGCCAAGACTTCAAAGTCCGACGATGGAAAATATTGATATGTCCAGTGGGACCAGAGATGGGGGGATAACATAGAATAATGTCCTAGGTGGGGAGTAGGACTACACGCATTGACCCCGTCCGCAACGAGTTAGGATATAGGAGCGAGATGCCAACAGAGGAAATTATTGTAAAAGTTTTTGGATCGGTTTAGACGAGAGTGTTATGTCCAGGAAGCAATTGGACTGCCAATGTTATGGATAATTGAAAGTGTGAGTTTTATCCTATGGTGAATGGGGTATATTTTGCGTAAAATGATAAAACCATAGTATTTCATTAGCACTAAGTTCACGTGTGAGACATGTTTAGTGTGTATCTATAATGTTACTATTGTATGTTTATATTTACCATTGCGTTGCGGGGATCTTTTTGCTTCCATTTGCAGGGGAGCAGGTGGGGACACTGAGAGAATATATTTTAGTGGGTTAACTCATTTTGAGAGATGATATTCGAGTATAAATTATCTTGGGTATACTTTGGTTAGCGACAGTTGAGCGATGGTGGGTTGTTACAGCTAGGCTATCGTGTTCGCTATTCTAGGGCAGTATATGTTGTACAGCGATGAGTCACCTAGAAGAAGGTTAAGTTCACATTTATATTATATCGTAAAGGTGACTGCAGATGTTATAGTTTTCTCGTTATATTTGATCCAAGTGTGTAAGGACTGTATCGAGATGATTTGCAGTATATTAAGTCAACTGTTGAACGGAAAAATTTAGATCTTATCCACCTAGCACGGGAAAACTAGTGATAGTGAGAGCGTCATGTTGTATAACTCCTTAAGTGATGTGGGAGTGGACAGTTAGACTTATACGTTTGGGGATAGAATTTTGGATGTTCTGATCATGTGTGTAGGACCTACGGATCTCGATGACCGACAATGCGAGGTAGTAGTGTATCAGGGGGTTCCTTATTTGGATTTCGCTTGCGAGATTTCCCACGCATGAATCCCATCAAATGTCAGGAGTTGAGAGATGTGTTGGTCACTAGGACATGAGTTACCACTTTAGTTATTACACGTGTATGTGGGTGAAAGCATGAATTGAGGGCTATTATATGATATAAGACCTGTAGAGTCGAGTAGTGCTGCGTGAGGAGCACTGGGGGAAAACTTTTTGCACCACTAGTTAATGGGTGGGGCATTCTCGAGTGGAATTAAACCATTTTAGTAATTTAACTAAGGTTAGCCATACTATATAGCCACACTAAGAATGTGGGGTCAGACTTGAGGTAAGTATGTTACATGTGGAATGTTACAGATGATAGTGCAGTCTTGCTTGGGATATGGGGTGCATGAGTGCCCTGGCTAATTTCACTTTTGGTATCGTCCATGGTAAGGAGTCTTAGAAAGGTGTTGTAAAATTCTTCACATTTATCCCCTTAATTTCGGTATTTTTAATATCCCGTGCGGTGTAAATATCTTGGATTTATCTCATATTTACGCTAGTAACCCTTTTTGGCAAGTATTTCATGATTTGTGTATCTCTTATGTATTTAACAGTTATTTTGTGCAAGAAAGATGGAAAAGAGAACTCAAAATGGTGAAAGAAATCAAGAATTGGAAAGTTCAAGGTCATTTTAATAATTTTTCAGCCATATTCCGGAGGTGGGGCCAACTAAAAAGTTGATTAGCTTTCAATTAGAAGAACACTGAAAAAAACGGAACCTCAATCCGAGATGCGGTGAAGAAGTTATGCAAGTTTGAAGATTGAGAAAGAAATCCCAAAATCTCTGAAAAACAAGGACGATCCAGACCTATTAAAAATAAAAGATCCGGACCAGCCTTTTGTCACGCTCCATATCCATTAAAAAATTAGTCACGCTTTCTAAGTGTGACAAATTTCTAGATACGGGATTTTTATTTTGTCCTTATCTTTTAGCCAAAAAAGTTTTATGTTTTGGGGACTCTTGTAAACGAACTATACCCTATATATTTAGTCGTTAGAACTATTTTTATTCAGATTTCATTCATGTAAAAGCTCCAAAACAAGGAGGAACATATATGCGAAGAATTTACGTAGTTTGCACCTTAAATTCAAGAGCTTTTGTAGTTTTTCTTCTAGCTTTGATTTCTTCTTGCATGTTTTTGTTCTTCAATCTTGGTAACATTTATTTCCAGCACTTTGATTATTATTTCATGCAAGTTAATGTGTTTTTACGTAGAGATTTATAATACCATGCTAGGCTAGGTTTTTAAGGGTTGGGGTTCATGAACCCAGCCCGATGTGGTTTGCATATGTGTAAAATTAGTTCCCTGAATTAAATAAATGATCGAATCATGTTGTGTAGTGATCACAACCGTCGTAGGACTTTTGATCTTGTTTGCCCTAGGTAATCAGGATGCTTAAGAGTGAGACACGAGTGTAACTATAATGACACCGCTTTATTATTACTTTTGATTATATATGGTGAGGGCTGGTACCCTCATATATATAATGCTTGAGATGAGTAAAGACTGGAATTAATCAATTATCTAATTCATATCTAGTCTTATACCCGATAAATATACTAGGAGTTGGGGGATTGTGTCCCTACCTTAATTTTCCAATTAGTTTTAGTTAACTTCTTTATTTCCCCCCTTTTCCCTTTCTTATCCCATCATCATCTTTTACACTTTATTTTTGAAGTAATAAATCAATTAAAATCTATCAAACATTTCCTATGGATTCGATACCCATACTCGCCACTATACTCCATAAGAGTGTAGTTAAAGTTTTTTTTTTGTATTGTGGTTGGAAGACGATTATCGTATTACAAGAACGCTCGGTTCTCCACTAGATCAAAATGGTGCCGTTGCTGGAGAGTGTTCTGTTATAGATTATAATTGATTTACTATTTGGTAAAAAAACTTTCTTTTGTATTTTTTTCCGTTTTAACCTTTTTTGTAGGCTTGCACAATTGAGCGACAAGATACGTTGAATCCTTAGCCACACACCTATTTAAGTGGATTGTCTGTTTACAAACTATTCGATAATGATGTCTTTTCATAGTGAGTTCGGTAATTATAATGGTTCATATGGTAATAGTTTTCAAAAAATTTATTTTCAAGAATCTCTGCCTCGACCTATTAAAATGGGTGAGTTGTTCTTAATTCATGAATATGAAAGGCTTGAAAACTAATATTGGGAAAAAAATCATTTTTGGGTGTAAGAGTTGCATGTATTATTCGAATCCAATGACGACTTTTCATCCGATATTTTTGAAACTAAAGAACGTTTTCAACCAAATGAGGAATCCGAGGTTATAGAGCCAAGGAATCCTACTTTGGAAGAAAGAATGTTTTTTCGAATCAAATAATTACTCGATTTTCTTTCGACCCAAAGCACAATATTGCATCCTGTTACGAAAATTATCTCACTTTGCGATGAGAAGCGTTCTAATTTGGAAAACAAAGAGGAGGTTGAGACTTGTGTGTCACCTCCAATTTTTGAAGAACATCTCATTGAAAATCAGTCTTGCTCCATTGAAATTCAATCTCCAAGTGATGACGAATCACTTGAGGTTGAATTTATTTCATCACCATTTTCGTTTAGCGTTATTGAACCATTAGAAGTACCGCAAGATTCCTATGAGTCGGTTGAAACTTTTGAAACGTTTAATCCTTTTACCGACGAGGACTCTTTACTTGAATTGTTTTCCAATATTGACTTTCCCTATTTGTGTGCCCCGCTTCCCATCTTACTTGAAAAATCTTTGGAAGGTGATTCTATTTTTCTTGGATCCCAATTGTACTTGTCCCCCTAGCATCCAAATCCCCCATCATCACTTTAAAAATTTAATTGGTGATGGATCATTTTTTCCATCTCGTACATGCCTTCCGTTTTTCAACAAAATTCTTATTTTTCGGGAGTAATGCATCCTAATGAGGGTACCCCGATTATCCCTCAAAGTCAAATTGTATTTTGGGTGGACCTTCAAATTTTTTGACTTCTAGTGTATAAATTATTAGAAGTTAAAATCATAGGTTGTACATAATAACCTCTTTTTTCCTTTTCCTTTTTGTATAGTTTAGAGTAAGTAATTAAATTTTTTGTTATTCTTTTTGTTATGTTTGGTTCTAACGTGTTTTGTAGATTCATTGGACTCGGACTTATCGGAGATCGCTCGATTTGGGTAATATCTTTCTTTTCATCTCTTTATGTTGTGTTCTTGATTTGCATTGAGGACAATGCAACATTTAAGTCAGGAATTGTGGTATATTCTTCCCATTTATTGTTTAGTTTCATTGACTCAGTCACATGTTCGTTCCAAGTGTTTTTTTAGAAAATTTTAAAAATTTCAAAAAAAATTGAAAAAGCCAAAATATTTTTCTTCAAAATAAATAAAAGTTGGAATTTAAAAATTTCAAAAATATCACTAAAATTTTGTTTGAAGTCTCAAATTTATAAAATTTTACTTGCACTAAGACAAAATTGATGAAATTGAGCGAAAATTGATGACTTTACGAATAAGTGTGGAGATTAACTAAGCCGGTGATATTTCGAGCTTATCACTTTTTGTGAGGTTTTAAATCAATCCGAGTTAATGGTTAATTCAAAGATATTTTTAGAATTTTAATAAGTCGTTGATGACCTTTATTCCCTTGTTTTGATCGGTTACGTGAAATGTGTGAGATGTCGTCTTAAAAATGCGCTAAAATATCTCAAAACTAAATTTAATGTAGAGACGCATACGGTAATATGATTAGTAATTCGGATAATGAAGTAGGCCATCGTTTGTTACATAAAAAGATTAGCCATAGAAAGTCGTGAACAATTCATCCCTTTGCAACCCAATTTGAGCCTAATAAATTTTTTTTCTTTTTGTTTGATAACCGAAAAAACCCAATTAGCCCGGAATTGTGAAAATGAAAATTCATAAATTTAGTCCAAAAAGGTGCGATAAAAAGGGCAAGAAAAATAGAAAAAGTGCTCAACAAAAATAACACGAAAAAGAAAAATAAGAAAAGAAAAAAATAGAAAAAGAAGAGAAAATGAGCAATAGCCCGAAAAAAGCACAAATGGACATCATAAATGAATTCTCCAATTCCAAAGTCCCCACCATTTTCTTTTTACCCAAATACACCTTAAAAACAAGAAAGTCTTAAGAGAGTTCGAATTACGAAATTGTCTACCGTGTAGAGAGATAAGGCACAAAATATAATAAAAGAGATTACATGGCGCGAAAAATAAATGATGTTTCCCGTTTTCCTATGGCCATATTCCGGTGAAGGGATCTTTTCATCTAAAAAATTTCCATCTTTCAAAATGGTGTGCATGAATTTGTGTCCATCATATTTACTCTTATAAATCATGCATATCGAGAAAAAATAGTCATATTCCGAGTGATTCGTTTGTGAGTGTATCCATGAGAATTGAAATCAAAACGAATTTTTGAGAAGTAACGTAATGATTAATCGGTGAAAATTGGCGGTTTGGCTTTTGGCTTCACACACACACTATGATTTGGGACTCTTGAATATGAATTTGGGATGACCATTTTTGGAGAGTTTAAATTGTGCAATTTTTAAGTATTTTGATTTCTCTTTGAGTCAATAACGAATTTTGTGGGTATATTCACTGCAAACCCCCACGAGACACCACTCGTCCTACTAGGGTAACCGAGGGGTTTAAAGACTTGTTGCATACGCTAAATGCAATTGCTTGCCCCCGAAAAAGGTATTCTATCCTAATAATTTTTTTGAATGGTCCTTAACTCATGCTCTTATGCTTTTACATTTCTCGGAACGCGCAAAGTTCTATGTTATGGGGGTTTGATTAGGCATAAATTCTTCACATTTATACCCTTAATTTCGGTATTTTTATTATCCCGTGCAGTGTAAGTAGCTTGAATTTGTCTAATATTTATTCTACTAACCCTTTTTGGTAAGTATTTTGTATTTTGTATATCTCTTATGTGTTTTACAGGTATTTTATGCGAGAAAGATGGAAAAGAGAACTCAAAATGGTGAAAGAAATCAAGAAATGGTAAGTTCAAGGGAATTTTTGTAATTGTTCAACCATATTCCATTAATGGGGACAACTAGAAACTTGAATATCTTTCAATTACAAGAACACTGAAAAAAACGGCACCTCAATCCGAGTTACGGTGAAGAAGTTATGCAAGTTTGAAGATTGAGAAAGAAATTCCAAAATCTCTGAATGAAATACAAGGGCGATCCGGACCTATTAAAAATAAAAGATCCGGACCGGAATTTTGTCACACTCCAGATCTATTAAAAAATTAGTCACGCTTTCTAAGTGTGACAAATTTCTAGATACAATATTTTTCTTTTATCCTTATCTTTTAGCCAAAATAGTTTTATGTTTTGGGGACTCCTTTAAACGACCTGTAGCCTATATATTTAGTCATTAGAACGTTTTTTTATTCAGATTTCATTGATGTAAAAGCTCCAAAACAATAAGGAACATCTAGGAGATGAATTTACATAGTTTGCCCCTTAAATTAAAGAGCTTTTCCAGTTTTTCTTCAAGCTTTGATTTCTTCTTGCATGTTCTTGTTCTTCAATCTTGGTAACATTTATTTCCAACACTTTGATTATTATTTCATGCATGTTAATGTGTTTTTACGTAGAGATTTATAATACCATGCTAGGCTAGGTTTTTAAAGATTGGGATGCATGAACCCAACACGTTGTGATTTGCATGTGTGTAAAATTAGTTCCCTGAATTAAATAAACGATCGAATCGTGTTGTGTAGTGATCATAACCGTCGTAGGACTTTTGATCTCGTCTGCCCTAGGTAACCGGAATGCTTAAGAGTGCAACGCGAGTGTAGCTATAATGACACCTCTTTATTATTACTTTTTATTATATATGGTGGGGGATATTACCCTCATATATATAATGCTTGAGATTAATAAAGACTGGATTTAATCAATTAACTAATTCATAACTAGTCTTATACCGATAAACATACTAGGAGTTGGGGGATTGTGTCCCTACCTTAATTTTCCTATTAGTTTTAGTTAACTTATTTATTTCCTCCATTTTCCTTTCTTACCCCATCATCATCTTTTACACTTTATTTTTGAAGTAATAAATTAATTAAAATCTATAAACATTCCCTATGGATTCGATACCTAGACTCGCCACTATACTCCATAAGAGTGTAGCTAAAGTTTAGGTTTTTTTGGATTATTTTAGGAAGCCGATAATAATGATTATCATATTACATGAACGCTCTGTTCTCCACTCAATCATGGGGGAGTCAAGTTGTATAACTCCTTTAGTGATGTGGGAGTGGACGGTTAGACTTGTACATTTGGGGATAGGATTTTGGATGTTCCAATCATGTGTGTAGGACCTACGAATCTCAATGACCGACAATGCGAGGTATTAGTGTATCGGGGGGGTTCCTTATTTGGATTTCGCTTGCAAGACGTCCCACGCATGAATCCCAATGAATATTAGGAGTGGAGAGATGTGTTTGTCACTAAGGCATGAGTTACCACTTTAGTTATTACACAATTATGTGGGTGAAAGCATGAACTGAGGGCTATTCTATGATGTAAGACCTGTAGAGTCGAGTAGTGCTATGTGAGGAGCACTGGGGGAAAACTTTTTGCACCACTAGTTAATGGGTGGGAGAGTCTCAAATGGAATTAAATCATTTTAGTTAGGTAAATGAGGTTAGACATACGATTTAACCACACTAAGAATGTGGGGTTAGACTTTAGGTAAGTGTGTTACGTGTGGAATGTTAGAGATGATTGTGCAGTTGTGCATGGGATATAAGGTGATTGAGTGCCCTGGTTAATTTCACTTTCAGTATCGTCCATGGTAAGGATTCTTTGAAAGATGTTGTAAATGTGTTTGTAAGACATCTAGAAAAATATGAGAAAATGTAGAAGAGGCTGAACATGGTTAGAGGAAAGGAGATAGTCTGATTGTGTGTGTGTCACAAAAAAACTCCCACAACCGAAGTAAATTGAAAGGTGACTCAAAATAAATTGGGAATAAATGGAGTGTCACCTAGTTGAACGCGTAGAGTGGTTCGCCCATAGATAGGTCGTTAAAATTCTAACATATGGAAAATATCCTAGGAAGTGCACAGTTTTGGAGCAAACACAAAGACCATGATTTTGTATATCACGAAAAATGGGGAGTAAGATGTTTCGCATGATGTGAGATGTTGAGTGTGATAATTTCAGAATGAGTGTGAAATAGAGAGGCCATCTCCGAGTGTGCTCCTCGAAAAAGGAAAAAAATGGTCTGATTCAACTGACCCGAATGTTGTGATAGATTCACAATTCTAGGGACAAAATGGATACGTGGATTGGTAGAGTTCATTATTTGATTACCAAAATCACGGAGAGGTCCAGATTTTCTTTTGGTGACGAAATGAGTCGACCAGGAACGAAATAATTGTGATTTGTTTGGGGTGTGCTATACTATCGAGTAGTACGCTCCGCACGTTCTTAAAGAGAAGAAATGAACCGGCACAAGGTGCCGCCCAATAGTGTTATAAATAAGGACGAGACCCTTGAGCCCCACCTTGGATATGGAGTGTCAGGAGGCGATGAGCACATAGTTGCACCTTGATCTAGACGTGTCAACGGTAGGCCAATGGATAATCGGGAGGGATGACATAGAATGTGGAAAAATGCGAGGATGCATGTTTTGGACTTTTGGAGTAATTAGGAATATTAACTCCAACTGGTAAAGCTGCATATGATGACTATCAGAATATTAATTGCGAAGTGAATTTCGAGGCTTCATAGGAAGAAATTTTTGCGCACCCATAGGATAGTAAAGAATGGGGGAAGTAACAAGTTTCTTGAAACTGGAGTGATTCATGGCCCGTCGACAAGGATTGAGTTAATCCTGATCATTTTTGTATATTTAAAAAACGTAGTGAGAGTACATTGATGTGAACCAAATTTTTGAGGCCCGACATGAGTAGTCAGGGATTACTGAGGATGTGTCCCGTGAGGAGAGATGGCTTGGTATGACAATAAGTGATATTTATACCTATAGAAGTGAGGCATTTCTAACATAGGTATGATAGATCCCGTGGAGTATAGGATCATCTCTTGAGACATTATTATCCAATTCATGAGAGTTTTGTGTGTCACTATATAAGTAAGACCACAAGCACATGGGAATATCTCGGCATGTTAAGGTTTGAATGGACTTGTCACTAATCGTGGGTTGTAGTGAGTGGTCCTCCAATCAAAAGGGTACAATTGGTGCGTGTATAGTCGAAATACCAAAAGATTTTTTCGAGTAAATTTTTTAGGATACATTCAGATGGAGTTGTGTGCAAGAATCTGAGTTGATGATATGGGGTACCATAGTGCCGACGAGTCTACTTGGGGTCTCGAGGATGAGATGCGCGACAAATACCCAAAGTTATTCATACCAGGTATTTCTTTTTCCAAATTTTGGAACGACGTTCTGTTATTAGGGGAAGTATGTAACACCCCGTAATTTTATTGATTTTTATATTGGGGATTAATTAGGATTAATTAAATTTTATTTAGAAAATTAATTCGATAAAATAAATATTAATTAGCGAGATAAGGGTTAATATTTATTTATACTGAATATTACTTAATGGATGAGTAATAATAGTGATAAGAAAATATTATGATTGTCGTGAGTGAGAAATACAACAGTTATAGTAAATATAGTCAGGACGCGCGTGTCAATTATGTCCAGATTTAATTTGGAAAATAAAATATAATTTCACTTTTGATATTTCAAATGGGCATTTCGAGTCCTCTAGTGTGTCCAGGAGGGTCAAAATAGTTAGAAGAGTCTATCTAAGGTTTAGTTTGGGTCCCGAGGCTCTTATGGGCCAAACCGGCACCCTAGAGGGGTATTTAGATCTTTTGAAATTTTAAGAAATAGAGACCTACGTAAGTTGGAGAGTTATATTATCATATACGTAAGGGAATTTAGGGTTACCAGTTACAAAATCAATGATAGGCTACAGGAGGAAGAAGGATAGGTGCTCCAAGGCCAAGAGCCGCCATTTTTGCACCACCTCGACCACCGTGGCGTAGATCGGGAGGAGAGGAACCCAACCCTATCATTTTTCTACAGAGATTCATACCAACATATAAAGGGAAGTATTTATCTTGCTGAATTTTGATTAAATGTATTATCCATGTTAGAGTATGATTAAATTCTAATCATGGAAATATGAATTTGGCTTGAATTTGAGAATTCTATGATGATTTTGGATAGGAATTGCTCGTAGAAGGAACCCTTATATAGTTAAAACATGAAATCGGATTATATATGTGATTGATAATTGAAGAAATATGGATTTTGATGATGTTGTTGAATAAAGATAATAATTTAGGTTTTTCTAAAAAATTCATGTTGAATAAATTCTATTTCATGGATTTTCTTGATGATTTGGAGACTTATTTACGTTACAAATCATGTATATGTGTTAGTATAATGTTGGGTATCAATTTATGGGAGCTTAGGATTAAATCATGGAGGTTTTGAGGGTTAAAAATGGTGGAAATCCATAGCTTCGAAGAATAATAAATGCTAAGTACAGTGAATCGATTTGCCTATCCTCCCAAATCGGTTTGGCTGTACCCTCGAACCAGTTCGCATGCTCCCACAAACCGATTCGAGGGACCTGGTATTTCTCGAATGGGGTTTAATTAAATTTTTGTAGGTTTGAGTCAGGATTTCTTTTTCGAATCAAGAGAATTATGGTTAGCAAAGTATGTGATATATTTTACAATTGATTTCACAAAATTATGATGAATATGAGTGAACCATGGGGATTAGTTTGATATTAAATGATCTCACGTAAATTAGAATGGGTCACAAAGAGTGGGAGTGAACCTAAAACCGGACCATTAGTAGGAGGATATTTTAACTACTGAAATAATCTAATGGGGTTCGAAGATGAACTACTTACTGAAATATGTTAGAGACTAAACGGAACCCCACGGGCAGTGGGGGATACTCGGTAACACACGATGAGAATCAAAATCGTAACTTAATAATACATAGAATATTCGGGAGTAATATATATTACGTATGAGACATATATTACAGGTTGAGTGTATACCTATACTAATGATATATATACATAGGTTGTGTGATTACCTATTGGTTGATTTATTATGTGTAAACATACCTAGGCTACTTGCTATCACGGGAGGTTTCACGTCATGGACAGTCTTATCCTGGTGATCCCATTAGGGTGATATTGACTTGTGCCTATGAACATATAACTTAGGGATTTAGCACCACTTGTATGAATAAAGGTGTGACCGGTCATTTGGGTGCATTAGTTATGTGCGTAGCCCAAAGGCTTAGAACTATGTTTACCTCCAATATGTGTGATTTGATTTTATGGTTTGAGGGTGATATCCGAACCAATGTCCTTATTTAGTACGTGATGAACTAGAACTTGATAGAAGAGTATGTTCACACTACAAGTCTCCACCTAAGGGTGTTTTGTGTGTGTGTGTGTGTGTGTCTATATATATATATATATATATATATACGTGTGATTGATTCTACTACGAGTGCATTAATAGATAAGATGGATAGTGATATCTAAATTACTCAGTGTGTATGAGAACTTAATCATGAACTTATGACTCTTAATGAGTATATATAATTTGAAAATGAAGTATCGTATTGTATGGGAAATACGGGTGGGAACAATAACTTATTCAGTGGGAGAAGAGATGTAAGTCAGACTAGTTAGGCGGGTAGCATAACTAGGTGGGTTATAGTAGTACGTTAGGCATGCACAATATTTGAGAGTTGAGGATATCAAGTGAGATCACATGACATGTATATAATATATTCTCTTAATGCATTTTAAATACTTGCTAAACGTTTTCACAATGTTTTACTTGGACTCTGACCCGTTTGAAATCCATTTTTGTAAAAACATTTTTAGGTGCCCAGCAATAGGGACGCCAGGCATAGGACTCCCTACATTTGACGTGCTCCATCTGCTGTGGAAGTTACGGGACCTTACTATTAGATGCCTCCACATTTATATAGTTCTTATTTATCCTCATGTATCTCAATCGGTCATGTCTCCCATCTCTAGTTGGTTATTATTTATAGAGACACTGTATTTATTGTTATTTTCAGTATTTGATTTAGACTTTACTTATGGATGACTATATTGGAATTTTATCTGGAGTGTTATTTGGAACTCATTTATTTATTTACTTCATTATCTTATCATCCATTATTTTTTGCTTGGAATGGTGAATGTGATTTATTCAATCTATCTTAAATTGCGTGTTAAGAATAAAGATTAAAATTTGACACCGGGCCATTTGGGTATTAGTAAAATAAATTGAATTTTGATAGTGAGGATAAGAATGACACCATTAATGATTCTTGTTTAATTTAATAATGGACTGATCACCCAGGATTAAAATAAGCGGGGTGTCACACAACCTAGGTCCAATACTCTACTCTTTTACCTAAGTGAGGATGCCTAGTATTGAACCCTTTGATGGGTCCAAAGATCCCATCAATCACTTAGATACTTACAAATCACTCATTCTTCTCTACGATAACCTAAATAAGGTCCTAAGTTGAGCCTTCTCGACTACTCTAAGGAGTATGGCTAGGAACTAGCTAGTCAAGCTTAAACGAGGGACCATTTGAACCTTCACTAAGTTGGCCAGATCTTTTATCAGCCAGTTCATAGGAGCACAAAAGATGAGAAAATAATTTACTTATGTCCTCTACTTAAAGAAGAGGTCCAACGAAGCCTTTAGAGAATATTCTAAAAGGTTCAACCAAGAATCTCTACAATTTGATGACCAAAATTACACCATTTGTATGATTTCCTTCATCTCAGATTTTACATCACGGGAGGTATTAACGTCCTTTCAAAAAAACCTCTTAGTTCATGACCGAGCTATTAAAGGAGTTTATAATTACATGAATGAGGAAGATAAAGTCCCTGTATGATGCACCATTGACTCCCCTCAATAGGGGAAGATAAAATATGTTTTTCTCCCATCTTGGGGAGTCCTCTAAGGTAACTAAGGACAAGAGGAGGAAAGAAAAATGCCCCTTAAAAGCCAATCACTTCACTCCACTCATAACCACCATATAATAGGTCTTCTCAAATGTGAAAACACAAGAACTCCTACCTCCTCCTAAGCCTATGAGAGCTTGGAATGACAGGAGGGAAAAATCTGAATACTATCAGTTCTATAGAGATCATGGACACAATAGCAGTGACTGCGTGCGACTCAAAGAAGATATCAAATGAGTAATTAAGAGGTGATATATTTAAGAATTTATTTCTAAGGAATTTGAAAAATATTAGCACAATAACAAGAATAAAGACGAAGCACCTTTGATAGACAAAAATAATATCTCAGGGGGATTCATCGATGGTGGGCCCTCCTCCACAACTTGAAAATCTCAACTCAGGAACATAAAGTAGGGGGGCTTGTTATCAGAATAAATAAGCAAAGGAATCTCCCATGATGATATTTTTTGTATACAAACCTCAAAATAATGCCCTTCCCACAGGACGACCCTTTAGTCATCATTGTGATCATGGGAAATGTGAATATAAAGAGGGTATTAGTTTATACTTAGATCTTAGCAAACATATTGTTCATAGATGATTGCAAGGCCATGGGACTCCCCATGAAGCAAATCCAATCATACAGTTGGCTCCATCATACAGACCTATTATAGGGGGTACATCATTATTTCCTATACAGTTGGCTCCAAGGATTACTGCTCCACCATATGGAACAAATTTCTAATGATGGAATTTCCCTCATCCTATAATGTGATCATGGTAAGAACTTTGCTCAAATTTAATGCGTTGGTATTTACTTGAAGTATGTTAATGAGGTTACCAACTCCAATAGATGTGGGAGAAGTGTACAGAGATTCAGAGAAAGATATGGAGTGTTATAACACTTCTATAAAAGAAAATAAGAGACCACTAGAGACCGCCCAATGTTTTTTGAGGTCCCAAAAAGATCCCAGAGATGTGATAAGGTCCTCATAGGGGTTATGCCTCCTCCACCGAAAGTGTTAGAGCTCCCACGATAGAGCTTAGGCATATATATGATGAACGTAAATACTATAGATCCATGTGATGAACAAAAGGAACAAATGGGTGAGGAATATGAGGCTTTCATCACCATTTTCATCAATGAAGAAGATCCCACCAAGGCCATTCAAATTGGGGTTGGTAAGAGCTCCACCCTTAAAGAGGAATCGACCTAATTCTTGAAGGGAAATTGTGGCTGTATTTTCTTAGAGCCGCTCGGACATAATTGGGGTAGATACTAATGTCATGGTCCACCACCTCAGTGTGGCCCTAAACCATAGGTTAGTATGCTAGAAAAAGAGGGTCTTTAACCCCAAAATAAATACAACTTCTACTAAGGAGGTTGACAAGCTCTTAGATTCCAACGTCATCAAAGAGTTATAATATCCAATATGTCTTTCTAATGTGGTAGTGGTGCCCAATGACAAAAGGAAATGTCGGATGTGCATAGGCTTCACTGACCTAAACAAAGATTGTCCTATGGATTTCTATCCCTTACCTCATATTGACATGTTGGAGGATTTAACTATTGTCTATGAGAATGTCTTCCATAAATGAGGAAAATGCCTCATTTATCATTAACAAAGGTACCTAATCCTACAAAGTTATGCCTTTTGGACTAAAAAATTTAGGTGCTACCTACCAGAGGGTGGTGAATTCCATCTTCAAAGATCTAATCGACAAATCCATGGAGGTGTATGCCAAAGATATATTACTCAAGAGTCTGGAGGCTTAAGATCATGTGCAGAATATTAAAGAGACCTTCACCATCCTTAGAAGTAATCAAATGAACCTTAACCTGAAAAAATATTCTTTTGTGATAGATAGAGTCAAGTTCCTGGGCTTTATGGTCACTATATATATAGAATTAAGGCTAACTCGTAGAAGGCCCAAGATCTTCTAGACATGGAATCTTCAAGGCTAATTAAAGAGGCCCAAAGCCTTATTAGAAGAGTTTCCACCTTCAAATTATTTATCTCCAAGTCCACATATAAGTGATTTCCTTTCTTCAAAATATTAAATAAAGATTTTTGATGGATTCCAGAGGCTGGGGAAGATTTTTAGAGATTGAATAGGTACTTGTGATACCAGTCTCTCTTATTCTGCCTCCCCCAAATCGTATTGGGGAAATCTTGTACTTATATCTTGCCTCCCCTAACCATAGTCATCTCACTATTTATTAGAGAGGAATATGGGGTATAATACCCTATATATCATGTCAACAGAGCTTTGCAAGGTGTTGAAAGAAAATTCCCAAAAATGTAGAAGCTTGCTCTTTGTCTGATTACCTAGGCCTAATGTCTAAGGGTCAAGTGGTGTGTGGAGCTGGTGAAATTTAATATCAAGTATAGGCTAGGACGTGCCATGAAAGGTTAAACCTTATCCAATTTCATTACGTAGTCCATTAACTTGAGGGAGGTAGAAGAAGAGATTAAAGGTTAAAAAAAATAAGGAGAGGTGCCAAAAGAGCCCAAGAGACAGACCATAATTTCCCAATGTGGGTATTGGATGTGGATGCCTCTCCAGCAACTAATGCAATGAGTCTTGAATTCATCTTGTTATCCCAATAGGAGGTAAATTTATATTTCCCTTCATTTTTAATTCAAAGCCTCCAATAATGAGGCAAAGTATGAAGCTTTCGTGGCAGAACTATGCTTGTCCATCCACTTAAATGAAAGAACAAGTTGAGGCTATTAGAAACTCTTAATTGGTAGTCAACCAAGTCACTGAGGTCTATGAGGCCAAAGGTGTCGAATGGGTTTGGCAATCACGAGGCACTCTGTCAAAACAAACCCCAAGTTCATCATTAAAAGTGTGCATAGGGAAGAAAATTTTAAGGTTGACCATATTACATGATTATCCCCATCTGATGAAGTATACCCGAATGTTTTATAGTTACCTTGGACTAGACAAGCATTACCCAGTTCCAAATTGACATTGTTAAAAAGGATCAGAGATCAAAATAGAATACACCCATCAAGATGTGCCTCAAAGATGGGGTCCTGCCATAGGACAAGCTCGAGGCCAGATGCCTAAAGTCCTTATCATCAAGGTACTATTTGGAGAACGACGTCCTGTTTAAAAATGGATACTGCTTAGCACCTCAATAATGTCACAGTCCTCTTAAAGCCAGCTATATCCTTAAAGATCTCCACAGAGGTGATTGTAATTCCCACACTGCCCCTAAGACCATGGTCTACAAGGTCTTGAGTCAAGGACACTTTGGTCCCACCTCTAGCAAAAGAGCTAAGGACTTGGTACAACGTTGTATAGGTTCTAAAGGTTCATCTTTGTTATTAAGAAAACAATAGAGAAAATGCACACAAAGCTAAATCCATGGCCATTTGTTCAATGGGGAGTAAATTTGGTAGGTCCTCTGCCTCTCAGCAAAGTTCAGAACAATTATTGCATTGTGGTGATTGATTTCTTCACAAAATAGGTTGAGGATGAACCCCTGGCTACCATCATCGAGAGAAAAACTACAAACTTAATCTAGAAGGATATCATTTAGAGGTTCAATTTTCCAAGATCCATCATCGTAGACAACGGGAATTAGTTTTATAACCCAACCTTCAAGTACTTTTACTCAAATTATGGGAGCAATAACCACTACTCACCACTAGGCTATCCTTAGGCAAACAAGCAAGTTGAAGTAACCAACTAGACCATCTTACACAATTTAAAGAAAAATATAGAGAAAGCCAAAGGTCTATGGGTTGATAAGCTAATGAACATCTAATGGGCTTATAGAAATCGTTAGAGGTCCCATAGGAAAAACCCCAACCTTTGGCACTGAGGCCGTTATCCCCACTGAGATCAAAATTCAAATACATAGGGTAGCTCAATTTGAATCAGAAACTAATGTTAATGGGATTAAGAGGTTCCTAGATGATATGGAAGAGAGGAATAAATCCATACTGATTAGGGTGGTAAACTATAAGCATAAGAAAACCTCTTACACGAATAAGAAAGTTAACTACAAAGAATTAAAAGTGGGTGATTTGATCCTAAGGGAGGTCTTTATTACCACTATAAATCCAAGAAAGGAAAGTTGGACCCTAAATGGGAATGACCCTATGTAGCAACCAAGATGGCAAGGCTAGGCTGCTAATGTTTAAAAGACATGGAGGGCTATGAGATTCCTCACCCTAGGAACATAGAGCATCTTAAGAAATACTTCCAATGATGCACTCTATTATTAAAATAAAATCAAAAGAACCTGATTTTTTCTACCTCCATATCTCAATGAAATGTTTATGTGAGTTACAAGGCTTCAATCCTTGGATCCAAATTAAACATAAGGTTTAAGGACCTAATATGATTTACAAGGATTCAATCCTTGGCTCCAAATTAAACATGAGGTCTAAGGACCCAATGTGAGTTACAAGGATTAAGTCCTTGGCTACAAATTAAACCTAAGGTCTAAGGACCCAATCTGAGTTGCAAGTCTTTGATCATCGACTCCTAAGGTCTCTAAGGTCATAAATAATCTACCAAGAGTTGCAAGGCATTCATCCTTGGATCAAATACATAGTCTAATGTCTAATGACCCTTGAAATACTAAGGAATAATCAAGGCTTCTATCCTTGATCCCATCAGAGTTAACTAAGGTCTAAAGGCCTAGAAGGGTAGCTAAAAAGTCTATTTTTGCACCTAAAATATATTTTCAAAAAACAAGAGTACAAAAAAACTTAGCAACTCTTGGGGAAAACATTTAAAAAGACAAAAATATTCACTTTAACCACAGTTGAAAGAGACAAGACTTAGAAAAAACTTCCACTCATAAATTTTTGGGGGTTAAGAGTTCGTACAAAATATTAAGATGCTCAGTTTTAAAAAGATCCAAGTTTTAAAATCCTAAAGCTTTTATCCTTAATTGGTCAAGGCTTTTAGGTCTTATGACCCATAACGGAACCTTAATTATCAACTAAAAAGTCTTCCATCCTTATTGGCTCATGATTGATAGTTTGCTGATCCCTCGGATGAACTTTAAGTATGATACTGGTCATTGTTCCATTGCTTTACCAAGTAATATTGGGGGGATAAATGGGTAATGACCCTATAAATGATCTCTCCACAAGAATATAAGAACATTAACCCCTAATACTAAATGGGTCGGCTATGTAGGCTTGGTCAAATAAGGTCAGCCTCATCACATCGGCTTCATAAGGTTAGCCAAAATAAGACAAATTGCAAGAAATGCAAAAAAATTCTCTAGAATGGGAAGTTTTGTCTTTTTATGCATGCACAGATCGGTGCATGAGTTTTCATTCAAGAAAGTTTTTATAAGGACAAGTGTCAGCAAATTGGAGTCTTGCCTCATTCAACATTCTCCATGTGACTTGGGGTGAACATACTACACCAAAAAGCCTAAAAAGTCACCCTTTCCCTTGGCCATCCTTTTCAAGGTCAAAGACCGTGATTAAAAAAACACTTGTTTTTATCATAGTCAAAGACCGTGAAAAACACATTTTTAATGCTTGTCATGAACTTATCATGGTTTTTGACCATGATAACCTTGTAAAGTTGTCATGGTCATGGACCGTGATAGGTTCGTAACAAAAATAAAAACAAAAAACCCGAATCGCTTAATTTTTTCTTTCCCTCATATTCTTCCCTCCTTTATTTCTCTCTCTCTCTCTAAACCTCCTACGATTCTCCCTCTCACTCTCTCATCACATTAGGTACATTTCTCTCTCTCTCTCTCTCCCTCTCTCTCTTTATTTCCTTTGTGTGTGTATGTGTGAGTTTAGGTGTGTGTGTGTCAGTGTGTGTATGTGTATGTGACTAATGTGTGTGTATGTGAGCAGTGTGTGTGTGTTGGGGGGGGGGGGGGGTGAGGGGAGTGTGTGTGGGTTTTTGTTTGTGTGTTTGTATGTGGTATTTCTTTTTTTAAAATTGTGTGTATTGAAATTTTGATGTATTCAATAAAGACAGAATCCATTCGAAGGGGATAGATTAAAAGGTCACCCTTCATCACAGGAATTGTTAATTATCCAACTCCTGTGAAGTTAAAACCTCTACTGGTGACACCGAGGTATGATGGGAGCTCAAATCCTATTCATCAAGTAGAAATGTACCAATCGACTATAGACATATACTCAATACCAGATGAAATGAGATGCCGAACATTTTTAGGCACCATCACCGGGGCAACACATGTATGGTATAAAAGTTTGCCTAAGGGGCAAATTAAAAGCTTTAAGGAGCTTATTAATAAGTTGATATACAACTTATACTTTGGCCTAAACCCATCTAAGAGGGTGATCCACCTCCTTAATGTCTGATAGAAGAAATGGGAAATACTCAGAGGCTTCATCTCCAGATTCAACAAAGAGAAGCTCGAAGTTATTGATTATGATAAGAAGAAAGCAATGATAACCATAATTAATCTTCTCTTACTCAAAAAACTATATTGGGCACTTTATAAAGACCCTCTTAGCACAATGAATGAAATCTGGCACAAATTGGGATTATCATGGAAGCTGAAGAGGCAATGGCCTCAAAGAAGGGAGAGATCAAAGAAGATGGGATATATAAGTATTATGAAAGTAAAGACAAGGACATAAGGAATACTAAGGCTTATAAAAAGTCGAACTAAAAGTTCACCAGTTACACACCCATCAAAATGCAAGTACATCATATCTTGAATGAAATTAGGGACATGAACGATATAGAATGGCCAGGTAAACTAAAGTCCCCACCTAACAAGAGAAATAAAAACAAGTATTGTGAATTCCATAAAGACCACGACCATGATACTGTGGAATGTTATGCTCTTAAGGATGAAATTGAGAAACTCATAATGAAAGGTCAACTCAAAAGATTTGTAGATGAGAATGTCCATCCTTTGGATAAAAGGAAGATATAAGGATCTCTAGTGAAGATAAATCCAATAAGAATGAAGGTAAAAAATCGAAGGATGGTGAATAAGATAACGACTCTGAAGATGATGTAGAGTTTCCTGAGAAGCCTACGGGCCTATTTGGGTTTTTGGAAAGAAAACAAAGGAAAGAAAAGTTTTTTTTGAAGAGAAAAGTAAAGAAGGAAAAGTTAATAAGAGAGAAGACAAGAAAAGAAGAGAAAGTAGTTAAGAAGAGAAGAGAAAATAAGTTTTTTTTCTAGTTGTTTGAGAGTTGGAGGATATTAATATTTTTAAGGGGAAAAATGTACAATTCATCAAAAACCTTACCTGTCTCTCCATTTTTTTCGATTTGGAACTAAAGGAAGATAAACTTTTTTTAAAAAAAATTTCCTTTATTTTATTTCCTTTTAAACTCCTACTCAAAAATAAAGGAAATGAAACATAATTTACCTTTCTTTCCTTTCTTTTATCTCCTAAATGAAACTCATAAAAAAGGCCTAAACATCCATGATTTCAAGAGAGTCGCTGGTGGAGAACTTGAACCAACCAATAAGAAAAACACATCGGAGAAGCAAGATCCAACGCTCGACGAATGGATATAAATCATATGGTGGAAAAGGAAGAATAAATTCATCATATGAAGGTGAACATGGATTGGATAATTATAGGCTTTTCTAGGATCGATTTCAAGAACATCTTTTATCCACGTGATGACCAATTGGTCGTGAGTCTTATGGTTTGACAATATAACAGTTCTCGTATTCTTGTTGATGGTGGAAACTAAGAAAATGTAATTTTTTATGATAGTTTCAAGGGTTTGGGGATGAATGTGAGGTAACTCAAAACCTATCACCAGTCCGTCATCAACTTTGGTCGGGAGAAAGTCCTCCCCCCCAGGAAGGTAGAGTTGGACTTATGCATGGGTAAGTGGGACACCTATTTAATAAAGAAAATAAACCTATTGTTCATGGACCAACACGTGATATCGTCTTAAAACATTATTTTGGGTCGAATTTCTACAAAGTAGTTTGAAGATGTTCCTTCTACTATTTCTCAAATGATGAGGTTTCTTACTATTTTTATGGTAAGATAGGTATGTGTAGACCTAGTTCAAATAAGATAATCCTACTTTACATACATAAAATAGAGGGATGCTTACATAAGGAAGAATAATTTGTACAATATGGACACCATTGACCCAAGGGATGAGAAGAAATTAACAAAAGGTGAAGCAAATGTACATGTATAATCAATTTTTCTTGATGAAGAGGACCCTAGACAAAATGTGCAAATTAGCTCATCCTTAACACCTAATGCTAAAGTTAAGTTGCTTAAGCTCTTAAAAGAGAGGAATAACGCCTTCACATGTTATCATAAGGATATGCCGGGGATAGATGTCGAAACCATATGCCATCACCTATATGTGGACTCTTAGACGAAGGAAATCAAGAAGAAGAGGAGGAAGTTTTCCCAGATTGGTACCAGGTTATTTAAGAAGATATGAAGAACCTTATATATGCAGGGTTTATAGAAGAAACAAATTATCGCTCTTAGCTGTCTAATATTGTGCTTGTACCAAAACATATTAGAAAATGACATATGTGCATCGACTTCACCAACTTAAAGAAGGCATGCCCAAAAGATTATTTTACTTTGCCTTAGATAGATCAAATAGTGGACGTCACTATAGGTCATGGTCTCATGATATTCCTAGATTTATACAACACATAATGCCAAATATACATGAATGAGAACGATGCGGAGAAAACTTCATTTATAACCGATAAAGGCACCTATTGTTATAAAGTGATGGCTTTGGGCTTGAAGAATGCTGGAGCCACATGCTAGCGATTAGTAAACTATATTTTTGAAGATCAGATAATCCAAATTATGAAAAATTATGTCTATGATATGCTGACAAATAGTCTCAAAGCTATATATCATGTGAAAGACTTAGTGAAAACTTTTAATATGATGGAAACACACCAAATGAAGTGAAATCCAACCAATGTGCCTTTGGAGAAGGATCCAAAAAAAATCCTCGACTTTATTGTAAATTAAAGAGGAATAAAAGATAACTTAGTAAAGATCAAGGAATCGATTGACATGAAGTCTCCATGAAATTGAAAAGAGGTCCAAAGACTCATATGATACATAACAACCTTAAACAAATTTGTCTCTAGAGACACTAATAAATGTTCAATGTACAACGAAAAGATTCCTTTGTTGTTAAATGGAATGAAGAATGTAAGAAATCATTCTAAGAATTAAAGTTCTACTTGGGTTATTCTCCTTTGTTATCGCGACCCTTTGATAGTGAAAAGCTATACTTTTACTTAGCTGTCTCAGAATCAGCAGTAAACATAGAGATGGTTCGGTTAGATCAAGGGGGTTTAAAATCTAGTGTATCTATAAGCAAAGATTTTATAGGATATAGAGTCGATATACCATGATGGATAAATCAACAATTGCGCTTATTCATATAGCAACGAAGATGTATTCATAATTCTATGATGATCCAATTATGGTTTTAACAGATCAACCTCTTAGAAAAATCATGCACAAACTAGAGAAATTTGGTCAACTTGTGGCATGTTTCATTGAATTAGGAGCACATGACACAGATTACTAACCTTGTACAATAATCAAAGACCAAGAACTAGCAAATTTTATTACATAATTCGCATGGGAAGATATATGTTTGGTCAATGAAGGTTCATCCTCTGAACTAGGCCCTTCAGTTCAAGCCTCAACCCCAATAATTGAGGTTTCCTCTAAAAAATCTACCCCAACAATTGTGGCTCCCTCTCAAGCCTCTTTTTTGACTAATATAGGTTTAGATCCAGTAAGGGGGAAAGGAAAAAGAATTATCCAAGATAAAGTTACATAGATGACCTCATATGACCATCAAGAGGAGGGTCAAAAACCATTTTATTTGGACATTCCTCTTTAGAAGCTTCATGTGGACAATTCCTTGTGCGTAGCAGAGACTGGTGAGGTAGTCACACTCTCAGCCCTAGATGAAATTGATATTGTGTATGGCCTATAATTTAGCTTCTCGACCTCTAATAATGAGGCCGAGTATGAAGCTCTTATAGAGGGATTCAATCTTACTATGTTAATTGGAGTTAAACAGTTTCAAGTGCACAATAATTTGCCACTAGTGGTAGGTCAGATATCAAGAGAATACGATGCTAAGGTTGAGAAAATGATAAAAATATTTAGCCAAAGTGAAGAATCTCATATCCTAATTTATGACAATTAATATGCAGAGAGTTTTGGGAATAGAAAATGTTATAGCAACACTTTAGCAAGGTTGCCTTCGACCACAAGAAACGAGCTTCGAAGGATGGTACTAATCTAGATATTGATCAAAATTGACATTGAAAGCGAAGATCCTAAAATTGAAATATCCAGTCTAACCTCGACCCTTAGTGAATGGATCCGATCATAAACTTTCTAAGAGATCAAAAAATCCCTGAAGCAAAGTGGGAGGCAAGGAAAGTTAAATTCAGTGCAACCAAATTCACTATATTTGGAGATATAATGTCTAAATGGGATTTCCTTCTTCTTCTCCTTAGATGTGTTTATCCCCCATAGGTATATTACATTTTTAAATAGGTATATGAAAGTTACTTTGACAATCACATAAAGGGATGCTTGCTATCCAAGAGGATTGTTATGTACGGATATTATTGACCAAACTTGGTAAATAATGCTCAAAATTACATGAAGAAATGCGACTCTTGCCATAAGCATGCAAACATAAGTTTTCAACATCATTAACCCTCCATGCCCATCTTTAGAAGGATTCAAGTATCTAGTAGTGGCAATTAGTTACTGCATGAGATGGGTAGAGACTAAACCTCTATTTAAGATCACCGATAAAAAATGTTTTCAATTTATGTGGCAAAACATCATGTGTAGGTATAGGATCCATTATGACTTCATAACTTACCACATAAAGTAGTTTGATAATAATATATTAGAGACCTATTATGAAAATCAAGGGAATTCAGCTCCAACTCATTCCCAGACCAATAGTCAAGTAGAGTTTATGAATCGAACTTTGGTATCATGAATCAATGGAATGTGGATGGAAGAACTATACAATTTCCTATGGGCATATTGGACCACATTTAGGACTTTAACAGGGGAAACCCAAATTATGTTAGCATATGGGTCTGAGGTTTTTATGGAGACTGAAATTGGCCTTCGAAGCCATAGATTTCAACATTTCAATGAGAAAAAAAAAATGAGGAGAGGTGGTTGGACTTAGAATTGGTTGAAGAAATTAGAGGACGTACAGTTATGACAGGAAGTGTATCCACAAAGAACTTCCATATACATAATAATAAAGTGAGGATTCGGCCATTGAAAGTGGGGGATTATGTTATGAGTAAATTAATTCAAAGGAACAATAAGATTTGACCAAACTAGCACAACCCTTACAATATTACCAAAGAAGTTGTTCCAATGACTTATAGGCTTGAAAATCTCAAAGAGAACCCTTTTCCAACACATGGAATGCAGAGAATTTGAAAAAGTATTACCATTAGAAGATAGGGAGGCAATTTTATCTAAATAAGATATTCCAAATGATGTAAAGATTTTTTATATGAATTAATAGAAATACAAGTTTTCCTCCTATCCTACCTCTTGATATTTACTTCTTCTTATGTTAAACCTCGTTTATATCATAAAAAGGAAATGCTTAAGGATCGGAACTCATAGGTATTTCTCAAACTATGGCATAGATAATGGTCAGCTCCTAAAAAAGATAGACCTTACGAAAGTTCGGTTGATCCTTAGGAAAAAACTACGAGGGTAAACAAGCCAAATCTAAAAAGACCAAGGTCGAGATCCTAAGGACTGCATATGACCCGATAGCTCTTAGTCAATATCATTAATGGTAAAATACTTTTACAACAAAAAGTTCATCATTAATTCCCTTAGAAAAAATTAGAAATCGTAACTTAAAAAGTGATAATCCATATCTCAAACAAAAACTCTTTCCCAAAGAAGGTTGCCCCTATCATAATGTACAACTTCGATATGATTCAGGATAAACATAAGAGGGAAAAGTTAATTAGTTCTGTCAATTTAGAAAAATTAGTTCAAGGAAAAGTGTGGATGGGTACTTAATACTCGTTCAACTGATTTAAGAAAACCTGGTTTCAGAACATTTTTATTGATGCATTAATAATAATAATATGACTCTCATACTGATGGAAAATCTAGGTATGACCTAAAACAAGCATAAGAAGGAGAAGAAAAATTTGAGTTTCATTGGATAAAATCAACAATTAGTTTGGATAGTTTCAATAAAAGTTCGTTTAAGGACATACTAACATTTTATTAATTTCTTAGGCTAATTTAAGAGGAACTGGTTAGAAAATAAATTAGTAGAGGAAATGAAGCCACAATCACCGTAGAGGGTTCGACCTTATAAGGTTCGACCTCAGATTTATAATTGAGATTAAGTAATAAGGTCAAGCTTATGGGGGATTCCAATATGGAAACATATAAACATGACATGCTTAACCAAAATATTAATAAAGAATCACACATATAAAATATAAGAAAATGGAACAACGTAAAAAACCATTATCATTACAAAATAAAAGTCATAGGAGTTAAATGTATCACCCCTAGGGGGGGGGGGGGGGGGGAGATGTTAAAGGTTACATACCAAATGTTCCAACCAAGAAAAAAATATATCAAAGGTCGCATAAGTTTTAAGTAGTGATTGATATAAAGCAGAAGAAGAAAATTTAAGCTACTCCATCCTTTGGAGTGCCAATATAAAGAGTAATGTCGACGACAACATAATCTTCTTCACGAGTTTCCACAACATTCAGAAGAGTGTTGTATATATAATTAAGGTCGTCCTCGACCTCTGCCCTCGCATCCTCCTGAGCATCAAACTCCAAAAAGATAGTTGTGCCCATATCATCGTTAATATGCCAGGTACCAACTTCTTTAGTACTCTAAGGGAATTCATGAGTAAATCTTATCTTAATTTCTTTATGCCCTCGACGTATATAATACAAACCAAGGTTTTGGAAATCGACAAAGTTATGGCACTTAAAGATTGCATCCTCTTTTGCATTCTTCATATCAGCATCAACAACCTCATTAGTTGTCTTTTAAAAGTTTGCCTCGGCCATATGAAGGGATGATTTGGCTTCGTCCCTTTCACTGGTCAGAGATTGCATATCAATGTACTTTTTCTTCTTGTAGTCTTTCTAACTCATAATTTATTTTTCCTTTCAAAGCCTTATATTTTCCCTTATAATAGTCGAAAGAATTTATTTTATCAGTAACTGCTTAGAGAGCATCGTTATTCTTTCTAGTTCATTGATGGAGATCGAACATCAGCATCAGACCCCATAATTTTAAAGAGTATGAGGATATTAAAGGACAAACCAAATTTAGCAAAAAATGTGCGCATCAGTGATGAGTAAGAACCTAGAAGAGTTTGTTAATGGCCAAGACCACCTCCTCTCCCCTATCTAAATTGCAAAAAATACCCCTTGTCACAATCAGGAAGGCTATTAAGCAAAAAGTATTGTGATATCATAGAGTTAGAATTAAGAGTATTAGGTTAATATTACAAAGGTTGATTGAGCCTCTTTCATAAGTGGAGATTTTTACGCATCACGGGGCGAGTTGGGCTCAGAGTTGCCTTAATCCTTTCTAAAGGACTAGTTTCCTTTTGGGATTTCTTGTGGGCTTATGGGAAGAAAGATCCTTTACCTTCCTCTTTGCCTTCCTGATTGGATTGCGAAGCCTCCCTTTGGATCCAGTCACCTTGTGACAGACTAACTTGGGAATCTAGATTTCCCACTACTCATCACTTAAGTCAATTATATTATTTGCATAAAGTAATATGAGGTAATCAGATAAGTTTGTTACGAAGCCTATAAATGAAAGGATATGAGCAAGAAACTTACGAAGTTCGTTAAGAGGATAAGGGTTGGAGATTATCCTAAATTCCTCAACTTTAACAAGTGGATACAATTCTTTAAAAGTTTTGAACCATAATTAATAATGTCGTCTTCCAGTAGCAAGTTAACAACACTCAGACAAACAGTAACTTTGTTTGCAAAAATGAAGAAATAACAACAAATGTAGGAGTTAGTTGTAAAATCATAATCACTACAATGTAGATATAATAATAAATAATGTATATTACTCAGATGAGGCTTTCCCCAGTCATGAGGGACCCTCACAGGCTCCTTCTTTCTCTTCTTCATCTAAACATTCTCTGTCACCACTTACATAAAAGAACCTACTATTTGAATTATGGTTCGAGGTCTAGGAGACCTTAAAATTTTCATGTTTTTAGTTTCCAAGACTCAGGAAATAATATCCAAGGAATTTATTAGTGTAGACGAGAATGTTAACACTCCTAAATATTTCCCTAGTAATGTTTACCTCATGAACACATTGCCTGGCTACGAGGGAACAAAGTACAATCCTATAAGAATTAAGGTCAAGTTGTGTGGGTGCAACCCCAATATGAGATAAATTGTTTTGTATACATATTTGGAAACGGAGATGAAACCTTAGGCAAAATATAAATTCATAATGTGAAACCTTAGAGTAATTCTACATGTCATAATCACTCTTATCACGCATCATACAACTCATGTTAGTGGTTGGTTTTATGACAAAGAAATGTACGAGCCTACAAGAATTTATACTATAGATATTTTTCTTATAAAGATAGAATCGTGAAAGATCCAGAGCGTCTCTTACATTTCTTTATACTATAGATATTTTTCTTATAAAGATAGAATCGTGAAAGATCCAGAGCGTCTCTTACAAGAATTTATACAATAGATATTTTTCTTATAACTAATTAAGAGACGCTCTTAACATTCGACCTCACCAATTAAGGCCCCCACTTGACATTCGACCTCATAAATTAATAGCATCTCTTGACATTCGACCTGACCAATTTAGAGCCTCTCTTGATATTTGGCTTCACCAATTAAGAACCCCTCTTAAAATTTAGCCTTATAAATTAATAGGCTCTCTTGACATTCAGCCTCAATAATTAGGAGACTATTAACATTCCACCTCACATATTAAAAGCCCTTTTGAAATTCGGCCTCACCAATTAATAGACTTTCTTATCATTCGACCTAAAAAGGTTCGACCGTAATATTTTTAAAGCCTTAGCCAAAAGTACGGCCATAAGATTTGATAGACCATCTTGAAATTTAACCTATAAGGGGTTGGTCATAAAATTTGATGGACTCTCAGAACCCTCGACTTAAGTACTCAATGAGCTCTTTTGACCCTCGACTTATAGTGGTTTAACTATAATATTTAGAGGACTTACCTAATCTTTGGCCTATCACCTATAAGGGGTCAGCTATAGTATCTTACAGACTCTCAAGACCCTCGACCTAAGTACTTAATGATCTCTTTTGACTCTCGTCTTATAGTGGTTTAGCCAAAATATTTATAGTACTTACCTAGCCTTCTGATTATCAAGGGGCGACCTAACCCTTTTTGAAGACGATCTTAATCTTTTGCCTATTAAGGGTTGTCATAAGCATTTTTTGAATACACTCTTAAACTTCAGCCTATCAAGGGTCAATCTAAGCATTTTTGCTAACGCTCTTGACCTTTGGCCTACTAAGGCTCACCTAAGAATTTTTCTAGATGCTCTTGACCTTCGACCTATCAAGAGTCAGCCTAAGAATTTATAAGACTTTGTTGACCTTAGGAATCAACAATTAATGAACTCTCATCATGTATAACTCGTAGGAGGTTCGACTCCTAGCCTCCAATCTCTTATCACAATTGAAAAAATTCAGAAGATTAAAGCCTATGGGTAATTGATGATCTTAGAAATGATCTCTTGATGGTAATATGCTAATTTTCACCCCTAAGCCTAATTGGGTCGGCCATATAGGCTCAAACTTATACCCATGACCTCATAGGGTCGGCTCATACCCTGGGCCTAATAGGGTCGGCCAAAATTGGACAGACAACCAGAATGGCAAAAAATTCATTAGATTAGTCAGTTTTGTGATTTTATGGCTGCACAAGTGGGTGCAAGAGTTACATTGAACTTGAAGAGAATGTTCACACTTTCAACACAATTTCTAGAAGGAGAGGTGTCATCAATCAAAAGGCTCAACTCATTCATCATTCTCCATGTAACTTGGGGTGCACATTTCACCCCAAGAAACCTATAAATACACTCTACTTTTTTACTTGTTCCAGATGTCATATTATTGTAAAAGCATATTGTTTATCTTTTAAAATACTCTTTAATGAGAGAAAGTATACTTGTAACTTGTAAAACAGTATTCATATAGTGAGAAATGAGTTTCACTAAAGTGGATATAGGAAAATTGACTGAATGAGTCTAAATTATGTTTATTGATCTCTCTTTTACTTAATTTACTACATTTATTATTGTTCATCATCTTACCCAGATCATGATAAACTTCATAAGTAACTTAGTTCCCCGTCTATTATATAGATGTTACATTTCAGTGTAACATCAGGGGGTACTGCCTACTTCACATACCTCAGACTATAACAAGCACAAAAGAATTTCTTGGAAAAGTAAAGAAAAAAAATGACTAGTAAAAAATTTAAATTCCCTTCCCATTAAAGATGGGAGGATTAAAAGATATCAAACGACCCATGTCCAAAATTGTACAAGTGTTTAAAAATCCTCTCAAGGCTAAGGCTTCACAAGGTTTTTCTCCATAGGGGTCTGAGATTTCCATAAGGGGGAAGGGTGTATCTTCAGCCTCATTAGCTACAGGAGTTAGTTATTCACTTTTGGATTCTTCATTTTTGGCTCCTGAATGGGAGGCCTCAACAGATTTACCATCACTAATACTTTCACTATCAAAATTGTCCTCAATTGAGTAGGGGTCCTCAGGGAAAAGACCTAAGACATCGACCCTCAGGGAAGAGTAGCTGGACCGTGGCCTTACAAGATTTAAAACCATAAGAGTACTTATGAAAAACAAACCCATGACATGCCTTAGAGTTCAGGTAAGCATCCAACTAACTCCTTATTGTAACACCCCTTACTTTTGAACATTTATTTTCAATATCAAATTACCTTGTGTGTGTGATTTAATATAATCAAGAATTAAAATGGGAATTTAAAATAAATATTAATTTGTGTAGAAGTGTTAATATTTATGTAAATTGTATATTTACTAGTGTGATAAAGTAAATAGAATAATATTGAATGTTATTTCGTCGTATATGAGTAGAAGCGGCGATAATTGATTATTTCTCAACTGGGGCATATATGTGTGAGTTATATGATATTGGGATAGGATTTATTATTATCGAAATCTCGTATGTCAATTTGGGGTGTACGATTGATCCGGGATGAGCCGAGATAGTCAAAATGCGTGCCCGAGGGTTGTATTTAGATTCCAGGGTTTTTTGGCTAGTTGAACTCAGGTAGGGGTATACGGGTCACGTGGGCTATTAGGCTTAAGAGATAATCAACCAATCTCATAAGAAAGAGATAGAGAGGGAGTTAGCCAAGAGAGAAAACCCACTCGAGAGAAACATGGAAAAAAGAGAAAGAGAAGAGAAATCTTGGGATTTTCCAACCAAATCAACAACTACAAAGAGGATTCGGAGTCTACAACTTTGACGCAAGTGATTAAACTTGCTAAATAATTCTTGTGTGTGAATTATTGAATAATAAATTGGTGGGTTATTGTGTTTTGGGTATTTAGGGTTAAATCTTAACTTGGTTGATAAATCCTTGAAATTTATGTTAGATATATGATTTGGATAATGGAAATATTGGCGGAGTTGGGTTAGAAATGGATTATAGATATTTGGGTACATCTCGTAGGAATAAAATCTGAGTAGGCCGGACCGGTTCAGTTAGTTGCCTCATATCGATTCATTTTTAAATAAGCAGACCGGTTCATTTTTGGGAATCTTCGGTTCGGTTTGCCTCTTTTAGTGAAGCGAACCGATTAATTTTTGGAAATCATCAATTTCGTTCACATGTCCCAGACTTCTAACTCTTCTTTAACTCCTTTCCAACTGGGGTTAGTGATGGAGAACCCTCTAATATGAAGTGAGATGGTAGGTAGACACTGGGATGACTATGGAAGAGTATTAGGGAGATTAATACTCCGGTTCCTTCATAAATTTTTCCTGGGAGGAGGAATTCAATTTAGATTTGGGTATGGGCTAGTGAGAGAAGTCATGTATTCTAAGCTATATCAAACCTGTGGATTAATCAAATGCGCGATTGATTATTAAAACTTAAGTGAGTGATTGAGTAGTAAAGCGGATTGAGAATATATGTGGGGAAGTATTGGCTAGTGTAATGAGTGATATACACTAGTAGCCGAGTTTATTAATATATACATTCGGATATGAGATGGAATGTATAAGTATGATGTATACATACATATATCCTATGTATATGATATATTATGTGGAACATACCCCTCTAGTGTTATCATGGGAAGTTGCACGATGTGGGTGAATCCCCTAGCTAGTGAATGCAGGGAGAGTATAGTCCCCAGGTCATAGCGTCTAGTATTTTTATAGTGTGACTTTAATCATGGGTGACCCGTCTTGGGTATGATTCATCTCACTTTCAGGTGAGAAACTATGGCCGCTTCCCATACGTTTGTGTTTTTTTTTACGAAGTCGGTGTGAGGTTCCGACGATTGGTACCGAGGATGGTTTGCGTATCCCCTAGAAGATGGTAGCACTTAGAGATCGCATCCAGTGAGAAAATGCTCTGGGGGATGGTTAGTATACATATATTATGAGTGATATGTATGTGTACTTGCTATGAAATGATAAATGATGCATAATAATGAGATTAATATTATGCAGAAGTCAAAGATATTTATGTGAATCAATATGCTTATAACTAATGAGAGTTATTAGTAATGAATTGATATATGATCATTAAGAATGATACTAAAACCGATTATGTTGGTATGAATTAGATACACAAGTGTGGGTTAATGCGTAAGCATGAGGTTGTGTTATCCCTAGATGTGTTGGGTAGCTTAACTAAGATTTAATATGCATACATTTAGGTGCGCGCTATAGTTGAGGGCTGAGTATGAATCTCAAGAGAGGGCGACACCAACTTAATTATGGAATATTTGCATTCATAATTATTATACATTTTCATTCACTTGCTAAAATGTTTTTAAAACCGGGCACTGACCCGTATCCATCTCTTCTTTTCTTTTTATTTCTTGTATCTTCAGGTGTCCCACAAAAAGGATGCCATGTATGATCTTTCATTCCAGAGTCTATGGAGTTGCAGCATATGTGGAATGTTGCAGGATTTTTGATATAATCACATCTCATTTTTGTTAATCTAGTTAAGGACTAACTGTGTTAATCAGCCGTGTGTTGCCCAAGTGTTGTAATATTTCATATACGTTATATTTATGTCATTTGATATATTGTATGGGTTTATTAATCGACAAATTATTCAGTTATCCTATTATCCAGTTGTTATTACTTGTATATATGTTCATGTTTTGTAGTTCTCGTTAACAGATTTAAATGTGTTATATTACTGGAGCTTTTGTCATCCGCTTTATTTTAATTTAGGTGGTTAGTTATATTTTTAGTCTATGCGATAGTGGTGCTAAGAATGAGCCATTTGATATTCCTATTTTATTTTAGTATAGGGTTGGTCGCTCGTTATTTTAATAAGTGGGGTGTCACACTTACCACATAGGTAATATTCCCTTCAAGCTCAACATAGATCACTTGAAGTCCATATAGCTCCTCCTGCATTTTTAGGCCCTCATTCATCAAATGGTACCTCTTAGTGTAGAGGCCTAAGACCTACTGATTAGGGGAATCAATGTTCTCAGCTGAATGAAGAAGTTTATCATTAGCAGTTTGAATCTTGAGAACTTCGTCTTGAAGGTCTTCTACAACTTCCCTATGTTTGGCTGAGGCCTCAAAATTAGTATTTTCATCCTTAGGTAGCGAGCTTCAAGCATTAGAGATGAATGGAGACTTATCCCAAATAGTCTTCTCATTCAGTATGCATGTTTTCTCCGGAGAGTTTATCTAATCCCTAAGGCTCGTCCTTTCATAGTTCATAGAAACCATATGAATTATTGATTGCAAACCATCTGGAAAAGCTTCATTTTGGACACATCCCATTTCATAGACATCCCTAATGTAGACACCCCATTATGTTACCCCCTAACTCTCCTTAGGTCCCTAGTACCTCCCTTCAACACTATAAACCCAGGTTATACCCCGAGTGCTGACTTAGAAGCCATCAGGCACTCCTAGGCTTCATTTGACCAAAAAGTCAAACTCTTCAGCTTGACCAAGGCTGAGTGAATCTTCGAAGGGCACTGAATTCCCTTTCCAACGGTCCGTCTCGTGTGAGATTTTGACTTACCATGCAGACGAACGATCCGTTTGTGTCTAAAACTTGATCGAGAGGCCACCGAGCGCTCTCGGTCTCTGTTTGACCTAAGTCAACTCTTCAGCTCGACTAGGGTTGAAAGAATCTTCCAAGGGAACTTAAACCCCTTTCCAATGGTCCACTTCGTGTGCAATTCTGACTTACCATGCGGACGAATGATCCGTTTGACTCCAAGAGGTAATCGAATGCTTCCAGGGACCGGTTGACCAAATTCAACTCCCCAAACCGGATCAAACTCTTTGGAATGTCGAAGTACATCTCCTAACCTTTCCAACGGTCCACCCCGTGCACGATTTGGACTTACCAGGTGGACGAACGATCCATTTTCATCTGAACGATTCCCCGTCCAAGGACCGACAAACGCTTCCGAGCAATATTTAACCCAAATTCAACTCTCGAACCCGGGAGAGATCCAAGGACTTTCAAAGGTCTCTAAATTAACTTTCCAACGATCTACCCTGTGCACAATTCTGACCAACGGTTTGCCCTCGGCAACCAATTTTCGGAAAAGGCCTGAAGCACACTGCCAAATGGCAGGTTCCAGACCCTGCCTATCGGCAGGTGCCGATAGGTAGGACCAGGTCTATGCCGATCGGCTGTGACCTGGGCCTTAAAAAGGAGGCCTTCACCTCATTTTCAAGGGGAGCCCAAATCTGATAACAATCGCTCTCAGCGAATCCCAAAAACTTCTCTCGAAGACAACGCGGTTTCAACATCCAAATCCCTTTATAACTTCCACTTTTCATCATCCTTTTCATCAAACTTGGTGAATTAGCCACCCTCCATCATCATCCAAGTGCAAGGGCTGCTCTCCAACATTCAAGATCAAGCTCAAGATCTTCAAAAAGGTCCAACTTTCTCAACTTTCTCATCAAATTCTCTTAAATTCGCAATAACTTGTTTTATTACTTAACACTTTTTATTATCTCATCTCACACATCCTAATATACTTTTTATTTATTATTATTTCACATCTCCTATTTTCATATAAATAAAACCCCCAAAAAACAAGAAAAAATGGGTTTGCTCATAAATTCCAAATATGGATTCTCATACTTTTCTCACAGCTTAAACACTTTTTCTACACACACACACTCACAAATAAGAGATTCCCCATTTGGATTTATGAGATAAACCCCACCCCTCGTTTTGTATGCGAACTACGTGGACTTTGATGCCTTTATAGGCTACGTAGGCGTCTCAGGGTAAAACCCGAGACTCGAGTCCTATTCTCACTTTCTCTTTCATTTTCTATCTTCTCTAAATCCAATTTTCTCATATTCTATATACTTGTTCTTAGTAACGTATTACTTCATATGCGTTATCGTTCCATTATAACGATCAACGTAAGAGTAATCGCGTAAATCTTATTTTCTAATATTATTGTTATACCTTCCTACGGATGACTCGCTTTATCTCTTCCATGATACAAGTCGAGGATTCCTATCTCCACTATATATATACACATGCACACATATCACGGGGAAAATAAAGGAAAATAACAAATATCCATGAGAGACCGAAAGGGCGGAATGGGTGCCTAACACCTTCCCATTTTGTAACTTAGCCTCCGAACCCTTCTTGAATAATTTTGGTTTCGTATGCCCCAGTATGTCTTTAGATGCCATCCTTCAGGATGGCTTCCCCTTTTTTTTGTCTGTTTTGAGTAAAATAGATTGGCGACTCTAAATCTCTCTACATTTTTACACCTCATCTCAAACAACGCCGACTGAAGCGCTCCCGAGAGGGATGCGCGGGACCCGAGGATGCAGGCGAGAATCGGGGATGGCCACAGTGGCGACTCTGCTTGGGACTTTTATATTTTGAGGGCTTGACTCTATTTACATGGATTCTATATTTGTTTATATTTCCCCTATATCTGCATGTTCCCCTTGTCCATGTGTATCCCATGCTTATGCTTCTGTTCACACACTTGTAGAAAATTATCCATGTACACTTCACACCACGTGCACCCAGGATCACATATATCCACTTGCTGCACGCATCACCCATCCATACTTGGTGTACTGTTGGTACTTGTACTTTGCTCCCTATTTGGCATAATCAAGAAAAGCATTCTCATCATAAGATACTAATAAAAGAATCATGCATGATTCACACGACATCACCAAAGAGCATTGTTATTGACAAAATTTTACCCAGTAACTGGAAGGTCACTTCGTGATGGGTGCTGGTCCGGCAGGACGCAGTTAGCCTAAGCGATATGACTCTCACCTTCCATTGGCCAAGTACCTTCGATGTATATCGAATTGTTTCCCCGCATTGTACCGCTTGACTGAAGTCATGACGGGAGGTATATCACAGGGAATTCGTTCATGCACGCCGAGTATATCGAATTCTCTCTCACACGTACCGTCCCCATGAGGTATATAGTGAGGCAATTCACGTACACTTAAGTATATCAAATAGCTTGTCCACACTTACCGATTGCCCGCAAGAGCAAGACGTATATCGTGGAAGTCATGCCAAAGGGGGGGACCCATTTGGATTCACCCAACCAACTGCATACCCACATATAGGTGTCAAACCTAGGACACGCACTTTAGATTACCGATTTCAACCCGAAACTCTGTCGAAATTCCGAGTCAGCCTGCCGCCTAAATTTTTGCGCATTTTTAAAACAAGACCCTGTCTGTGAGCCTGGTTACAAGTCCAGCCGTAGCTTTGCATATATTAAAAACCCCACTTTTCCAGGCTCAGGTCCCGTCCGGTATTGCATTTAGGAGAATTAAATACAAGTGAGAACATAATAATCATAATAATCATGCTGAGTTCCGTCTCCAAAAACATTTATCCTTTCTTTATCAAAAATCCAAAAACATTTCTCCGTACTTTATCAAAAATCCAAAGATAGTTTCTTCCCTTTTTCTCAGAAATAAATCCCATTGTACTCCTTCTCAGGTCAATCGCAAGCCCTTGGCCTGGCTCCCTATTGACTTCGGTCTTCAGTTAAATCACCCCGGAATTTCATCCATTCCTCTACTACTTCTTTCGAGTCCAAAATCCATCCACTTTCCATTAAGAATACAAATCAAGTACCAGTCATATAGTCGGATCTGACAGCAGTCCTAGCCCATCTCGTGTCCAAGATTGACAACCTCCAAACTGAGGTCCGAGAGATGCAACAAAACCAGGTTCCTATTCCTCAAGAGACCGAGGCCCTATTCCCTCATGCTATGGGTCTGCCCGATCCTATCTGGGTTCCCAAAGAATATCAGCACGCTCCACGTGCCCATCCTGTCAATGGGCCACCACCTTCCCAGCTTTCGATGACAAACATTGCCCAGCCTGTGGCTAACCCGCCTAGGGTTTTTGATCCAAAAGAGGAGGAGTTGAATAAAATCAAATAGGATATCAAGATGCTCACCAAGAAGTTTGACCAAGTCAGAATCTCTGGGAATTACATAGACTACACCCACATGTCTCCCTATCCTAAAAGTGAGGTTACCCGAGAAGTTCAAGATGTCAAATATCGAGAAGTTTGGAGGGAGTGGATCCCCGATTGTTCATCTTCACAGTTATCATCATTCCATGACTCTACTATGGGCTTCTGAAGAAGTGATGGCCCAATTGTTTTAGCAAACTTTGAAGGATAGTGACCTTCGATGGTTTTTGTCTCTCGAGGAATCCAGAATCCGTAGCTGGAAGGATGTAGCTCGTGAATTCATGTCGCAGTACAAATACAATAAAGATCTTGAGGTCACCCGTCTTGATTTAGTGCTGCTCAAACAGAACCTTGGGGAATCAGTCAGTAACTTCATAACCTGGTGGAGGGAGAAAGCACCTACCATGACCAATCAGCCATCTGAGGAAGAACAGGTCAACATAGTGAAGAAGAACTTCTTACCCCATGTTCGAGCGACGATGGGAGGACAATACTATCCCCACTTCCAAGCTCTCAGAGAAGCAAGAGTAGAAATCGAGGAAAGCTTTGTTAAAATAGAGGTTGAACCGAAAAAGGTGTCTGGAGAGTTCACCCTTAGAAAGTATGACAAGCCTGCCAGTGCTACAATCTCAAATATCAACAACATCTTTCAACCAACCACATCATGGGCACTAGAAAGTCGCCCTGCCCCCATTTGAAGGGAATACACTGAGCTCCATGCTCCCCTATCCAAAGTTTACCAAGCCCTATTAAGCCGAAACCTCATCAAACCTTGGATCCCTGTCCATTTCCAAAACCACTCCCAAGAAACTTCAAGGCCGAAGCTCATTGCGCCTTTCACCAAATTGCTGGCCATACCACCGACCAATGCTTTCATCTTTTAAACATAATATGAGATCTCATTGACAGGGGTACCATTTCCCCACCAGCCAATCCTAAGCCAAACACTACTCACAATCCACTCCCAAATCATACCAATGCCATCTTCTTTGAAGAAAACCCGAATTTTTATCCCTCAACTCAAATCACACCCATATACTCTCCTAAACCTCTTCAAATTTGCCAATATTTCCTCCAACACCCTACTAACCTCGCTGATCAGGCACTATCACTCCTTACCAGAGCATGCATCGCTGTCCGTACCCGTTCTAAAAATGGAAATATGGAATTGTCATAGGTGTTAAACCAACTCCTAGAGTTCGGGATGAAATTGCCCTCACAGATGGTCATCGATTGCCCAAAGTTCAGTACACTGTTCTTGGAAGCACGAAAATGGGCTCGAGATTCAAACAAGTGGGTGGTACCAACTGATGAAGTCATCCTAGATGATGTTGTCCAGATTATGGCAGAATTATTCGGGCAAGACAACAGATTTTATAGTATCACCAGGTTACTTGATACTTCAAAGCTAAAAGGGCGCTTGGTCCCTTAAACCATACATACCCCCACAGAATGGGAAGACCTGTATGAAGAAGCCGTTGAAGTTGTGGAATTCATTGACTTTACATGGAAAGACAGAATTGTTGCCACCGGATGGGGGGAGGAATCCAAATATTCGAGTGAAGAACAAGCTTCAGTATGAACTGGACCAGTAACCGACATATGTGGGATGATATCATTTGAAGAAATCCTCAAAGAAATAAGCAGGATGATAGAACAACCTGAGATTAACGAGGAAATGGGATTCATGTTCTTCCTTTCTTCAGTAAATCACATGACTAGATCAGGGAGACATTACCAGGTTCCAAGCTTACTACCAGCAAATAACAAAGGGAAAGGCGTTGAAAACCTTCCTATGCCAGAGATGACCATTGAGGAGAGCAAGTTCCTCGATCAACTGAAGAAAACTCAATCTAACATCACTCTATGGGGGCTTTTCATGTTTTCCCAGCTGCACAGGATTGCTTTAATCAAGCTACTCACTGGACCCATAATTCCTCCTTCTACCACACTAGAAGAAGCGATAAATCTGGTCGGATCCTTGACCTCTACCCGAATGCTATCATTTTCTAAAGAAGAAATCCCCAGACTTGGGCCAAATCAAAATCATGCACTCAACATCTCCGTCGAAGTTATGGGAAAGGCCGTGCCACTCTCTCTCGTTGATAACGGATCCGCCTTGAATGTTTGCCCACTGAGAACCTTCAAGTGTTTAGGCCTGAAAGAAAGCGACCTTGCTCCAACCACCATCGTTGTACATACCTACGATAACACCCATCGGGAGGTGATGGGATCCATAAAACTTGTAATAGGGGCTGGCCCTATAAACCCTATCGTTGAATTCCAAGTAATAGATATCCCATCTTATTTCAACCTGTTGCTCAGACAAACCTGGCTACACAGTATCAGGGGTGTGTCTTCCTCACTCCATTAAAAATTGAAGTTCTTTGCCGATGGGCGAGTCATCACCATTTTGGGCGACGACAAAAATGTCCAGGGTGCAAGCACCAGTAGTCCAATCCTTGAGATACAGCACGGGTCAAATGATATGCTCCTATCAGGATCCGAGTTAAGCCACTCCTACTCCCGCTAGGGGAAGATTTCAAAGAAAGGGTTTGTCCAAAATATGACCCTCATGGCAATGTCAATGTGACTCAGATGTTTATAAACATGAACTTCATGCCCAGACTGGGGATAGGGCAAAGGTAGCAAGGGATACTTGAGCCCATCGAACTGAATAAAGCTTTCCCTCCTTGTGGCTTGGGGTATCAACCATCAGAACAAGAGCTCAGAATGATCCACCAGTATCGACCAAAGTGATGATTAGACTGCATCCAAACTATCCCAGGAGACTCCTTGAATGGACGATACATCAAAGAAGGCGAGGACTTCCCCTTTTACAGTTTTCCAAAACCATGGTATGACCACACTGACAAGAAGATGAAGCCTGGAATGGAGATCTTTTTCCAAGATAACTACCCATGGGATAAAAGTTTCCAACACCGAGTACAACCGCTCATCAAAGATACCGAAGAGACTGAGGAAAGTGATTCTGAAGATTCCTTCAAATTACAGACACTGGGGGCTGGCACTCTGCATGGTTCATTCAGGCACTACATCAATGAATCCATCCCATCTGATTAAAGCTGCTGATACACCCCTCCTCAACTGGCATGCTGCACCAGTTCTACCTCTTGAAATCTCCCCTAACCCCAATGTTTACCCTATTTCATCTTCTGTTGTCTATCCTTGTTCAAATGTAATCGAGACCTCTTTTGATAAGGTTCTCAATGCCATTTTTCCTATCAAAGAAATAAACGAAGATTTTGAGTATCTTGTTGTGCCTTACATTAACTGTTTAGATTCTAATCAAACTTTTGATGATGATGATTTTGTAAATGAACAATTCTTAACTGATCTAAATAAGGTTAATAATAAACAACATAACTGCGATCAAGTTAATGAAGAAGATACTGTTGTTATTAATCTCGGTTCTAGTAGCTAACTGCGCGAGATTAGGATATGGGCCACCCTTGACGAGCATGAGCGCGCACAACTCAAAGAATTGCTAAAGGAATTCGTGGATGTCTTCTCATGGTCCTATGATGATATGCCCGACATTGATCTTGAAATAGCTCAGCATGAGATCCCCACTCTCCCAGATTACAAGCCGGTTAAACAAAAATTGAGAAAGCTCCGCACCGAATGGTCGCTCAAGGTCAAAGAAGAGGTGGTAAAATAGTTGAACATGTGTTTCACTCGTGTGATCGAATATCCCACATGGCTAGCCAATCGAGATTTAAACAAAGCTTCTCCTAAGGATGATTATACGCTACCCAATATCGACATGATCGTGGACAACATAGCCAATAATGCTCTCAAGTCATTCGTCGACGGGTTTGTCGGATACAACCAAATCAAGATGCACCTAGACCATCAAGAAAAAACCGCATTCATCACCCCATGGGGAACCTTTTTCTACATCGTCATGCCATTTGGTCTCAAGAATGCTGGGGCTACCTACCAAAGGGTTGCCACAACCATCCTGCACGATCTGATTCACAAAGAAGTCGAGGTTTATGTGGATGATATGATTATTAAGTCCAAAACTAGAGAAGGTCACATCCCGCTCTCCGAAATTTCTTCGAACAACTGCGACGGTATCAGATGAGACTCAATCCACAGAAATTTGTCTTCGGCGTTACAAATGGAAAACTCTTGGGATTCATGGTCAGTAAAAAGGGGATAAAAGCATATCTCGCAAAGATGAAGGCCATACTTGAGATTCCATCGCCCCAAATAGAGAAAGAAGTCAGAGGTTTTCTTGGGAAATTATAATATATCTGCCGGTTCATCAGCTAGCAAACCTCCATCTGTGAACCAATCTTCAAGGTCCTCCAAAAGGATTCAACCAAGGTTTGGAACGAGGCATGTCAAGAGGCTTTTGACTGAATCAAACAATATCTGACCCAACCTCCAGTGCTCATGCCACCACAGCCTAGTCTCCCTTTGCTCCTATACCTAATCATAATGACACTGCAGCTATGGATTTACTAGCCTAATACCTTGAAGACTCCCACAAAGAAAGAGTAGTCTATTACGCTAATCGCAAATTGGACGGGTACGAGGTCAATTACACTCCTTTGGAAAAGGCGCAAGTTGCACTTGTCTGGGTCACCCAAAAGTTGCGACACTACATGCTCGCCTTCCCCGTCAAACTTGTATCCCGAATGGATCCCATCAAATACCTGCTTCAGAAACCCGCCTTATGCAATCGAATGGCCCGATGGTTGATTCTCCTAACCGAGTTTGATATCTTGTACGTCACGCAGAAAGCTGTTAAAGGAAGAGCCATCTCTGACTATCTCACTAATTACCCCGTAGAAGAAGAAGATGCTCGTATCTCCGAATTCCCAGATGAAAATATCCTTCGCACCGCTCAAGGAAACCTTTGATGGAAAATGTTCTTTGACGGCGCTGCCAACAAAAAGGGATATGGCATTGGGATACTTCTGATCTCCCCTGATGACTCCCACACTCCCATCGCCATCAAATTGGATTTCCCTTGCACCAACAACATGATGGAATATGAGGCATGCACAGTAGGCCTCAAAGTTTCTTTCAAGAAAGGTATTCAATACCTTGATGTCTACGGGGATTCTGCCCTCATCATCGATCAAGTGCTCAGAAAGTGGAAGGTAAAGGACGAAAAGCTCCAACCCTTCCATGCCCACTTAGAAGAGTTAGCCTCCTGATGCCGAGATATCACCTTCCATTACCTACCCCGAGCAAAGAATAACCTAGACGATGCTCTCGCTACCTTGGCCTCCGTGGTCAACATGCCCGAAGGAATAACAATGACCTCCTTCCTAGTTCAAAAGCAAGACAAACAACCTAACTGCTACCATATTGATCTTGTCTCCACCGAAGATCCCGAACAAGCCAATTGTTGGTACTATAATATCTGGTGCCTCCTCAAACATGGTAGGTATCCCGAGGGTTCCAACGAGAAAGATCGAACAACCCTCCGAAGACTGGCCGCCCAGTACATCATCTGTCATAAAGCTCTACTCAAGAGGAACTTCGATGGAACTCATCTGTGCTGTATCGCAGGGGCTAAGATTGAGAAGATAATGCAGAAGATCCACAACGGCGAATGTGGTCCCCACATAAACAGTCACATGCTTGCCAAGAAGATCATCCGACAGGGCTATTACTGGACCACCATGGCCCAAGATTGCATCGCCTATGTCTGGAGATGCCTCAAATGCCAACAGTTCTCCAATCTTCAACACCTGCCTCCGCGAGAATTTTACAACATGACCTCTCCCTCGACGTTCTCCACCTGGGGTGTCGACATCATAGGAAATGTTACACCAAAGGCTTCAAACGGACATGAGTTCATCCTAGTTGCCATTGATTACTTCACCAAATGGGTCAAAGCTGAGTCATACGCAATATTGAACGCCAAGAAAGTGGCCAAATTCCTCAAGAAAAATATCATCTGCCGATATGGGGTCCCGCACGAGTTAATATCAGATAACGGTTTGCACTTCGAAGCAAAAGTCACAGAAGTAGTCAACGATTATGGGATTCATAGACACAAATCTTCCACCTACCGACCTCAGACCAATGGTGCAGTTGATGCTGCCAACAAGAACCTCAAAGCCGTCATTAGTAAGATGACCGGAAGCTGTATGGATTGGGTAGACTGGATACCGTATGCCCTCTGGGCTATCGAACCTAAATTTTAACCTCTACTGGGGCTAGCCCTTACTCTCTGGTCTACGGCATGGAAGTGGTCCTACCTATGGAGCTGGAAATACCCTTGCTACACGTCACGCTCGAAAGCAAAGTTAATGAAGAGGACTGGTGCCAAAACCGTCTCGACGAGATGACCCTCCTAGACAAAAGGAGATTGAAAGCTCTTTACCACATACAAGGGTACCATCGCCGAATAATGTGATAATTCAACAAGGCATTCAAGGACCGCGGTGTTCGGGAAGGGGATTTAGCCCTCAAGGAGATAATAGAACCCACCTGGGACCCTAGAGGGAAATTCAAGACCAATTGGAGCGGCACCTACATTATGAAGAAAATCTTATCCGGCGGTGCCGCCATGCTCACTGACCTAGATGGGGAGGATATGGCTCGTCCAGTTAACCTGGACCGTCTCAAGAAATTATACCCCTAGTCCGAAATCTCAGCGCGCTACGACTCTTCTCATCTCCATTCTATTCTAAAAAAAAAAATCTCTTCATTTCCCTCTATCGAGAACTACGTGGGCCTAATCCTCTGAAAAAAAACCATTTTTCAAGAAAAACAAAAAAAATTCAAAAACCCCAGAGGTACGTAGGCAGCTCATACATCTTACTGGAGCACGACCCTTTTATTTTTCACAAAATGCTATTCTTTTCTTATCTCCAAGAACGACAGTTCATTCTAACATATACTTGAACAAAAGGATTATGTATGCCTTAGCGATTGGTATAGATAATTCAAAATTACAAAATTCATCGAAAGGCACAGCTAGATGATCAGAAACTTGCTTATTTCATTAATAAGAAATTACATCACAGATTACATAAGAAAAGGAACGGATAACTCCCTTCCCCCTACTGCCATAAAAATCTAAATAAAATCCCCACATTTATTCCCTATTACACCAATAAACTCTCCAAGAGTCCTACCCACAGCTACCAGAGGAGCCCGCACCCTCATCATCTACATCATGGGGTCCCCAAATTTCCCTTGCCTGAATAGAGTGTTGTAAACACTCCATGGACCAATAAGCTTGAACTAGGTTCGAAAAAACCACAACACCCCCTTCCATGGTGTTAAATAAAATAAACCACCTTTGTCTAGTCTCCACTGCCAACATCTTTATGACTACTCTCCTCCACAACCACCTCATATAATCCCTAGGGACATGCTAAACTCCCCCGACATACTCAGAGGGACGGGTCGACTAACACCGATTCTCCCATAGAGATCCAGGCAATGGACGCAAGTGCTAGATCAAAACACTTACCGAAAGAAATTTAGTGTCCGAGGTGGCACGACCTGTGCCCAGCCAAATTGACGCAGAAGCCGGTAGGGGAAATAAAAAGGGGTATGTCTGAGACCAACTAGACGCACATATGAGTACTCTCCTAGCTCCAGAACAGGCAGTAACTGCCCCCACCAAGGCACTAACCAGTACAAAATCCGAGCCCCATGCTCCACAAACCAATTCTCCCAACTCCCAATATCCAGGCCAACATAGAAGAAGTGATGCGAAAAGAAGTTGGGTACAGACGATAAGGGATACTCTGGAGGAGTTACCAACCGAAGTCTTTCAGACAACCACATGAACAGTATAACGGGGATACCCCTCACAAAGTCAGAATGACCTTCTCTCCAGGCATCCAGACCATTCAACATCTCCGCCAGTATCACCGTCGCAGGATTACGACGGTATGACATCCACGAAGTAATGGCTGCAAGTGGAGGGTCCACCAGCAGTTCCCCAGTCACCAGCAGCAATTTTGAAACCAAGCCCAGAGCAACGACTCCAATATAGTCAACATCACTTAATTCCCGCAAATGCACGGACTGCAGCATCGTTGGGAGGGTGATTATTCCTTCAACAACTATTGATCTGGGCGTCGAAGGTGAAATATGAAGAAGCCCGGCCAATAAATCCCTTGGAGAACGGGAAAATTCGGGCAAAATCACAGCAACACTGGGATTTATACCCAGCATGGCAGAAAATTCCTCGTAGGTAGGACAAACTTCATCCAACCCAAAGCAGAATACATGGTCTTCGGGGTACCAGAATTGTACCTCCGCCATCCGCATGTTCCACTGAAAGCATCATAGTCGACATTATAATAGCACATTGCTTCCAAGGCTTCGAGGTAGTTAGCAAAATCAATGCGACCAGGGAGAGCCATCTTGAAAGGCCAAGAGATAGTGGGAAAAAATCAAAAGGAATCCTACCCCACAAGGTACCAAAGGCTGAAGAGGGTACCAATCAAAGCTTTGCATTAATGGGACTGGACTGAACTGCCGATAGGCAGGACATGATGCTTGTCGATCGACAACCCCCCATTTTTAGAAATTTCCCTTTTTTCCTCTTTTGTCAAATCAGAAAATCAATAAAAATAAATTGATGTTCTCAACATAATTTCAAAATCCCTTTTCCTCCTTATATAATTTCCCTTTTAAAAAAAAACTTTCCTTCAAAAATTCCAAAAATACTCCTTTCTACGGCCTCAATAGCAAAGTAAAAAGTGCATGTGCATGCATTTATTCATTAATAAAATATAATAAAAAAAACTCCATTGCATTGCATGTAACTATTTCCTGTGTTGCATCAATTTTGCAAGAAATAAAAGAAAAAGAAAAAAATAATGGGACTCAGCCTGAACCCACATTCTCTCTCTCTCACTAAGAGCTTCCACCCCGGTGACGTGCTCTCTTTCCCCTACGGTGAGGTGATGCACCACCACTACCCTTGCCAGAGTCCTCTCCGGAAGAAGAAGATGGCACCAAGCAAGAAGGAATAGGAACCGCATCCCGAATATGGGCAGTCATCGAAGATATCCAGTCTCTGATGTCTCTTAGCCAAGTGGTCAATACTCGAACTTGCTGCAAGAAAAAAGCAAAATCAGTATCAAAGCAGAGATGACCAAAACAAAAAAGAAAGAAAGAGAAGAACAAAAAGGTATACCGCAGGTCGGAGGACCTCCTTTGTCAAACCCAACTCCTCTGGATCCATCGCATGAGGATGATGCAGTATAGGCACCATCCCTCCATCAGCCCGCCGAATGTTGTATGCAGGCGTATGCAACCGCATAAAAGGAACCTCTAAAGTCACAGCCGCCGCAGATGCCGTCGGACCACCGCCACTGTGGGAAGATCCCACTGCCCAACTCGAACCCGCACGAGGGAAAGGAAGGGCATCATATATGCTGGGCACCATCAACCAGCTCGTAACAAAGTCCATATAGTCATACAGTGTAGCCGTATCAGTGTACATTAAACAGGACTCGTCGATCATCACCGCGATCCTCGTATCCTTCGACAGTAGTCGCTCCCGCCTCATAGACGTAGGAGGCTGCACAGGTGGCACCGCCACCTCCTCCTCAGCAATCTGCCGAACCACTCTCTCCCTGAGATACCAGGAATGGACGGACTCATGCGCCAGCAAACGCCTCATCTGTGCATTCACCCCGATCGTCCCCACAGCCTGAATGGCTGTCCCCCAGGGATAAAAGGTCACCTGAAAATATCCAAGAAGGCATAAATCAGTGCAAGATCAGAAGGTGAAAAATCCAAGACTAAAAATGGAAAGAGTCTTACCCTACCACAGGTCAGGTCATTCATGACCTGACGCACCGTCTCCAGAGAAAGAGATCCCTTCGACTGTCGATTGCCCTTATGCCATCAATACAATTGGCATGAGTGCCCAACAGTGTCGTCCTTCAGAGCGATCAACGGGGTATTGCACCCAATCACCTCATAAAACCACGTCTGTCAAAATATAAGAATTCATAAATAAAAAGAGACGCATAAGGAAAATGCGAATGCATGAAAGGAAAATGCGAATGCATGAAAATAAATGTGCAAACTGAAGAATACCTCAAGAAGGTACGTGGCTCCAGTAAAGGTCTGCCGGTAGCACTAGCTGAATTCATCCAGATAAGATTAAAGGGTCGCCAAAGTCAGACTCCCCCAATCATAGAAAGGGATGTTGAAAAATATGCTCAGGTACGAAAGGAACCATAAATGGACGATGTCGCCACTTGACGCCACCATAAAACCTCCCAACACCAGAAAAATAAATAACGGGCCATTTTCCTCACTTGCAGCCCGTCCTCCACATCAATAACCCTGCCCAATAGAACATCCTTCAGCAGGGACAACCGAATAGAATCCTCAGAAACTATCCTCCCTACATCACCAAGTGCTGCACGCACTGCCTCCGGTCTCACCCACAAAGAGAGATTCACCTCTATCTGCTCTCCATCACAATCTAGCCCCAACAACTGCTGCATATCTATAGGAGTCAGAGTCATCTCCCAGAAGCCGAAATGGAAGGTGTGGGTAGTATCCCACCACCTCTCTCCCAAAGAGAACAGGACCACTGTCGAACGAGGTATCTTATCCAGCGCAGATGCCAACCTCCCAAAACCCGCTGATGATATCACCCAACGCACCACAGGTGGGAGATGCTCCCAGACATCCCTGAGCCCCGTCATCCCGCGGGCGCGTATGTTCTTCAAAGAAATATTAGACTGGCAAAAAAGAAAAAAAATCTCATCAGAAGTCAAGAAAGAAAGAAAAATTACCAAAAAGAAAGGAATGCCAAAGGTCGGGTTACTTACATAACCGCCAGGATTCACTCTCGAAGAACGATGATGCGACGGCTCCCGTAGTAAAGTCCACTCATCTGCAACAAGCTCAAACGCATCAAATGAGTTCTCACTCCCCAAAGCAAGAGGCGCCCTAGTCCTCCACTCCACATTCACCCAGTCATCAACGGTCAACCACTCCCTGGGGACTTCAGTGCTCACAAAGGCACCATTTCTTAAAGATCGGAATGCAAGAACGATTTGTAGAGGAATCGAAGAAAGAGAGAAAGCAAAGAAGCTATGAAAAAATGAAAGGATTCGCCCTCTTTATATAGGATGCCAAATGCCATGCCGATCGGCACTTACCCCAACCATACCGATCGGCACTGACTCCTTACCTTCCCGAGGGAGTCCAAAAGTCTGTGCCATTGCCGAATGGCACCCCTCATACCATGCCGACCGGCACCCCCCTTAAATTTCGTACATAAATTCCCAGAAAATACAAGAAAACCCCAAAAAATCCTCGGAAAATTCCTAAACATCCAAGGAAGGATTTTGAACATTTTCACCAGGAAATTTTTGCATTCCCTCAAGTGGAACCCCTCTTTCCCAGCGGAATCCTTAAAAACCAAGTGAATCTCCTCCCGGAAAAGCTCCGAAGGATCTCTAAGGATCGCGTGATCACTTCCCTAGTGGACTTTTACAGCACCAAAATTGGTTGTTCCCCCCTGTGAGGCCTTCTAAAGAAACAAAAGCTTCCTCATCTATCAGCTCCCCAGCTCAGATCAAAATCACAAAGCACTTTCTCCAGCAGAATCAAAATCCAATCTTTATCCACTCTTAGGTCATAATTGGCCTCGTTCTTGGATCGCCACCTGAGTTAGGTCAGAAATGAACTCGGTCCTCGGTCGTCACCACTCTTAGGTCAGAATTGACCTCGGTCTTAGATCATCACCTGAGTTAGGTCAAAATTGACCTTGGTCCTCGGTCGTCACCACTCTTAGGTCAGAATTGACCTTGGTCTTGGATCGTCACCTGAGTTAGGTCAAAATTGACCTCGGTCCTCGATCGTCACCACTCTTAGGTCAGAATTGACCTCGGTCTTGAATCATCACCTGAGTTAGGTCCGAATTGACCTCGATCTTCGATCATCACCACTCTTAGGTTAGAATTGACCTAGCCTTGGATCATCACGTGAGTTAGGTCAGAATTGACCTCGATCATCGGTCGTCACCACTCTTAGGTCAAAATTAACCTCGGTCTTGGACCGTCAACTAATTTAGGTAAGAATTGACCTTGGTCTTGGATCGTCACCTAATTTAGGTCAGAAATGACCTCGGTCCTCTGTCATCACCACTCTTAGGTCAGAATTGACCTCGGTCTTAGATCGTCACCTGAGTTAGGTCAGAATTGACCTTGGTCCTCGGTCGTCACCACTGTTAGGTCAGAATTGACCTCGGTCTTGGATCGTCACCTGAGTTAGGTCAGAATTGACCTCAGTCCTCGGTCATCACCACTCTTAGGTCAGAATTGACCTTGGTCTTGGATCGTCACCTGAGTTAGGTCATAATTGACCTCAATCCTTTATAGTCACCACTCTTAGGTCAGAATTGACCTCGATCTTGGATCGTCACCTAAGTTAGGTCAGAATTGACCTCGGTCCTTGTTCGTCACCACTCTTAGGTCAGAATTGACCTCGGTTATTAGATCTTCACCCTAAGCCCGCAGGATTGGTTTTGACCCGCAGAATCGGTCACCCTCATCACTTAAACCCGCAGATTTGGCTTTGACCCACAAAAGTGGTCATCCTCCAGCATCACTTTAGGTTATCAGAATAGACCTAAACCTTCGATCTTCATTCAAACCATCCCCAGCACACCCCTCAGGTCCTCAGAATCGACCTCGACCCTCTGAATCGGTCATACTCCCTCAAAAGCATCATGTGGTGTCTATTCGACGATTATCATTTATTCCAAACTCACCCATCGAGGGGCTCTGTAGACACCTCATTCTGTTACCCCTAACTCTCCTTAGGTCCATAGTACCTCCCTTCATCTCCATGAACCCAGGTCATACCCCGAGTACTAACCTAGAAGCCATCGGGCACTCCTCGATTAACACTACACCAAAAATAGGAAATTGGCACGGTTTAAAACCGTGCCAGACGCAATCTGGCACGGTTCAAAACCGTGCCAGGATCAGGCGTGCCAGATTTTCTGCCGCGGTTTAAAACCGTGCCAGATTTTCCAATCTGGCACGCTTTTGGCACGCTTTTAAACTGTGCCAGTTTTTTAATCTGGCACGCTTTTGGCACGCTTTTAAACAGTGCCAGATGTTAAATCTGGCACGCTTTTGGTACACGCCAAAACCGTGCCAAATTATCTATTTTCTGGAACGCTTTTGGCACAGTTATGAAGCGTGCCAGATTATTTTATAAGCGTTCTCATTTTTATGCATTGGCACGATTTAAAACCGTGCCATATTTTTCAGTTGATTAAAAAAATAATAATAGGAACCAAATCTGGAAAATCTACAAATTCCAAATTCGGTAGGAAAAATATTTATTATTTGCAAAAACAAAATCAAGAAAATTCACAAATTATGAATATCGCAGGTTGTTGATAAACTAATGTGCATACAAACTTCAAAAAATTACAAGAGATAATACCAATATAAACCAACATATGACCATAAAAGTCGACAATAACTTCAAAAAATTATAAGAGTTAATAGTTCTCATATCAAAAAAAAATTGGGCAGAGTTTCCACTATTTTTTTAGCATTCCAAAACCTGCTAACATAAAATCTGCCCATATAAAGCCTGCACGGCCATAAAAGTCAACAATAAAACTACTATAGCCAGCACGACCATAAAAATAAACCATAAAACTACGAAAGCCTGCTCGGCCATAACACAAAAAATAGAATCCTGAATATTAACGACACTAAATACACAATCCCCCTGTTGTAAAGCATTGACTTCTTCGTGCGTTCCAAGTGGATAAAAGCTAACGATTGAATGTCATCCTACAAAAAAAATAAGACACAAAAGAGATACAATATTAGTAACCAAGTCATTTTTAAAAAAATATTCAAGCAAAAAAATTGCATATACAAGAAGAAAAATTGCATATACGACTACGCGGTCAGTTCCTACAAGTTACATTGATCCCGTGCGAGGTGTTTGTGCCTCCTACGGGGTTGTTTGGGGGCTGGTTCGGGTTTTCACCCCTTAACGACCCGTTTTCAAGTCTAAGTGTGATTTTTGCAAATTATCGTCAAATTCTCAAATCGGGAGTCTCGAGACTACGCGGTCAGTTCCTACAAGTTACATTGGTCCCGTGCGAGGTGTTCGTGCCTCCTACGGGGTCGTTTGGGGGCTGGTTCGGGTTTCACCCCTTAACGGCCTGTTTTCAAGTCTAAGTGTGATTTTTGCAAATTATCGTCATACTCTCATACCGGGAGTCTCGGGACTACGCGGTCAGTTCCTACAAGTTACATTGGTCCCCTACGAGGTGTTCGTGCCTCCTACGGGGTCGTTTGGGGGTTGGTTCGGGTTTTCACCCCTTAACGGCCTGTTTTCAACTCTAAGTGTGATTTTTGCAAATTCGGGTCATACTCTCAAACCGAGAGTCCCGGGACTACGCGGTCAGTTGATACAAGTTGCATTGGTCCCGTGTGAGGTGTTCGTGCCTCCTACGGGGTCGTTTGGGGGCTGGTTCGGGTTTTCACCCCTTAACGGCCTATTTTCATGTTTAAGTGTGATTTTTGTAAATTCGGGTCATACTCTCAAACCGGGAGACCCGGGACTACGCGGTTAGTTGCTACGAGTTACATTGGTCCCGTGCGAGGTGTTCGTGCCTCCTACGAGGTCGTTTGGGGGCTGGTTTTGGTTTTCACCCCTTAACTGCCTGTTTTCAAGTCTAAGTGTGATTTTTGCAAATTATCGTCATACTCTCAAACCGGGAGTCTCGGGAGTATGCGGTCAGTCCCTATAAGTTGCATTGGTCCCGTGCGAGGTGTTCGTGCCTCCTACGAGATCGTTTGGGGGCTGGTTGGGGTTTTCATCCCTTAACGGCCTGTTTTCAAGTCCAAGTGTGATTTTTGCAAATTATCATCATACTCTCAAACTGGGAGACCCGGGACTACGCGATCAGTTCCTACAAGTTACACTGGTCCCGTGCCAGGTGTTCGTGCCTCCTACGGGGTCGTTTGGGGGCTGGTTCGGGTTTTCACCCCTTAACGGCCTGTTTTCAAGTCTAAGTGTGATTTTTGCAAATTATCGTCATACTCTCAAACCGGGAGACCCGGGACTACGCGGTCAGTTCCTACGAGTTATAATGGTCCCGTGCGAGGTGTTCGTGCTTCTTACGGGGTCGTTTGGGGGCTGGTTCGGGTTTTCACCCCTTAACGGCCTGTTTTCAAGTCTAAGTGTGATTTTTGCGAATTATGATCATACTCTCAAACCGGGAGTCCCGGGACTACGCGGTAAGTTCCTACGAGTTACATTGGTCCCGTGCGAGGTGTTCGTGCCTCCTCCGGGGTCGTTTGGGGGCTGGTTCGGGTTTTCACCCCTTAACGGCCTGTTTTCAAGTCTAAGTGTGATTTTTACAAATTATCGTCATACTCTCATACCGGGAGTCCCGGGACTACGCGGTCAGTTCCTACAAGTTACATTGGTCCCCTACGAGGTGTTCGTGCCTCATACGGGGTCGTTTGGGAGCTGGTTCGGGTTTTCACCCCTTAACGGCCTGTTTTCAACTCTAAGTATTATTTTTGCAAATTTGGGTCATACTCTCAAACCGAGAGTCCCGGGACTACGGGGTCAGTTGCTACAAGTTACATTGGTCCCGTGTGAGGTGTTCGTGCCTCCTACGGGGTCGTTTGGGGGCTGATTTAGGTTTTCACCCCTTAACGGCCTGTTTTCATGTCTAAGTGTGATTTTTGCAAATTCGGGTCATACTCTCATACCGAAGTCCCGGGACTACGCGGTCAGTTGCTACGAGTTACATTGGTCCCGTGCGAGGTGTTCGTGCCTCCTACGGGGTTGTTTGGGGGCTAGTTCGGGTTTTCACCCCTTAACGGCCTATTTTCAAGTCTAAGGGTGATTTTTGCAAATTCGGGTCATACTCTCAAACCGGGAGTCTCGGGACTATGCGGTCAGTTCCTACGAGTTACATTGGTCCCATGCGAGGTGTTTGTGCCTCCTACGGGGTCGTTTGGGGGCTGGTTCGGGGTTTCACCCCTTAACGGCCTGTTTTCAAGTCTAAGTGTGATTTTTGCAAATTATCGTCATACTCTCAAACCGGGAGACCCGGGACTACGCGGTCAGTTCCTACGAGTTATAATGGTCCCGTGCGAGGTGTTCGTGCTTCTTACGGGGTCGTTTGGGGGCTGGTTCGGGTTTTCACCCCTTAACGGCCTATTTTCAAGTCTAAGTGTGATTTTTGCGAATTATGGTCATACTCTCAAATCGGAAGACCCGGGACTACGCAGTCAGTTCCTACGAGTTACATTGGTCCCGTGCGAGGAGTTCATGCCTCCTACGGGGTTGTTTGGGGGCTGGTTCTGGTTTTCACCCCTTAACGGCCTGTTTTCAAGTCTAAGTGTGATTTTTGCAAATTCGGGTCATACTCTCAAACCGGGAGTCCCGGGACTACGCGGTCAGTTCCTACGAGTTACATTGGTCCCGTGCGAGGTGTTCGTGCCTCCTACGGGGTCGTTTGGGGGCTGGTTCGGGTTTTCACCCCTTAACGGCCTGTTTTCAAGTCTAAGTGTGATTTTTTCAAATTATCATCATACTCTCAAACTGGGAGACCCGGGACTACACGATCAGTTCCTACGAGTTACATTGGTCCCGTGCGAGGTGTTCAATTTTCAAATGTTGTATGCTAGCCTTAATCAATTTAGAACACCTACTTATTTCATAAAATTTCGACAGAGTTTCCTATTTTTATTCATGAAACCCAACTTATTTTAATATTAACATAAGCCCAACAACAACAACAACAAGCACAAAATCCGCAGCTAAACCACCAATAAATCCCTTCCACCGATTTAACATCTAAAAATAGTATATAAATCCATATAGCCCCTTCCTCCATGTCAACCACTTATTAAGGCCTTAACACACACATCTTACACAACACACACACGCGCACACAATTAAATGAAGAATTTACTTTGGTAAAGGTGCACTACATTATAAAATCTTCTATCATCAATATAAAATACTTACCAAATTTATTCGCAACTTGAGATCCTTCGAATAAGCTCCCTCATTCTTGATCCTTGCGTATTTGTGCAAACAACTTGAGATCTTCCCTTTTCCAATCACTTCTTCGAGTTCCGCTTTGGCTTTCACCAGTGTGCTGATGTTGTATGAGTCCCGACACAAAGAGGTCCTGCAATACCAAAATTATATTTTAAAAAGATATATTAACCATTATGTAGGGAAAGTAGTCATTTTACAACATGTGACTTAATTTTCTGACTTGTGAAATGTTCTTGGTTTTTTGTTTTATTTACCAGTTTTTCAATTTTGGCATACATGAAGAATTAGTGAAAATGAGTAAGTAATTGAGAAAGGCCACAAACCAAGCACATGTGTTCGATGTGGGTCCTATCGATTTGTCGATTTATTCCGAGTCCTATTGTGAAATATTGAGTATTGTCCTCACCGTGGGTCCTATTCATTATACTAAATAATTGCGAGTGTACAAAATAAATAAGACGGTCATAAAGTCTATAAGCATGAACTATAATGTTACCATAGAAGTAGGATCTTACTTAAATTGGTATAGCATCTAAATAAAGTAACTATGATTTAAACATTCTTAAAACACCAAAAACAAAATATTAATTCAAGATTTAATGATAAAACCCAATTCTGTGTCAAGAAACCTAAAAATTCAATCGTAATCAATTTGATCCCATTCTCTAAATATTTACGCATATATTCAAGGGGTTTATGAACAATTCATAGTAGAAGTCAATTCATATACATAATCTATCAATTTCAACTCATATTGAAATACAAATAAACCAAACCAAAGATGAGGTAAGTTTGGTAATGGCCAGGATATAAGGGACAATATAAACTTGATGTAACAACAGAGATGAGGTAAGTTTGGTAATGGCCAGACTATTGTTAAAACCAAGCACTAAAAGCTTAGGATTCACTCCATTAAAGATGAAGAGGGTAATACTTGGGAGAATAATCAAGACGTTATTAATCATATTGTGGGATTATTTAAGAAAAAACTTACAGAAGACCAAACTACCATCTTTAGTAGTGTAACTACAAACCTTATTCCTTCTCTCATTTCCACTCTAGAGCTAAGAATCTGAAAAATGTATGGGCACATTATGATATACAATTGCAGTTACGATGATTTCAAGTCATGAGATGAAAAATAGATTAAAAAACTAACACAAACTTGAACTTTTAAAAAATGTACTAAATTGAAAACATAACATTCTGAATAACATCCTTAAATTTACCGAAAGCGTTCAACAAAAGGTTTTAGGGACATTATCTTTTTCTCCTTGATCCGAGGAAACACATTGCAATGTAGAACTGTGATGGAGCATTCTTGGGAATGTTTTTTACTGTCCGTCTAGTATGCATAACACAATATTGTCCCAACAAAATACATGTTAAATTAGAACATCTTGTAGGTTAATGGTGGAGGATGTGGGTGGATGTTGCAGAATCGAAAAGAGTATAGAAACGAAAAACTGTCATTTTGTGGGGATTTTGATTATAGAAACAGATACTCTTAACTCTTTCTAATAATTTTTTAATTGTTGATGCTCAAGGCATTAAGATATATGCGGTTATTATAAAAATCCAAGAGTATACTACAATATGTTAAAATACATGATACAATATTTCTGGAAAACGATACAGCTCCGGTACATAATCTGGCAACATTGGACTCACAAATTTAAACAAGGCAATTTTCATAAATATTTATACTAGGTGATTAAACGATAATTATGGAATTGCTTATCAATAAGATAATGGTACTAATTTCTGGAACAAAATGTTCCACATAATAAACTGCATGATGTAGTTGTCTTTTACAATTCAGTTAGACTTGAACTAATATTATTAATACTTCTGTGACCATAGTTAAACTGTGCAAGCATTCCTTATTTTACTGCACAATTAAATACTCTAAAGGTCTACAGGCTATTTGAAAAAAATAGTGTATTGGAGGGCAGTGTAATTATCTTTATAAGAAAATCGTACATAAAACAACACGATAGGCAGATAAACATACCTAACGTACTGGAAACGTGATCTCCTGCTCCCTGAGATCAATTTTTTTTGAAGAAAAAGAAAATTAGGTAGAGATTTTAATTGGTAAACCCCTAAGAACAACTTATACACGCTAAAAAAATGTTACCTGTGAATAGATCCTCCGGGCTGCTTCTAGTTGAGACATCTCTTCATCAAAGGTATTGACCAATTCCAAAACTTCCAGTGTACTGACAAACCTCACAAACCTAAAAACAATACCAATTACATCAAAGATTCAAAGGTCATATGCATTGTCAAATAATGTTGCGTCTGGATTTGCATTACCTCTCAAGTGTTCCCTTTGTGAACCACGTTTCAACATTTTTTTTCCTTTCAATTTCGAGTCTAATTGATTGAACAGCTGATGCAACTTGTTGCTCTGCAACCTTCAAATGTGTCACAAATGGTTTCACTAACCCTGATGCTAACTTCTCCGTATTTCCATCATAGGAAACAAACAAAGAGTTAAGACTGAGCGAGGATGGCGATGGTCGAGGATGGTGGATGGTGAGGACGGCGGCGGTAGAGGACGGTGGATGGCGAGAATGGCGACGGTCGACGATGGTGGAGGATGGCGAAGGTCGGCGACCGAGAGAGGGAGAGAGAGCGATAGGGCTGAGCGATTTGTTGAGCGTGTGAGAGGGAGAGAGAGAGATAGGGCTGAGCGATCGAGAGAGGGAGATAGCGGGAAGCTAAAAAAATTAAGGGGGATAAATTTTTTTGGGGTTATTTATATTTTAGTGAAGTGTACTCAATTTTGGCACACTTTAAAGCAGTGCCAAATTTTGGCACTGTTTTAAAGTGTGCCAGATTGTCATTAAACCGTGCCAGAATCTGGCACCGCTTAAAACTGTGCCAGAATCTCCTTGCCACACCGTGCCAGATTAGCATTTTTGGTGTAGTATAAGTTTGACCAAAAAGTCAAAATCTTCATCTCGACCGAGACTGAATGAATCTTCGAAGGTCACTGAATCCCCTTTCCAACGGTGTGTCCCATGAACATTTCCAACTTACCATGCGAAAGAACGATCCGTTTGCGTCTGAAACCTGACCTAGAGGCCACCGGGCGCTCCCGGGCTCTATTTGACCTAAGTCAACTATTCAGCTTAACTAGGGTTGAATGAATCTTCAAAGTGAACTAAATCCCCTTTCCAATGGTCCGCTCCGTGTGCGATTCTGACTTACCATGCGGACGAACGATCCGTTTGACTCCAAGAGGTCACCAAATGCTTCCCGGGCCCAGTTGACCAAAGTCAACTCCCCAAACCGGGTCAAACTCTTTGGAATGTCTAATTACATCTCCTAACCTTTACAACGGTCCACCCCATATGCGATTCGGACTTACCATGCGGACGAACGATCCATTTGCGTCCGAACGATTCCCCGTCCAATAGACCGACAAACTCTTCCAAGCCATATTTGATCGAAAGTCAACTCCCGAACCCAGGAGTGGTTGAAAGGACTTTCAAAGATATCTTAATTACCTTTCCAATGGTCTACCCCATGCGCGATTCTGACCAACGGTTTGCCCTTGGAAGCCAATTTTTCGAAAATGCCTAAAACACACTGCCAAATGGCAGGTTCCAGACCTTGCCTATCGGAAGGTGCCCATAGGCAGGACCAGGTCTATGCCGATCGGCAGTGACCTGGGCCTATAAAAGGAGGCCTTCACCTCATTTTCAAGGGGATCCCAAATTTGATAACAATCGCTCTCAGCGAATCCCAAAAACCTCTCTCGAAGACAGCGCGGTTTCAACATTCAAATCCCTTTATAACTTCTACTTTTCATCATCCTTTTCATCAAAATTGGTGAATTATCCACCCTCCATCATCATCCAAGTGCAAGGGCTGCTCCCCAACATTCAAGATCAAGAGATCTTCAAGAAGGTCCAACTTCCTCAACTTTCTCATCAAATTCTCTTAAATTCGCAATAACTTGTTTTATTACTTAACACTTTTTATTATCTCATCTCACACATCCTAATATACTTTTTATTTAGTATTATTGCACATCTCCTATTTTTATATAAGTAACCCCCCCCCCCCCCCCAAAATAAGAAAAATAGAGTTTGATCATAAATTCTAAATAGGGATTCTCATACTTTTCTCACACTTTTCTCACAACTAAAACACTTTTTCCACACACACACACACTCACAAATAAGAGATTCCCCATTTGGATTTATGGGATAAACCCCACCCCTCGTTTTTTATGCGAACTACGTGGACTTTGTTGCCTTTATAGGCTACGTAGGCATCTCGGGGTAAAACCCGAGACTCGAGTCCTATTTTCACTCTCTTTCATTTTCAATCTTCTCTAAATACAATTTTCTCATATTCTATATACTTGTTCTTAGTAACTTATTACTCCATATGTGTTATCGTTCCATTATAACGATCGACGTAAGATTAATCGCGTAAATCTTATTTTCTAATATTATTGTTATACCTTCCTACGGATGACTCGCTTTATATCTTCCATGATACAAGTCGAGGATTCCTATCTCCACTATATATATACACATGCACACATATCACGGGGAAAATAAAGGAAAATAGCAAATATCCATGAGAGACCGAAAGGGCGGAATGGGTGCCTAACACCTTCCCATTTCGTAACTTAGCCTTCGAACCCTTCTCGAATAATTTTGGTTTCGTATGCCCCAGTATGTCTTTGGATTCCATCCTTCGGGATGGATTCCCCTTTTTCTTTTGTCTGTTTTGAGTAAAATAGACTGGCGACTCTAAATCCCTCTACATTTTTACACCTCATCTCAAACGACACCGGCCGAAGTGCTCTCGAGAGGGATGCATGGGACCCGAGGATCCTTTCCTTCACGCGCCCACCTGCAGGCGAGGATCGGGGATGGCCACACCTAAGACATTCTTTAATTCCCTTTAACCCTCAGTGGAATCAACCATGAGTGACTTAGTCAGATGTCGGGCCTATAACACAAGAAATATGTGTAAGAAGAAGATACATTAAAGAAAAAAGAACTACTAAAAATAAATAAAAATGTTTGAATTTACCTTGCCATGAATATCGATAAACTCCTCCAAATTAAGTGAGGTCCCTCTCCCCCTTAAGGCAAACTCGATCTCTATACTATTAGTCCTGGTCATCAGCGTCAAGCCTGCACATTAGAGGCATAGAAGTTCCTCTATTATGAGGATGATGGTTAGGAGTAATTATCACTCTAAAAAATCCTCAACCCTCCTTATTCCACCTCGCTATGCCAATTGGGCTGGCCAAAGACCTTATTCGAAATCACTTCCTTCAAAAGGGACCCTCATAAGATTTCAAAGGAGTCCCAACCACTTCATTCCCCTTCACTTGGATACCATTAGATGCCGATAACAAAACTATTAAGACTAGGGGATGCAAGTCCCTTAGAATAAATGTTACGCTTTGGGTTTCCCTAGAGGACCCACCTTCCCTCGATGTTGCTTGAAGCAAGGGCATATTTTTTTATAATCTTCCTCAATAATGGGTTGTTATTTGGCTCAGAACTCGACTCAGGCTCATCCACCAGCTTCACAGAATGGACTAAAATATCTATAATTATGTTGAATTTTATGATCTTCACAACCTTAGACATATTGTCCTTCATCACAGAGGTTGGAACACACTGAACCAAAACATGAATTTTGTCACCAGGCCTTTGTCATTACCACTGACAATGACAAATTTATTATTTCTCGTGATAGTGATAAATCATTTTTTGTGAGAAATAAAATTATGTATCACTACCATGAGTAGTGATAATTTTTTACTCAATTTGTCACTGGTATTGATAACTACAAGTATTAGTGAATTGGTTGGTCACCTTTATTGGCGGTGATAAATTTTATCCTTATAGTATTTATCGCTGCTATTAGCAGTGACACATTTTGTCTTTAATATTTGCCTCTGCCAATAATAGTGATAAAATTTGCTTTAGGATTACTTTGTCATTACTTTCGATAGTGGAAAAAGTTTCTATCTATTAGTGACTACTCATTGAAGTTATTAAAAATGCTCTTAAGTATTTAGTGTCATTTTTAAAAAATCATTTGTAGTCACTTTTATAATTTTATTGATTAATTATTGATCCAATTATAAGAAATATGGAATAAGTCGCAAAGAAGATAATAGTTAAAAAGTAATTGGGATGAGATCCAAATACAACTTTAGATATGAAATTAAAGCCTAATAAACTAAAACAAAGAATAACTCTGCTCTATCTTTATAATTTCTTCATGCCCCAATTTATTCACGCCTTAATTTCTTCTCTTCGCTCCTTCACACAAAACCCATCATTTTCTCCCTTCGGTATCTCCTCTCCCTCCGCTCTCCCTCTCGTCATAGACTACACTACTATCGACGCTGGTGAGTACTCACTTTCCTTTTTATTTGTGTTATACTATGCTTCTCTCTGTGTCCTTTATAATCTCAGTTCTTATACAAATAATTTGGTTTGAGTATAAAGGCTCCCTTTTTACATTTGTTGTGTGTTGTTGATGTGGTTTATATAATCTCTCATTTTTATTACTTTATTGTAGTAATATATTTTTTATTTCACGGGTTTTAGTTTAAGATATAAGAAGAGCTTTTTTTTTGTTAATTTTGATTTATTTATTTCATTATAGAGAAGCATAGTCTATTAGAATCTTTGCTTCATCCTTTTTATTCTTCACATGAACTATTTTTTTATTTATTTTTGACACCTTGGGAGTTTTGGAGTATCATTATTTTTAGCTATTGGGAATTTTGATATTAGAGTTAAAGAAATAAGGTAATAAAATTATTATTTGTGGAAGATCTAGGTTTTTCTCATTGTTGAGGAAGTCTTACCTCACTACTACTTCTTTGCCTAATTTTTCGAAGTATTGCCCATTTTAATATATTATTTGAACACTAGAATTGCAGTGTATTGATTTTATTTTATTTATGCAACTCGATACATTAGAGTGTTTTTTTACTGAATGTTAAACAAGTGTTGGGTAATAAATAAGACATTTGATTTATCTATATTATACATCTAATACAATAGTATTAAAGGTGTTAATAACAGTTAATACACCTTACGTACCTATCTCTCAAATACTTTTCCAACTTATTCATGTCACCTCCTACCTTTTTATCTTTCGTGATCTTTTAACTCCCATCTTTTCCTTAAAAAACCTTATAATTCCAACTACCCCCTCAACTACACATAAAAAAAACCTCCCAGCCTCCTTCGTAGAAGACGTACAAATCTCTCACCCAATGTTGCTGGACTTGCTGAAGAAGGGTCATCGGGAGGCAAAGAGAAAGATTAAAAAATGGAATAATTCCTTTCAAATTCGGTTTCATCCAATATTCGAAAGCGGATGCTTCTTCCTCATAAGGGATGACAAATCTGTTAATGATTTCATCTTTCATAAGTGTACTTAAAATTATTAAAGGTGAAGGGTATCTTTTGTATAGTTTGCTCTGTTATTTTTATGTATATTTCTATAATGATATGGGTCCCCCATACCCCTTCGTTGCAGACATTGTGACAGTGTGCGTGATTACATCTATGAAAATTGGGATGGAAAACAAAACTAGATAGGGAAGCTAAGGCTACTGTTCACGTGAGAAGGAAGTAAAGGTTTTGAGTTTTTTTTTCTTCAAAAAGTCAGTCCCTCCCTTTCTCTCACAAACAAAAGTCCATGAGTTGTTTGATCCTAATTTATGGACTTTTTTTTATCTAACTTTATTGTAGTTCTTATTTTTTATTCTATAATTTGAAGATTTGGGATTGCTTTACATGGAGTTTTTCGTGTTTTGTTTCTTGCTTTTGTTAATATCCCTTGTTATGCATCATTTGGTAGTGCAAGATTAAGTGTTTAGTAAGTATTGTTTATTTCTTGATTTTGTGAATTCCACTAAAAGATCTTGAAAAAATGATGTTGGTGGATGGACATCACGAAATTATTTTATGTTATTATTCGCTTGAGAGTGTTGTATTTTTTTTTCTTATTTATATTTTATTTAATAGGGGGTCTTTTTAACAAAACTCTAGATCAAATTGAACATTTTTATTAATTTTTTTAACTTACATCATAATACAAAAGTCTGTAAAAGAACATAGTCCCATTTACTCATACTTTCATATTGGTAATTTTTAAACGAACCGACTTATTCAATTAACAATACCCGATTCACTAAGTGAGGTATTGAAATAATATACAGAGACAAGTACAATTCTATCCCTTTTTTAATCCACCAACTAAAAAACAATACTTAACAACTTAGGGTTCTTCCTCCAATCCTTATCCCATCAACAACAACAACTGACGACACCAAATTATGTCCAGCAAAAAACCAGTCGTTTGAACATTTGCCAATGAGAAGTTCCTTCTAAATATACATTGAACATGGTGTTACAAAATAAATAAAAAATAAATTGACGTTGTAGATATGAGAAGAGAAGAAAATTGCCATTTTTAAAGTACAAACATCTTTTTGTCTGTTGATTTTTTATTCCAAAATGTTGAAGTAAAAACAGTATACAACTATTCTTCTTCTATGGGATTTCATCTATGTCTTCATCTTCTCGTGTCTTCATTTTTGTCTTCAGTTGGCCTTAGAAATGGAGTCTGAATTCCACTTTTATTACTTTACTTCCTAAGAAAAGGGCCGCTTCGAATGTGAGAGATTTCAGGCCTATTAGTTTGGTCGACAATGTGTATAAGATTATTTATAAGTTCTTAACGGTTAGACTTAGAAAAGTGATTTATCCTCTTATTTCAGATGCTCAGAGCACGTTTGTGGTAGGTCGCAGATTCTTGACACTGCGTTGGGTGCGAATGAGTGCACGAAATCCATGTTGAGATGTGGGGATCCTTGTATTCTATGCAAGCTTGACATTGAGAAGGCGTACGATCATGTGATCTGGGAGTTTCTTTTTTATCTGATCAGGAGGATGGGATTTGGGGAGTGGTGGTGCAGGTGGATGAAGAGGTGTATCTCGTCTGTTAACTTCCCTGTTTTTGTTAACGAGGTTCTGAGGGATTCTTTTTGAGTTCACGTGGCCTTAGGCAGGGTGACTCATTGTCTTCTTTCCTCTTTATTATGGTAATGGAGACTTTTTCTAGGATGATGAGCCGTACGGTGGAGGGTGGCATGATATCGGGTTTTTTTATTGGTAGTTATGTTTCTCATCTAGTTGAGGTATCTCATCTTGTATTTGCAGATGATACTATTATTTTCTGTGGGGTGCCCAAGGATGAGGTTAGGTCATTGCGGTTGCTGGTGGTGTATTTTGAGGCTGTGTTGGGATTACGCATCAACGTCGGGAAGAGTGAGATCATTTTCGTGGGCAAGGTAGGTAATGTGGGATATCTAGCACACGTTCTTGGTTGTCGGGTCGGTTCTCTCCCTTCTACTTATCTTGGCCTCCACTTAGGGGTTAAGTTTAAGTCGTCTATGATGTGGGACCCTATCCTTGAGAGAGTTCAGAGGAGGTTAGCAGGTTGGAAGCATAGCTACATGTTTAGGGGGGGGGGGGGTTGACGTTGATCAAAAGCATCTTATCTAGCCTTCCTACATATTTCATGTTTGTTCTCCCTCTACCTGGGTCCGTGGGCAAAAGGCTTGAGAAATTGAAGAGGGATTTTTTGTGGAGAGGGATTGATGAGCAATTTAAATACTTCCTAGTGAGTTGGGATGAGGGGTGAAGGCCGCCGAAAGAGGGTGGGACTAGGGCGAGGTGCTTATCCCATTTCAATATGGCTGTACTGGGGAAGTGGTTGTGGCGCTTTAATAGGGAAGGATATAGATTGTGGAGGAAAGTGGTGGCGGCTAGGCATGGAGTGGGTCCGTATGGTTGGGATCCGATTATGGGGCGATCGGCTCACGGGGTTGGGTGGTGGTGGTATATAGCTCTTGGGTGGGGGAGGTTTTCCTTATTCACCTCCTTTCAGCTCGGGGGTGGGAGTCGGATCAGGTTTTGGATGGATAAATGGGATATGGGGGGCTCTTTGGAGGATCTTTTCTCGGGGATGTTCAGGCTTGGTATTGACAAAGAGGGGTTAATTGAGAATCATAAACGGAGGGAAGGGGATAGGGGGTGTGGGACTCGAAGTTTAGGAGGGCACTCCGAGATTGGGAGCTGGAGGAGGCGGATGAGTTCTTTATTCGACTGAGGTCGGCGCTAGCTCCGTCGATGGGGGCGGATTGGTTGAGGTGGTCGTACACTTAGGATGGCATATTTTTAGTTAGGAGCTACTATACTGTCCTAAGGGGTCGTGGGGGTGCTTCGTTTATGTGGAGGTATATTTGGAAGAGCCATGCGCCTCCCAAGGTTTGCTTATTTGTGTGGACCGCGGCCTGGAAGGCCATCTTGACTACTGAGGGGCTTCAGCACAGAGGAATGAGGATGGCTAGTAGATGTTGGTTATGTATAAAGGAAGATGAGATATCCAATCATCTTCCTCTATACTGTGAGGTCGCTAGGGGTCTTTGGGAGTTGTTTTTCTTTTTATGTCAGATTGCATGGGTTATGCCCCATTCGGTGTGCGAGGTGTTGGTGGCGTGGAGGAGGTCTAAGGGTTGGACTGGGCCGTGGGAGGTATGGATGATGGTCCCTCATTGTATCTTTTGGACTATCTAGCAAGAGAGGAACATGAGATGCTTCGAAGGGGTCGATCTTGTTCTTTCTCGAATTCGGTACAGTTTTCTATGCCTTCTTCTTACTTGGTATAGAAAAAGACATGATTCGTCTTTGTCTTTTTTTTTAGTTTTTGGAGGAATTCTAGGGGTTTATAATGTTTGTATTGGGTTTCAGCCCTTCGCATATTTACTTTGTACACTTCCTGTATACGGGTTTCCACCCCCTTAGGCGGGTATCTTTATTGAATCATTTACTTATATAAAAAAAATGGAGATGATTGTTCCAGTTTCATGATGTTAGAGGATATAGAGGATGGGAATCAGGGTAAGGAGAAGTGGGTTTTTGAACTTTATTTGGGTATTGTTCAACAGACTTATTTAATCTGAATATTCCCTTCCTACCTTTTCTTTGACAAACCCGATTAGGAGGGGAGTTAAAAGGTTATGAGCCCATTTAAATGGGATAACTAAATAAGGGTGGTTGCTAATAGAATATTATGGTGTAAACAAAATCACCCTTCATATTTGTATAACAAATTTAACAAATACACTACATAAAAATAATTGAAAAACACCTGGTGCGGGTTACATGCTAGTTTTGAGATAATGTCACTGAAATGTCTGTGTGGGATATAGAATATTTACATCCCCACTAATTTTATTACTAGTTATCTACGGTTATAATTGAAGAAATTTATTGGTGGAAGTTTTTCTTATGGTGGTTTGAGATTTTTTTAGTTTTATTTTTATTTTTATTGGCACTTGAACCGAATGCTTGAAATAGTGTCTTTAACTTATGGAGGTTCATTTTTCTTATTTTTAGTAATTGTCATGTTAGTATTAGATTTGATTTTTAGATCGCCAACGAGCCCACACACTTTATAGGGAGCTACAAATGCAAGGGGATAACAGGAAGTTGTGGGTAACATTTTGGGAAGATGTCAAGAACTTTGGAAAGATTTTTAATTGTTTGTAGTTTATTTTTCATATGATGATTCAACATTTGTATCATATGCAAAAAAAATACTATTTTTACATAGAATGCACAAATAGTCATATTGAATCACAATTTGTGTGTTTTTTAAAATCCCGTAAAAAGGAAATAGTACTATTTTTTCTCGGTTTTATGGTTTTTGATTTTCCTTTTTTAAGTTTTCAAATTTTGGGCTTGAATTTTCTACGTTTTTTTATTCAATTAGAGTTTAAGGGTTATAAACGTATGTTTTTGGACATTTGACTTCTTGTTATGTTAAAAAAGTTGATACTTCATATAATGGATTGGATTACAGTATGTTTTATTATTACAGGGAGCACAACCTTTAATAAATATGGAGTAATCTGTCAACTAAGTATGCCTTTAAGTGTAATTAACATGTCTTACCATCTCTACATGGAAGTTGTAGTGCTTATCTCACCACACTCCTCAATGTTGACAGGTAATATTATCCATTTCGTGAATGTGTTTTTCACACTCCTTTCTTCAACTACTTTGTTTTTAAGAATGTTGAATTTATGTTCAAAATAACTTTCTTATATTTTGATGGAAAAATTATGAATTTATTCTGTAAATCGAATAGTTTGTTTACTAAGATGGATGTTCAGACTTCACATTCCAACTGTTTGGTATTTTTAGCATTTGCAGTGACAAAAACCATGCTTAATAAGTGAGTTTCTTTTACAACTTTAACATTTTTATTTCATTTATGTTTTTCTCACTTTGCATTAATGTGCTATATTCTCTTATAATTTAGCTTTTCTCATTTTCTAGTTAATACACTGCGTTTTTTGTATATATTCTACATACATGGCTTTATTTACCTTTTGTAAAAAAGTTTAATTGCAATGAGTGAGAGGTACTATAGAAATGCACTAATTATTTTGGGGTGAGATGTCAGAATTAACCAAATATTTTTTGCCAAGAAAAGAAAGAGAACAAATCGAACAGATTTAACGTAGATGCCAGTAGTGATGTAAACTATTTTCGATCATATAATGCCTAGAATGGGCATTAGATTTAATCTTCTCCTATTTATAGATTGACCTTGAATATGTTAAAGAACATTTTGGTGGTAGAAGTTATTGATTTATTTTTTTATTTTTTGTGATTATATTTAGTTTATGTTGTACAATTTGATTTACAAACTCATATATACACTATTGTGATTTACTTATGAATGGTGTAAGATTGACTCTGAGCAAATAGCTATTGCCTCCATGGACAGTCACTGATGTTGTAAGTTATTTGAAACATATATTAATTTATGGATTTTCATTAATTTGTTAAAACGTGTTAGGTTTATCTTGGTATTATTTAATTTATTAAAATGCATTTATTTTTGAAATTTTAACTTTGTTGTGTCGAGTTTGACAGGTTCTTGCATTGGGAGAATATTAGAGTGTGGGTTGGGAATTGTTGAATGGGGGAAAAGTAGGCGGTGGTGGGGACTAGGAGGAGCACAATTCTAGGTCTTAATGCTATTCAAATTTTTGGTTGTTAACAATTTAGAAAAAAACAATTATACATACAAATTCTTGGTCTTTTTAGTGTACCACGCCTTTTATCTTTCTCAATTAATTTATGATTTTTACCTGCATCTTTGTTGCATTCTTAATATGAAGCTGTTTGTTTTCTTACCTAATCAATTATAGATGTTCTATGAATAAAATATAAGTACTGCAATATCATCTCTTGCCATTGCTCTCAAATAATTTGAAAGTTGTTATCATGATCCATTACTTTCCTTCAAACTTATTTTTTATGCTTCTTGATTCAAAAGTTTAGTTTGATTGTATATGTAATTAGGATTTTAGCTCTACTTCATCAAAAGGTAAAAAACACAATTTTTTTTCATTGTGTTTGAAAGTGATAGTTCTTAGTAGGGGCATGGGTAATATTTCCATCAGCACAGGTAAGTTGCTAGACTAATATTTTTAGTCTGCTATCAGCAGGGGGTGCGCGCGCGCGTGCACGCACACACACACACGTACACACATGTATCAAATTGAAATAAACATTATGTTGATGTATGCATATTTTCATATTTGTAGTAAACATTATGTTGATGTAGACTTTGAAACTAGATGATGCTAGGATAGAATATAAGTCTAATGTGTAGTCCTTCTTAATTATTGTCTTATCCCAAACTCTATGAAGTTTTATCACGTGTTTGAGTTTGGAGCTTTTGATTAGAACACTATATAGAAAGTACTTTGCAAAAGTAGTCATCCCGTATCTGCTGTTGCTGTTTCTTCTCAAATCACTCTTGTACAACATTATGTATTGTACATATGAAACGAATATGTCATTAATCATTATATCATGCATTTTCATCAACTCATTGTTGATTTAACACTAACTTTCAATCATAGTATAATCATGGGTTGGGGTTTACATTATTACTTTTTTAGTGATTGTTTTTAGGTTTGAATGAGTTTATAGATTGATGGGGGATATAACCATAGTATAATCGTTGTTCACATTATATATTTTTTTTACTAATGGTTGTTTTGAACTTATTTGGTCATTAATGGGTGATATACTATTTATTTCAAGTTGTCTTTGTATTTTTGGATATCTGGCTCATTTAGTTGATTATAACATTGAATATGATATTTTTTTGGGTGTTTTAGGTATTTTGGTTTTTCTTTGTAGATAATTCACAATGAGCAACAATTGGTGGGAGATGTTACTATAAGTTTATTTGTGTCGATTGTGAGACATATTTGTAAGTTTTTCCCTCTTTTTAGTATCACATCAAACTTAAATATAATGAGCATATTTTCTAAGGTTTGTAAGTTTAACTTCAACATCACATCACAGATTAGAATACGGAATCCATCGCTTCTTCACTGCAACACCACACCATTAAGTTTGTCATGTGTAAACAATAAATACAGAGTCCACTGTATGAAACGATTCTCACAAAGATGTGGAGAATAGATCTTTCTTCCCAAAATAGGTTTTTCAAAAAATATATGACTTGGAACTTGGATCTTAAACAATTTGGGTGTAAGCTAGAGTTTTGGAGAGCTATTAAACAAGTTTCGAAACTTTCAAAGCTTGAAAAAAATTCAAATAAAATTGCTTCTCCTCACTCCTATATATTGGAGGTTTGTTAAAAATGACAGGATAATGAAAAGTAGTTGGGAAAATATTGAATTCTATAAAAATTCACAAGCTCGTTTGAACGAGGTACTTCTCATTCGAATGTAGAACCTCAACTCGTTTGAACTAGTTTCTAACAAGACTTTCAACGAGATTCCAGAGAAGGTAATAAGTCACTCGTTCGAAGTTTATTGGAAACCTTACCTAACGAGATAGGATATCTCGATCAACGACGTACAATTTCATTCTAACTACCTTGCTAAAAAACTAATTTTTTCTTAAAAAAAATTAAAACAATAGAAAAATATTAAAACATTCAAGAACCTTTTAATAAAATACTAATACCCAATATTAAGTTCCAAGGATCAAAATATATACATTCATACCTTAAAGGACCTCATAACATAAATACAGATACTCGACACGATGATGGACATGATATCTTGGCTGCATTGTCTTCAATCAAATATGTCACAAGCTTTGAGGGAAACACAATCCTTAACCTATGACATAAATTTTTTTTCCATAATTAAGTCAATAAATACAAATTAACCTTATCGAAAATTTTTCCTTACAAATACCCCCCTTTGGCTATTTCGAGACAACTCAAAATAAAAACCTATGTGCCGTTAAACTCATCTAAAAAACTCATTCCCCAACCCCAAAAGAAAAAATACAGACTTAACAGACACGTACTCTGAGTAGCTTTTCATGCTTGTAAATTTTTCCTCTTGTTGCAAACATGCACTCTTAAACACACTTTCAAATGAAAACATAATATAGTAATATAAATCTCCAAAAGAATAAAACTCCCCTTTATCTAATGATCCCCGCCTTGGTAAGACGTCTCACCTTAAGAAAAAGATCCCCACCTAAAATTAAAGTGAAAGATACCATTCCCCCCCCCCCCCCCTCCCTTCTTTTATTCAGAAATAGACAAAGAAAGAATGCATAATAAACCAGTTCTCCCCCATAAATCATATCTCCCCTTCAAATGTGAGAACATGTGATATCAATTGAAAATATAGAAGAAAGAATAATATCATGCAATCGTATAAAGTACAAAAACAAAACAAGGCAACAAAAACACAAATAATGCAAACAATAATCAATCAATACAAATATTAATGCAATAAGTGATACAATCTCGAATGCACAATGGTGAATGAGAAACCAATCTAAACTGACAATAAGAGAGACCAATATGATCATATAGCATGCCAATTTGATTCAAAGATAAAGCATATGGCAAACATGGATGAAATGAAAACGTAAAGAATAAAAAACAAAACAATATATATATGTGTGTGTGTGTGTGTGTGTGTGCGTGTGTGTGTGTGTGTGTGTGTGAACAACCACAAAATACACAAAAACACATAAACATTACACACTAGCATAGTATCAATGCATCTAAACAAGTGGTATAAAGTGAGGGATGTGAACCAGAAACAAATGAATTATGATCCAATCACTCAAAAATTTTCGAGGAGTTCTATTTGACTCAATTAACTTTATCAAACAAAGCTTCAACCTTAAGTGACAAATAAAGTGAACTCATAACGAACAAACAAACACAACGCACACTAGCCTAGAAAATATCGATGATTATAAAATCAATAGCGTGAAACAGTAAATAATTAGGACTTATTGTGAAAACTCATTAATCATTAACTTATAATACCCTCAAAGTTATATATATATATATATATATATCATTTTTTTCACCTTCATATTTTGAAGATACCAATTTAATTGAAGAATTGATGAAACAAAATTTGGCCTTAGAAACATTTCTTTTCTTTTGCCTCTAAATTTTTTTGAGCTCTCTCCAATGGTGGCCTTTCACATAAGGAAGATTTATGCCTTCGTCGTCATTCCCGCACACTCATACTTTCAATAAAAAAGAAACTCACGGGCAATGGTTATTACATTCACAAATCCCCTAATCATATATATATATATGATGAAATTGTTAGGAGAACACCTTACTTAGCTCATGTAACATAATAAGTTAAAATCCAAAAGAGCTCGTGCATGTGTGTGAGGAGGTATATGCAAAGTAAATCCATTAAGCAAGTCATTTTCAAAATGCTCCATGAAAGCATGATTAAAAATAATCCAAGCATTGAAAATCATAATCAAATGTCCTAGCCACATGGATATATGTAATGAAGTGGATTCATACACATTAATATGTCACACAAAATGTGTAAAACTAAACTACAAATAAAGCAAAAATATTTTTGAGTTTTAAAATGATTTTTAGAATGATGTAAATTAAATACACACAACTGAAATGATAAAAAAATATTTTTGTATTTATGAATAAGACCCATTAAATGAATATTCAAAATACAAATGACTCAAACCGCATACAATTAACAAACATATATATCATGAAGTACAAAAGGTAGTATATGTAAACAAGCAAACATAATCAATCTGGCCCCAAACAAAGCATCACCTCTTAAAGTCTCCTTGACGTTGGCCCTACTGGTCTTGATGAGGATTTCTCTAATGTTGGCCCTAATGGACTCTCCCGTTGTTCCCTTGTCCTTGGCCGCCCTGAAGAACGTTCTGGTGATTAGGTCCCTAATGGCCCTGCCTAAATCTCTGACCTCCTGGTCAAAATCTTTTAGCAGAATTCCCCTGGCGGGTATCCTGCCCCTGTTCGTTGCCTGTCTGTTGTTGTGCTCCGCTAGCAACACCCCTAATTGTCTTGCCCTGCTGGCTAGTCTCGCTTCCCCTCTTGCTTCCCTTCAGGTGGAGGCGATGGTTCTGAAAGTGCAATAAATTTTCATTGACAATGTCTACATATATGTCACCAATGCAGGGTTCCCGATCAAATGCTGCCTGATCCTCCAAGCTAAACCAACTACAAACCTTTCCTTCTTTCGATCCTCATTGCTCACCTCATCTGACACAAAGTTAGACAAACATGTGAACTCCTCCTTTTACTCCACCACGAAGCGGTCACCCTGAATCACCTCGCTGAATTTCCTCATCATCTCGGCTTCGACTGTTGAAGGAAAGTACTTGCGGTCAAACCACACTCAGAACTCGATGATGCTCATCGTATCTCTCTCTCCGCAAGTGGTAATGGACTTTCACCACTGCAGAGCCTCTTCAGTCAGTATAAATGTGGCTAACATTTGTCTCTGCACCTCACTATAGTCAACCATGTGCAGGTGGCGCTGCATATCTTTCTTCAACTAACAAGCTAGGATCACCTCAAACCCCCTAAAACTCTGGTAGGTGGCCCTTCTTAAAGTTCTCCCGAACTCCCTGTCACTCAAATGGTCCCGAGTGGTCCTGAATAACTGGGGGCACTAGCTGCTGTGGCTGAGGCTAAGGAAAATGTAGTTCCATGGCTACCATCGCTGCGTTGACTGCTTGGACCACAATCTCTGCCACTTAAGCTGTAGTCACTAACCCTAGTGGGACCTGTGGCTGCGGAACCTCTCACTCCAGCTGAGCCTCCCTCACCACATCCCTAGATGCTTCCCCAGCAGGTCTACCTCTCTTACGCGACATCCGGAATTTAAAACGAGTTGTATTAGTTAACTTTCAATACAAATCTTACTAGTAGAAGTACGATATCTCATAAGCGTGAAGATAAATAGACAGTCCTAATAATAGGGGTCTACATCAAAAGAACGATATGTTAAAATCGTAGTAAGCCGTACAGATCCAATGGACACTAGATATTGATGCTCTAATACCATTTGTGACACCCCACCTAATTAAATACCGGGTGATCATGCCTTTATTAAATTAAAATAGGATTTCTATCTGGTTCATTCTTAGCATCATTGTCGAAAACCTTTATTAATTACTAACCACCTATTAGTTAATTAATCCAGTGCCAAAATTTTATTTTATTATAACCAAACCATTAAGTACAACGGATAACTAAATAGAACCATCACATAAATAATACAGTCCAAACATCCCATCAAATAGCTGAATAAGAGTCTTGCCGAATTAACCATTGGCTAAAAATCCAAACCAAATAAATGTAATAGATAATAAGTAAATCTTATACAATTTAAAATGAAATAGTCCGAATACATGTAGTGAGCAACATGCTCGAAATAAGACTGAGATAGAATTGCTAAACGAGAAATAAATGAAAGAGGCGACTACTCCAACTCCTGCAACATCCACATATGCCGCAACTGCGTAACCCCGGAATAAAGTCAAGAATTGCGTCCCTGTGGCTTGACAACTAAAGCGTTTTTAAAATATTTGACAGCACGAACCCAAAATATTTTGAAATTATTTAGCAAGTGATTAAATTTCAGTAATTTAAAATGCATGAATGATCTTCATATTTAAGTTAGTGTCGCACTTCGTTGAGGACCCACTCACCCCTCAACTACTGTGCACACCTAACGCTTTCTTTATGACCCACTTAGTCATCTACCACGCAATTAGTTATTGTTATAACTCCTTCCTGTCACACTACTCTAGCCCGAGTATGCTTAATATATGATTTGTAAGTTATTTAACACTTTAACTTAACTAATCAATTTTTCATTTAAGACCATATAACATTCTCACGAGTTATATATAATTAAATACATTTCACTACATGTATTTTACCCGCATATAGTTATTCACTCCATTATATACGTAGAACCATATTACACCATTCACACATATGTCGCATATATATAAATCCATCCTTCCGAGTAATACCTCACCGGATGCGTCTCTAAAGTGATATCATCCTAGGTATACTCAGTCCAACCTGGATTCCCGGCACAACTAAATACCGTCGAGTCAAAACATATATACATTATACATATAAGCGTAGTGGAGGCGGTCATATTTCTCCGAGTGTGAAGACTAGGGTTGTGTTTCGATCGGATCGAATTAGATTGAAAAATGCCTCTTAACAAAAATTCCGATTTTTTCGAAAATAAAATAAGAATAATGAGATATGTACCGAATGCTTTTACCGGAATATTACCGGATGGCTTAAAAAAATGTTAAAAGTCCTAGCTCAACACTATTTGTCTAGCAATTTTATTTCTATTTTTTAATAAAAATAAAAAAATTCTATTTTCAATAAAAACTATTTTTTTAAAAAATAATTGTTGAAAAAATAAATTTTCAATAAAATAGTTATTTTTAAAAAACTAATTTTTTAAATGTTTTTAACTTTTTATAACTTTTTAAAAAAAATTCAACGTTTTTAAAAATATTTTTATTAAAAATTTGTATTTTCAATAAAAGTCATTAAAAAAAACTCATTAACTGACGTGGGTCCGCGACAGGGGCACTAACCAATCGCGATGATGACGTGGCTCTACGCCAGCAGCACTAACAAGTCGCGATAATGTGGGTCTGCATAAGCTTTTAAAATTTTTTTTTTCATATTTTTATTAAAAATATTTTTTTTAAAAAGTTTTTTATTGAAAATACAAATTTTTAGTTTTTATTAAATAACGTGGTTCCGCGCCAGTGGCATTAACCAATTGTGATTGATTAGTTCCGCTGATGCGGATTCACATTTTCAGACCCACATCATTTGTGGAGTGTGGATTCGCGCCAGCAACACTAATCAATAATTTTTTTTTAATTTTAATTTTAATGAAAAAATGTTTACATTCAATAAAAAAATTTGTATAATTTGATGTCTTAAACTCACGATTGATTAGTATCGCTGGCGCGGACCCACATTGAAGAAATGATGGGTCCGGAAATATATATTCGCGTCAGCGGCACTAATCAATCGCAATATCATAATTTTTTTTATTTATGAAAAAAATATTTTTTAATCGTAATTTTAATAAAAAAAAACTGTTTTTTTGTATATTAATTGGAAACCTGTTTTTTATATATATATAAAAAACAGTTTTTTATATTTCGGCAAACCTCGCCGGTACATATATCACTACTCATAAAATAACTATTCCGATTTCCGATCCGTTTTTTTCGAAAAATTAAAAAAAATTCCGAATTCGAAAAAATTGAAAAAAAAATCAGAAATTCCCAAAATATATTGAAAATCCAGAAATTTCAAAAATATCAAAATTTCAAAAAAATTAATTATGGATTTTCGATTACTTGAAATTCTCATTTTAAAAAAACAACGAAAATGACTTAACCCAACATGTAAATACATGAGGATTTGACACATTTTTTCATTTGTGCAGAAGTTAGGAGGATACTCTCGTTTTATAAAGCATAATTTGGAGCCCTCTCCCTCTCCCAAACGATGTGGGCTATGGGAAAATTTCAACAAATCGGAAAAGAAATCGAAAACCAAAAAATAATTCCGAAAAAAATCAAAAAAATCGGATCGAAAAATCAAAAATTCATAATTATTTCTGATATACCATGTACAACGCCCGTAGCACTAGCCTAAAATATACCCGAGTCTATATTCCGACTCTAAATTTAATTAATTACTCATTAATTATTTTATTTCCTTGATGTCTCTAAACCAATATAACCGGACTCACTCACTTGGCCCATACTTTAATATTCATAATTTATTATCCAGACTTCCCCTTAATAAGTTTGACACCCATATTAATTTAATGTTCCTTAATGTTCATCATCTCACATTAAATTTAAACCTAACATTGTCATGCCCCATTATAACCTCAAATAATCTTAGGCGAAATAGTATTCTGCACAAAGGATCCCCTTAACTGTAGAAGTCCCCAAACCAATCCCAAAGCCAACCCGTAAAAGGAGTAAAAATGGCTTGATTTATCACGTCGTTAAAACGAGTCAACGTGTCATTCGAACGACAAAGGATCTCACGCGAACGAAACCTAGGTCGCTCAAATGACCTTTGGGTTTTTCTCTCCCTTCTTCTTCGTGCAGTTTGTCTGCCATGGGAGAACCTAAAAGATTATAAACCCAGATTTAATATTGCAAATATCTTTAATATGAAACAATTTCTACACGTCTTAGATCTAAATCTTCAATTCGATTCCAACCATTTAATAATATTTCATTGAATTAAAATTAACTGCCCAAAACTTTTATCTTCAAATACATAAATCTAAATATCACAGATGTATAATCTTTCTTCAAATTTTATTTCACCAATTATCAATATAAGGAGATAATTTTTGGGTTCAAATCACTAAACTAAATTCTCTAACAACATATTTGAGATGTCATTTTCCCCTAACAACATTTACACGTAGTCATCCATAAATTGAAACCCATATTTATATGTTAACCCAAACAAAAATAATTGGTTTCTATCACACCCATTATGATATGAATTGAAAACTGCAATTAATTTAAAAGCAAGTTTAACCACTTGACTTAAAGGGTTTGTAGGGTCTGAATTCCTTTGGTGTAGATGAGTATTTGATGAAGAACACCCACACTTGCTCTTGCTTTTGGCTCCCAAGAGTTCTCCAAATTCTTCCTCTTTTCTCCTATACTTAATTAGGGTTTCTTAAATGAGTTATGGCTGCCACACCATCTCACTTTTAGGTTTTATTAAGCCAATCCCATTTTTAGGCTTGCAGGCTTTATTAAAATGGCCCTAACACTCCCTTGTGGGCTTGGTTATGCCTAAAAATGCCCCAAGACCCATTTCCTACCCCCCCGGGTATTCTTTTCCGACTATCTTGGCCTATCTGGACTCATCCGTGCACAAAGAATTGTCATCCAAATTAATTTACCAAAAGTCCTTATCTCGAACCCAATATAGTCTAAACCCGACACTCGATTGGGATAAATAAATGACATGGCACAACTACTCTCTACGACATAAATAAATTATTACTATTCACTTAGAAATTTAATTCCATAAACATTAGCCATTCACTCTCCAGATTAATATTTAAATAAATTCTAATAATTAATTCAATTAAATTACGACACACAAGTAGTTTAAAATTAGCTGAATTAATTAAATATTAAATGCACCGAAATACGGGGTGTTACATGGTCCAGCCACGCAAATTCACTATGATAAGCGATTTATAAAAGTTGAGAGATGACTTATACAATGACTCGGTGTCCCCACATGCCCTGGTGCATCTTTAATCTTCAACCTCTCATCCACTGTGACAACGTAGGAATCCACCTGTTGATGTATAAAATGGACTGATCCAATTTTATAATCAGAGATAAATAATAAGAGCAATCTTAATCAAACACACAAGATACAAAGATTTTTAAAGTGATTCACCTATGAAGAAAGCCTACGTCCACTATTATTTTTTATTTATATTGATTACAATAACTCAATATGGTGTGATTGAGAATGATTGGATTTCCCCTTAAGCTAAGGGAGACTGTCTATTAATAAGGGTCTGGAACCCTAGAGATGGAATGCCTTTATATTTTTAGGCATTTACATATGTATACAATGAATCTGATTGTTGGTTTTCAGTGTTGATCGCCCTTCCAACCAAGTAACTTTTTTTTATTCCTGATGGTTCAAATTCTAGAGTTGGCCGGCCTTCCGTCCGACTAGGTTCTTCTGATACCGACCAAGGTTCAAATTAGGGTTGTAAGACATAGTTCCCTCATATAAGTTATAATATTGTTCATTTGTCGTTCTATCGTCTCGAGTTTTTTTTTCGTTGTGGGGTTTTCCTCGTACACCTTGATATTGCGATATATTATTTACTTTTTCACATTTAGATTAACTCACCTAATTATTTCAGATAAAATTGGTATAATATACTTGGTAAATAATTTTCCACTTATATATTAGGCATTGTCCTTGTCACCATAACTCAGACTTAAAGGAAAACCTTATCTTGTTTTGACAAGATATTTTAATTTGGGTATCCTTCTTCGATCTATGTTTCGAGAACACGCACTCTCAAGTGTGTGAACATGGAGTCTTATGTGACTGACTAAATGAAAGAAATGAAGGGAATCTAGAAACTCCATACATATATCAGACTTATTACACCGTCTTAAGTTTTAAATCACTTTAGTATAACAATTTATACATCTCATGTTAGTGATTGTGACGGTGATGATCTACGTTCATTTTTTGATGAGCTTGTTTCTCAAAACAAGAGTTTATCTAAGCCAATGATGAGCATTATATGATAGTGAAACAGTTGGAGAAATAAAAATCCATTAAAGAAAACAAAGAACATGAATCTTCTCAGTTATCTGTTAATAGGGATATATTGCTTGATAGAATTAAAGCCCTTAAAAATGAGAAAATTGAACTTGTAATGAACTTACTTCTATTAAAAAAGAGAATGTTTTTTTTGTCAATTGTGACACCCCGACTAATTAAATATCGGGTAGCTACTCCTTTATTAAATTAATACAAAATGTCAAGTTGGTCCAGTTAACAACATCACTGTCGAAAATATTTTAATCATTACTAACCACCTAGTATTTAAAAAGTAAGATGTCAAATTTTGAATTAAGTCTGATTAACATACAATAAAAGAATTATGAAAGAATATCATAACCATACACCATAAAGTCTCAATAAAGTAACCAACAAATAATAATAAGTCCGGAGGAAAACTCCTCACAACAATACCACCACTGAAATAAATAAAACAATATATCCTGAATTAATTACATGCCAACAATATGAATAACTGAAATATGAAATGTCTCTAATAGAAATGGGCGACATGCCCTACAAATGATGAAAATTGAATAGAGTCAAGACAAAAGAAGCGTCTACTAGCAAGGCCCTGTAACTTCCACAAACAGCTACAGCTCGTCACCTGAATGGAAATCCTATGCATGGTGTCCTTGTGGCTGGGCACCTAAAAGGTTTTTACAAAAAATATATTTGAAAGCAAACAGGTCAGAGCTCGAAAGTGGAGAGTATTTTAAAAACAACAAGTGCTTTAATAACATTAAAACAATGAATGAAAAATACATGTTAGGACGTGCTCTCACATGAAATACTCACCTCTCGACTAATTGTGCACTCCTAACGTACAGTACCCATCTAAGTGGTATTCATATCTAGGTAAACTGACATAAGATCTAACACATCTACTCGATTCACAATATAAATTCCCAATGTTATCACTTGAATAGATAGCATTACTTAAACTCGGATTCTCAATTATTAGCATTACCATTTACTGGAGGTTATTCCCTTATTTATCTTCTCAAGGAGTTACTATAAATTATTCTCATAATTTAACATGACAAGTCTGTTCATTTAACCGTATATCATTCACATCATAAATATACAATACAACACTATAGGAATAGTGATTTTTCTCGGCATAAATTAAATGTCGAGAAAAGCACTAAAAATGCCGGTAACACTTTTGGCGGCACTTTTGGCGGCATTTCCACAAGTGCAGTAATAGCCAATGTGGTAAAAGAACAACGGCATTTTAAAAAATGCCGCTAAAAGTTAGCGGCACTTTTGGCAACATTTTCACAAGTGCGGTAGCCAATGTGGTAAAAGAACAACGGCATTTTAAAAAATGTCGCAAAAAGTTAGCGGCACTCTTGGCAGCATTTCCACAAGTGCGGTAACCAATGTGGTAAAAGAACAACGACATTTTTAAAAATGTCCCAAACAATTAGCGGCATTTTTAAGCATTTATATTAATGTTGGTAATAACCTTTTTGCGGCATTCAGAAAATGTTGAGAATAACCTTTTGCAACACCTATTAAATGTTCAACACGCTTTTGACGGCACTAAAAAAATGCCGAGAATGATAGTAGCGGCATTAAACAAAATGTTGATATTATTTTGCAATATATGAGTGGGAATAAGTGTTGAAAAATTCATTTATAACAAGTTGTATTTATGTGCAAATACACTACCATAACATTAAATTAAGAGGGCGGTAATAAAATTAAAATGTCATTAAATTAAAACCAATAGCATTCATAGTAAATAAACATAATTGAGTTAGGAACAATTATCCATCCAGAAAATAAAATGTATTACATGTCCAATAAGAAAACACAGGAAAACATGAAGCAAAACAAAATTTTATATAATGTACGATCCTTGTCCATCATAGTCAAAATCCTCTTCAGCCTACAAATAAAAAAGTTAATCATTAGTCATTAATTCTTATTCTTTAGTATTTTAATTAAAAAATCTAAAATTAAAAATTAGTACATTAGCAATATGTCAAGCTACGATTGAATGATATGCATCTCCAATTGTGGGCCTGTTTCCATAAGGTCTAGGCAATGGTTAATTTGTTACAGATGTTTTCTCAAAATATACTTCTCAAAAGTCTTCACTCAGTGGCGTACCCCCTACTTTTGTTGAAGGGTCCCTGTAGACATTGAATCGAGATGCCACAATCACTTTTGGAAGTCCAGAAGTAATAAGGTCTACAATTTTATGAATTGCATTATTCGAGACCCTTTTTCGTGGTTGATGGTGCCTCTTCTTCTTCTTCTTCTTCTTCTTCTTCTTCTTCTTCTTCTTCTTCTTCTTCTTCTTCTACTTCTTCTTCTTCTTCTTCTTCTTCTTCTTCTTCTTCTTAATGGTTCTTTCAACAAATAAGATGAATATGTTATCAACCATCTATTTTTGGAAAAAAATCGGCAAAGTTTTATTTGTTTTTAAGATATCCCAAAAATTTTAAGACTACATAAAACCAACAACCCAATGTCAAATATACATAAATTATCCAATGAAGTGCAGATATATTGTGCCCTTTAAAATCCTTTAAATTTGTAACATACCTGAATTGAAGTAGCATTCGTTTGTTCACTCTCGGGGACAGCCAAGTGTTGAGAATTTACAATCTACAAAAAATGAATTATTTCAATCATGAAAACGTAAAGTCTTAAATTATGATATTTTAAAATTATCATCATATTCTCCAATCGGGAGACGCGTGACTACGCACTCAGTTCCTCCAAGTTACATTGGTCCCATGCGAGGTGTCCATGCCTCTTATGGGCCGTTTGGAGGCTAATTTTGGTTTTCACCCTTTAACTGCTTGTTTTTAAACCACATATATATATATATATATATATATTCAAATTATCCTCATATTCTCAAACCAAGAGACCCGTGGCTACGCGGTCAATTCCTAAGAGTTACATTGCTCCCATGCGAGGTATTCATGCCTCTTACGGGGCCGTTTGGAGCCTGATTTGGGTTTTCACCCTTTAACGACATGTTTCTAAGCGTAATCTAAAATTTTTCAAATTATTATCATATTCTAAAATCGGGAGTCCCGTGACTACGTGGTCAGTTCCTACAAGTTACAATAGTCCCGTGCGAATTGTTCATGCCGCTTATGGGACTGATTGGGGCCTAGTTTGAGTTTTTCACCATTTAACGGCTTGTTTTTAAGAATGATCTATATATTTTTAAATTATCGTCATATTCTCAAACAGGGCGTCCCGTGACTACGCAGTCAGTTCCTATGAGTTACATTTGTCCCTTACGAGGCGTTCATACCTCTTATGGGGATGTTTGGGAGTTGTTTTGAATTTTTGCCCTCTAACAACATGTTTTTAAACCTAATCTAGATATTTTCAAATTATCGTCATATTCTCAAACCGGAAGTCACGTGACTACGTGGTCAGTTCCTACGAGTTACATTGATCTCGTGCGAGTTGTTGTGCCTCTTATGGGGCCATTTGGGGGTTGTTTGAGATTTTCTCCCTCTAGTGGAATCTTTTTAAGCCTAATCTAGATATTTTCAAATTATCGTCATATTCTCAAATCGAAAGTCCCGCAACTACATGGTTAGTTCCTACCAATTACATTGGTCTTGTGCGAGGTGTTGGTGCTTCTTACGGGGCCATTTGGGGACTGTTTTGCATATTCGCCCTTTAACGGCATGATTTCATGCTTAAGTCTAAATATTTTAAAATTATCCACATGTTATCAAGTCGGGTTTGATTTTACAAAAATGTTAGTGCACGTAACATGTGTCATTGTATATAGTGCAACTACTTTTAAGTGAAATCCATTTCATAACCAATCAAATAATAACAAATTGAATATTATTCTAACAAATTTGAAGAAAGGGAATGCAGTACCTGTTTTCCAGTAAAATACCAAGCATTTATAGAATGATGTGCCAGGACAGTTGAATCTAGAGATTTATAGTGTACATACACGTTCCCCCACAAATGGGATGAACCATTTCTGCATACCTGAACATAAATGTGAATTTTGTTATGCTTTGGGGTGCAAGGACATAGAAAACAATCTCTATTGACTCCTCCCGTAAAACAAAAACCATTTCTGTTCTCTTCATAGTTTGAGTATGCAAACCATGTATACCAGGTCATTTTAGCATGAACTAATATATAGTACAGAAACAAAGATTCATCATAAGTACACAGCTCCATGAATAGCTTGAGGTCTCCATTTCGACATGATTTATGCATTTAGAATATGTAGTGTAGGATAATAGTTCCACAATACTACTGGTAGAAAATTTGGAATTGATGTCATTCATGATAGTTACAACAATGTTCATTTTACAAATAAAAAACATTAAATAAACAGAAGCTCTAAAGTGGAGACCCATCGTATGATGAAAGAACCAATTCGTGAAGGCTAACCTTTCCATATGCAAAAAGTCTAAGGGAAGAACCCAAAAGGAAATATTCTTTGATCTTTTTGAGATTCCCCATTCGTTCTCCTCATGATTTTCAGACCCTTAAAGACATTGATGATGCCAAGGACAAGGATTATGCAACAAGAAATCAGGATCAAAACCTACAAGTTCTCCACATGATTACGCAACAAGAAGTTTGCGTTCCTCGTACATCTGATTAATCTACATTCCACGAAATCAGGATCAAAATTCAATAAGGGATAAGGTTGTATAATGAGAGTGTAGAGAAAAAAATAAGATTTGTCCCGCTTGTTCCCAACATTGGGGAAGTAGTTTTGTTTCTGTTCGCATCTCTCCCACATTCTTAGCAAGGGTAACATAGGCATGAATAGAATAGAAAGACTCAACATCATTTTTCAATTATAAAGACATGAAATGTAATAAAAAGACTAGTTCTCAAAAAATTACATCCATTATGATACGTCTCTGCTGTTCATCTGGGTGTTTAATTAAATTAAATAATGCGTGGGTCAAGGAATCCCGTGTTATGCCGTCTGGATGGCGCCCGATTGCACACATCATAAGTGGAAGGAGCTCCTACAGGTAACCAATAGACCTTAAATACTTGAAGGGAAATTCAATGTTAAAAAATAATAATGGCAATAACAATAACAACAGATATGGAGCTCAATCAGGAAATAAAATATTTAAAAGCACACCTCCTCGTGATTGATCTTAACATAAGGAACAATTTGAGGCAATGCATCCGAAAGTATCTGAATGGTTTCCAATCCCTAAAAAGTTTGTATAATTTCAAAAATGAAATGACAATTACGGGGGTTCTAACATTTTAACCAAAAAAAGAAAAAAAAATAGAAAATCACAGATAATCAACAAACTTATGAACTACATTGACATTTTGTCAATTGCCATGTAGAGACGTGTAGTACCTCTGAGGATGCTTAAAACATGACGATGCAAACTCGATGGATTCTCATACTCAAAAGATTGTGCAGCTTCCCCAGCTCTAAGTGCAACAAGAACTCAACCCCATAAATCGTATGGTAACTGTAAAACAAAAAGAATTATCCTCATTTATGGTTGTACTCCCCGAGACAGATAAATGTATCAAAGTATTCACCCCAAAAAAACGTGGGGGAATAACATTACAACCTTATTCAGTAACCCATATCCCAATTTATTGATTATTGCGAGCTTTCTTTCAGGTAGCTCTGGTTCAAATCTGATGTCCCTTTTCTTTCGAACCTCGAGTGGAACATTATATAATATCATGTCTGCTTGAAAAACTTGGTCCCTAGCAATCATCTTGACACCTTCATTTTCACATCTAATAGTCTGAACCGTCATTTCATTAAAAATGGTAAGTCCTTCACTTTATTCTTTGATTAGTGCCAGATGAGAGCATGTACCAATTTTGGTGCAACTTCTGGGAGTCCAATTTACACTATTTCTTGAAATGTCTCCTCGATCCAGATTGTTCAAAAAGTTAACCACGTAAAAGATTGCGAGTAACCTACATTTAGAGTAACGGGAATATAATGAGTATACTCCAGCTATATAAAATTTTAACGGTCATAACATGGAATGTATAATAGTAATATCAATATAGTGTTATTTCACACCAGTATGCTTTCAAAATTAACCAAGAACACTATGAATTGATTCCAAATTTCACCGACAACACTATGAATTGATTTGACCAAATTTCACCTAGGACAGTATGAAGACAAATACAAAATCAGGTTTCCATTTTGACACTCTTTTGAATAGTGCTTTTCCTTCATCTCAGATACATTCACTGCAAAAAAGATGAGAATCTTTGCTTTCTAGTAAAATAAGATGCACGCATGTGTAAGTATGAACATGTAAGTGATTAATCAGATGGAATAGCAATGTAATCATCCCCCACCCACACTTTCTTTACTTCTTAACTTATAAACAACTTAAACATAGCAACATGCAGTGTACAGTTAAATCTTCATTGGGATACCATCATTTTTGGTATAGCATGGCACCATCATCCAAACCACAAATTTAAACCCATCTATTTTTTAAATTAAACTCAAACTTCCTGATATTTTGCAAAAGTGGTTCATTAACGATAAGGAATAACCCATCTCTGTTCTCAGTGGCCATCATTATCAAGCCATGAATTATCCCACACCAAGCCTCCATTCACAGATTCCAATTTCATTTCACTATAAAGTAAGTACACTTTAATTCTCCCCCTTAACAAAAATACATACACGAGATGACACATAATTACCATACCAACAATAGAAAGCCCCAAATCCAATACTAAACAGTTGAAAAATCAAAACTTTATCACTTCAGGAAAAATATCCCTTCACTAGATCAAAAATAGTATAAAATTCAATCCAATACCCCTGTTCACACTAATATATAAAAGTTAACACAAAAGATAAGGAGTCTAAGGTTAAGTTAGAAGAGAGTGAAATGAGGCTTGATGAGTTTTTGGAGTCTGAGTTTAAAGGCTTTTTGTCAGAAATTTCTCACTTTGGTTTGGAGAAGAGTGAGTTGAATTTATGGTTATTGGTGAGGAGGAACATGATATAATTTTGGAGACTAGTGTAGTTGAGGAAGATGGTTATAGTAGGAAGAGAAAGTGGGAGTGTGATTCGAAAATGCTGGAGTGGAAGTCTTATGGGGGTGATCAGTTATAGAAGCAGGTTTTGTTGGCTATAGAGGCAATGTTGTTGAAGAAGGATGGTGATTAAAGTGCTCAACAATCTATTTGGTAGAAGAAGCAGAAGATGCATCCAACCATGTGAGAGGATTACACTGGATCCGAGAGATTAAGATGCAACCAGAGGATCCACTCTGTAAGAGAGCTTTGTGCCCTCCTTTATTTAATTTTTTTAAGTAGGAGCTTCTTCAAGGGCCACAATCAAGGGCCTAAAGTGATGATAATTGTATTGTACTAAGTTGTAATCTTTCTTATGTGACCAATCAAGGGCCACAATCTAGGTGGGCGGCCGTCCACCCACAGGACCATTTAGGTTTTCCCCTGCTTCAACTCATGTAACTTGAGCAGGGAATGGGAAACATAAGCATTAAGCACTATGATAAGTTGAAAACATGAAAGGTAATATGATTATTTCAATTTAATCATAATTCTACAAAAATAAAATATTAGAGACCATCAAGGGCATATAAAACCTAAATTAAGTCAACCTTAAACAATATAAGATAAAAACTATAACTCTAACAGCAGGATATAGCATATCTAATTTTCTTAGGTTGCAAGTGATGTCAATTTTACAACCATGTGAACAGTAAATGGTCAGTGGATGGATTTTTCATCAGAAATATTCACAACATTCCTTTGAGAGTCTTAATTAAGATATGTTCCATGCCTAAAACTATCTATTTCCTTTTTAGAAAGAATCTTTCCGCAACTCGATAGGATTTGCATAGATGCATAAACAAATGCATCCTTCCAATGTTTGAACCTTAGTTCGACATCTCAACCGAAGAATTCTGCGAGGATATTAACAATAAATAGTAGCACATTTTGAACATCTGTTTAAACAATGTTGGGTCGAAAATTGATGAATATCTCAAATTGAACCACAATTCTGAGTTAAAACCTTTAAAGAATTAGAATCCATGGGGTGAAATATTGTTAACTTGCATATGTTGATAATATTTTCACCTTGAACTGTATGGGAGTTCAAAATTAGAAAAAAAATAAGGATGAGAAGGAAGAAAATGCACTTCACAGAACTCACCATAATAGATGAAGTCAGATGCATCGGTTGTCAACTAAACATTGATTTTAAACCTATGTTAAAGAGAATTATATACAATATACATACCAAATAATGGAGTGTTATACTAATCATGCTACATTTTACTTTCTCCTATATGACATTACTTTTCAATTGTCAGCATGTGCCACCCTGCCCCACTCATTAATTACCTAATATTTATATAATCCTCATCTAAAATTTGCATTGAAACAGTAAATTTTCGTTCTTTGTTATTCCTGTTGATGTCTTGGTCTTTGATGAACAGTTACTAACAATGTAGTAGTAACGTCTGTTAGAAGCATGAGAACACTATTACTTCGAGGATATTGTACCTGCATGATTTGTATTGGCTTCTTCCTCTTGTGAGAAAACTGAAAAAAAAACTTATAAAAACCAATAAACATTGCGATAAGCTGGTCAATTCATAATAATATTATCGAAATTACAAAGCAGGAGAAAAAGGCATAAATAAACCATTCTCGGAGATGAAGGTGGAGATGTAATGTTCTTGTTTGTAGATGATGACTGTTCCGGTTTTCCATGTTAATTTCTCAACTGGAAAGGATGAGTATGTGTTATGATAATAGAGACAGGGATTCTAGCTAAGAACACTGTTAATATTAAGGAGAGAATAAAGGTGGAGACGTGAGGGAGCGGTTGAAGATGTCATGAGTTTAGAGAGATGAAGAGGATTAGTTTGGGTGAATGATAAAAATTGGATTCGTGAGAAAATCCTAATATGATAGAACATCATTGGAGAATAAGAATCATGGACATAAGGTCCATACTGTTAGGGACAATTACAAATAAATATCATTTACTCAATAGACTTAGTAGCATACATTCAAAAAAAAAAAAAAATTGGTCCAACAACGGTACATCATACAAAATATAAATAAAACTTTATTAGATAAAAACATCAGCGATAATGTGTCATTCTTATTTTCCCTGATCTAAAAATATTTCTGTTTCCAGAGTTATAGCCGCCAAAAAAGTCTTCATCAGCCCCATCCTAACCATTGGAAAGTGAAATCAAATTGAAATGAAGCTGAACTAAAGTTCTAGCTTTGGAAATAGGGGATTATAACATTCATAGAGTAAATAACTGCAGGTGTTGATTAAATTCAATATTGATTACATGGTTTGAAGTGTAATCCCAACAAAATTATAGAACATCAAATGTTAATCTTTTAGATTCTCCATCAGTTGTAGTCTTTAATGTATCTTTACCAATAATCTAATTTTTGTTTACCTATTGCAACCAAATTAAATAAATAACATGATAAACACACATGGTAAAGATACATTGAAGAAAAAAAATCAAACAAAATGCCCAAAATCTGCATCACTTTACCATAGTGGATTTTTTTCGAAGGAAGATAAATGCTGTAAAACACATCAAAATTCTAAAAATCCCCAAATATTTCACATTTATCATCGCAAACACGGTTATCAAACATATCCAAAGTGTTTAAGCACACTAACTACTCAGTACCTCAAGAAAATATTTTGTAGCTCAGTGCATACATTTTCACACCCTCATAATGCCTCTTATTTCATTCCTTCCGAAAGTTCAAAAATAGAGGAAGATGATTCAATAAGTACTCCCCATTACACAAGGGCAGCCACTGATGTAGGTGTCAGGACCAGACCAAGTCCGACTATAGGTCCAATCATGACTGAGGAACTACTAATAATAGCGATCAACTTGGCTAATCAATGATGAAGCTAAACTAATTACTCGAAACCACCTGAACACATGGTGACAATTAATATTTTGCCTGAATTAATGTACAACACATCCTAAACTTGTAACTCCACCCACAAGCGCACCAGCAAGGATAAAATAAATACAATAGCCTCACAAACTCAGATTGGCTGTTTGCCCAATGCGTTCTAACAAATTTTATTAATGCTAATCAATAGATGAAACGGTTACATATATCACAAATTGAAATAAATCTTCCACAGTGAGGTTGAGGAGAGAATAGGGGGGGGGGGGGGGTAATCAGACAAAAAAAGAAACTGTTTTCCAATCCATAAATCACTGTCTTCCTTGAATTTAGACATTGTTTTCTAATTTATCAGATGATCCATTCTCCCATCCTTCCCGCAAAAATTTCCCTTCTTCGATTAACTTGCATCTTTTTTTGGAATTTTCAAAAAACAGATAGTATATAGAATGTTACTTAAGACTGTTTTAACCACAAAGTACTTGCATGGATTCCAGTACTCACAAAAAAAGTTGGTTCAGACATCATTCAATTGTAGCGTGGCATATTGGGCTATCCCAATTCCAAACACCTTCTTATGGTATCATAATTGGCATCCCAATGGGCCATTACAGCCTCTCTATGGTTATAGAGTCGTTTATGAAGCAACCAATAACCATAAATCTATGGTGGATGACTATATCAATGATACTAGATGGACCTAGCCCTCTAATGTTACTTGGGAACTGATAGAAATAAGAGAGTCTGGTATGCCTTGCATTAGGCAGGGGATAAGAGACGAGGTTGTGTGGACTCCTAATCCTATGAGTTTCTCGGTTGCCACTGCTTATATGGAGCTTGACCCCAACCTTATTGTCACTAACTAACATACAATTGCATGGAACAAGAATAACATACCCAAATGTGCCTTTATCCTTTGGTTGATTTGTATGAAATCATTACATACAAAGGATAAGCTGTTTTCTCGGGGTATGACGGAGGATAATCTTTGCTGTAGTTGCGCAAATGGGGTGGAGACCATAGCTCACCTGTTCAATGATTGTTGTTAGCTAAGGCTGTGTGGCAGGAGATAAGATTCAGAAACCAAGAATATAAAGAGGTTTATGAATGGGATGATGAGGTGCAGTTTGCTACCACAAATTATACAGGTCCAAAGCTATATAACAAAATCGGAAGTATATCCTTCTCTACCGCCATCTACTGCCTTTGGATGGAGAGAAATCGAAAACATTTTAAGAGTATGGAAAAGACCACAGACGTAATTGTCAAAGAAGTGGAGGTTATGGTTTGAGCTAGATCTATGAATTAGAAGAAAAATAGGAGATGTTATCAAAATTGGATGGCTTGCTTGAATTGGGGAATACCTAGAAGTGCATTAATCTAGCTTATTTTTCATCTTACAGGTACGTAGGATATGTGAAAGGCCTAGGCCTTGGTTTTATCATAGAGCTACGGATGTTTATTTAAATGTAGTGTGATTACATAAGTCTAGGATGATTACATTTGTGAGATTCAGACTTCAAGACACATATATTAGGACACATTTACACAACTAGAAAGGGGGTTGTAAAGCAACTGTTTTAGTGTTCTTGTTGTATCAAATTTGGCACTAATCGAGTTTTACATTTGTATTTTTCTTCTTCAAGATTATGTTTTGGGGTGGATTACTTTGTGGTGTCTCTTATATATGTATTTATGAGATTAGACACAAAGGCTCACCCAATGTCTACTGGTAAATACTTTGGCAGCAACTCTTTTGAAGAAATTTTTTTGAATTTGAGTATTCTTTTTCCTACCTGATCTTTTCATTCAATGTTAGGTTATGGTTTAGCGATTATGTATCCGTTCTCAACTAATTCCTTCTCTTGACCAATTCGTATAACTGTTATTGATTTTAAATCAAACTAAACTCATAGTTTTGTGTTCTTAAATTGTGGATTTCAAGCTATGACTATCGAGTAGAAGTCAAACCCTACGAAATTGCAGCGTTTCATGGGGTAAAAACTTCACAATCTGTCCAGTTGAATCACCTTTAACAGGGTAAATTCTTTAAACTAAATGGTATCCCCCGCCTTCCCTTAGACATCTATCTCAATCTATCTTTTTATATAACTATATAAATATAAAATCTTTTTCGCATCAGTTCTTCTCAAATCTAAAATGTTTTATGTTTTAACATGCTTTTGTTTTAGCTATGTGCTAATTTGTTCTCTATTATGTTGGAATTCGTATTTTATTCATTTGACCAAGGAATTCAACCCCAATTGGTTCATATACTTTCAATATAATGTTGTTAGTTTCTCACCATTACAAAAAGTCCTGACACAAGTGCCACAGCAGCCTCATGTTATTCATGTTATAGGGGGTATCAATGTAGCAGTTCAAAAACCGGGATAGCCAACAAAGCAGTGGATAGGGGAGTCTTTGAGCAGTAGCCGATGAAGTCTTCATGAACATATACCTTCTCTTTTGTTTTTCATCATTCCATTCCTAGATATATCCTCGATAATCTTCTATGGACGCTGGAATTTACTATAGTTATAAAAAATACATATACTTTGAATAACATGAATCACGATTCTGTTAATCTTTTATTAACCGCCGTTTTTTATTCAAAGTTTTTGCTAAAAGTATAACTCTAAGTATAGTAATCACTGCTCAACAGTTGTACTTTTGACATTGGAAATATGACTACTAACCATAGTAAGAACCTGCTACTATGTATCCGTTTTTATTAATCACCGCTCAATTGTTGTACTTTTATTACAGACAAGAGGAACCTGCGATACAGAGCAACAGGTTCCTTTCTCAGCTTTAGAGTTGATTACTAACTGATAAACATGAGGACCGAGTTCGTATGTAAGTTGATTACTAACTCCCCTATATTGATTACTAACTACTGAGCGGATTCTGAACTATGTACAGGTAGGTACACACTGTCTTGAGGTACTTTTCACAGACACGGCCTATAAACAAAAGAGATTATGGCCAATTTTCTAAAAATTAGACTTTGTTTTGTTGGGAAACAATATTTTTAGCATTTTGAATTACATACTTTAGAAATTTTTGCCGTTTCGTAATTACGTACTTTAGAAATTTTCACCATGTTTCGTTAGGTACAAGATATATATATATATATATATATATATATATATATATATATATATATATATATAGAGAGAGAGAGAGAGAGAGAGAGAGAGGGAGAGAGAGATAGAGAGAAAGAAGTCAATTAAAACCCAATATATGCAACATAAAAAACATACACCGAAATAAATAAATAAAAACATGCAATTTATCAGCAGGTATTGCTTGTGTCAGCTCAGTTCCCATATAATATACTAGCAAAGCTAAGATAGAATTTAAAAGGCATAAATCCACTAAATAAATTATCAGCATATTTTCAAGTAATTAAATAATGAAAGAAAACAAAGTGACAAACTAGGGTACCGCAACATCAAAAAAATACACTGAAATAAAAAAAACGCAATTTACCTTAAAGCTTCAAAAATCAAAACCCAGTGATCCTTCCCAATTAGAATTAAACGACCTCTCAAGCACTGTAGAATGGTCCCAGAAAGGATGAGAAAAGGGTTGTTGTTCGGCTTGCTGCTAACAGGATAAATTTCCTTCACTAAAGAAGCACTAAAACGAAGCAATATAGCCGGTTTGGACTTCCAACGCTTCGAAAAACTGAAATAGCACCATGTTCCCTCTTCCTTATTTAAATAGCGGAAAGAGCAGAGGAGATTGAGGCGGATTTGGTTGGTTGATTCAGGGAGGATTAGGTTTATGATCGATGGAGGCAGATACGTGAGAGATGAAAACGTGACGGGAAGAGATTGAGGCAGATACGGGAGATGGTTATGGGATAGAGAAAGTGGTACCTATTTTTTTTAACAAAAAAACAAACCCCCACTAAAAAACTTAAGAGAGCGCTTTTTTTTTTCTAATTTTAGTGGCACTAGTTGTAAAATGCCTAAAAAATACGACATTTATTTTATCATTAATTAAAAAAGGTTTTATTTATGCGGCACATCAATATAAATGCTGTGAATTTTCAATACTTATAAATAAATGACGGTAAAAAGGAAATTCTCTGCATTTTTAAATAATACCGAAAAAAAAGTTCCGAAAAAAATTAGTTTTCTTGTAGTGCAAGCACCCCGAGACTAAGCTGCGGTGCACACATACTCTTCTATCCATCCCGGTACCTCACGTACATAAGGATAACGCATTCCCAATCTCTCAGGAATCGTTCTCAGATAACAACAATCACAATCAATGGAGGCGAACATAGTCACATCATATGGGTCACGCACATACCTACGCTCCCATGATCAGCATACTTATTAACTTCACAATAAGTCCTTCTCTCACCTATGTCCTCGAGGTACCAATCTATATCCCCCCATAGGCACACAAAGATTAGATGGCCCTAAGTGAACGCAAACCTCTCATGATAGCAAGTATGGTAGGTATGTCATACACATAGAATCATATACATATACTAAGCATGCATACATCTTAGTAATTACCATAATTTATTAGTGGTATATTTCTCATTCACATATCAACTTATAATTTTACACCTTTCATATGTTCGGTTCGTATGTATTTAAGTCATCAATTATTCTCACAACGTGATTAGTCACTCGCGTCCTAATCCACAAATATTATTTGGTTCCAATCACACTTCTATATTTTACTCCGCAATATATCCCAAATATTCGTTAATACAAATATTTAAGCCGTCACTTGTTCTCACATTGTAATAGTCACTCACGTCCTAATCCACAATTATCATTTGATTCAAATCACACTTCTATGTTTTACTCGTCAATCTATCCCAAATATCCCAACTATATCAAATAGTTAACAAGGGAAGGTTATCTCTACAATTAAATACGGTTACGGGACACTAGAAATCAAATCAGGCCAAAAAGGCCAATCTGTCAACTCGTTAGAAGTCTCGTTCGAACGAGGTCGTTCGATCGAGAGTTCGTTCGAACTAAAGGGGCATCTAACGAACATCCAACTCGTTAGAAGGCAAACTGTCAACTCGTTAGAAGCTCGTTCGAACGACCTGGGCAGGTCTTCTAACGAGATGCCAGTTTCGAGCCCAAAATTTTCCTATCTCGTTTTTCTCAAACTTTCTCTTCTCAAAACTCATCCAAAAAATGTCCCAACAGTGTTTTAATGTTCCTAATCATTCCTAAACATATTTAGGTTGTATCTTAACACATTTAGGGGTCAAATCTTCCTAAACAACATGAAATTATCATCAATCCCCAATTTTACCCAACCCTCATGAGTATGAACCCTAGAAATCTAAAGTCATCAATTTCCCTTAATAAATCCCTTTTTGTATCATCAAAGTCGTATTTCTATTAGTATAATCACCCAATAACAATTCTACATGCAATCCCTATATCACAACCTGAATTTACAACTCCAATTTCATGGATTTTTATAAATCTCCCAATACAATGCAATTATATAAATTTCTAAGCATGGAAGAAACATTCGCTTGAAATTAACGTAATTAAACCACTTGCCTTGGATTATTCTCTGAATTTGGTGTTGAATTGATGAAGGTTGCTCTCTCCTTTTCTCCCAAGGTTGAGGGTTGAAGATGGAGGTTAAGGTTTTCTCTTTTAGGAACTTCTCTTAACTTCTCATGAAACCCCCGTAGCCCTCTAATCAGTTAAGTGTTGGTAATGGGTTAGTGGGTAATTAAATTTTCTATTTTAAACTCCCAAAATTCGTTAGTCAAAATCCCCCAAATTCCAAAATTACCAAAATACCCTTTTAAGTTGCCGGTGTGGCCCAAAAATGCCCCGAGACCCAAACTAAACCCCCAGCTAGTGTTTTCTGACTATTTCGACCCTTCCGGACGCGATTGCACACTCAAAATGACCATACGGTTGGTAAAAATAAACTTCACTTTTTAAATTTAAATAATTACATTCCTGACGCGACTGTCACGCGCGTCCCAACAAAATTTCCCAAATTGCCGTATTTCAGTCTCGCGACAATTTTAATATTTTCAATATTGATATACTACCATATATGCACATTATGATCAAATACCAACTCACAACTCGTTAGTATTTTATCCGGATTAATTCTCAATTAATCACATTTAATTTAATTAATCCCATAAATAAATATCAATAAAAGTACGGGGTATTACATACTTCCCCCCTAATAACAGAATTTCGTCCCGAAATTCGGAAAAATAAGGCATACCTAGAAAAATTTGGTACCCTCCAGTGTTCCAAAGAAAATATAAAGAAAATCGAAATCACTAAAGCCCTTGTTCACAGCAAGCTTGTTTAACAGACTTGATACCTTATCAGAATACACTTCAATAAATGTACCTCACGTTGCGCTCTTATTAAACAACAATCGAAGAAAAAAATGGCCTATACATCGTTAGTCGCATTATTTTTATTAGTATTGTGAGTCCGCACCTCACTACTAACTCCCGCGTTTATCAAAACACCGAACTCCCATCCTGGGATGAATCAATAACACATCTGACTACGCTTGTCCATTCCTTGAAATATCCCAACGTTGTGAATTTTACAGAAGGGAAAACCACTTCAGCCTGTTGGTGTCACACAAACCTTTGTAAGAACCTTGTCCACCATAAATAGATACGGGTGCTTTTTCCCCAACTCTACCATTAAGTAATATCTCCTCCTCATGACTACAATATACCTCACTAGTTATACCCGATTTGGAATTGAAAATATCGCAATGAATCCAAAATTTCTTTCGTACAGTCCATCAGTCGTTGGTCACCTTGCGCCTACACCTTGGGTTATAGGTGATATAACCCTCAGTTTGAATCGTTATTTCCCACTACTATTGTCACCCCACCTAAATGTGGATTTCGGGGATTTCATCCTAGTTCTAAATAATACTACGTCGAACTATGTACCGGCGTGTTCGCTATCTAAAAGTGTAAATCACCCCAAGTATATAATAATTCTCTCCTTCTGGACAACATGTCCCACATAATCGAAGGAACTCATTACTTATCAATAAGTTGGCTACCTCTCAAGAAAATTCTCCAACTTGACCCTCCCATTCTTGGAATCGTCATCTTGATACAAAATTATTTGGTTGATCATCTAACCCCAACTGTTCTACTACTTATTATACCTCTTTCAATGTCGATATTCACATAAAATTTTCCCCGTTAAATGATACTTAATGATCTTATTCTCCCGACGAATACCAAAAGTTTGGACCTTTACACTTTTACCACTTTGTGCATATCTGGACTTTATACTTGATTGACATCCTCATTCTATTTACTCTTGAGTCACCCTCAACATTCGATTGATCGGAACTCTACTCCAAATTTCTCATAATAATTTATTCGCCTTCTCAAGAGATATCCCTTTATTAAATGGCTTTCTACTGCCCCCTTTTTTTTTCCAAGTTTGAATGTTCTACTCTTACTACACATGATATTCACTTACACATTTTCTTATGACGTTTAATCTCATAAGTAATAATCTCACCCGTCTATGTTCCCTCTTCCTTTGATTTACACTTTAGCAAATCAAGATGTCTACGCCCCTTATAACCCAACCATACGGTTTTTAAACATTATATACGCTTCATACAAATTCCAAAGTCTTTATTGTCACTGTAAATACAACAGTGCTATACCACTTGGGCGTTCTCAATCGCTTCTGAATTAGAAATCCTAAATCCTCCTTATCCTCAATGCGTCCTTCAACACGCCGTGACAAAACCAACATTATTAGTACTTATATCGTAATTTACTAACAACTGGCTCTAATGGTCGTACATCATAATTTACTCCTTGTAACTTCCCGTTATAACTACGTACTCCCATAACGACAGAGGTATCCCAATCATGAACGAAGGGCCACACATTTCCTTACTACCAACCTTACGCTAAGTTTCATGCGTGGGGTGTATCGCAAAGCGAAATCCAAACAAGGAACCCCCCCGATACACTACTACCTAACATTGTTGGTCATCGGAATCCATTAAGCCCTGTCCATAATATGTACCCCTACACTCTTGTCTTTTAACAACAAAGATTCATCTCAGTCCGCAATTATACATAAACAAATGACTCCTTCTGAATGACACTTTTCTCTTTACAGTGATGGAAATCACATTTCATATACAACATGCGAGATATTTGAGCCCCTCAAATTCCCGTCCCCAGACACACAACTATGAGTATAAACTTCCAAATCTCTAACGGGTGATAAAACAATGCACTCTTTTTGTTACGACCTCTCTATCGTTAATTATAAAAACCAACTAACTCTTTGTTGACTAGTAAATCAATTACATACGACTCATAATAATGAAATCCCTACGCATACTGGGATTAAATATCCGAGACCATTATACTTTGAAATCACAACATATATATATATATATATATATATATATATATATATATATATATATATATATATATATATATATATATACATATATGCATGAAAGTACAAATTGCGAGCCCGGCCCTCTAACAGATGGGGCCTCTCCAGAACAAAACATGCTACCCCGATGTAGTAATCCCAATAAACTTGCAATACCAGCACACTATCGGTATAATCATATATATAAAACAATAATTAAGATCATATCATACTCGTATAACACAACACTAAAATGAGTAATTTAGATAAAGCATAAACCGCTATTAATATACCCATTCATCCTCCGCGGATGACAATAAAAGTAACCCCCACACTATCAGGGAAAATGTTCTTATATATAATAAACTTACTGATATACTCACTAAACTCGACTCTCAAGTGAAAATACAATTGTAACAAATGTAGTAACTCATTCATGCCACAAATAACATGCATCCTCGTCTGAGGATATAACTCATACTTTTATCCTAATAATCGTCCCGGCTGCTCAAATGGTTCCTGGACTTACCATACATGTCTGTCCCAAACCGGATATTTCAATAACCGTTGCCCTCGCCAGGCACAATACCTTGATCCCTACTCTTGTATCGAGAAAAATTTATAATGTACGGGTTTTCACTCCCACAAAATACCTCTACACATACTCCACTTATTTCCGGTCACCCTGACCATGTTAACGTGGTCCTTTCCTCGGACGTTGGTAGTCTCAGCTCTGGAGACTATCTCCATTGTTCCCTTAGCTTGATGTACCTAAGGAACACGCTACTAGTTTTCCACCTCTCTTACTGAAATTACCATCGCTCGGTAGTAATTTCGCTATCGAATTATTTTAACGGTTTCTCCATTGGGTCTTCCTCCTTGTGGTGTTTCTCCAACACCATTTTCTCAGTCTTATTCTATAATTTTTTTTTTGATTTTTGTATCTCCCTACCCAAGGGAACATTTACCTCCAAATTTACACCACGCGATATAATTACTATTTGTATTTATCATCCAAGTAGAATTCCCCATAAGAGCTAACAATTCTTCTTGTATGTATATTCTCCCTTTAACATCCTCTTCTCCATACCACCTTCTCCACCCGGTGTAAGGTTCGCTACAACATTAAATTTCTCCTCACCAGTTGACCCCTGTTTGGCCCTCTTATGTGAGTTCAGAATAACATTTGCCTTTCAACCTGAACATCTGACGAAGGAACTTATGGTCAAACCATACGTGTACACCCTCTTGACATCACATTCCACTTTTAAGTGGGTTGCTTGTTTCTCACCATTGAATCTCCGCTCTTACGAGTCAAGGAAAAATTTCTCCAAATTTTTGCTCTGAATTGGTCATATCCTGACATATGTCCAAGCCTTTGGATACATTGCGTTCGTTTGGCTATCACATGCCGTCTTCGCCTTTCGAGTATTGCTACTGCTGGTTCTCTTCAATGTTACACCTAACTCTTTCTCTCCCATTCCAACCTTGTTGGATGTGTCTAATTTGACCCCATTCCTACTATAGCTGTACCCGGAAGTCTCAAGTCGCGCCTTAGCCTTCTATATCATCCAGGACTTCCGTGCCATAATATCGGTGACTTCAACAACGGTCATCCTTCTTTAAATAAATCAATTAACCTCAATATATATTTACCTCCCGCTGTTCACCCAACTGTCTTCGCCTGACGTACTACATTGTTTGGCACACGAATACACCCGATCGCAATACGATTCGCTATCATATACATCATAGCAGTAGAACGAAATTTTACTAAAGGAATCAACAATCCTAAACATAGGGCTCTATATCAAAGAAAGTTACGCTGGAAGCATAATAGGCCGCACAGATCCTAAAGGACACTAGAACCTGATGCTCTGATACCACCTGTGACACCCCGACTAATTAAATACCAGGTATCTACTCCTTTATTAAATTAATACAAAATGTCAAGTTGGTCCAGTTAACAGCATCACTGTCAAAAATATTTTAATCATTACTAACCACCTAGTATTTAAAAAGTAAGATGTCAAATTTGAAATTAAGCCTGATTAACATACAATAAAAGAATTATGAAAGAATATCATAACCATACACCATAAAGTCTCAATAAAGTAACCAAATAATAATAATAAGTCCGGAGGAAAACTCCTCACAACAATCCCACCACTGAAATAAATAAAACAGTATATCCTGAATTAATTACATGCCAACAATCTGAATAACTGAAATATGAAATGTCTCTAACAGAAATGGGCGACATGCCCTACAAATGATGAAAATTGAATAGAGTCAAGACAAAAGAATCGTCTACTAGCAAGGCCCTGCAACTTCCACAAACAGCTACAACTCGTCACCTGAATGGAAATCCTATGCATGGTGTCCTTGTGGCTGGGCACCTAAAAGGTTTTTACAAAAAATAGATTTGAAATCAAACAGGTCAGAGCCCGAAAGTGGAGAGTATTTTAAAAACAACAAGTTCTTTAATAACATTAAAACAATGAATGCAAAATACATGTTAGGACATGCTCTCACATGAAATACTCACCTTTCGACTAATTGTGCACTCCTAACGTATAGTACCCATCTAAGTGGTATTCATATCTAGCTAAATCGACATAAGATCTAACCCATCTACTCGATTCACAATATAAATTCCCAATGTTATCACTTGAATAGATAGCATTACTTAAACTCGGATTCTCAATTATTAGCATTACCATTTACTGGAGGTTATTCCCTTATTTATCTTCTCAAGGAGTTACTATAAATTATTCTCATAATTTAACATGACAAGTCTGTTCATTTAACCGTATATCATTCACATCATAAATATACAATACAAGCACCCCGAGACTAAGCTGCGGTGCACACATACTCTGCTATCCATCCCGGTACCTCACGTACATAAGGATCACGCATTCCGAATCTCTCAGGAATCGTTCTCAGATAACAACAATCAAAATCAATGGAGGCGAACACAGTCACATCACATGGGTCACGCACATACCTATGCTCCCATGATCAGCAGACTTATTAACTTCCCAATAAGTCCTTCTCTGACCTATGTCCTCGAGGTACCACTCTATATCCCCCCGTAGGCACACAAAGATTAGATGGCCCTAAGCGAACACAAACCTCTCATGATAGCAAGTATGGTAGGTATGTCATACACATAGAATCATATACATATACTAAGAATGCACACATCTTAGTAATTACCATAATTTATTAGTGGTATATTTCTCATTCACATACCAACTTATAATTTTACACCTTTCATATGTTTGGTTCGTATGTATTTAAGTCATCAATTATTCTCACAATGTGATTAGTCACTCGCGTCCTAATCCACAAATATTATTTTGTTCCAATCACACTTCTATATTTTACTCCGCAATATATCCCAAATATATCCTAAATTACCAAAATACCCTTTTAAGTTGCCGGTGTGGCCCAAAAATGCCCCGGGACCCAAACTAAACCCCTGGCTAGTGTTTTCTGACTATTTCGACCCTTCCGGACGCGTTGGCGCACTCAAAATGACCATACGGCTGGTAAAAATAAACTTCACATTTTAAATTTAAATAATTACATTCCTGACGCGACTGTCACACGCGTCCCCACAAAATTTCCCAAATTTTCGTATTTCAGTCTCGCGACAATTTTAATATTTTCAATATTGACATACTACCATATATGAACATTATGATCAAATACCAACTCACATCTCGTTAGTATTTTATCTGGATTAATTCTCAATTAATTCACATTTAATTTAATTAATCCCGTAAATAAATATCAATAAAAGTACGGGGTATTACATCAATCTATTGATGATCATTCCCTCTATACTAAAGTTAAAGATCTAGATTTAGATTTTAATAACTCGTTAAAACTTCTTGATGAATCCATTGAAGATAATTAGGTACCTTTAGTTTAGGATGAATGTGTGTCCACATTAAAGAAGGAAAGAGATGATTTGATCATTCTTGTGGATACCTTGAAAGTTGAATTTCAAAATTGTATTAATTTAAGTGCTAAATTTTTAAAGAAAATTGAGGACCTATCTTTGGAACTAAATTCAATCTATTGTAAATTTCCTACTGGAATCCCACTATTTTCATTATTGAGTGTGGTATCACTTTTCCCCCCAAATCCTCTATCTTTTCAATCTTGTTAGTATTTTGACTTAGTACTTGCTAGAATAGCCTCAAAAACATGGAGGGTAGTAAATGGAGTTCATAAGATGAATGTGATTTATGAGACGCATATTAGTATCCCTGAATTGATGTTTTACTATAAGTGGGAAACCATTGGAGAAAACATATATTATTTGAAGACTAGGCAAGCCAATAGGGCTTTAGTGGTCAATTTGCCTGATTTCTGTAACATCTCGCACAATCTGACAAACAAGGTCAACAACCACTGCCACTAAACTACGTCGGGCGTCACTAAATAAGTAATCATTCTTAGCACGTGATAAATATGAGACATATACAAATTTATTCAATAAGATAATGATTAAATTGATCCAATAATAATAACCATTCATGCAATAATAAATCCATCACCATGCTAATCTACAAAATAAATCCAATATCCGATAAATATAAAACTGAATAAAATGATTCAAATGTAAACATTTGAATAAAATCATAAACAACTGTGGAATCGATTGGCTCACCAAATCCATAAATAAAGTCTCATAATAAAAATGCGACGGAAAGGAAAAATAAAACTAACTACTAAAGCATCCAAAATAAACTCCAGTTGCACTTAAAAAATATCTCCAATACTCCTATGTAGCTACTCTAGAGTTATACCTGAAATGTTACTCAACGCAATGGGCCAGAGTCCACCGCATGAATACAAGATACTCTCCCCAATTAGGGTCCGTGAACCCAGACAATAGAATTATACATAATAAATACCACAATTGAATATTTTAATTTAAACGAGATAATCATTAACATGCGAATAAACGTAAACTACCAATATCTACCATACAACTGATCCACCCTAAAGTGTAAGCCCAAATATTCCATTAGCATTATTATTTACAATTTTATTCTTATCCTTATTTTAATAAACCAATTATTTTAATTCACGCGATGCCAATATGGCCAGTCGACAAATTATCGACCATGCACACACTCTTGGAACTCTTAAAGTACTAGACATCACACCCATTCCCCTCACTATAACAAGTTAACCCATATTCTATTTGTTTTGCACATACCCGTGAGGTTCCATGCACTACACGTCACTATATCCAGTCATCACGATTAATTGTCAGTCCGCACATACTTGTGATGCCAACACTCACCCACGTCGCTATAGCCATTCGACCCGTTTAACTATCATCCCTGCACATACTCATGCCGCGAATCCATTTTAATACCCTTTTATTATCTTATGTATTAATTCTTAATTTTTTTATTTTCTCATTATTTTATATTAGCCCCACCCTTTTATAGAGCATAATACCTTAAGTCTACACCTAGTCCCATACCTAGAGGTCTTTAGAGCACAACACGTCCTAACCTATTTTGTAGGATGAATTTCTATCATTTATCTCTTCATAGTTTGGCACTTAGGCTATCCAAATCAATAGAACGACACCAAAATCATCTCCACCCCTAAATATCACATCCGTAAAAATCTACACTAACTAGTTTCATGTTTAGCAAGTATTAACCATAACTAAGTCATGCCCCACTAGTCCCATACCTAACGAGTATTACTAAAATTAAGGTGAGAGCATTATACCCAAAATATCGTCGTCCCCGCGGTGATGAATATAATCAAAACAATAATTTGCACATTCCAATTTATCAAAAATGACACAAATTTCTCATGCGGTCACAATTTACTTTAATTGAATTTGTTCAATCCATCGTCGTAATTAACACGATTTATTTTATCCAACAATTATAATTTCAACATTATGCGAATTTATGAAGCATAAAATAATAATTCACTTTGATCATACCTACATAATTTCTTATGATTACCGAAGTCCCTTTTTAATTTAAATATCACAACTACGATTTTCTACATGCAAACCTTCCCCCATAATAGCAAAACCACATCTCTACCCTAAACACACAAGAGTAATGAGTCTTAATTCAGATTAAGATTTTTCAGAAAAACAATCTCAAATTAGATTTCAGGTTCCCTAATTAGGGTTGCTAATTTATTTTAAGAAAAACATGTAAATTAATGATTAAGTGACATCTAAAATGCATAATAACAAAGTGAGAGGATAAAAGTATTCATGTGTGCTCAAAATTCGATTGAAAATTTTGATTGGACGATTGCATTCCTCTCGAAAAATTAAGACTTGTTCTTGAACAATCTTGGGAAAACACCAATGAAGCCTTTAAAACTTGGGTTGAATCTTTTTTATCAATGGGGCTAGGGTTTTAGAGGCGGGAGAAGATGAAAATATAGAGGGCTACTGCTCTTTGGGTTTTTAAGAATATGTTTCAAAAGTCCTAACCCCAAATAAAAACTTGAGATATCCCCCGATTTTAATTCTAATTAAAATTATACTTTCCATGAATAAAATCCAACATATTTAATTGCTAAAAATAATTAAATCCCAAGATTTTATTTTCCGAATTTTGAATTAAATTAAATTATTAACATTTTTTTAAAAATCAAGGGGTGTTACATACTTCCCCACTAGAATAGGAACTTCGTCCTCGAAATTCGACGAAGCGTAAACGAGCGAAAATAAAATAAGTCTCACATATGCCTACCCATACAATGCCATGATCGAGTGCTTATACACCTAATCCTACCTGCACATACCCCAAGATAAAAAATACAATATATATACCACTTATATATATAAGTATCTAAGAAAATAATATGTACCGTGCTACTTTACTAGCCACGTTGTGGTTCCTGCGACACCTTTCCTTCCCGAGGCTCCTGAGTTGGAAGCATATAACACCTACCCACTGCGGTTACTGCTGGTAGTGCTGGAACTCCCAGGACACTTGGTGCTATTGGTGCTAGAGGCCCTTGGCCCTAATGGCCCAACGCGCTCTGACCCTACTGGTCTTGCGCCTTTGGACACCTAGAAGCTTGCTGCCCTATTTATTCACAACTGAAACACGCGCCCCTAAAAGGTCCATACTGTCTATTTGGCGCTCGTCAACCAACTGTCTTTGCCCCGACCTTAAGGGCCCTACGGGACACTATTGCCCTGCTACTTCTGACCTGTCCTTTATCTCTTCGACGCTTGGTCATTAGGACCCTTATTCACTCCTCCTTGACCATTTGACTCCTGCCTCTTCCATAACTTATTTGGGTAATTTACTTCTTCTTACTACAACAACATTGCAACGTTTACCACATGAGTGTACGCAGTGTATGCCGGATTCACCAACACCATATACCTAATAGACCAAGACAAACCCTTAACGTAACACTCCGTCTTATCAGCCTCAGTATTTACCCCTTTCGGTACAAACATTGATAAATTTGTAAATTTCTGCTCATTTAACAACTGATTTCGAACCCTACTAGAAGTCCAAAAACTCCAACTTCTTCACTGTCCTAATAGCATGAGGGAAATACTTATCATTAAACTTTATCAAAAATCTCTATAGTTCAAGCGATCCCTATCCTTCGATGGGGTGACACTCTTCCACAACTATAAAGCATCTCTTGTTAGCTTGAATGCAACCAACATCTGTTTCTGCACATCAGTGCAGTCCACCATCCTCAAGCACCTCTCCTTATCCATCCTCCAATGGTGAGCAAACGTTGGGTCAGATCCTACTGCGAAGGTGGGAGGATTTCCTTTATGGAAGCTGGCTCTCATCCTATCCCAAACTGAAGTGGGTGTACCCTACTGCTGTGCCTCTAAAGTCACCTACCTCTGTTTCCCTACGTTGATACTGGCCTCCATGGTCTCATGCACAATAACCTCTAACTCCTAGGCATCCAACAAAATCTACCTCGGCCTCTCCCAATTGGATGAGCCAGAAACTAAAATCTCTCCCATCTCCAGCTCTCCTAGTTTTTTCCGTCTGAAAATACATAAATAAACAACATCAGACTCGGTATAACTAAGAGTACAAATTACCAAAAGGATTCAAAGATAAGCAACGTGGAAGCTAAAACCGACTCACAACCTACGAGACCTAAGACTATGCTCTGATACCATCTGCAACATCCCACATAATCTGACAAGTGAGGTGTCCAGTTTTCACCACCAAACTACACTGGATGTCACTAAATAAGTAATCATTCTTAGCATGTGACAGATATGATACATGTAAAAATTTATTCCTCAAGATAATGATTAAATTGATCAAATAATAATTACCATTCATGCAATAATAAAGCCATCACCATGCTAATATCTAAACTAAATCCAATCTTCGATAAATATATAACGGAATAAAATGATCCAACTGTAAAGATCTGAATAAAACTGTAAACAATTATGGAAATGACTGACCCACCGAATCCATAAATAGACTCATAATAAAAATGCATCGAAAAGGAGAAATAAATCTAACTACTAAAGAATATAAAATAAACTCCAATTTTACCTCAAAAATATCTCCAATGCACCTACTCTAGCGCTATACCTGAAATGTTAGTCAACGCAATGGGTCAGAGCCCACCACATGAATACAAGATACTCTCCCCAATTATGGTCTGTGAACCCAGACAGTAGAACAATACATAATAAATACCACAGTTGAATATTTTAATTTAAACGAGATAATTATTAACGTGTGAATAAACGTAAACTACCACTATCTATCATATAATTGATCTTCCCTAAAGCGTAAGCCCAAATATTCCATTAGCATTATTATTTAGAATTTTATTCTTATCCTCACTTAATTTAATAAACCAATTATTTTAATTCATGTGACTCCAATATGGCCGGTCGACAAATTATCGATCCTGCAGACACTCTTGGCACGCTTAAAGTTCTGCACATCACACCCATTCCCCTCACTATAACCAGTCAACTGGTATTCTGTCAGTTTTACACATACTCGTGAGGTTCCACGCACTTCACGTCACTATATCCAGTAATCCCAATTAACTGTCAGCCCGCACATACTCGTGATTCCAACACCCACCCACATCGCTATAGGCAGTCGAACCGTTAAACGGTCAGTCTTGCACATACTCGCGCCGCAAATCCCTTTTAATACCCATTTATTATCTTAGGTATTAATTCTTAATTTCTTAGTTTCTCAATTTCTCAGTTTCTCATGATCTTATTTAGCCCCATCCTTTTATAGAGAATAATACCTCAAGTCTATCCCTAGTCCCATACTTAGACGTCTCTAAACATAACACGTCCTATCCTATTTTGTAGGATGAATTTCTATCATTTATCTCTTCCTAGTTTCACGTCTAGGCTATCCAAAAAAATGAAACAGCACAAAAATCAGCTCCACCCCGAAATATCCCATCCATAAAAATCTACACTAACTAGTCCCATACCTAGCAAGTATTAGCCACAACTAAGGCATACCCACTAGTCCCATACCTAGCTAGTATTACTAAAATTAAGGTTAAATAATATTAGTAAAAATCTCATCATACCTGCGGTGATGAATATAATCAAAACAATAATTTGCACATTCCAATTTATCAACAATTACACAAATTTCTCATTCGGTGACAATTTACTTTAATTAAATTCGTTCAATCCATCATCATAATTAACACAATTTATTTTATCCAATAATTATTATTTCAATATAATGTCAATTTATGAAGCACAAAATAATAATCCACTTTGATCATACCTACATAATTTCATATGATTACCCACGTCCCTTTTAAATGTAAATAGCGTAACTATGATTTTCAACATGAAAACCTACCCCCATAATAGCAAAACAACATCTCTACCCTAAGCACACAAGGGTTATAAGTCTTAATTTAGATTTAATATTTTTCAAAAAACAGTCCCAAATTAGAGTTCACTTTCCTAATTAAGGTTGCTAATTTATTTTAAGAAAAACATGTAAATTAATGTTTAGGCGACATCGAAAACACATCATACCAAAGAGAGAGAATATAAGTATTCATGCCTGCTGAAAAGTCGATTAAACTTTTTGATTGGACGGTTGCGTTCGTCTCAAAAAATTAAGAAAGACTTGTTCTTGAACAATCTTGAGAAAATACCAATTAAGCCTTCAAAACTTAGGTTGAATCTTATTTATAATTAGGACTAGGATTTTGGTGGTGGGAGAAGGTGAAAATATAGAGGGCTACTGCTCTTTGGGTTTTTAAGAATATGTTTCACAATTCCTAACCCCGAATTAATTTTTTATCGGAAAAGGATTAGGAGTTTCATTAACTCAAAATCTAATAAACGACCAAATTTGCCGAAACCATACCAAGCGAATCGATTCGCCCATATGGCCGAATCGATTTCGACCTCAACAAGTCCACAATTCGCTCCAAAAATATGTTTATTCAAATAAAAACCCTATTTCTCCCCCGATTTCAATTCCGAATAAAATCCTACTTTCCAATAATAAAATCCAACATATTTAATTGCTAAAAATAATTAAATCCAAAAAATTTATTTTTTCCAATTTTGGATTCAATTAAGTTATTAATGTTTTAAAAAAATCATGGGGTGTTAAAATTTCAATAAAGATTATTAGGATTATAATGTGATTGTCAAGAGTTGATAATATGCCCCCTTCCTACGTGGGTATCCTACACTGGACCCAGATGCCCCCAAGAAGGGCGTGGCATAGGTTTTAACTTTCTACGTTAACTATATTATTATTTATCATCTACGTGCAGTCTTGCCGACTAATTTTGTTGCCTTATATTTTTTTACAGATGAGGGTGAGAAAAGGTATCCCAAGGAGGGCGAGGTTAACCTTACAGACCTTAAGTTTTTGTGGGTTCTAAATCAAAAAGTTGGAGAAGAAAACCCAAGAGTTGCTTTCGTGTTGTTAGAGTACAAGAGCTCCATTATGTCCCACTACACCAAGTTGCCATTAATTTTGAAGAAGAGCTCGCATCCACTTCCTCGGCTTTAGAATCATCTAAGGTTAATTCATCCAAGGGGGAACTTCTTCCTCATTTGAGTCTTTTGACATATTTTCCATCCATACTTCTCCCTTAGCTGACATGGGTAAGTGAAAAATTCCCAATTTGTTGAGTGGACCATTATCTCCTCTTGCTAAGACGAATGTTAATACTAGTAAGAGAATTTATGGAGTTGAAAATAAGAGGCCTCAAGTTCTTGGTGCTGAAGAAATTCAAGCCACTAAACCTCAGTACAAGAGGTTAAAGAGAGGTTTCCCTGACCCTCAAAAGAACATGAAGAAAGTACAAGTCGACTAACAAGAGTTGGTTGAGAAGATTCAAGCCGACCTGGGTGACATTGGGTCATCTTTTGTGTCCATCAATCCTGGGTTGGACAGAGGTTTAATTAAGATTAAAAATCTTCCTGCTGATAGAGAGACATCAGTTCCCATGACTAGAAATAGACTGACAAAGAGAGCTTTCCAAAATTTAGCTTTGGTACTTATCTATCTTTTGATTTTCTTCATTTGGTTGAACTTCTTCTGATATCATGTGTTTATTCCCTTGTAGTTTTTAGTTCATTTCAATTAAATGATAGAGAAGGACGATTAGTTGAGATCTTCCTCGGTTGAAGTATAGAAGGCCTTTGACGGTTTGAGGCAGTCTGTGAAGGATTCCCAAAAGGCTCTTGAGGCTATGTAAAAACTATAGGTTGAGAAGATGAAAGAATATGTGGATAGCGAAGTGCTAGTAAAAACTAAGATAAAAGCTACTGAGGAGAAAACCAAGGCTGCCGAGAATAATTTGAAGGAAGCTAAGGATAGGTCGAAAGCTGCAGAAGACAAGCTGGTAGAATCCAAGAACTTGATCAAAGTTGCTGAGGTTGCTTCCTTGAAGGTTAAAGAAAAAAAAATAAGGATGACTTTTTTGACAAGGGTTAGGAGAAGGTATTTTTTTACAGTATCTACCAATTAAATATGCCAAGAATTTATCTTTCAAGGAAGGTTGGTCAAAGGCATTAAAGGTGGTTAGCACAGAGGCATGCTCTGAGCTTAATCAAAGACATGACCCAGACACTCATCCTAATTTGGATGAAGAGTTTGATGATGGGGAAGGGTCTGAAGAACCCTTAATGGTGCCTACTGATACTTCTGTAGGGCCAACTACTATTTGTGACCTATCAACTACCAACTAGGATTAGGCCCAAGACAAAGAAAAAGTTTAACTCCTTTTTAGACGTTTTTTTTCCCTCTCTTTCATGTATTTTCCACTTCTTCTTCTTCTTCTTTTTCATTCTTTGTGATGTACCCACCGATGTAATTATGAATTTAATTAATGAAAGAACATTTTTTTTGCTTAATTGTTTACAATCTTTAAATGATGTTTATTCCTTCTTGATTGGTATCTTCAATGCTATTTATCTTTTTGAATTATTCCCATACATTCATACTTGTAAATTTTGAGTTTAATGCTAGGAAAAAAACTATAGTTTCTGCTAAATCCGACCTACTTGGGAGGTGTAAAAATCTATTTGAAGCTAGCCATGTTCCTTTGTCTGAGGAATATTTTTTAAGGTTGCTTGGCCCATATGTTTTTTGTGGGTACCTTGATCGAGTGGAAAAACCGAGCGTTTGTGTAATACGCTAGTCGTTGTTATCGGCTTCCAATCTCAATACAAAAAAACCTAAACTTGTAACTACACTTCTTAAGGAGTATAGTGGCGAGTCTGGGTATCGAATCCATAGGGAATAGTTTATAGAATTTAATTGATTTATTACTTCTAGAGAAAAAATGAAAAATATGATGATGGTTGACAAGGGGAAATAAGTTGGAACAAATTTATAAAACTAATTAAAATTAATGAGGAAATAGGTTGGAATACAATCCCCCAATCCATAGTAATTACCCATTAGAATACTAGAATTGTAAATTATAAATTTGAATGAATCCAGTCTTTATAGATCCTAAGCATTACATATATGAGGTTCAAGCCCGCATCATATGAAATCAAAGATAAATATAAAGCGGTGCTAAATAATTACACGCACATCATATTCTTAAATATCCCAAGTACCTAGGGCAAGAGAGATTAAAAGATCTAGGAGGATTGTGAACTTCTCTTACACGATTCTTTCAAATTTAAATTTAAATTCTATTTCCTACGTAGATAAATTACATCGGGATGGGTTCATGCATACCAACCCTTAAAAATTAGCTAAACATGATGAAAACAAAAGAAAACTCTAACAAACATTGTTAACAATTTGCAAAACAATTGAGAATTGGATGGAAAAATAAAATAGAGAATAGAAATTGATACTTGTATTTCGCAAGAGGAGAAAGAGATGAATTTGAATCCAGCAAAACTTCTTCTTCAAAATTACAACTAGGGTTTATGAAAACTTCTACCAAAGAAAACTACAATCTAACTTTTTCTCTCTAATCCTACTCCTACCCTCTAGAATTTGACTCCCTCTCTCTAGAATTCAACTCTTCTTGAAAATGAGGTAGGGCTTGGTCTTTTGTAGCACCAACTTGCACGAATTTTGGATCAAATTTCTCTTGTGGCACAAGTTTTCCAAGAGTTGCACTGCATTAAATGCATAATTAATTACAGAAATCCGCACATCCAGACTCTTCATTATCGCGCAACTTCAAAACATCGTAACTTCTTCACCGTAGCTCGGATTGAGGTGCCGTTTTTTCCAGTATTCTTGTAATTTAGAGATCTTAAACTTTCTAGTTGGCCCCACCTCCGGAATAAGGCTGAAAAATTACGAAAATGCCCTTCAACTCTCCATTTCTTGGTTTCTTTCACTGTTTTGAGCTCTCCTTCGCACTAACTTGCGTGAAATACCTGTAAAACACATGAGAAATACACAAAACACGAAATAATTGCCAAAAAAAAGGTTAGTAGCATAAATAAGAGACAAATCCAAGCTAAATACACTGCACTGGATCATAAAAATACCGAAATTAAGGGGATAAATGTGAAGAATATGTGCCTAATCACACCCCCTAACTTAGAACTTTGCGCGTCCCGAGCAATGTAAATGAAATTAGCCAAAATTATACTCTTGAAAATTCTTTTATTAAAATAAAATTCCACTTTCGCAGGCAAGCGATTGCATTTAGCGTATGCAACAAGCCTTTAAACCCATAGGTTACCCTAGTAGGACGAGTTTTGTCTCGTGAGGGTTTGCAGTGAATACACCCACAAAATTCTTTATTGACTCAAATAAAGATCAAAATACTTAAAAATTGTACAATTTAAACTTTTCGAAAAATAATCACCATAAATTCATATTCAAATGTCTCAAACCATAGTGTGTGTGTGCAAAGCCAGAAATTAAACCTCAAATTTCCATCGATTGAGTATTACGTTACTTTCCGAAAATTCGTTTTGATTCAAATTCTTACGGAATGCTCTCACAAACGAATCACTCGGATTGTGGCTATTTTCTCTCGGTATGCATGATATAAAGAGTAAATATAATGGACACAAATTCATGCATACAAAATTGAAAAGAAGGAAATATATGGTGAAAAGATCTCATCATCGGAGTACGGTTATTTGGAAATGGGAACATCACCTCTTATTCACACCATTTAATCTCTCATATTATCTTTTCATGTCTTAGCTCTCCATGCGGTAATTAATTTCGCCATTCGGACTCAGTTAGGACTTTTCGGGTTAAAAAGTGTAAAGGGTAAAAATAGGAATGGATGGAATGTTCGGAATTGGAAAATGTTCTTATGACGTCCATTTGTGCTTTTTCGGGCATTTGCTCAATTTTCTTTTTTTTTTTTATTTTTATTTATTTTTTCTTTTCTTTCTATTTTTGTTGAGCATTTCTATTTTTTTCTTCTTGCCCCTTTTTATTGCACAATTTGGACTTTATTTGATGAATTTTCTCAATTTTCACAATTCCGGGCTATTTGGTTTTTCGGGTTATCAAACGAAAGGAAAAATTTTATTTGGCTCAAAGTGGGTTGCAAAGGGATAATTTTTCACATCTTTTTATGGCCAAAATTTTTGGGTAACAAACGATGGCCTACTTCATCGTCCAAATTGCTAATCACATTACCATATGCATCTCGAGATTAATTAAGTTTAATGATATATTTAGCACGAATTTCGAGACAACATTTCACACATTTCCCATAACCAATCAAAACAAAGGATTGAGATCATCAACGACTTATTAAAACGCTGAAAAGGATTTTGAGTTTACCATAAACTCGGATTGATTTAAAAACTCAAAAAAAATTGAAAGGCTCAAAATCTCACCGGGTTTGACTAATCTCCACACTTATTCGTAAAGTCGTCAATTTAATTTCAATTTCCATCTTTGGTCAATTTTGGCTTAGTGCATTTTGATTGTTAACAATTTGAGACTTTAAATAGAATAAAGGTGATATTTTTGAAAAATTTTAAATTCCAATTTTTATTTATTTTGAACAAAAATATTTTTGGCTTTTTCTAAATTTTTCATTTTTTTTTTATTTAAAAAAAAACACACTTGGAAAGAACATGTGATCGAATCAATGAATCTAAACGATAAATGGGAAGAATATCCCACACCCCCTAACATAAATGTTGAATTGTCCTCAATGCAAATCAAGAACACAAAATAAAGAGAGGAAAAGAAAGATATTACCCAAATGGAGCGATCCCCGATGAGTGCGAGTCCATTGAATCTGCAAAACATGTTAGAACCAAGCATAGCAAAAAGAATAACAAAAACTCTAACTCTCAAAACTAGACTATAATAAAAGAGAAAAAGAAAAAGAAAAAAAAATAACTATTTACAACCTAACATTTGAACAGCTAATAAATCATACACTAAAAGTCAAAAAATTTGAGGGTCCACCCAAAATACAATTTGACTTTGAGGGATTAATGGTGTACCCTCATTAGGATGCATACCTTCCGAAAAGTAAGAATTCCGTTTGAAAAACGGAAGGCATGTGAAAAGTTTAAAAAATGAACCATCACCAATTACAAAATTTAGGGGGATAATGAAGGATTTTGGTGCATAAGAGGACAAGTCCCATTGGGATCCAAGAAATATAGAATCACGTTCCAAAGATTTTTCAAGTAGTATGGGGAGAGGGGCACACAAAAAGGAACAATCCATATTAGAAAACAATTTAAGCATAGAGTGCTTGTCCTCATAAACCGGAAAATGATCCTCTTGTTGCGTAGCACGTGTGTTGGTCTCTAAGTCGGACGATATTTGAGTCGTATCTTCAAGTACCTCCGAAGACTCAAATGGTATGGGTGAAGGTTTGGGAAGGAGGAATGCATCAATTCTATTGTCCCACTCGCTTTCGTCCAAATGATAAATTGAGGCCCAGAAAGATTGGACTTCATCATTAAGGCTTGCATCTACCTGTCCAAACTCGCGCTCAAACTCTGCTAGGCTCAACTCCTCTAGCTCTCTCTCTTGCTTAGTGTCCTCAAAATTTTCTCCCTCAAAATTTTCAATTGGATCTGGTGGAGTGACACGTCTAAGTGTGTGGCCCGTAAGATGAAGCATCTCAAAATAACATTCCCATAAAAGAAGCGGATCAACATCCTTAAGACATTCATCCAATTCTTGTGATGGATTTAATGGTTCGATAATAGTGGGGACACAAGGAGACAAATGATCCTAAACCTTAGTAGATTTTACAATATTTATAATAGGTTGAAATTCAAAAGAACTTGGATCAATTTTAATGATTTCATTCTCAAAAGTATTAGGTGAAGCGCAAGTCTCGACCTTTTCTAAGTTGTCCAAATAATCATTCAACTCCTTGCAAGTTGCTATAATTTTCAACTCGAGAACAGCACCGTCATCAGATTGCTTTTGTAGAACAAGTAAGAGTTCTTCCAAAGTAGGCTTTCTTGGTTCTAGCACCTTGAATTCCTCATTTGGTTGAAAACTTACTTCATCTTCAAAACTATCGGAAAAAAAAATCCTCATTGGGTTCAAATAATGCATCTAACTCTTGCTCCCAATAATGATTTTTTTCGCGATATTCTTTTTCAAGTCTTTCTTCTTCAAGCAATTGATTTTGATAAATTTGGAGTTTCTCAGCACTAGGCTTATATTTAATATAATCATCTTTAGTGATATTGATCCAATATTCATAAGTCTTGAGTGCCTCCTCTTCCTCACTATTAGCATAACAATTAAAGCCACCAAAAGAGTTAAAATAAGACATGTCAAATTGGGCAATTCAAGAACGTGACACGCATTTTTTTTTCAATTTTTTTTATTTTTTTTTTCTAAATCACTTGTAGATAAAAATAACTTTCTTAAAAATTTAACAATTTCAATCCCCGGCAACGGCGCCATTTTGATCGAGTGGAAAAACTGAGCGTTTGTGTAATACGATAGTCGTTGTTATCGGCTTCCAATCTCAATACAAAAAAACCTAAACTTGTAACTACACTTCTTAAGGAGTATAGTGGCGAGTCTGGGTATCGAATCCACAGGGAATGGTTTATAGAATTTAATTGATTTATTACTTCTAGAGAAAAAATGAAAAATATGATGATGGTTGACAAGGGGAAATAAGTTGGAACAAATTTATAAAACTAATTAAAATGAATGAGGAAATAGGTTGGAATACAATCCCCTAATCCCTAGTAATTACCCATTAGAATACTAGAATTGTTAATTATAAATTTGAATGAATCCAGTCTTTATAGATCCTAAGCATTACATATATGAGGTTCAAGCCCGCATCATATGAAATCAAAGATAAATATAAAGCGGTGCTAAATAATTACACGCACATCATATTCTTAAATATCCCAAGTACCTAGGGCAAGAGAGATTAAAAGATCTAGGATGATTGTGAACTTCTCTTACACGATTCTTTCAAATTTAAATTTAAATTCTATTTCCTACGTAGATAAATTACATCGGGATGGGTTCATGCATCCCAAACCTTAAAAATTAGCTAAACATGATGAAAACAAAAGAAAACTCTAACAAACATTGTTAACAATTTGCAAAACAATTGAGAATTGGATGGAAAAATAAAATAGAGAATAGAAATTGATACTTGAATTTCGCAAGAGGAGAAAGAGATGAATTTGAATCCAGCAAAACTTCTTCTTCAAAATTACAACTAGGGTTTATGAAAACTTCTACCAAAGAAAACTACAATCTAACTTTCTCTCTCTAATCCTACTCCTACCCTCTAGAATTTGACTCCCTCTCTCTAGAATTCAAGTCTTCTTGAAAATGAGGTAGGGCTTGGTCTTTTATAGCACCAAGTTTCACGAATTTGGCATCAAATTTCGCTTGTGGCACAAGTTTTCCAAGAGTTGCACTGCATTAAATGCATAATTAATTACAGAAATCCGCACATCCAGACTCTTCATTATCGCGCAACTTCAAAACATCGTAACTTCTTCACCGTAGCTCGGATTGAGGTACCGTTTTTTCCAGTATTCTTGTAATTTAGAGCTCTTCAACTTTATAGTTGGCCCCACCTCCGGAATAAGGCTGAAAAATTACGAAAATACCCTTCAACTCTCCATTTCTTGGTTTCTTTCACTGTTTTGAGCTCTCCTTCGCACTAACTTGCGTGAAATACCTGTAAAACACATGAGAAATACACAAAACACGAAATACTTGCCAAAAAAAGGTTAGTATCATAAATAAGAGACAAATCCAAGCTAAATACACTGTACTGGATCATAAAAATACCGAAATTAAGGGGATAAATGTGAAGAATATGTGCCTAATCATACCTATTATCGAGGAAGCCCATAAGAGTACCCGTCGAAGCCCAAATAAATGAATTAGGCGCCCGACCCAAATTATGTGTCTTGAGTAATAGTTAGATTAAAAGATGTGGCTGAGTCTATCCCTAAAAATTTCAGAATGATCTTCATCGGATACAGGGCCAAAGGGTTAGTTACCAACATTTTTCCTGAACTGAATATATATTGTACCACTAGACTGGGGCATAGGGGCATGTAACAAAACACCATCTCGAGAGTAGCTTAATAGAAATAGTATACCTCTCCGTGGACATAGGCAAGTTGTCTAACCACATAAATTCTTGTGTTGTGATTGTAATTGTTTACTGTTCTTATTTTCTTGGGGATTATTTTCTTTCATGTTTATTTGTGTTGTCATTTTTGTCACCACAATTGGCACCATCTCAGGGAAGCGATTGTTATTCATATGAAAACCTTCATCAATAAGCACCAATGATGTCTTATCACAGTAGTAACATCCCTCTAGAATGTGACATTCAGTAGCAGCCTAACCCTCCAAGGGTAAGGTTTGAGATTTGTCATTCAAACCCAAGACTTCTCCAGGAGAGGCAAGTCTCCGAAGAAAGCCAGGGGCCGCCCAAGTCCATGAAGATCTCTATATTGTTAAATGCCTATGAGGCCAGACTCCATGAGAAGGAGGAGGTAACACTCCAATAGCAAGATAAAAATTCTCACCTCAAGAGGCGCCTGTAAATGATGGAGAGAGAACCCCATCGAAGCACAAGGCGATGCCACAATTGGACTCCAAGCCTTCAAGTGAGTAAGTCTCACAGCCGAGGGAGGAGCACGATGCATGTGTTAGAAAGAACTAAGAAGCACTGGTCAGATGATGACCATTCTGAGTGACTACAACCAGCTCACCGTTACAGAAGTCCTGGTTAACATAACAATGACATATGAAGTTTAGTCAAGAGGGAGATGGACCAGCACCCAGCTCATCGCAGCATCAGATCTATGAGGGAGCTAGCTAGGTGAGGTTTCAAAACCCAGATGAAGTCCCCATTTTCAAGGGAAATAGAATAAGAGGAGTCCCCAAAGATGTTTATGATTCTGTGTTTCAAGATTTACGATGGGAAGACTGACCCCATCGACCATGTTAAGCAATATTGGCAAGCTATGACTCTATGGAGTCACAATAATGCTCTCAAGTTTTAAATCTCCCCTTCAAGATTGCATGATGTGTCCCAAAAATGGTTTGAGAAGATACCTCATAGGTCCATCCGAAATTTTAAATCCTTGGCTGAGAAATTTATAAATCATTTCATAATAAGTAGCTCCCACTCGAAGAGGATGGATGCACTACTTACTGTGAAGAAAAAGAAGCCATAGCAGAACCTTAGAGAGTATGCAAAGAGGTATTAGGAAGTATTTAATGAAATCGAGGATTTATTGGAGCAGGTCTTCGTAGTATCCTTCAAAATTGATTTGCTGAGCTCTTGCCTCCTGCATTAGTCCTTAACTAAGAAGGAGGATACATCTATCGATGACTTGATGGCTCGTATTGAAAAGTAAGACAAAGTTAAGGATATGATCAATCTTAATATAGGGGATAATGGCCGCGTGAAGGATGGAAAAGTAGTGGAGAAGAATGAACCTCAAAAGAAAGGGAAGAAGAATAGGGGCAAAAATGGCTCCAAGAATGGAAAAAAAATGATGCCTCGAAAGTATTTCAGGCTATGAATATAGTCTTCAAGGATCCAATATACAATATTCTTATTAAGATCAAAGATGAGACATTTATTGAGTGGACGAAGAAGATGGGGGGAGATTTCTCCAAGAGGAATAACGCATTAGCGTGCACCTTTCACAAGGAGAGCGACCACAAAACCGAGCATTATAAAGCCCTAAAATTTCATCTTGAGGAGTTGGCCTAAGCTGACCATCTTAATGAGTTCATTGAAAAGAAGGCAAAGAAGGTAGTAGCGAATGGCGAGAAAAGGCCCGATAACATCCTCGAGGAGGATATTGGCCACGAGTTTGCGGCGATACATGGGGCGTCAGACCACAAGAAAGTTCAAGGAAATGCCACATGGATGGAACTAAAGAAACTTACTACAGTCATGCAGGACTTTAAGATTGACCCGGATAAAACTCAGGTTAGGAAGCATTGATGATCAGAGGACGTCCATTATAATAAGAACATTGTGTTCACTGATGAAGACTTGATTGGGGTGAGAACCCCTCATCATGATGCGCTGGTCATCACACTCAGGATAGCCAACTAGGACATCGACAGGTTACTCGTCGACCATGATAGCTCATCCGAAGTGATGTACCTAGAATTGTTTAGGAAGTTGAAACTGAGAATAGCTGACCTCATGGAAGCCACTGTTCCATTGGTCAGCTTTACTAGAAAGTGTATAGTTCCTCTAGGGAAGATTGTCCTACCAGTCAGGGAAGGAAACATTTAAAAAATGATCAAGTCTCTAGTATTTGACATTGAATATTCATACCATGCCATCCTCGGCAGGGGGTGGCTCCATGATATTAAGGATGTACCCTTAACATACCATCAAAAGATGAAATGCATAACAAATAGAGGAGTGGTCGAGATACATGGCAACCAAGCTATGGCCAGATAATGTTTCATCGCAGCCTTTCGGCCCAAGAAAGAAAGTAAAACTGATGAAACAAAAAGTAAGGAAGAAGCCCAGGAGGGGTTAATAACCTCCAAATAATAGCTAAGGTACGATCGACTTGGAGTGGAGGAGACCAGGCTCCACCCCTCCCAGAGGGTCGTTGAAGACCTGGAAGAAGTCGCTTCTGGAAATAGCTCGATGTAATACCCCGTATTTTTATGCATATTTATTTTATTATGAAATTATGGAAAATGGGGATTGATTAATTTAAAGGGAGAAAATTTAATTTGTAATTAATCCGATTCACTGGTAATAGTTACTAGCTTGACTAGAGTTAGTATTTATTGTAAAGACATATTTTCAAAGGTTCGTTATCAATTTATTATGTCATATACCGCTACACCGTCGAAGAGCATTCAAGAGTCATCTACATCAAAGACGGATCCGAATTACTCAAGTTCTTTATCATTTAAGACTCCGCGAAGTTTACTTTGGTAAGGTTATGCTTTAAATACCTTAACTTTTCACTTAGATCTTTTGGGATATTTTTTACAATATCTTTTTCTAAAGATTTTGTTTTCGGACACCTTTTTGTAGAAAAATCATAACTAATTCATAAAAAATCAGAATGATACGAAACTAGCAGCCACGCATTCGTATCAAAATTTTCTACAGGCTAGCGTGGAATCTCGCTTGATAGGTTGTTCGAACGACCTGCAATTGTCATTCAAACGGCATAGCATGTCGTTAGATGTCGTTCGAACGAGCTCGAATTTTGAGGCGATGTGTTTTTATATAAATACTCATTAAATGAGTCCGTTTTCATTAAGAAGTCACAGCGTTTTGACGAACAAAAACTCTGCTAAAGCATAATCCTTTTTGGCTTCTTCCTTTAGGGTTTTAATCCTTTTTTTTATATTCTCAAAACTCCCATATGCCTTAGTGAATTGTTTTGTTGTTGAAGAACACACCTTGCTACTGTTTATCTTTTTGGGGAGAACTCTACAACCGGAGAGCTGCGTGCTATTGTGGAGGGAGTCCTTATAAAGATCACACTTGTAGAGTAACCTTTTCTCTTTTTCATTGTGACCACCTGGAGTTCCTGCGGGAGATTTCAGCCGAGACATCGAAACCGACACCTGCGGGTATTTCGTATGCCACCCTATTTCATTGTAATTCGTGTAAGCCATTTCTAACAAATTATAGTGAAATAAAAGTTTTTGCCCCTTTCGGGGATTTTTCCTGAAATTGTTTGTTTTATCCTGCATGCTTTATGTTATTGGATAAATCATCTAGATGCATGTTTTAGGATTTAACTAAAATTTGGGATTAATTAAAATTGGATTTTATTTGAGAAGTCACAATATTTCCGCTGTAGCGATTCTATATTTATCAAAAATAATATTATGGCCGGGATGAGATACACGACAGTCATGATATAAATATTTGGGATGCGCGTATGAGTCGCGTTACTAGTATGTATTTGGGGGTTTAAAAAGATAAATTATTTTTATATAACTCGAATGACTATTTTGAGTGCGACAGAGTGTTTGGAAGGGTTGAAATAGTCAAAAACACTACTCGGGTATTTTATTTAGAGTCCGGGGCACTTTAGCCCAAAATGATACCCCAAAGGGGTAGTTTGGTCTTTTGGGATTTTTGGTTAATTAAATCGATGAAAATTAGGTTTAATTAAAAACGTTGAGGGTTAGTGGTCTATCAGTTTCAACTTACGTGAGAAAGAGAGAAAAAGAGAGGGAGAACCAAATAGGAAGGATAACCATAGGAGAGGAAGGGGAAAACTCAAAAGATTCCAAACAAAAGTTACGCCAAAGTGTAGATCGTGACGAGAGGATCAACCACATACCAAATTCAGTCCAAGAATCAGAAATTCATTCCGAGGTAAGTGTTTATCTTACTAGTTAATTATTTAGCATATATTGTTCTTGTTAAACTCTGTTAAGGATTTAGACATCATATGATGGAAATTTGGGTTTCATTAGGTTTAATCATAGAAGAACATTAGATTTTGGTGATGGGTTGCATGTAGAGGATTTATCCCATTTGCAGACTATTAAATCTGGAGATTTTATGTAAAAATCACAAATTGAATTTAAGGATTTGAAATAGCTAAAGTGTTGGGTTCATTATATGAGGATTCTCAGAGATTTTAGAAATTATTGTTTTCCCTTTTGAAAACATAAAGATTTGAATAATAATTTGTCTTAGAAATTTCCCCATAATGATTAGGATTAGTTTAGAAGCATATAAACAGATGTTGGGCGAAATTTGGATTGATTTTAAGGTTTGGATGTTGAGAAAAATCAAAATTTGGAAGAAATGGGTCTGTCTGAAATTCTCGTTCGAAGACCTGCCCAGGTCATTCGAACGACCTCGTTCGAACGAACCTTCTAACGAGATTTTCAACGACCTTTCTAATGAGTTTCTGAGTTCGTTTGAAGTGGGAACTTCATTCAAATAACCTCGTTGGAACAAAAATCTTGGAATTTCTAACGATATTCCAGAATGGGTTTTTAGGGCCCGTTCGAGTTAAAAACCATCATACGGTTATCCAAGCGAGTTTATTAACCTACGTGAGTAATCCAAAGTTTTAGGGAATTAAGGGTGTAATGGTCCTCGGGGTATTGAATTTATGTGAAAACCTAGGAGAGAATGTAAGTCCTAGAGAGGTTATTTATATACGGATATCGTGGAGAGTAATGGCGTTAATATTACTTACGAATTATAGTATTTGGGTTATAAGAATACCTATTAATGTATATAAGTTGTGTGCATTCTTATTACTTGGAATATTATGTGTATGACATACCTTGCTACTGGTTATCAGACAGAGGTTAGCGCGTTGTGGACGACCATATCTTGTGTGCCTTAGGCGGATTTTGAGTCGTACCACTAGAGCATGGACCCTAGGTACGGGCTATCTGTGAGAATGATAGTGTTGACAGTCATATGGGTGCGTAGGTATGTGCATAGCCCATCGGCTTGGGGCTATGTTCGCCTCCAATATGTGTATATGGTTTATTGGTTATTGAGAGATTGAACCTGTTGTCCTTTAGGCCGGAACGTTGCGATGGGACTAGATAGCCGAGTATGCCTAGCACCAGGGGTTTCTTAACCATGGGTGCAATATTGATATATTTGTAAGTATACATAATGAGATTTTATATATGTATACTGAGTTTCTACTCTATGTTTCTTGTTGTCTACTTTAGTACAGTCTATACTTATTGGGTCACCAGTTGGGAATAAAGAATTCTATGAGTGAGTTATTACATCTTTAAACCTATTCCTAAATAATAGTAATATATTGGCTTCGGGTCATTTATCTATTGTATCCGGGCTAGGGATTATCCTACATATAGTGAGGTGGAGTGATGAGGCTAGTATGGATAGTTAGACTCACTAGGTGTGCACATTAGATGAGAGGTGAGCATCTCAAGTGGGTACGCTAAGTTAACATGGATATTATATGTGCTAATTAAATCAATTTAAGCACTTGCTATATTTAAACTGTTTTCTACTCGGGCTCTGACCCATTTTTTTGCAAATCTCTTTTCTTGTTCTATTATTTTAGGTGCTCAGCCACAGGGACACCAGACTTAGGTGACTCCATTCATTTGCTGAGCTGTGGCTGCTGTGGAAGCTACAGAATATTTCTAGTAGACGCTTCTGAGTCTATTTCTCCTTATCTATCAGTCATTTATTGCAGTTGGACATATTGTCCCTCCTATTTCACATCCAGAGAATTAGAGTTGTTTTATTTCATTATTAGACATTGATGCCATGTTATTGTATTATTATATGGGAATTTGACTAGAAGTATTTACTCTATGTCTTTATTTAAATTCAGTTAGATATATCCTTATGCTATTGTGATGTATGGTGATGATTAGATAATTTCCCTTTATTGATGATGGTTAATGACAAGATAAAATTTTGACACCAACCTTTTTAACTATTAGGTGGTTAGTTTTTATTAAATTAAAATTTGAGTTTTCGACGGTAATGTAGTATCTGAACCAACTTGATATTCTAAAATTAACTAGTTAAGGATTGATCTGCCGGTAATTAATTAGGCGAGGTGTTACACTCAAATGAGAAAAAGTTTTTATTGGTACATCTTTGACTGATCGCGAGAAGAAATAATTAGTCACCCTCCTCTGAAGCAATTTGGATGTTTTTTCATGGGAACCCTATGAGCTTCTTGGTATTAATACCACTATCACGTGTCATCGATTGCATGTTGACCCAACCTTCAAGCCAGTCATGCAGAAGGCTTGCTGAACAACCCTGAATAAAGCTAAAGTACTAGATAAAGAGGTCGAAAAGCTACCGGATGCAGGTTCCATATGGGAGGTTCAGTTCCTTACTCGATAGTAGTTCCTAATAGCAATGGGAAATGGAGAGTTTGTATCGACTTCACTGACCTCAACCGGGCCTGTCCCAAATACAGTTTCCCTCTTCTGAAGATTGATCAACTGGTCGACACTACAACAACTCCTGAGATAATGAGATTTTTAGACGCCTAATCTGGATACCACCAAATCCCCCATTCACGTGCCAAATAAAGATAAGACCTCCTTTATAATCATTGTTGGTTTGAATTATTATAAAGTTATGCCCTTAAGTCATAATAATGCAGGAGCGACTTATTAGTGACTAGTTATAAAGATGTTTAAAAAAATGGGGGATATTATGGAAGTTTACATTGACGACATGCTCGTCAAGAACAAGGATAAGGAAGATCACCTCTCTGACCTGGCGATGACTTTCGATATGCTCAGGAAATAATGAATGAAACTTAATGCAAGTAAGTGTTCTTTCGATGTCCAGTCAGGAAAATTCCTTGGATACTTGGTTAAAAAGAGAGGAATAGAGGAAAACCCCTACCATATTGATGCAATCAACAAAGTTCAGCCCCCATAAATAGTGAGGGATATACAAAAGCTCACCGGAATGCTCGCCACGCTCAACCGGTTCATTTTAAAATCCTCATAACGATGTCAACCCTTCTTTCAGTTGTTGAGAATAAATAAAGGCATAACATGGAACGGGGACTGCTACAGAGATTTAAAGAAACTCAAAGCCTATCTCAACAGGCCCCCTTTACTTGTGATTACTAAGGAGGGTGATCCTTTATAGCTATACCTCACCGTGTCAAACCATGCTGTGAGCTCCACCTTGGTATGTGAAAGTGAAGGAAGCCAGCATCTAGTATACTATGTATGTAATACTTTTTTAGAAGTCGAGTAGCGGTATCTTCCATTGGAGAAGCTCGCCTACGCATTGGTGATAGACTCGAGGACACTGAAGCATTATTTTGAGGCCCACTCCATCTTTATGGTTACTTCGCACCCTTTAAGTCTGTTCTAAGTAAATCAGACCTATGTGGCTGACTGTCGAAGTGGTCAGTCAAGCTCGAAAGGTTTGACATTCACTTTTAACCAAGAATAACCGTCAAGGGGAAGATCCTAACTGATTTCATCGGTGAGTTTACAGGAGAACAACCTTCCAATTAGCCAAAAACCAGTCAGCCAAGGGAGATCTTACAGGAACCAAGAATTTAAACCTTGTACATTGATGGAGCTTCCAACTCAAGGGGGAAGGAGTATGTATCGTACTAGTAACTCCAAAAAACATAGTGCTCGAGCGTGGCATCAGACTAGGATTTGAACCCTCCAATAACGAGGCAAAATACGAGGCACTGATCACTGGATTATGCAAAGCACAACTGCTAGGGGCAAGGAACCTTCAAGTTTTTGGTGACTTTCAGTTGGTTTCCAACCAGATAAACGATGATTTTTATAAGGACACAAATTTCCAATTGAGTCCATATATAGTTTCGGATTAATTCTGGATAAAACCACTGGAGTCATAAGATAGATGTTTGTTCTTATAAAGCCTATGACATTTGAAGAGTTGAAGACATAGCAGCCCAGAATTTACAGCTTCATCCTTGCCGAGTTTAGTGCCATGTTTCTACGTCAACAATAATTGGATGCTAAGGCTCCAAAGGTAAGAATACATTTAAATATATATATGAGCTTCGAACTATTATTGGGTGCATTTTATAAAATACTCTTTATGAATTTTTATTTTCAGAAAATCTCTTTAGAACTTTTTCCAGTAGTTTTTGGGCGTAATCTTGAAAAAATAGGACTTTCTATTTTTTCGTTCTAATTGTCGTTCGTATGAGAAAATAGGACTTTCTATTTTTTCATTCTAATTGTCGTTCTAATTGTCGTTCCAACAAATTTTTCTTATAATCTCTGCATTCTCATTAGAAAAGTTGTTCGAATGAAGTTGTTCGAACAAACTTCAAATGATTTTGGGGAAATGTTTTCTGAAAATTAGTTTGAATGAACTCGTTTGAACGAGTTTATTCGAACGACCTGGGCAATTTTCTGACATTTTTTAATAACATCCCACTTGCCCATTTCGTTTCCCACTTCTTTTACCTGATTAAAAAGTTTGGGAACAAGACATTTCAGAGTAACTTTTGACACACTTTCTTCTACACTTTGAGAGCAAATATTTTCTCTATAAAAAATTCTTGTTTTGTGTTTTTATTTTCGTGGATTAGAATCTTTAAAACATAAAATACACCCATGTTTGTTTAATTCCAAGTTTCTCTCTTTCTCTCTCTCTCTCTCTCTCTCTCTCTCTCTCTATATATATATATATATATATATATATATATATATATATATATATATATATCTTTTCTTGGAGAGTTTGGGCACCGGGTTTTCTCTAGACCAACAAGAAGAGAAGTTTGGGTTCATTATGTACCCATAAAGGAGAAGAAGTTTGTGGTACGGCATTCTCACATGGTGAAAGTCATCATGTGTGGTTGATGTTGGGTTATGACTCAATTGGTGGTCTCCAAGATTTCGGTGGACTCCGGAGTTATCTAAAAGGCAGAGGTTGAAGTATGCAGGAAGCTTTGAGGCTTGAAGGAGTCGAGTCCAGTGTTGTAAGTCTTCTTATCGTATTCTTTATAAACATACTGTAGCTAGTGGATTTGTTGGGCCAGGGTCGTCCGAGATTTTTCCCATTTATATTTTCCTCGTACATCGTCGTGTAGTGAGATTGTTTATCTTAATCTTGCAATAATCACCTTAGATTCATGATCAAGATAAAAATTAGTTTAAATCTCACACTTGTTTAATTTGGTGCTAATTTATGTTTGGATAATTTGGGTAAGTTTAATTTAATTCATGTCTAGAATTTCAATTTCATAAAATTTGGTTTGGCCTATATTGAAAATTATAATAAATCATTGTTAAGCAAATTTTAGGACTTGAGTTGAATTAATTTTGTTTAAGTGGAAATTAAAATTTGAGTAGTTTAATTTCACTTTCAGTTTAACTTAATTTTAATTTTGAAGAAATTAAAATTTGAAGTTTGTTTTTGTCTAAAAAATTGAATTGAAATTTTAGTTGGGAATTTAATTGAACCATCACATGATTTTAAAAGAATTTAAGATTTAGGGGCTTCCGCACCTTCAAATTGGTATCAGGGAGAGAGAGCGATAAGTTATTGCGTTTAGGTCCTTTTTATTTTTTGTTTAAAAAATAGAATTTTTCCCGTTTTCAAAATTTCTAGTCTTTGATGGTTTTAATTACATGTACTGGAAAGAGTGTACGAAATCGACACTAAAGTCCAAAGAGGAGAGGGTTTGGATGTCTGTCGTTACCTGGTGGTTCGCACCTACATGTTTAGTAGAAAATGAACGTGTCACCAAATCCGTAGAGAGATTGAGTGAGAATGAACTTAAACAAGACAATTTTAATTTGCAATGCTTAAATGCTTTGTTTAGTGCAGTCACACCAGATGAATTTCGATGTATCATGAAGTGTGAAATCGCTAAAGGGGCTTGAACTGGTTGAAACTCCAAAAACTAACCACTCAATTTGAGACCATTAAAATGCTTGAAAATGAAACTTTTGATGAATTTTATGCTAGATTTTCCGATATTGTAAATTAATCTTTTAATTTGGGAGAAAAAATACCCGACGACCGAATAGTAAAGAAAATTTTAAGGCCCCTACCCGATAGATTTATTCCTAAAGTCACCATGTCGAATTCTTTACCCACTTTAGCCGCTACGAAACTAGAAGAGCCGTAGGTGATTTACAAACCTATGAACTTGACATGTTTTCTTCCAAGGCCGAAAATAAGAAAGATAAGGGCATCGCTTTGAAAGCCCGAAAGGACGAAAAGTAAGTTTCGAATGATGAGAGTGATTTTGACTCGGAAGTTATGACAAAGTTTTCTAGGAAATTTAGAAAATTTATTAAAACTAATAAGCAGAGTCTAAAAAATAAATATAAGAAATTTGATAAATCCAAATATAACAAGCCCGAGAAGATCCCTAAAAATCATAATGATGAACTTAATAGGGACGAGTCAAATCATTGTTTTCGTTGTGAAGGGTATAGCTATAGGGATTTTGAATGTCCCATTAAACAAATGAGAGAGGGAAATCAACCAATTTCATGCAATTATACCCTTAGTGATAGTGATAAGGAAGAGGGGCACGATTCCCCCATTGAGCGCAATTTTATCGCATTCATGGGAAGTCATGTAACTGATAGTGAGAACTCGTCCAATGATGCTATTATAATAAATGACACTTTTGAGGCCAAAGTTTCTGAATCCCGTGTTTTTTATGGTGGTGAGAGTGGAGATGAAGGAGGGACTAAAAATGAAGAAGTAGTTGATGTGAGTGAACTTCAAGTAGGTTTTCAAAAATTGTATGCCGAATCAATTAAGTTAAAAAAAGGCTAATTTGAAGTTATAAGCTTGTTAGATAGAGCATGCTAAGGTCATTGATGAGAGTGATTTAGTGGAAGACCTTAGGATACGTGAGAAAGCTCTTTGATAGAATCTTGAGTATGTTGAAGGCGAGAGAGATAGACATAGAGGTTTAATGGACATAATGAAGAAAGAGCTTCTAGTGTTTGAAGAGATGAATGCTTTGCTAGAGTCTAGGATCTTAACATTAGAAGAAAAATTTAGAGACTCTAGTAAGGTCAAAATTGATTTGGAATGTAGGTCCACTAAATAAGATAAAATATTAGGAACCATCCAAGTAAAAAATAACGCTTGTGGTTTAGGCTTCGATTTTTATAATGCTTTCGCTAATAACGCCAACACCACTATTTTGACAGAATCACCTAGGAACAGTTCCAAAGGTCAATCCTTAGGTACTACTTTTTGCTAGGTCTTTACTTGCTCACATTGTTGTCGAAAAGTTCATCTTAGGAAAGTTTGTTTTGATCTTAAAAAGGATCCTAGGAAATCCAAGAGTAAGGTCTTCAAGGTAGCCAAGGTCACCCAATCCTGAGTTTGTCACTCTTCACTTGTTTGAGTTAGGAGATCTGACTTGGTAACTTTAGAAAATAGGATTTATGATTCTAATTTGCTATCACGTGAAACCTCCCATGCTAAATCGAAAGGTTAAATGTGTTAGCTTTGTTTACATACCCTAGCATTTTTGTGCTTCATGATAGATTTATGCTATTTGTATATATGTTTATCATTTTCTAGTCTATGCTCCATGATTAATCACATGCTAGAATTATGATTTGTGTATATCTTTTGTATTTATTTTTATTTGTTTATGTCTTAACAAGTGGTTTCTTATTGAGAAAAAATCAAAAATATTTTCTTTGTTTCTTTTGAGTTGTATTTTTTTGTTTGATGAATTTTTTTTGAATAACTCAAAATGATTTTTGTTTGTTTTGTGTGTATTTTAGTTTGACACACTTTATGTGGAATATACTTGTTCTTGAATCCTTTTCCTTTTCGATTCCACGTGTATAGAACTTTTGGTTAAGACTTTCAATCCTTAAAAGGTTCTTTGTCATGCTTGCATGGAGTAGTTGGATTTTGTGTTGCATAATGGATTCTATTTTTATATGCCTCGATTCACACATGCACAAGCTCATTTGAAATTTAAACTTCACATATATATTTGAGCTAAGTGAGATATTTTCTTATCAATTTCGTCATCTACATTTTGCTATGACTATGGAGGATTTTTGCATGTAATAACCGTTTCCCGGATTTAAAATAAAAATAAAAAAATACTTATCCGGTGTTGTAGTTGTTTATCAATGGAATCGGGATGTGAAAGACAAAATTACTTTGCGTGAAAAGCCACCATTGAATATTTGGCCTTAAAAAAATATGGTATTATAAAAGAAAAATTAGCCAAGGCCTGTTCAGATTAGTTGATATGTTCAAAAGAAAAAGAAAAAGAAAAGGAAAATTATGAAGAGTTTGATTGGATGTATCAAAAGGTTTGAACAATGAGTTTGTATCCTAGTTATAGTTTTATTGTCATGACTCTAATGGTTTGTAGAATCATTAAAATTCTAGGCTTGTGTGCATTGTGTATGTTTATTCACTAAGTCCAATTTATATTGTCACATGAGGCTATATCTAAATGTGATAAAGTTTTGCAATTAAATGAGAACTCCATGCAAATGATTTATGTGATTAGGTCTATATTTCTTTAGTCTCTTATTCACCCCCTTCACCTTCGTTTACCACATGTATTTGGACACATTTTTGCTATACGAGTGTGAAAAGCTTATTGTATTTGGTGTAGAGTGTGGTGTTTATAGATATGTATATGTGCGTGTGCGTTAGTCATAATTATTGTGTGTGTGCGTGTGTATATATATATATATATATATATATGGTATTTTTTTTGTTTTTGAGTCTTTGCCTTGCTTGCTAGTCCATATATGCTTTGATTTCATAATTGGTATCTATCTTGTTGCGAATTTTGGTCGATATCCAATGCTTACGTTCATTACATTTTAATTGGTATCGTTTTTTTTCATCACATCATAGTTGGTATCCTTTGTTCTTGTGTGGATTAATTGTACTTCATTAATGCCCATATGCTTAAATGTTCTAATAACCTTATTCACCATTACATGTTTAACTTGATTTTCCTTATTCATATCCCTTGTCTATTTTAGGGGATGTATTTTCTTTTGTTGGGGGAGAAATAAGTTATGTTTTATGATTCTAAAGCGTTGTCTATTCTAGAACAAAGAGGGGGAGAAATGGTATCTAATCCTTTAAAGTTAGGGAGATCAAACTTAGGCGGAGACGTCTTGCTAGGTAGATCATTGTTAGATAAAGGGGTAGAATTATTTAAGGGGGAGTATTTATTTACATTGCATTTAATATTTTTATATTCCCTATGAGTTTGATGGTATGCTTAAGTGTGCAGTAAATTATTTTTAGAAGCATATTTAAAGCGACAACGCGGTTTATCCTTGGGTCGAGTCATAGATGAAAGAACCAATGATGAGCAAAAAGACTACGTGCGGAAGTAAACGATTGTCGAGTAAACGCAATTTACCTACAAGTTTTATATGTTATTCAAGTAGGGACCAATTCAAACTTTTCTTGAAATGATTAACTTTACTAAAACTGATTAAGATTTCTAAAGTCAATTTAAGTCCTATTTATTATGTTTAGTTAAATCTAGGTGATTTACAAGATAATAAAAAATTCAGTTTTTAGGCAAGTTTCTAATTCTTTAAACCTAATTTTTCGTATGAGGTGATATGAGAAAAATGTAAAGAACACGGTATTTATTTAACGTCGCAAAAACCCTTCCCCGAGAAAAAATGATGGACTGTCCTAATAGTCAACCTAGTTTACTTCCCCTAAAATAATAACGAATTAAGAACGAGTTACAACAATCAAATGACAACAAAATAATATAAACATAGCCATTACCTTAACTAGACCAAGCTCTCTCTTGGTTGCTTCTTTTGATCTCTCTTTAGTCTGTCTGCTTGACTTTGCATTCTTCACATCTCAGTTTCTCCCTCTTACTTTCTCTAGCTCAGGTTTGGCTCAGTGCCTAATGTTTCCAAGTTCTTAGTTAAGTATTTGTGTGTTGTGTACTATCCTAGATGACACACCCACACTTAATGGTACAACCGAATTTAATGCGATAATTTATTTTTCTCATAGATATCTGCAACAACTCTTATGTTCCGTTATCTTATTTAAATCAAACTTTCTTGATTTAACACAATGTTCACAAAATTCACTTTTCTCTTTTCTAAAAAATTAGAACAATTAGAGTTGATCTAATATATACACATCAACAAGTGTCTAAGTGTCTAAGTGGTGTATAGTGAGTGAATTCTAAGTGATAAGCACATGAAGGATCCTGATATCACTTTATTGATCAAGCAATCATATACACAGAAGTAATATGACTAAACATATATACAATAAGGTTTATGTATAGTTTCAATCCAAATTCTAATAAAAGGGCAATCAAGATAACTTATAATAAATTCAGTCCTTATCCTAAATAGGTTCAAATTTCTAAACCTGGTATAGACTTAACCTTATTTTAAGAAATTTTTTCTTGAATGATTTTAAAACAAAATGTATTAAAATAAGGTTGGAACTAGAACAACAAATCAATCACTAAAACCAACATGCACAAAACAAATTTTGAGTGTGTAGTGGTTTATTTATAAAGAATAATTGCAATAATACTACACAAATATAAATCTAGAAGAAAAATAGATCTAAAAACACATATACACCAATCAATAAATACTTACAACCATTTTATCCTTTAATAAAAATAGAAATGAGAAGAGGAGGTTCTGATAAACATCATCACGAACATGAACCTCTTGAGCCTTTGAAGTATATTGAAATGAATCAATTTATATTCATAAAAATCACACTTAGAAAATTTTATCTTGGAAGCACAATGTATAGACTCTCTCTCTCTCTCTCTCTCTCTCTCTCTCTCTCTCTCTCTCTCTCTCAATCTTTTTGCACAATTTCGGTGCAAAAATATTTTTCTCGGCTCTTTAAAACGAGACCCCAAGTGCTTGTATATATGATGGATGTGCACTGATTGGTCCAAAATAGGTGCACATGGATTGAACACAATCAAAACATATCGTATATAAAATACGATCATGTGGTCTACAAAGAAACAAAAACACAGAGTCTAAAAATTAAACACGCATCCTAACAATTGTGACAAACAATTAACAAACACTCGAAGGCTGGGATTCAAAACGATGGCATTTAAATGATGGTGGCAGCTAACTATAATCCACTTAAAAAATTATCATTGTAACAAATTAAAAAGAGGAGTCATTTAAAAAAAAGATCTTTGGTTTTTAGAAACAAAACCGTGGGCGATAAATAAGACTATATTTATTTTTTATGATACCGACATCATTTTGATGAATTAAAAGCCCCGTTTTTATCAAACATATACCACGCATGAAAAATGATGTCACTTGATGTGGGTCATATCTGACTACATGTATACTGGTATTCATTATTATCTATGGACAAGACTCCTTTAGCTTTAATGTCATTTCGCTAATAGCTAGGGCCAAGACATCAGGTTCAAATTGCATGAGCATTAGTCTGTGAACAACTAATGGTCCAATCGGCCAGAACAAAGATTATATCAACACATATTAAATCACGCATACACATAATATAATGAACAAATCAGCACATACATGTATACCATAATATAATATCGTACATAGCATATAACGTTGATATATATTGTGGTAAAATTGTTAACAACATTCGACCATATCATTTTAAAAATAATTTACATTTCCAACATAATTCTGAAATGTATAAAATATATTTAAAATTAAAATTACTCTTGAAAACTATTAATAGTTAAAAAAATTATTTTTAACCACAAAAACAACACATAAGAAATGATGGTATGGTATCCAATGAGTGTCCTATGTGAATGTAATATCCTATGAGCCATTGAGAGTATGGAAATTACCATTTTTTGGAATGTCGGGCGGAGTCAAGAGCTCATTTGATGTAGACAACCATAGAGAGCTTGGCGTAGGTAGGAGGGACATAACCTAAATCACAAAAATATTTTTTCAAAATTCAAGTCCAACTAGATGAAGGTATAATTAGCTATAGCATAGAAAACAAACCCTAAGGGTGCTCTATATGGGTACCTTCAATATTCGCCATTGGACTAATTTTGACAAAACCCTTGAGTACATTAAATGATATATTAAGGTAAAATAATTCCTAAAATATCCTATACAAAAGTGTATCTAACTACCCACCCATCTTAGAAAAGAAAAGACTCAACTGAAGATGACCGCAAGCGAACCTGCCAAACATAAATACCTTTCTGCCGGGAAAGCAAGTTAATATCATTTGCTCTACCAAAATCCTTAAAATACAGAAATAAATGTGCACAAAGGAATAATATAGGATAATATGTAAGAAAGAATATCAACACACAAGGAAGGAACATGTACTCAACTCTCCCCCATTTTGGCTAAATTGGACAATGGTAAGAGAAAATAGAAAGTGTTTATAAACTACAAAATAAACGTCTCCTACACTAAACATGGTTTTAATATATACCGGTTATTAGTAGATATCTTTATCCTAAAATCATAGACATCTAGTAAACAAGATGCAGAATAAACACAAATTAATTATCGAGTACGATCATTCCTATCATATGTCTCAATATTTCGAATCTGGGTTTATCTAATGGTTTTGTAAAGAGATCAACGAGTTGCTTTTCGGTGGAAATATGTTCTATAACGAGATCTTTTGATTCTACCAACTCATGAATGAAGTGATGTCTTATATTAATGTGTTTAGTCATACTATGCGGGACAAGATTTTTGGCTATGCGAATTGCGCTCTCATTATCACAATATAAGTGAACTTTGGACTCCATTATACCATAATCAGATAACATCTGTTTAATCT